>CANTUZ010000025.1:3298244-3898244 GCA_947846985.1 Fratercula arctica
TCTCCACAATTCCCCCTTTTTTTTATTTTTTATGCAACAAAAGCTTGATTAATCATTTTTTGCACTATTTTTCTGTAAGCAGCCTAAAATACAGCGCATGACAAGCATTGGATGACAAGATGACATGTTTTAGAAAACTTAAAACATAAGTTGCTTTATACAATCGCTCTTGAGGTGTCATACCGACGGGATTCCCCCCTTTTTTGTTTATCAAGCATGGTTTTTAAGGTATGATGAATACGTTTCAGAATTGCTTGCCCAGTTGGGGAATGAGAATTCCAGTGACATGTTTGATACCCCATGTCTGTAAAGAGGCCTGTATTTTAGCGAACACATAAGCTGGTCTGTTATCAGTTTTTACAGTTTTCGGCACTCCCATGACTGCAATGCATTGCAACTAATGTCGAATAACATCACGAGCCTTCTCTCCTGTAGGAGCAGTAGCTACAACAAGGTGAGAAAACAAATCAACTGAAACATGTACATAGCGCAAACGTCCCAATTCCATAATGTGCATAACATCGGATTGCCAAAGTTCATCAGGTGTAAGCCCTCGCAGGGTAATCCCCGCAAATGATGGCAGAGGAGCCAGCTGCTGACAGCGCAAATGACCCTGCAAAATCAATCGTGCTAACATTTCAATCATCATAGTTACTGTTTTTTGAAAAGGTATGTGGCAAAAATACTCACTCTAATGCAGTCAGGCTCTTTGGCGAGTGCATCATCCCACTGTCCTATCAGGGCGTAAGGTTGAAAGTCTTGATGTATCATAAACAAATCTACAATGTGCTGTAATGCCTTCTGGGCTGTTGGGGTTAATGAACGTGGAACCTACCAGGGGGGGGGGGCGGGCAGACACAGCGCTTCAGGGCGTCCCCTGTATCTTCAAAGTGCGCTCATGTCTAACCCCCTCTCTCCGACCCGAGACAGCCCCCTTATATCCTGCCCCGGGATTGAGTGGAAAAGTACAGGCTAGGGTCGCTGCACGCGTGGCCAGCGCATGCAGTGAGCCTCACCCAGACTCATGGTCCAGCTTTTGCTAACTGCGGATGTCTTGATACCTGACTCCCTTGTACTCCCTCCTTGTTATCTTCTTTGAAAGTTAGGTTCTCATGGATACACATATAGCTTTTCAGCAACAGTACCTGAGTCCCTTTTTCCCAACCTGTATACTGGTTTTGGTTCAACTAGTAATTCTCCATCGTGTCTCACTCGAACCATCCTCTATTATCCCTTACACATGCCACCCCGTGGCCCATAGTTGGGACACAACGATATTTTATAACTCGCACAAGGGTATGATGCAAAGCAACATCTGCAACTGATCGTATAATGCTTATTAAACATAGCAAATAGCATGCTAAACATAACAGACAGATTCCTTCCACACAGGCAATGAGTATAATTTCCTTCAATCAACCCCACCCCCAAGTCCATCCAGCAAAGAGATTTCACCCAGTGGTCTCTGCAAGTTGCTGGCTCGGTCGTGCAGTTCTTGCAACTGGGCATGGAGCCGGTCACTTAGATTCATACAACATAGTCCTTTAAAATCTTGACAACCGTGTCCGTGAGCTAAAAGCAAAAATCAATAGCAGCTCTGTTTTGCAGCATCGCATGTTGAATATTATCTACATCTAGCAATAACTCAGAAACAGCTGTACTAGTAGCATTACTAAATTTATCCCTGGCAGCGAGAGAGTCCTTGTTATCAAGAATCCTTGGCAGCGAAAGAGTCCTTGTTAGCAAGAGCGCATGTGGACTCCCTGTTCTTGCTGGTACTGTGCTTTGATCTTCTTCCACAACAGGCCAAGATTCTCAGGCAGCTAGATAAGGTGTCCCTGAGTCCATTACAGACTGTTGTCATCTAAGTGTTTTTCTTGCAAGCACCCAAAACTGAATAACAATTAGTGTGATATATGTGTTTTCCAGCACCCAGGTGCGAGTCCCTTGAGCGTATTTACAATCCTCCTTGCTGCTTTCCCATATTCCACCCCCCCCCGCTCAAGAGACCGCTTCTGCTGGGGTTCATTTAGTCTTGCAGAGTATAACACAGAGTAATTTACAAAGACGTGCAATAACATATATACATATAGGAAAAAAAAAAACCCAAAACATATCGCTATAGTACTGCTTGAATCAGGTGTCCTATTTCTCTTTTTCTGCTGCTTTCTTGTAGCACGTATGGCATACTTTTGTTCCCTTTGGGTTTTTTTCTTTTTTTTTCTTTTTTTTTTCTCGCTCTTTTTTTTTTTTTCCTTCCCCCAGCACTTACAGCTGACATAAAAGTCTGCCTTGCAACAAGAGCTCACCCTTAAGTTTCTCATTTTCCTACAGAGCATCCTATAGATTCTAGCTTAACTCCTTTTCCCAATCAACCATTATCTTATAGGCAAACAACAAACAACCAGTCATACGCCCTGCATGGGTAAGCTGTTCCCGAGAGCGTAAGCATGTCGGCTGGCGAAAACTCCCCCAATATTTCAGGACTTCCATCAGTTCTACGGCCCATCATGGCCTATCTACCTGGGGTGCACTCGCCTTACATCTAAACATTGTGTATATACAAACTTCTTCGCTTGACGGAGTGTCAGCCCTAGTCATGTACGAGAACAGTACCACACCGGGCAGAACACCTGCTCAAGCGGAGTCACCAAACGACACTGCACACAGCAACAAACAAACAGTAGCACAGATGCTGATCAGCAGGTATAAATTGGTGCCCACACACACTTACACAGTAGACATACAAAACCACCACTTCTGTCTCAGGGAGACGGCTGGGGGGGGGGTGGGCAGCGGCGGGAGCGAAGCGGCTCCAGCTCTGTCCTTCTCCCCCGACATTCTGACAATACACTGCAATACCCCGATTCCAGCTGCACACGCATAAGCGGTTGAGAAGGAGGAACAGACGCGATACCTGGCGCAAATGGAGGAGGCTTAAGAATGGAGGAACGCAATAACGACTTTCGTCTCTGTTGCTGTAAAATCTCCTCCGCAGTTGTAGCAGAGGCAGCCATAGCTTTAATCGGGGTTAAAGGTGGACATAAATCAGGTTCAGTCTCTGGATTTATTGGGCCAGGATCAAAGGGATCTTCTGGCTCTTTGCCTCCTGAATTCTGTTTTTGGTAATGTTTTTCAGAATTGGGAATTTGAGCATATTTAGGCTGAGGGTCTGCAACCGGGGGTGTCATTTCAAAAGACTGAGGTTCCTTTGGGGGAGCTTGTGGTGCCCCTCCAGCAACCCCTTGCAGGGCTTGCTCTGCGGGATGCAGTGTTCGTATGGCAGTGTATACAGTTCGCCAAGTAACTATTATTCCTCTGGCAAGGACAAGTGCAGCGTCTCCCGCGTTTGCAATTCCTCCCCCACTTTTAGCCACTGAGCCAAATCGTAGGACCTCCCTTCAGGGAACCATAAGCAATAATGACGTATCCATACAAGCAAAAAATTTCCGAGTCAAATACTCATTCGCATCCTATGAACCCATCTCCGCTTCTTCTAGCATAGTACAAATCCATCTCCTCACTTTCTGTTCTTTAACACTATCTCCCTTTTCTGATACATTACACTGTTGCGTATCCCCAGACTCGTCCGCTGCTGCCCCAGACGGATCACCCGTTCCCGGACTCCCACACACCCTCTCCTCAACCGCCTGCAAACCCTCCTTGATAACCTCATGAGCCTTTTTATAAGCAGCCCGTATCGCGCCCGCTTTCGAACCCTTATCAAGTCTCTGCATTTCCGCGAGCAATTGCTGCATAGTGTTCTGTTGTTCGCGGAGAGCGTCACGGAGCTCCGCAGTATCTTTAGGTGGATAGATGGTTTTCGGACGAACGTCCTCGGAGGATGATGATGTTTCCATAGGCTGAGGAGAGTCGGGGGGAACCTGCGTGGATGACTCCAGTAGACCAGAGTACGGTGGAGCGGTCGGTTGCGGAGGCGTGAGAGGTGGCGCGCGAAAATGTCCATTCCTCAGACGCCCCCCAGAACTCCTTTTCTGACTGCTTTATCACAGGAAATGCATTGGAGGACGAACTGTTTCCCTCTTCCCCAGCTGCATCTAACACCCTCTGGGCTGCAGCAGCAATAACAGCTGATCCATGCATGCCTGCAATCAGTCCCTTCACCTGTCGATAAGTGCCTGCCAGGTTCCGGGCTTCCTTATTCTCTGACTGCTCTGCTTCCCACATTTCCACTCTAATTCGAGTCCATGTTGAAAGGTCAAACAACTGAGTCGGATCTCTGAGCAATCCTCGTTGTCGGCACCAAGATAATTGTTCCAGTAAAGCACTCTCACTGAGGTTTTCCCCGGCATTTTTTGCCAGCTGCAGCAAACTTTGTACCGCTGCCTTTTCCACAGCTGATACAGCCGAACCCATACTACCGTTCCCACTCTAGGTGGCTCCCACTTCCCGTGGGGTTGCGGATCCGCTCCTGCCTCTCTCGGGCAGCCCGGCTTACTTCATCCCACAACACTGCCCCTATTTTAGCCCAAGTATCCTGGGCAAAGGCAGCCGCCACCGTGGGAAAAAGCCCCTTGTCTCTTGCCCATACTAAAAGTGACTTCAAAGAGGCAGAATCATATTTTAGTCCTCTCAGAGAGAGCATATGCTGGAGGAGCTTAACTACAGCCTCTTCTTCTTTTGAGGTTGCAGACCCCATCTCCTCCCGGCCGCCTGCCTGATCAGAGCAGGATTTCCCTTTTTTGATGCGCTAGCGTCTTCCCGAGTGCCGGGGCAGCACTCACCTTTCGACCGCTTCTTCCGCCCCCTCCGATTGCCAGCTGGATTTCTGGGTAGATGCAGTCCCAAAAAACCGATCTGAGGGTCCCTGTTCGGGCGCCACTTGTTGACGCGGAAGGCTCGAGCAATAACACGCAGACCAATGTGATCAGGTTAATGCCACTTTATTCAACCTAAGTGTTACATTTATAGTCTTATGATTTCTGTTCACGCGCTCTAACTCCTACTAATTGGCTGCATGTTATCCTCACGAGCTGCCCACGCGCTTAATTCTTTCTTGTCATTGGTCGACCTTTCTTGACGTATGATGTTTTCAATTCCTTTGTTACACTTCTTTCTGGTCAGCACCTCCTTATCTCATGTCCGACAGTAACCTTTCTTAAACTCATGTCAAGGCAGGCCTACACAGCTGCTACCAACTCCTCAGTGCTTGGAGTGTTCATAGGGTGACCTCGTTGTATTAGAAATCCTTCCACAAGAAGGTATGCAATACCGCTCGCAGTACAGAAGCAGACCTTAAAAGGAAACACTGCCCGCCTTTAATGAGAGGATTTGCAGTTGCAGGTTTGGCAGTATTATCCCAGCATGCATCTGCTTTGATCTAATTTTATATATATGCTTGTATATGTATAAAATCTGTAATATATCATTTCTTGCAGATTTGGGCAAGCCTTTACAGACAGAGGGGAAGAATGAAAGGAGCTTTCCTTTTCTTCCTCTCTCTTGTGCAAAAGCTGCCTCAGGAGTGTGAGCTGCTCACATCTACGCTGCTGGGAGCATGGTTAAAAAGGAGCAGGCAGCATGAACATAGGTGTGGGTATGGACCCAGTCTCTGCACTGGTCTGCAGAGTTATCTCACCTTTGGGGTTACTGCTGAAAGAACAGTTTGCACTGCGAGCAGGGATTGACTACAGGACCTCAGATTTTACTTCCCAGAAGAGGTGCAAAAATTGTGTGAAGACCAGAGTTCACTTTGTTCTACTAGAAGTTTTGCTTTGCGCATTGTCCTGGTTTGAGGTAAAACAGAACCAACTTTCTGTTCAGTAATTTTGCTTCTTAGCTAGGCCTCTTCTAACTCTCTGAAATTAACAGCATGTTGTGCCGAAAACGGTTCATTCTCAGAGTGATAAGACCAATGTTTACAGTTTGTGCCAAGGAATGGTAGGCAGAGAGGCTCTTGCTTATACTTATTGCTATAACAACCAAGGTCAGCTAATTTCGTTATTTGCCCCGTTGGAGGGTCAGAAGCAGAAAAGCGTAGAGGGGTCCCACCTGTAGGGAGGAGCGGACAGGACAGGTGACCCAAAACTGACCAACAGGGGTATTCCATCCCATCTGCCCCATGCTCAGTATAAAAGCTGAGGGATCAAAGGGTCAGTCTCTCTTTTCTTCAATGGCTGACGTCTGAGGAGGGCCCTGTCTGTTCATCTGCCTTTGATCCCGATCCGTGGGTTCCTGACTCCAGCTCTGGAATCCCATTCCCACCCATCGCTGAGTCCAGTCTGGGATTTCCCCAGTGTGCCCGGTGATGTCATCCCTGGGAGCTTAATACTGTTTTGGTATATTACTGTATCTACTTTATTATTTCCTTCTTATTTTATTATTCAATATTTCATTAATGTACTTCTCTTCTTAAACTCATAATCTCTTTATCTCTCCGTCCTCCTCTCCATATGTGAGAGAGTGGGGGGGAGAGCATCTGATGCCAGCTATTGGCCAATTTGCCCAAAAACCACGACCACACTGTTTGTGGTTTTAGCCTCAGATATCAACAAAGAACCACGTGCCGCTCGCTCGGGCCTTCCCAATACGGGAAGAATCAGAAGAAAAAGGCAAAAACCCTTGGGTTGAGACAAAGGCAGTTTCACAGAACAGGAAAGGGAACAAGAAACACAACAACAACGACCCACAGATAGAGGAATATACAAACACGATACGGAACCGCCCACTCAATAAACCACCTCCAATAAACCCGGTTGTCCCTTTCCTCCACCTGGCTGGAGGACAGGGCCCCTCTAATCCTGGTCATAGTATCCGGTACTCCACTTCTTGCAGAAATGACTTGGAAGTTCCTTCAAGAGGATCAGAAGCAAGATCAGGCCTTCTGCTCTGTCTGGGGAACTGCCCGCTGGAAACTGGGGCGGCACTTTTCCTGGAGGGATCCCCTTTTGTGGTTGTCCTTCCTTGCAACTTCCTGTACCCGTGTCCGCAGGATCCAAGTAGGTTGTCCATCCCACTTCCTCATGTCCTCTCCATGGTCACACAGGTAGAACCACAGGTTGCCTTGTGGTGTGTACCCTCTGTACTCTCTCTCTTGAGTGGGGAAATGCCTGCTCCTAATAGCTGAGATGCTGGCCCCTACAGGTGGGAGTAGGACATATTCTCTTGAAGTTGCTGGACCTTCCGGGACAGTTTCTCCACAGCTGAGACAAGGGGGGGAAGAGAGGCTTTCTTCATATCGCCGGAGCCGGCCAGCCACCTCATCCACCGTTGGTCCTTCTTCACCTTTCCATTCCATTACTGCCAGTGAGTTGGCATATGACGACGGTGCGCTCCGTACAAACTTCCGCCACATGGGCCTTGTGCAGTGCACCTCATCAGGGTCCGTGGGTAAGTCTGTGTTGTCCAAGTCATAATAAATCATCTCCCGCACGGCTACTTCTCTCAGGTACTGGATACCTCTTTCCATGGTGGTCCACTTGCTTGGGTGACATACAACATCTTCACTGAAGGGGTACCTCTCCCTCACGCCTGACAGGAGTCATTTCCAGAGGCTGAGGGCTAGGCTCTTCTTTCCAATTGCCTTGTCAAAGCCGCCTTCCCTAGACAGGGATCCAACTGCCTGGCTTCCCTACCCTCTAATTCCAGGCTACTGGCCCCATTATCCCAACACCGAAGCAGCCAGGTGACAATGTGCTCACCTGAAAGTCGGCTAAAATCTTTTTGCATATCCCGCAGCTCACTCAGGGATAGGGATCGGGTAATTATCTCTGGTTCTGCCTCTTCCTCCTGTCCTTGTGATGGCCCTGGTTCATCATCATCTCTTACTAAGCGAACTGATTTCTTTGTGTACTTCTTCTTTTGTATGGGGGCAACGGATACTGGCACAGGTTGGTTCCCTGGTTCAGCAGCAGTGGCTGCCACCAGGGCTGGAGGAGCTGCAGTGGCTGCCACAGGAGTTGCGGTAGCTACAGTGTCTGTCACAGAGGTTGGAGTAGCCGCAGTGGCTGTCACAGGGGCTGTAGTAGCCGCAGTGTCTGTCTCAGGGGTTGGAGTAGCCGCAGTGCCTGCCGCAGGGGCCGCAGCAGCCGCAGCGCCTGCTAGACTGGTCTCTGTCTCTTTCTTCTGAGGGTGCTGCATAACACTGAGCAGTGCCTGGTAGATACTGGCCAGGGCCCAGCACAATGCGGTGAGTTGTGCCTCTCTGGAATAGCCACAGCATTTTCCCTTCAGATATTCTACTACTCTATCAGGGTCCTGTAATTGTTCAGGGGTGAAGTCCCAGACATTGGAGGTGAGAAGTTCTCTAGGTACCTGCCCATGTTCTCCTACATGCCATGCCACCCCTGACTGTCCAGCCTCGGAGCAGATCTCTGGGTGGTAGTCTTAAATAGTCGTTTAACCCTAAACGAGACCTGGAACATATTCAGCAGACATAACACTAGGAAGATGCTGGTTTGAGCATCCCAAGGATATTCAAAATTCTCAAAAGCTGTCATACCTGACCCGAAGGAGAAAAGGGAGGCAAAAGAGCTGGGGAAAGTGTCCCCCCCTGTTTCCCCCATAGACTGGGTGTAATTATTAATGAATTCTGAGAGACGGTGCCCAATGTACGGGCAGGACAGCAATACCACATAAACGCCCCAAAGTAACTGTCTAACAAGTGATGTTATCATATCATAAGCCGATATTGCACAGGACAGTAAAATGATAATCCTCATCCCCCGCCCAGAAGTAACAAATATCATCAGAGAGAGTGCATAAGACACATAGGAATTTACATAACACAGCCATGAGAACAAACCAAGCAACATGGTGACCAGCGACTATTTACCTAACACAATAAATGCATACAACAAATTCATTTTTTCAAGCTCTAGTTGGATTCTGTCGTTATCTCAACCCTTCGAGCCCCACATTGGGCGCCAAAAAGTACTGTCGTGGTTTGGCCTCAGACGGCAACAAAGAACCACGTGCTGCTTCCTCGGGTCTTCCCAATATAAGAAGAATCAGAAGAAAAAGGCAAAACTCTGGGTTGAGACAAAGGCAGTTTAACAGAGCAGCAGAGGGAACAAGAAAAACAGCAACAATAACACGGATAGAGGAATATACAAGCACGATTATGGAACCGCCGCTCCCTGCCGCTCACCGACCGGACCCGGGACGCCCCAGCCCGCTCCAAGCAGCCACTTCCTGCCCCCTCCCTCCTTTTAATCTCAGGGTGGGCGTGGCTCACATGGCATGGAATACCTGTGTCTTGGGGAGAATTAACCCTATCCCCGCCGGAACCAGGACAGGGGTACTGGGGGATGAAAATCTGGACATGAGCCAACAACATGCACTTGCAGCCCAGAAGGCCAATTGCATCCTTGGCTGCATCAAAAGAACTGTAGCCAGCAGATACAGAGAGGTGATTGTCCCCCTCTACTCTGCTCTTGTGAGACCCCACCTGGAGTACTGCGTCCAGCTCTGGAGCCCTCCGCACAAGAAGGACGTGGACCCTCTTGGAACGGGTTCCAGGGGAGGGCCACCAAAGATTGTCCCGAGGGCTGGAGCACCTCTCCTATGAAGACAGGCTGAGAGAGTTGGGGTTGTTCAGCCTGGAGAAGAGAAGGCTCCAGGGAGACCTTATAGCGGCCTTCCAGTACCTAAAGGGGGCCTACAAGAAAGCTGGGGAGGGGGCTGTTTGGAAGGGCATGTAGCAATAGGACGAGGGGGCAATGGTTTTAAACTAGGAGCAGGGTAGGTTTAGATTAGACGTTAGGAAGAAGTTCTTTACAATGAGGGTGGTGAGACACTGGAACCGGGTGCCCAGAGAGGTGGTGGAGGCCCCATCCTGGAGACATTCAAGGCCAGGCTTGATGAGGCTCTGAGCAACCTGATGTAGTTGAAGATGTCCCTGCTTACTGCAGGGGGGGTTGGACTAGATGACCTTTAAAGGTCCCTTCCAACCCAACACATTCTATGATTTTTCTATGCTCACTAGTTGTCCTGTACAGTGTCTCGTGATGTCACTCAAGATGACCTGCTCTGTAACCTTTCCAGCACCGAGGTTAGACTGACAGGCCTGTAGTTCCCTGCATCTTCCTTGCGGCCATTCTTGTAGGTTGAGCATCACATTTGTTATCTTCCAGTCAACTGGAACCTCTCTGGTTAGCGAGGACTGCTAATGAATGATGGAAAGTGGCTTGGATTAATAGGTAGAGCAAAAGATGTGCACACAAGCATGGTAAATAAGGAATTTAGTTAACTACTTCCCATCAGTAGGTAGATGTTAAGACACTTCCAGGAAAGCAGGGCTCTGTCATACATAATTGTTACTTGGGGAAGACAAATGCCACTCCTAGCCACTGGGAGCACCTGTTCAGGGAATAGCAGCAGGGCAAGGAGGTCCCTCCACGACTTTCCCTGCCTGGCCCCCACTGCTGCACAGGGACAGGCGGGATGGTGTTGAGAACGGCACTGCCATTGTACTTGTGCCCCTGCGGTGGCAGCAGGGCCAGGAGAGCTCTTCCTTGTGCCAGCTTTGGCTCCCAGCAATGGTGGTGGTGTGGTGTATGAAGGCACGGACTCCATCTGTGATGAGCACGAAATTGTTTATTGCTTCTCAAGCCTCGGCTTTTATACCCGAGCTCTAGAACTTTCCATGCACCTGCTAGGCAAGTAAAACCATATTTCAGATCACTAACCCAGTCGCCTTATTCAGTTCCCACCAAGATAAGCACGCGAAGCTGTTTTTCTTGTTCCATGTTTATATTGGACCAGTTCCTCTTTGTTCCATCCGTATCGATATCTGCGTTCCTCTTTCTGTGTGCTCTGCTCACTGTGGCCTGGCCGTTATGCAGGCCTCATGCTCGTAGATCTGCCACATCTCCCCCTTTTTTGTTTGACACCAGACCATTTATTAACAGGGTCACCATGACTTGTGCTTCTACTCGTCATGACGGTCTTAGCAGGTTATATAATAAACACAATTAAAAACAGAATCAAAAGAACCCTGCTAAGGCAATAAATACCCAGATTCCTAAATTTAGCCCACAAAGCCAATTTTTGGATTTACCCACGAGGAAATCCTTTTGTAATGTTTCAAATGCATTGCGGTTCATTAAGTCTTGAATTCTTTAATATTTGAGCTTTTAGTTGATCATGTAAAGGACAAATATTTTGTTGCAATGACATGTCAAAAGCACCTTGGAGATGGTATTTAACCATTTCCCAGCCATGTAGTGACGTATTCCAGGGGAGAGATGTAACACAAAGTCTTTGAGAGTTGTACTCCCAATCACAGTACAGAGAAAGGACGTGTTTTTAACGCTTTTTTGCCGATCCCCTATCCATATTACTGCTGCTTCTAAGGCTTGTAATTTGGTTAATATTTCTTCATCTATGCGTTCTTGCGTATCCAGTGTCATACCTATGGGAGTGGGAGGCAGTCACAGCGCTTCAGGGCGTCCCCTGTATCTTCAAAGTGCGCTCATGTCTCTTCTCCCTCTCTCCAGCCCGAGACAGCCCACCTCATACCATGCATCGGATTGAGTGGAAAAGTACAGGCTAGAGTCGCTACATGCGTGGCCAGCGCATGCAGCGAGTCTCACCAGACTCTCCTGCACTGGATTGAGTGGAAAAATTCAGGCTTAGAGTCACTGCATGCGTGGCCAGCGCATGCAGCGAGTCTCACCAGACTCCTGATCCAGCTTTGCTAACAGCGGCTGTCTGATACGTGACTACATTGTTTGCACTCCCTTCTCGTTATTTTCTTCTTTGAAGGGCAGGTTCTCATGGATACACACATAGTTTTTACAGCAACATATTCTACAACTCGTACAAGGGTACGATGCAAAGCAGCATCTACAAACTGATCGTATAATGCTTATTAAACATGGCAAACAGCATACTAAACATAACTAATTCTTCAGGTACATTAGATAAAGTTTCTCCTACAACCTTAGCAGTCTGGACAGATTCATTAAGCGCAACAACGGCTACAAAAGCTGAAGTTAAAATAACAATTGCAGATACTATTGCAAAAATCATGAGAAGTACAAATCATTACAGAATCTTCTTGCTCACAACTTCTATTGTTGTAGTATTTATCTATGGTTAGCTTATGAAGACTTCTGTTTACAAATACAAATCCCATTCACCAGCCCTCAGTATATAACCCAATATACAAAAGAATCTGCATGAGACAGGAAAAGAGATAAACATTAAAACTGAAAGATTAATAAAAATACCCATCCTTAGGTATGCCTGCTTTACTCATTGATCGGCTCGGCTGGTTCCAGGCCTTCCTTTTCCTGTACTGGGCTCAAGCTGATGAGCCAGCTTAACAAATTTTGCAGGAATCCAGTATGGACCTGAGGATAAAGACACACAAGCTTACCCTCGACCCCCATGTTATCAGGGGGACTGGTCCTTCCCAGCGCCCCCGGTTCAAAGTGCTTATAATACACCTTCGGTTGCTCAGGCCATTCAACAGTCCTTCCGAAATGTCGCTCTACTGCTGGGGATGACAAAGACGACATGTTTAGACAATTTAAAACATAAGTTGCTTTATACAATCGCTCTTGAGGTGTCATACCTACGGGATTCCCCCTTTTCTCGTTTAGCAAGCATGGTTTTTTAAAGTATGATGCATACATTCCACAATTGCTTGCCCAGTTGGGGAATGAGGAATACCGGTGACGTTTAATACCCCATGTCTGTAAAAAGGCCTGTACTTTAGCGGACACGTAAGCTGGTCCGTTATCTGTTTTTTACAGTTTTCGGTACTCCCATGACTGCAATGCATTGCACCCATGTCGAATAACATCACGAGCCCTTCTCTCCTGTAGGAGCAGTAGCTACAACAAGGTGAGAAAACAAATCAACTGAAACATGTACATAGCGCAAACGTCCAAATTCCATAATGTGCGTAACCTCGATTGCCAAGTTCATCAGGTGTAAGCCCTCGCGGGTTTAACCCCCGCAAATGATGGCAGAGGAGCCAGCTGCTGACAATCCGCACAAGCTCGCACAATATCATGTGCTTGTTGTTGTGTTAAAGAAAATTGCTTCCCTCAATGCCCTTCGCATTTTGATGAAAAAAATCATGCGACATTTTAGCTTACTGCATAATGTTCGCAGTTGTTACCGACAGAGTGTGGTAATCTGCAACTGTGTTTCCCTCAGTTAAAGGACCAGGTCAACAGCTATGAGAGCGTATGTGGACAATAAAATAAGGAAACTGTCTTTTTTGTAAAAGCAACATTAATTGCAGTAAAAGATTAACTAACAATTGGTTCTCTACTTGTTTTAGAAATGCTCCTTCAGGTCTTTGAACAATGCCAGTAACATATTGAGAATCTGCCACTATAGTTAACGGTTCCTGTTGAACAAAGAAAACATAGCATGGGGAACAAACAAGAGGAGTTAGAGACATGCGCACACCTGCAGGACTATGATCTTATTGGCATCACGGAGATGTGGTGGGACAACTCCTATGACTGGAGTGTTGGAATAGAGGGATACAGGCCCTTCAGGAAGGACAGACTGGGGAGGGGAGACCAGGAGGGAGTGTTGCCCTCTATGTCAATGAAAAGCTGGAGTGCATGGAGCTCCACCTGGGGATGATTGGGGAGCCAACGGAGAACTTATGAGTCCAGATTAAAGGGAACGCAGGGGCAGGTGACATTACGGTAGGGGTCTGCTACAGGCCACCTGATCAGGACAAGGAAGCGGATGAGGCCCTCTATAGACAGATAGGAGCAGCATCGCGTTCAAAAACCCTGGTCCTCATGGGGGACTTTAACCACCCCGATATCTGTTGGAAGGAGAACACAGCGGGGCACAAGAAATCCAGGAACTTCTTGGAATGTGTTGATGACAACTTTCTTCTTCAAATGGTAGAAGAGACAGCAAAGAGAAGAGCCATGCTGGACCTTGTCAAGCTCAAGGGCAGCCTTGGCTACAGTGATCATGAAATGGTAGAATTCAAAATCCTTAGGGCAGCGAGGAGGATGTGCAGCAAGCTCACTACCCTGGACTTCAGGAGAGCAGACTTTGGCCTCTTGAGGGACCTGCTTGGCAGGGTAACATGGGAAAAAGCACTGGAGGGAAGAGGGGCCCAAGGAATCTGGTTAGTATTCAAGGATCACCTCCTCCAAGCTCAGGAGCGATGCATCCCAAGAAAGAACAAGTCAGGCAAAAAATGCCAAGAGGCCTGCATGGATGAACAAAGAGCTCCTGGACAAGCTCAAGAGCAAAAAGGAGGCCTACAGAGGGTGGAAGCAAGGACAGGTAGCATGGGAGGAATACAGAGAAAAACTGAGCGGCCAGGAACCAGATTAGGCAAGCTAAAGCCCACATAGATTTAAATCTGTCCAGGGACATCAAGAATAACAAGAAAAACTTCTTTAAGTATGTCAGGGGTAAAGGCAAGACTAGGGAAGGTGTGGACCCTCTCCGGAAGGAGATAGGAGACCTGGTCACCCAGGATATGGAGAAGGCTGAGGTACTGAATGACTTTTTTGCTTCGGTCTTCACCGGCAAGGGGTCCAACCACACCACCCAAGTTGCAGAAGGTAAAGGCAGGGTCTATGAGAATGAAGAACCGCTCACTGTAGGAGAAGATCAGGTTCGAGAACATCTGAGGAACCTGAAGGTAGATAATTCCATGTAACCTGATGAAATCCATCCACGGGTCCTGAGGGAGCTGGCAGATGAAGTCGCCAAGCCGCTTTCCATCATATTTGAAAAGTTGTGGCAGTCTGGTGAAGTTCCCACTGACTGGAAAAGAGGAAAGATAGCCCCCATTTTCAAAAAGGGAAAAAAGGAAGACCCAGGGAACTACAGACCGGTCAGTCTCACCTCTGTGCCTGGCAAGATCATGGAGCAGATCCTTCTGGAAACTCTGCTAAGGCACATGGAAAACAAGGAGGTGATTGGTGACAGCCAACATGGCTTCACCAAGGGGAAGTCATGTGTGACAAATTTGGTGGCCTTCTACGATGTTGCCACAGCATTGGTAGATAAGGGGAGAGCAACCGCCGTCATCTACCTGGACTTATGCAAAGCATTTGACACTGTCCCGCATGACATCCTGGTCTCTAAATTGGAAAAGCATGGATTTGATGGATGGACCACTCGGTGGATAAGGAACTGGCTGGATGGCCACACTCAAAGGGTCGCGGTCAACGTCTCAATGTCCAAGAGGAAACCAGTGACAAGTAGTATTCCTCAGGGGTCGGTACTGGGACCAGTGCTGTTTAACATCTTTGTTGGCAACGTGGACAGTGGGATTGAGTGCACCCTCAGCAAGTTTGCCGACGACACCAAGCTGCGTGGCACAGTCGGCACATTGTAGGGAAGGGATGCCATCCAGAGGGAGCTTGACAGGCTTGAGAAGTGGGCCCGTGCGAACCTCATGAAGTTCAACCAGGCCAAGTGCTAGGTCCTGCACGTGGGTGTTGCATGGAAAGGGGCAAAGTGGTTTTGGCAGAAGATAAACCCCCTTGCGTTCTAACACTCCTCACCGAGGTGGGAGGCTAGGTGCGGCTGGGTTTAAATTCTGAGTGATGCCCAATTCAGCACTATCAGTCCAATCACGTTTAATATGTATTAAACTATTACAATTTGGATACACTAATAGTGGACTGCACCTTCAGTCTAGTCGTGCTCATGAACTAGCACGGCCACTCTCGAGTCTTTGGTCGCGTTCAGTGAGGAACCGAAACGACTAGCTACTTAAACAGTGCAGTTTATTTAAACAACAGATATATATAGGTTCTTAGGATTGCCGGTGATAAATACACTGTCTGCAAAGCACATGCAAATGAAAGTATTATTACGTATATCAAACGTGCGACAAAGTTATAAATGATACAGCCTGGCTATAAATGTAGGAAAGAGATTCTCTAGAGAGACTTCTAAGTTTCCCGAGAAAGCACTCGGTATAATCTAGGTCTCACCCAAAGGCGTCCCTATGGGGGGGAAGAAAGGCTCAGCCCATCGACTGATCCCAGAAGTCAGTGATGGAGTTCTTTGTGATGGTGTCTTCCCTGAGTATCCCCCCTCTCTCGGGCTATTTTTATACTATTTTTTTATCTTCAAGGTGGAGTTTGAGTGACTTTAGTCATAAATACTTTAACTATGATTGGTGTAAAATTCTCTCGCTTCACAATTAAAGGTATAGTTTACAAAAAATTCAGAGCGCAGACTCAAGAAGGAGTGGTCGCACCTTGGAGGCGTGTAGCCTTTGGGATGGAGGTGTGTTTTGGTATTATAATGACATTATAATGAGCAAAGTTCGCACAAAGTACAGCATTTCATCAAAATTTGACAAAATGTTGGCTCCGAATATCGAGCAGGCAGCTAATTGGCAGCTTATCTGTTTCATGGTATCGTCCCGTCCCCGTATCTGCTATACATCATAAGGTAAAGCCGTGGAATAATTGCATCCCACCCCGTACCTCATGTAGCTTCACAAGCATCCTTATCAGGGAACCGCGGATGTTACATTCTTCATGCCAGCTGCAGCTGTTTTCTACCTCAGAGGCCTCTTGATTTTATACTTTTCCTTAATGTGTGAACAATGTTGTACTTTTGTATTTTTTAGTCAATTTAGTAATTATTCCACAGTGGGTCACAGCAATCTCAAGCACAAACACAGGCTGGGTGGAGAATGGCTTGAGAGCAGCCCTGAGGAGAAGGACTTGGGGGTGCTGGTGGACTAGAAGCTCAACATGAGCTGGCGATGTGTGTTCGCAGCCCAGAAAGCCAACCGCATCCTGGGCTGCATCAAAAGAAGCATGGCCAGCAGGTTGAGGGAGGTGATTCTGCCCCTCTGCCCTCTTTTGAGACTCCACCGGGAGTACTGCGTCCAGCTTTGGAGCCCCCAGCATAAGAAGGACATGGACCTGTTGGAATGGGTCCAGAGGAGGGCCATGAAGATCATCAGAGGGCTGGAGCACCTCTGCTATGAAGACAGGCTGAGAGAGTTGGGGTTGTTCAGCCTGGAGAAGAGAAGGCTCCAGGGAGACCTTATAGTCGCCTTCCAGCACCTAAAGGGGGCCTACAGGAAAGATGGGGAGGGACTCTTTATGAGGGAGTGTAGGAATAGGATGAGAGGTAACGGTTTTAACTGGAAGAGGGGAGATTTAGACTAGATATTAGGAAGAAATTCTTTACTGTGAGGGTGGTGAGGCACTGGAACAGGTTGCCCAGGGAAGTTTTGACTGCCCCATCCCTGGAAGTGTTCAAGGCCAGGCTGGATGGGGCTCTGAGCAACCCGATCTAGTGGGAGGTGTCCCTGCCCATGGCAGGGGGGTTGGAACTAGATGAACTAGATGATCTTTAAGGTCCCTTCCAACCTAAACCATTCTATGATTCTATATTTCCCTTGAGTAACAAAAACACCAGCCTAAAACTGTTTTTGATAGCCCGGAGTCATTTTATTCTGTACTAAACATACACTTCTTCAAGCAAATGATCCCTTTCTTCCATGCAGCGGAGAACAGAGATTCAACCTGCTGGGCTTGCCACCTTTTGCAAGCTGCTCTTGGTACACCATACAGTGAAGCAAGCCCATGCAGGCATCAGATGTTTCCCTACTTCCCATAACAGGCAACAGTGGAAGCACCTGAGCACTGGCTGTGACTTGTGGATATCCCTTCCTCATTGCTGCTCCAATTTTTTTTTTTCTCTCATGTTTTTCAGTGTCCTTTCCTTAGGAACAAATAAATTTCTTTAATAAGCACTGATTTTAGGGAATCTGTTGTAGCCTTCTCAAAGGGGCTGAAGCCCTGACTTAGAGAAGCATTAATAAGCCCTAACTCATCCTCACTGTCCAAGGTACATTGGTCTTTTAGAAAGGAAGTTACAATCTGGCGGTGAGTGACTTGTGTCATTATTATTATTGTTATTATTATTTTTATTTTCCTTCTCTGTTATTGTTTCTATTAAGCTGTCTTTATCTCAACCCATGAGGTTGTGGTTTTTTTCCTTTCCCCTCCTCTTCTCCCTCTTCTCCCTGCCCTTCTGGGGGAAGGGGGAGAACTGCGCGAGCGGCTGTGTGGTCCTAGCTCCTGGCTGGGGTTAAATCACGACATACTGTGATTAAATCTCATTTGAATAGCATTTGTCCATCAGTCAGGGCTGCTGTTTCTATCAGGCAAACACAAAGGTCAATCAGCCATGCATGTGAATTGCACAATTATCATAGGAATCTTCATGAGCTCTTGCTGGAGATAATGAAATACCATGCTCTTTTCCTACCACATGTACCATATTATTTGAAGAGATGTTGAGATTTTGCAAAGTTGTAAACATGTCCAATGCCAATGCATGCATGAGATAGCCTTGCTCTGCCTTTGAGTAGGGCAGCCTTCTGCACGTTCAGCAACCCTGGGACTAAGCGTTTCAAAGAGTGCTTTCCAAGCTCCCTGTATTCTCCTCTAAAGCTTCCAGATAGGGATTATTCATTAGGGGAATATAAAAAACAAATTTTCCATATTAAATTTTTAAAAACAACCATAGGTTGTATTTTTGCTCTTGTAATTTGGAGTCCCCTGAGCACTGTCTGGCTGAACAATTCAGTTTTTTAGAAGTCATGTCAATGCATACTGTTGTGTGAAAGGGACAAAGCGGTTTTTTCAGAAAATAAACCCCCTTGCGTTCTAACACTCCTCACTGAGGTGGGAGGCTAGGTGCGGCTGGGTTTAAATTCTGAGTGATGCCCAATTCAGCACTATCAGTCCAATCACGTTTAATATGTATTAAACTATTACAATTTGGATACACTAATAGTGGACTGCACCTTCAGTCTAGTTGTGCTCATGAACTAGCACGGCCACTCTCGAGTCTTTGGTTGCGTTCAGTGAGGAACCGAAACGACTAGCTACTTAAACAGTGCAGTTTATTTAAACAACAGATATATATAGGTTCTTAGGATTGCCGGTGATAAATACACTGTCTGCAAAGCACGTGCAAATAAAGATATTGTTAAATATACAAAATGCGCGACAAAGTTATAAACGATACAGCCTGGCTATAAATGTAGGAAAGAGATTCTCTAGAGAGATTTCTAAGTTTCCCGAGAAAGCACTCGGTATAGTCTAAGTCTCACCCAAAGGCGTCCCTATGGGGGGGAAGAAAGGCTCAGCCCGTCGACTGATCCCGGAAGTCAGTGATGGAGTTCTCCTCGACTTGTTCGCGATGGTGCCTTCCCCAGGTATCCCCCCTTTCTTGGGCTATTTTTATACTATTTGTTATCTTCAAGGTGGAGTTTGAGTGACTTTAGTCATAAATACTTTTATTATGAGTGGTCGCACCTTGGGGGTGGGTAGCCTCCAGGATGGAGGTGTGTTTTGGTGCATTATGACGAGCAAAGTTCGCACAAAGGACAGCATTTCATCAAAATTTGATGAAATGTTGGCTCAGGGTAGCTAGTAGGCAGCTTATCTGTTCCATATTACCATCTCGTTCCCATATCTGCTATTCGTCACAAGGGAAGGCCACGGAATGATAACATTTTGTTCCATCCCTCATGTAGCTTTGCAAGCAACCTTGTACAGGGAACCGCAGATGTTGCATCATGCCAGCTCTGGCTGTTTTCTACCTCAGAAGCCTCTTGATTTTATACTTTTCCTTAATGTGTGAGCAATGCTGTACTTTTGTATTCTTGGCCAATTTAGTAATTATTCCACAGCATACTCCACAATGATTTAAAAATATGACAGAAAGATAGCTGTGAATGGTTTTATCTGTGATTCTCACAAGTCTTAGAGACCTGTGTACATTTCTACACTGCTAATCTCTTCCATAAAGGCAGTTTGTTGTCTTTGTCCTGTGTCTGGTGAACTTTGGACAGAAGATAGGTAACAGCATCAGAAAATGTGCTTCTCAGTAAATACTGCTTACATGAAAATAACTCTTCTTCCTGATAAATATCTTCCTTTCTCTCAGGTTTTTCTACTATGCTTTCCAGTGGGCACTAAACACACAATGTGTCCTCCCCACAACGAAGTCGCACCACATACTGGGCCACGTAAGGAGGAGCACAGCCAGCGCATCACAGGAAGTTATTACCTCCCTGTCCATGTCCCCAGATGAGGCTGCACCTGGGGTGCTGTGCAGGGGGTTTAGCCCCCTGTTCAAGAGGGATGTGAGGAACCTGGAAAAGGTCCAGCAGAGATCCTCTGAAATGTTCAGGTCCTAAGGCACATGGAGAGGCTGAGGGAGCCGGGCTTGCCTAGTTTGTAAGGAGGAGGCCAGTGTACAGTCTAAGAGTTGCCTGAAGCTGTGCGAGGGGTGACTCGCTGTGAGGTGGCGGGGCTGAGATTGTCTGGGTAGAAGCAGCCAGTGAGATCAGGCTGCAGCACTGCAGCTTGGGAGGCTCAGACTGGGCACCCTCTTCACTAGGGGTTGGTGCAGCACTGGCATGGGTGACCCATAGAGGAGTCTCCATCCTTGGAGGTTTCAAGGCTTGGCTAGGTAAAGATCCAGCAACCTGTAGGAGAGCTGGAGAAGATCCTGCTTCAAACAGGAGGTCAGAGGAGAGATGTCCAGGGTGCCATCCCAGCCAACACTTCTGTGATTCTTTGATATTTGAACCTATGAGCCATGCCACTGAGCTTCAGACCTTAAATGCACAAAATATTTCCCCTCCTTATTTAAAAGCTAACTCACGTGTTTTTTGCTTGATGCTCTACAGTCCTCAGTACAGGAGGTGTATGTAATACTGATCCTTCTGCCCCTCCCCAGGATTGTGTGTGCTCAAATAGATGTCCCTGATGAGAGGCTTCCTAGGGGTGAGATTCACTGTTCCTGCAATGCTCACCCTCCCTCTGATCTGACAGGTGGTAGTTGTAGAGTTGAATTTTAACACTTAGAATGCAGCTGAATACAAATCACAGATAGAAAGTAGGTACAATTTTTGCTTCACAGTAATAATGTATCTGCAGTGCCTTGATGGGATGTCTTGGCAGCAGAATTCAAGGTTTTGCTTTTGCTTTTTCAATCTGAGAGTTCATGTGGCTGTGAGACAAGGGCAACAGGCCTGAGTTTCTCAAGCAGGATTGAATCTTTCATGTGTTCTGGTGAAAAGGATCTTCCATCTTAGCTTCTATTTTTGGTGCTGCTTTTCAGTTACCTCCTAAACCAATGTGGTGGTTTGCTGTCCTTGTTTGCCAGTGTTTCCAGTCTATCTCCTCTTTATCATAATTTTTTTTCTTGATAATTGTTAATAAACATAAATGTTTCCAATTAGAGCCAAGTAATCTATTGACTTTCCAGTAGGAGTAAATTCAAATCCAGTATTTTTTCTCTAGGACTTAACCTTAAAACCTACAGTACCTCACAATGGAAGGTAGCAATAACCCATTATGATTAAAACCTTGCAAAGATTTTTTTCTATGCATAATGCATGTGAACTTTTACATCTCTATCTGCATTTAAGCACCTATCATCACAAATTTTATCCAATTCTGCAGGAAACTACAGAAGAAAGAAAAAAATACTTTCCCCATGCTTGATCTCAGCCATTTCTCTTTCCTTTTTGATCCTTGTTATTATCTCTAACACAAAGTGTTAGAAAATTTTAGACTTCTGCTTAGAACTCTCATCTTTCTTGGAAAAATTATCCCATCACCTTTCGCGAGCTGACACATGTGGATTCACAGCATCGGGCTTTTGCTACAAAATTTACTGCAATATCACATTGCAAAGTAAGAAGTATCCCAGATGTGACCATGAGGACACCTCAGGTTTAACCTTGCTTTTACCCAGAGTTACTTTTTACTCATCAGACAATTTATCTCCAGTTTTTGATTACACTTCTTGTCCACAGCTACCTTCAGAGCAGGAATTGGCACATTCTTTTTGCAGGGATGTGATTGAAATGAGACACCTGAAGTTTCTGCATAGTGTCTGCTTTCAAGATGGAATTTCAATATATGCAAGGAATACTGCCTCAGTTGAGAGGTATGGAAAAAACTCCCTGTATTTTAAGTGGATGGCTATTTTATCTCTGACTGCTGTCACTAAAAGGACCCAGCAAATGTGCCTCTAAAAATACGGAGATTATTATTCAACTATAAATAGATGCTTTGAGAAATGAATATAAACCTCAGAGAGATTTTAGAGGTTGCAGGCATATGTAATGTCTTGCTCTATGGTAGATGTAAGCCACCTTGCACTTAGAGCAAGAGGTAAGAATGTGCAGCTAGGTGATGAATAACCACTGATGAGCCACATGTTCAGCCCTTTGCTCCAAATTGTCTGGGTATCGAGCCTGTGTCTTTTGAATAAAATACAGCTACAAGCTTCCAGTCAAAGATGGCATGAAGGCGGGGCAAACTGAGATCCTTCATGTCAGCTGGTGAACTGGTGAGGGTTAACTCCACCAGGCCAAGAGTGTTCAGATCCATGGTCCACCCATCCTTGCAAAACCTACAGGAAAGTCTGGGAGATGCACAAGAGCAGTGCTTATCCCCTGCTCTGTGACATCTCCTTTACAGCTGAGGTCAAATAAATCAACTAGTTACAACCTGAACTGTATTTGTCATCTCTGCTGTGGTTTAGAAACATGTAAAAATTTTCATAAGCATGCATCTGGCAAGGTAATGAGCAGTGTTATCTCTTGAGCTTGACACAGTCCCCAAATAATGACAGCTTAGTTTTATTTCTTTAATGTATTTTTAAAAACAAAACAAAACATAACAAAACAAAAAACCCCCCACAACCTTCCAGGGAACTAACAATGTTCCTCATCATAAAACCTGAAATAATACAAATCCCCAAAACACCCATCAAAACAGCCTGCTATTTTTACAGAAAATGAAGATGTGCCAAAAACTCCCAAAAGTGTCTGAGGGACTTTGCTAATACATGTTGATTTATGTTAAAAGCACTAAATAGTCTTATAAATACCTCTGATACCAAGCTTGGCTTGCTGAGGCCAACAAATGATACTGGGTCTGGAAATAAGGAGTTGCTGACTCCCCTGTCTATTGCTAAATTGCTAGCTCATGTCTTTATATTAATGTTAGCAGTAGTTTTAGAAATGTGCCATTTTACTGTTTTCACTTACCCATTTAAATATATTTGGTTTTCTCTTGACCTATTGGCTGAACTGTTTTCACCTTTTACAAGAAAAGTTACTGACTTCTGGAGATACTGCAGCATTCCTCTTGATGTCTTCCGACTGTAAACTAAGGGCAGGCTATCATAAAAAACAGCATCTGCTTTCCTTGCTTTTGTTTATCACTTTTTTTTAATCTTTAGCTTTTACTAGGCAAATTAGTTTTCTGTGTCTTGTCTGGTGCAGTTTCGTGCTTATAAAGAATTTAATTAAAGGTTAACTCAAATATAAGGGTTTAACAGCATTTAGAACTCAATTTACAATATGCTGATCTATTTGACCCAGCTAATTACGCTGTGGGCTAATTAGCATGATCAAGATCTCTTGGATGGGCACATTGCTACTGACAGCATGATGGGAAAGACAGGAGCAGGGTGGGGGTGCACAAGAAGTTGGGAGGGGTATCCCAGACCATATGATGTATGCATCCCAAAAACAAGGAAGTCAGACAAAAATACCAGGAGGCCTGCATGGATGAACAAGGAGCTCCCGGACAATCTCAAACAGAAAAAGGAAGCCTACAGAGGGTGGAAGCAAGGACGGGTAGCCTGGGAGGAATATAGAGTAATTGTCCAAGCAGCCAGGGATCAGGTTAGGAAAGCTAAAGCCCTTGATAGAGTTAAATCTGCCCAGGGACATCAAGGGCAACAAGGAAGCCTTCTAAAGGCACGTCAATGACAAAAAGAAGACTAGGGAAAATGCGGGCCCATTCAGGAAGGAAATTGCAGACCTGATCACTCAGGATATGAAGTAGGCTGAGGTACTCGATGACTTTTTTGCTTCAGTCTTCACTGGTAAGGGCTCTAACCACACCACCCAAGTTGCAGAAGGCAAAGGCAGGGACAGGGAGAATGAAGAATCGCCCACTGTAGGAAAAGAACAGGTTCAAGACCATCTAAGGAACCTGTAGGTGCACAAGTCCATGGGACCTGATGAGATTCATCTGCGGGTCCTGAGGGAACTGGCGGATGAAGTTGCCAAGCCACTATCCATAGTATTTGAGAAGTCGTTGCAGTCCAGTTCCCACCAATGGGAAAAGGGGAAACATAACCCTCATTTTCAAAAAGGGAAAAAAGGAAGACCCAGGGAACTACAGGCTGGTCAGTCTCACCTCTATGCCTGGCAGGATCATGGAGCAGATCCTCCTGGAAACTCTGCGAAGGCACATGGAAAATAACGAGGTGATTGGTGACAGACAACATGGCTTCACCAAGGGAAAATGTGCCTAACAAATTTGGTGACCTTCCATGACAGCATTACAGGGTTGGTGGATAAGGGAAGAGCAGTTGACATCATCTACCTGGACCTGTGCAAAGCATTTGACACTGTCCCACATGGCATCCTGGTCTCTAAATTGCAATGGCATGGATTTGATGGATGGACCACTTGGTGGATAAGGAACTGGCTGGATGGTTGCTCTCAAAGGGTTGCAGTCAACAGCTTGATGTCCAAGTGGTGACCAGTGACAAGTGGAGTTCCTCAGTGGTTGGTACTGGGACCGGTACTACTTAACATCCTTGTTAGCGACATGGATGTTGGGATTGAGTGCACCCTCAGCAAGTTTGCCAATGACGCCAAGCTGTGTGGAGTGCTCGACACGCTGGAGGGGAAGGATGCCATCCAGAGGGACCTGGAAAGATTTTTAGAGGTGGGCCCATGGAAAACTCATGAAATTCAACAATGCCAAGTGCATGGTCCTGCATGTGGGTCACAGCAATCCCAAGCACAAATACAGGAGAATGGAGAATGGCTTGAGAGGAGCCCTGAGGTGAAGGACTTGGGGGTGTTGATGGATGAGAAGCTCGACACGCCCCAACAATGTGCACTCACAGCTCAGAAAGCCAACTGCATCCTGGGCTGCATCAAAAGAAGCATGGCCAGCAGGTTGAGGGAGGTGATTCTGCCCCTCTACTCTGCTCTCGTCAGACCCCACCTGGAGTACTGCATCCAGCTCTGGGGCCCCCAACATAAGAAGGACATGGACCTGTTGGAGAGAATCCAGCGGAGGGCCACGAAGATGATGAAAGGGCTGGAGTACCTCTCCTATGAAGATAGGCTGAGAGAGTTGGGGTTGTTCAGCCTGGAGAAGAGGAGGCTCCGAGGAGACCTTATAGCATCCTTCCAGTACTTAAAAGGGGCCTACAGGAAAGATGGGGAGGGACTCTCTCAGGGAATGTAGTGATAGGATGAGGGGTAATGGTTTTAAACTGAAAGAGGGGAGATTTAGATTAGATATTAGGAAGAAATTTTTTACTGTGAGGGTGGTGAGACACTGGCCCAGGTTTCCCAGACAAGTTGTGGATACCCCATCCCTGGAGGTGTTCAAGGCCAGGTGTGATGAGGCTTTGAGCAACCTGGTCTAATGGGGTTGGAACTAGATGATCTTTAAGGTTCCTTCCAACTCTATCCATTCTATGATTCTATGATCAAACAAAGGAATAAAATCGTGGATAAAGCATTGCTACCAGCAGGAACCAAGTATACTCTTCATTAGGTCTGCTGACAGTACAGTTGAAGTGTGAAGTTCTTAATATCTTGAAGATGGTTGAGTCAGATTCTCAAAATACTGCAGGTGCACAAAACCCATGGACACAAACCTGTTCCCTCACTGTTCACTGATGCTTCTGTGGTGGGTTGACCTTGGCTGGCCACCGGGTGCCCACCAAGCCACTCTCTCACTCCTCCTCAACTGGGCAGGGGGAGAAAATACAATGAAAAGCTCATGGGTTGAGATAAGGACAGGGAAATCATTCACCAATTACTGTCACGAGCAAAACAGACTCAACTTGGGGAATATTAATTTAATGTATTGCTAATTAAGCACAGCAGGATAATTAGAAGTAAGAACATATCTAAAAACACCTTCACCCTGCCTCTCCCTTCTTCCCAGGCTCAACTTCACTCCCAAATTCTCTACCTCCTCCCCCTGAGTGATGCAGGGGGATAGGGAATGGGGGATGCAGTCAGTCTATAACACTTTGTCTCTGCTGCTCCTTCCTCCTCATGCTCTTCCCCTGCTCCAGCGTGGGGTCCCACCCACAGGAGACAGTCCTTCATGAACTGCTCCAGCATGGGTTATTTCCACAGGGTGCAGTCCTTCAGGAATAGACTGCTTTAATGTGGGTCCCCCACGGGGCCACAAGTCCTGCCAGAAAACCTGCTCCTGCATGGGCTCCTCTCCACTGGGTCACATGTCCTCCACAGCTTCCTTCAGGGTACATCCACCTGCTATGGCATGGAGCCCTCCACAGACTGCAGGGTGGATATCTCCTCCACCATTAACCTCCATGGGCTGCAGGGGGACATCCTGCCTCACCATGGTCTTCACCAGGGGCTGCAGGGGAATCTCTGCTCCAGGGCCTGGAGCACCTCCTCCCCCTCCTTCTTCACTGACCTTGGTGTCTGCAGGGTTGTCCCTCTCACATACTCTCACTCCTCTCTCTCAGCTGCTGTTGCACAGCAGTTTCTACCCCTTCTTAAATATATTATCACAGAGGTGCTACTACCATCGCTGATGGGCTCAGCTTTGGCCAGCAGCCAATCTGTCTTGGAGACAGATGGAACTGGCTCTGTCTAACATGGGGGCAACTTTTCTGGTGTCTTCTCACATAAGCCACCTCTACATCCCTCTGCGCCCCCCCTTCCCCCACTACCAGAAACCTTGCCACAAAAATGCAATACAGCTTCCTTCATGGTCATGGTCCTGCAGAAGTTTGTCAGTGCTTGTCCATACTGCATGTTGGGTTTTCCTCCTTGAGCCCCACTGATCACACAGACAGTTAAGTACATAGAGAATATGTTAGAAGGCCAGGGCTTCAGTCAGCAACTAAAGTACTTTGGTATGTTATTATATTATGGGTTTAACATCAGGGAGGGTGTATACCAAATGGAGGACAGTTGCAAAAATGCTCCGATGCTTGGGTTGAATATGTGACCCAGCAAGTGTTGGTAAGGTTCAAATGTTGTTCTGCATTTCATTTGCATTGTATTGTGTAATGAGTGGGGATTTATATTTCTCTACATTTTATTTGGGAATAATCTTGACTCCACACAGCAGCCTTCCACTTTCGATGCTTTCCCACAATCCGGCAGGACCCATCAGTGAACAGGGCATATTGCTTCTCATTTTCTGGCAGTTTATTATATGGTGGGGCCTCTTCCGCACGCGTCACCTCCTCCTCTGGTGACATTCCAAAATCCTTGCCTTCTGGCCAGTCCATGATCACTTCCAGAATTCCTGGGCGACTGGGGTTTCCCATTCGAGTTCGCTGTGTGATCAGTGCAATCCACTTACTCCATGTAGCATCAGTTGCATGATGTGTGGTGGGGACCCTTTCTTTGAACATCCAACCCAGCACCGGCAGTCGAGGTGCTAAGAGGAGCTGCGCTTCTGTACCAACCACCTCCGAAGCAGCTCGAACCCCTTCATATGCTGCCAATATCTCCTTTTCTGTTGGAGTGTAGCGGGCTTCGGATCCTCTGTATCCCTGACTCCAAAACCCTAGGGGTTGACCTCGGGTCTCCCCTGGTGCCTTCTGCCAGAGGCTCCAGGTAGGGCCATTCTCCCTGGCTGCGGTGTAGAGCACATTTTTCACATCTTGTCCTGCCCGGACTGGCCCCAGGGCCACTGCATGGACTATTTCCTGTTTGATTTGTTCAAAAGCTTGTCCTTGCTCAGGACCCCATTTAAAATCCTTCTTCTTCCGGGTTACGTGATACAGAGGGCTTACAATCAGACTGTAATCTGGGATATGCATCCTCCAAAAACCCACAAGGCCTAAGAAAGCTTGTGTTTCCTTTTTCCTAGTTGGTGGAGACATAGCTGCTATTTTGTTGATCACATCCATTGGGATTTGGCGGCGTCCATCTTGCCATTTTATTCCTAAGAACTGGATCTCCTGTGCAGGTCCCTTGACCTTACTTCGTTTTATGGCAAAACCAGCTTTCAGAAGGATTCGGACTATTTTACTCCCTTTCTCAAAAACTTCTTCGGCTGTGTCTCCCCATACAATGATGTCATCAATGTACTGCAGATGTTCTGGAGCTTCACCCTGTTCCAGTGCAGTCTGGATCAGTCCATGGCAAATGGTGGGGCTGTGTTTCCACCCCTGGGGCAGTCGATTCCAGGTGTACTGGATGCCCCTCCAAGTGAAAGCAAACTGTGGCCTGCACTCTGCTGCCAAAGGGATTGAGAAGAATGCATTCACTATATCAGTCGTGGCATACCACTTGGCTGCCTTGGACTCCAGTTCATACTGGAGTTCTAGCATGTCCGGCACAGCAGCGCTCAGCGGTGGCGTGACTTCATTCAGGCCACGATAGTCTACAGTTAGCCTCCACTCTCCATTAGATTTACGCACCGGCCATATGGGACTGTTAAAAGGCGAGCGAGTCTTGCTGATCACTCCTTGAACCTCTAGTTGAGGAATCAGCTTATGGATGGGAATCAGAGAGTCTCGGTTAGTGCGCTATTGCCGCCGATGCACCGTTGTGGTAGCAATCGGCACCTGCTGTTCTACGACCCTCAACAACCCCACAACAGAAGAGTCCTCCGAGAGACCAGGCAAGGTAGACAACTGTTTAACTTCCTCCGTCTCCAAGGCAGCTATGCCAAAGGCCCACCGATACCCCTTTGGGTCCTTAAAATACCCTCTCCTGAGGTAATCTATACCAAGGATGCACGGAGCCTCTGGGCCAGTCACAATGGGATGCTTTTGCCACTCATTCCCAGTTAGGCTCACTTCAGCCTCCAGTACAGTCAACTCTTGGGATCCCCCTGTGACCCCAGAAATACAAATGGGTTCTGCCCCTCTATAGCTTGATGGTATTAGGGTGCACTGTGCTCCTGTGTCCACTAGAGCCTTATACTCCTGTGGGTCTGATGTGCCAGGCCATCGAATCCACACTGTCCAATAAACCCAGTTGTCCATTTCCTCCACCTGGCTGGAGGCAGGGCCCCTCTAATACTGGTCATGGTATGTGGTACTCCCTTCTTGCAGAAATGACTTGGAGGTTCCTTCAAGAGGATCAGAAGCAAGATCAGGCCTTCTGCTCTGTCTGGGGAACTGCCCACTGGAAACTGGGGTGGCACTTCTCCTGGAGGGATCCCCTTTTGTGGTTGTCCTTCTGTGGAATAATTACTAAATTGGCTAAAAAATACAAAAGTACAACATTGTTCACACATTAAGGAAAAGTATAAAATCAAGAGGCCTCTGAGGTAGAAAACAGCTGCAGCTGGCATGAAGAATGCAACATCCGCGGTTCCCTGGTAAGGAGCTTGTGAAGCTACATGAGGTACGGAGCGCGATGCAATTATTCCGCGGCTTTACCTTATGATGTATAGCAGATACGGGGATGGGACGATACCATGAAACAGATAAGCTGCCAATTAGCTGCCTGCTCGATATTCGGAGCCAACATTTTGTCAAATTTTGATGAAATGCTGTACTTTGTGCGAACTTTGCTCATTATAATGTCATTATAATACCAAAACACACCTCCATCCCAAAGGCTACACGCCTCCAAGGTGCGACCACTCCTTCTTGAGTCTGCGCTCTGAATTTTTTGTAAACTATACCTTTAATTGTGAAGCGAGAGAATTTTACACCAATCATAGTTAAAGTATTTATGACTAAAGTCACTCAAACTCCACCTTGAAGATAACAAATAGTATAAAAATAGCCCAAGAAAGGGGGGATACCCGGGGAAGACACCATCACAAAGAAATCCATCACTGACTTCTGGGATCAGTCGATGGGCTGAGCCTTTCTTCCCCCCCATAGGGACGCCTTTGGGTGAGACCTAGATTATACCGAGTGCTTTCTCGGGAAACTTAGAAGTCTCTCTAGAGAATCTCTTTCCTACATTTATAGCCAGGCTGTATCGTTTATAACTTTGTCGCGCGTTTGATATACGTAATAATACTTTCATTTGCATGTGCTTTGCAGACAGTGTATTTATCACCGGCAATCCTAAGAACCTATCTATCTGTTGTTTAAATAAACTGCACTGGTTAAGTAGCTAGTCGTTTCGGTTCCTCACTGAACGCGACCAAAGACTCGAGAGTGGCCGTGCTAGTTCATGAGCACGACTAGACTGAAGGTGCAGTCCACTATTAGTGTATCCAAATCGTAATTGTTTAATACATATTAAACGCGATTGGACTGATAGTGCTGAATTGGGCATCACTCAGAATTTAAACCCAGCCGCACCGAGCCTCCCACCTCAGTGAGGAGTGTTAGAACGCAAGGGGGTTTATCTTCTGCCAAAACCGCTTTGCCCCTTTCCACGCAACACCTTCCTTGCAACTCCTGTACCCATGTCCGCAGGATCCAAGTAGGTTGTCCATCCCACTTCCTCATGTCCTCTCCATGGTCTCGCAGGTAGAACCACAGGGTGCCTCGTGGTGTGTGCCCTTTGTACTCTCTCTCTTGAGTGGGGAAATGCCTGCTCCTAATAGCTGAGATGCTGGCCCGTACAGGTGGGGAGTAGGACATATTCTCTTGAAGTTGCTGGACCTTCCGTGACAGTTTCTCCACAGCTGAGACAAGGGGGGAAGAGAGGCTTTCTTCATATCGCCGGAGCCGGCCAGCCACCTCATCCACTGTTGGTCCTTCTTCACCCTTCCATTCCATTACTGCCAGTGAGTTGGCATATGACGATGGTGCACTCCGTACAAACTTCCGCCACATGGGCCTTGTGCAGTGCACCTCATCAGGGTCCGTGGGTAAGTCTGTGTTGTCCAAGTCATAATAAATCATCTCCCGCACGGCTACTTCTCTCAGGTACTGGATACCTCTTTCCATGGTGGTCCACTTGCTTGGGTGACATACAACATCTTCACTGAAGGGGTACCTCTCCCTCACGCCTGACAGGAGTCGTTTCCAGAGGCTGAGGGCTTGGGTCTTCTTTCCAATTGCCTTGTCAATGCCACCTTCCCTAGACAGGAATCCCAACTGCCTGGCTTCCCTATCCTCTTATTCCAGGCTACTGGCCCCATTATCCCAACACCGAAGCAGACAGATGACAATGAGCTCACCTGAAAGTTGGCTAAAATCTTTTCACATATCCCGCAGCTCACTCAGGGATAGGGATCGGGTAATTATCTCTGGTTCTGCCTCTTCCTCCTGTCCTTGTGATGGTCCTGGTTCATCATCATCTCTTACTAAGCGAACTGATTTCTTTGTGTACTTCTTCTGTATGGGGGCAACGGATACTGGCACGGGTTGGTTCCCTGGTTCAGCAGCAGTGGCTGCCACCGGGGCTGGAGTAGCCGCAGTGCCTGCCGCAGGGGTTGCAGTAGCCGCGGTGCCTGTCGCAGGGGCCGCAGTAGCCGCGGTGCCTGTCGCAGGGGCCACAGTAGCTCCAGTGCCTGTCGCAGCAGCACATGCCGCAGGGGCCGCAGCAGCCGCAGCGCCTGTCAGTCTGGTCTCTGTCTCTTTCTTCTGAGGGTGCTGCATAACACTGAGCAGTGCCTGGTAGATACTGGCCAGGGCCCAGCACAATGCGGTGAGTTGTGCCTCTCTGGAATGGCCACAGCATTTTCCCTTCAGATATTCTACTACTCTATCAGGGTCCTGTAATTGTTCAGGGGTGAAGTCCCAGACCATTGGAGTTGAGAAGTTCCCTAAGTACCTGCCCATGTTCTCCCACATGCCATGCCACCCCTGACTGTCCAGCCTTGGAGCAGATCTCTGGGTGGTAGTCTTAAATAGTCGTTTAACCCTAAACGAGACCTGGAACATATTCAGCAGACATAACACCAGGAAGATGCTGGTTTGAGCATCCCAAGGATATTCAAAATTCTCAAAAGCTGTCATACCTGACCCGAAGGAGAAAAGGGAGGCAAAAGAGCTGGGGAAAGTGTCCCCCCCTGTTTCCCCCATAGACTGGGTGTAATTATTAATAAATTCTGAGAGACAGTGCCCAATGTACGGGCAGGACAGCAATACCACATAAACGCCCCAAAATAACCATCTAACAAGTGATGTTATCATATCATAAGCCGATATTGCACAGGACAGTAAAATGATAATCCTCATCCCCCGCCCAGAAGTAACAAATATCATCAGAGGGAGTGCATAAGACACATAGGAATTTACATAACACAGCCATGAGAACAAACTAAGCAACATAGTGACCAGCGACTATTTACCTAACAAATTTGTTTTTTCAAGCTCTAGTTGGATTCTGTCGTTGTCTCAACCCTTCGAGCCCCATGTTGGGCGCCAAAAAGGACTGTCGTGGTTTGTCCTCAGACGGCAACAAAGAACCACGTGTCACTCGCTCGGCTCTTCCCAATACAGGAAGGATCAGAAGAAAAAGGCAAAACTCTTGGGTTGAGACAAAGGCAGTTTAACAGAACAGCAAAGGGAACAAGAAAACAACAACACCACCACCGACAGAGAAATATACAAACGCGATTACGGAACCGCTGCTCACCGACCGGACCCGGGACGCACCAGCTCCCAACCTGACTTCCTGCCCCCTCCCCAACTCTTAATCTCAGGGTGGGCGTGGCTCACATGGCATGGAATTCTTAACCCTGTCCCCGCCGGAACCAGGAGAGAATATAATGCAGGGAGACAGCTGTGTTGTCCGTGGGATAGATTAGATTTGTGGTCTTTTCTGCTTTCAGTGTCTATAACTGAAATACATGTTTGCATATGTACAGCCAGGCTGTTTTTTTAATAGGTGTCTCCAGTAGTATTCCTTTGCCTATAGGAAGCCAAGGGGGAAACTCCACTTAAAAATTAGATTATGCTTTAAATACAGGTATGGATCCCTAGCTTTCGGACCTCATCTTTCAAAATCTCTGCTCTCATGCTTCCAGAGTTTGACACAGATCTGACTTGCATCAGTTTATAGGAATATTTTCAGAAAATATGATCCTTTTTACTGACATGAAAGTACAGTAAAACCTCTCATCACACACATGTCCATGGGTGTCCACACACATACTTGCATTTGCAGATGCTCACCATTTTCCTCCTCCAGTGCATGAGGCTCAGAGCACAGGAGCAGGTGACAAGCTGAGGTTGCAGCCAAGAGCCATCTCTTCACAACGCTGCTGGCTCCCACCTCATCAAGGAGTGTGTGCGCAGACCCATGGATCACCAGGCTGATCAGCAAGGCTGTCCCCATCTGGCACTGTGGTCCCAGGGCTGGAGAGAGCTGGGGATGCTGTGCCTGGAACCGAAAACCTTACAAAAAGCAGGTGAAATATTCCTAGGAAATACAGCCATACTGCTTGGGTGTTTGTGGCTTGTGTCTGAATACAACCCTATTAGCCAGAGAGTGGATATGAGTTAAACTTAGTACATATAGTCTGAAATTTATTAATGTCGTATTGTGACCTTGAAATATGTAACTATATTAGGGCAAACTAGCAGGACTGTCAGGAAAGAAATAACAAAGCAAAATGATGCCATGTGGATGAAAGACCTTCCTACACACTCTTGGGAATTTGTTCAAAGATTACTTGGTGAACAGCTGATACAAAGGGTTTGGCTTGACCTCCTGTGAAGTTCAGCAAATAGGTGGTGAACTGCAGGGAAAAGAGCAGGAAAATGCCAAGACAATGCCTTGCTAGGTAAAAAGTGTCTAATTTGTAAATTTCTTCTTTGGAAGCTGTCTCAGGAATTAGCTTATCTAGAGGCTTTGCTCTTCTCTCATATCCTGCTCTGTTCCTGTCTTCAGGTTGATCAATACATTGTTTTAACAATCTACCATATTCACCATCAGCCACAGACTCACAAAGAGAATAACGTCAATACTGGACCCAGTCAGGCCTCCTGGGTAAGGATGATCAGTGCTCTCATTTAGCACTTAGCATAAAAATGGGAAAACAGCATGATGGGGTTTCTGAAGGGATAACATTATAGATAGAAGATGAGTTGCAGCTATTTGCTTAACCATGAACACTGTTAATTTATAAAACATAGAATCATTTAGGTTGGAAAAGACCCTTGGGATCATCGAGTCCAACCATCAACCCCACTCTACAAACTTCTCCCCTACACCATATCCCCTAACACCACATCTAAATGACTCTCAAACACATTCAGGGATGGTGACTCCACCACCTCCCTGGGCAGCCTATTCCAGTGTCTGACCACTCTTTCTGGGAAGAATTTTTTCCTAATGATGTCCAGTCTAAACCTACCCTGCTGCAGCTTGAAGCCATTCCCTCCTGTTCTATCGCTAATTACCTGTGAGAAGAGACCAGCACCAACCTCTCTACAATGTCCTGTCAAGTAGCTGTAGAGAGTGATGAGGTCTCCCCTCAGCCTCCTCTTCCTCAAACTAAACAGTCCCAGCTCCTTCAATCGCTCCTCATAAGATTTATTCTGCAGGCCCCTCACCAGCTTCGTTGCCCTCCTCTGCACTCGCTCCAGCACCTCGATCTCTCTCTCGTATTGAGGTGCCCAAAACTGGACACAATACTCAAGGTGTGGCCTCATCAGTGCTGAGTACAGGAGGACAATCACCTCCCTCCTTCTGCTGGTCATATCCATTCCAATTTTAGTTAGTAATATTTTTAAAGAAAATGAACCTTATTTATAATTGATTGTTTGTAACTGGTCCATAGAATTTTGTGTTAATGCATTTACTGAATTTGCATTCTGAAGTGTAGAAAAAGTAGTACAAAATGATGTTCCAGAGGCAACACTCAAGGAAAAGCTGCTTATAGGTCCTTGACTTATTAGAAACAAAAAATCAAATTTTCCTTCAAACACCTTATTGGACAGTACTTATAAGCATCCAAATAATGGCATTATTAAAGATTTTGTACCATGACTCACTGGTTCATTGTACAGATCTGGAGAGAGCTGAAAGCTTAGTAAAGTCCCATCAAGCTTTTTTAATGAGAAAGGAAAAACACATGGCATAATCTCCTCCTTGTCTGGGACTGGGATAACTTTGCCTTTCATGCTCCAAGGAAAGGATTTTTAGAAATCCACACAATTTGCTGCTCAGTACATATGCACTGTAGGCATTTATATCAGAGACCTCAGTTAGAAGGCTTGTCTTTCCCACCTTCCATTATAGTCAATGTGGAAGAGGGCAGGGGAAACCTTGCAGAGTTCAATTCAACTCCCTGACTGCCCCAACTGCAAATAAGACTTGAGTAACTTTTCTTGCTACTCTAGTTGTCCTATGCAGCATTGCACCATATAATGAACTCTCAGATAATGAGAAACAATGATGTGCTCTGTTCACTGATGAATCTTGTCATATTGTAGGGAAACATAGAAAGTGGAAAGCTGCTGTATGGAGTCCTACATGATAAGTCGCAGAAGCAGCTGAAGGAGAAGGTGAATCGAGTCAATTTGCAGAGGTAAAACCCATCCAGCTGGCCTTAGACATTGCTGAATGAGAAAAGTGGCCAATACTCTATCTCTGTACTGCCTCATGGATGGTGGCAAGTGCTCTGTGTGGGTGGTTACAGCAGTGGAAGCAGGGCAACTGGCAGTGCAGAGGTAAACCCATCTGGGCTGCTGAACTTTGGCAAGATATTGCTGACCGGCTAGGGAAACTAGTCGTGAAGGTACGTCACGTAGATGCCCACGTACCCATGAGTCGAGCCACTGAGGAACATCAAAACAATCAGCAAGTGGACCAGGCTGCTAAGATTTTCCAGACAGATTTGGACTGGGAAAATAAAGGTGAACTATTTTTAGCTCAGTGGGGCCATGACACTTGAGGTCATCAAGGAAGGAATGCAACATATAAATGGTCCCGTGACCGAGGGGTGGATTTAACCATGGACGCTATTGAGCAGGTTATCCATGACTGTGAAACATGCGCCGAAATCAAACAAGCTAAAAGGTTAAAACCTTTGTGGTATGGGGGACGATGGCTAAAATATAAGTATGGGGAGGCTTGGCAAATTGACTATATCACACTCCCTCAACCACGTCAGGGTAAGCGTTACATGCTTACAGTGGTGGAAGCAAGCACCGGATGGTTGGAAACCTATGCCATGCCCCATGCTACTGCCCGGAATACCATCCTGGGCCTTGAAAGGCAATTCTTGTGGTGACATGGTACTCCAGAAAGAATTGAGTCAGACAAGGGGACTCATTTCAAAAACAGTCTTATAAGTAATTGGGCAAAAGAACACATCCCCTATCATGCACCGGCTTCTGGGAAAATGGATTGTTAAAAACTACCCTGCAATCAATGGGTGGTGGAACCTTTAAAAACTGGGACAAGCATTTAGCACAAGCTACCTGGTTAGTTAACACCAGGGGATCCATCAGTCGAGCTGGTCCTGCTCCATCAGACCTTTTACATAATATAGAAGGGGATAAAGTCCCTGTGGTACATGAAAGGAATATGCTGGGGAAAACTGTTTGGGTTTTTCCTGCCTTAGGCAAAAGCAGACCCATTCGTGGGACTGTTTTTACTCAAGGACCTGGATGTACTTGGTGGGTGATGATGGAGAATGGAGAAGTTCAATGTGTACCTCAAGGAAATTTAACCCTTGGTGAGAATACTCAGTTCTGAGCTGTATGATGTTAATTGTTATAGAATACTAACAGTGTTCAATAAGTGTTTTTCAGGATAACATAGTGGTGATGAAACCTGAGCCAGCTTCATCAAGTGGCATCCAGCAAACTCTTCAGGATGGACATTCTACCTGTGGACATGGACCACAATGAATTTTACATTATCTTTTCTGCCCTGAGAGTCTGCTATGATAGATGAAAACCTGCAATTATGAACTAAATGAACTTAATGAACTTTGGTGTATAAAGATAAATCATGTGAGAGATCTACGTATCTCTATATATGTATATATTTGATGGATAAGAAGTGACAGTAATCTGAGCATGACACAAATGGTATGGAATGAGGGGTGGAATGTCCTGGTTTGAGGTAAAACAGAACCAGTTTTCTGATTTGTAATTTTACTTTTTAGCTGGGCCTCTTCTAACTGACTAAACTCTGAAATTAACAGCATATTGTTCAGAAACTCTTCACTCTCAGAGTGATAAGACCAATGTTTACAATTAGTGCCAAGGAATGGTATGCAGAGAGGCTCTTGCTTATACTTATTTCTATAACAATCAAGGTCAACTAACTTTGCTGTTTGCCCCATTAGAGGGTCAGAAGCGGAGAAGCGTAGAGGGGTCCCACCTGCAGGGAGGAGGGGACAGGACAGGTGACCCAAAACTGACCAACAGGGTATTCCATCCCATCTGCATCACGCTCAGTATAAAAGCTGAGGGATCAAAGGGGCAAGTGGCTTGCTCTCTTTCTTCAATGGCCGATGTCTGAGAAGGACCCTGTCTGTTCGTTTGCCTTTGGTCCCGATCCGAGCATTCCTGACTCCAGATCCGGAATTCAGCTCCTGTCCGTTGCTGACTCCAGTCTGGGATTTTCCCTGTGTCTGATGGTGATGCAATCGTCATCCTGGGAGCTAGATATGGTTTTGTATATATTGTATACTTTTTTCTTTAATTTTTATTATTCTATTATTATTTACTATTTCCTTATTTATTATTATTTTCATTAAAGTAGTTTAGTTCTTTTTCTAAACTCATAAATCTCCTTATCTCTTCCTCTCCTCTCTGAGGAGAGGGAGGGGGAGGGCCATCTGTCGTTCTGATTGGCCAATCCGGCCAAAACCACGACAAGCATGAAGACAACAGAATTATGGTGCAGATCCCACCCTGAAAACAAGGAGAACTAAACTGCATTGCTAGTATGTCTGATGGAAAGAAATTTAATTGAAGAGATATTAATGTACTAATGAATTATTCAGTCATTGTTTGCACATTTGAGGTACCTTGCATTATTTCATTACATTTCAGTTTTGATATCAGTAAAATTTATTTAATAGAATCATAGAACAATAGAATATCTCAAGTTGGAAGGGACCCATAAGGATCATCGAGTCCAACTCCCTGCACCTCGCAGGGTTACCTAACACTAAATCTTACGACTAAGAGCATCATCCAGACACTCGAACTCTGACAGGCTTGGTGCCGTGACCACTTCCCTGGGGAGCCCATTCCAGTGACCGACCACCCTCTCAGTGAAGACCTTTTTCCTAATGTCCAATCTGAACTTCCCCTGATACAGTTTCATTCCGTTTCCTCATGTCCTATCACTGGTCACCAGAGAGAGGAACGCAGCACCTCCTAGTCCAATGCCCCACTTGAGGAAGTTGTAGACTGCGATGAGGGCATCCCTCAGCTTTCTCCAAGCTGGACAAACCAAGTGACCTCAGCCACTCCTCATAAGTCTTGCCCTCAAGACCTTTCACCATCTTGGTTGCCCTCCTCTGGACACATCCTAATAGTCTGATGTCATTATATTGAGGTGCCCAAAAGTGCACACAGTACTCGAGGTGGGGCCACACCAGTGCAGTGTAGCATGGGACAATCACCTCCCTTGACCAGCTAACTATGCTGTGCTTGATGCACCCCACGACACGGTTGGCCCTTTTGGCTGCTGGGGCACACTGTTGACTCATATTCAACTTGCCATCAACTCAAACCCACAGATCTCTTTCTGTGGTGCTGTTCTCCAGCCTCTGTAAGAGACAGCCTGTAAATTCACTGACAAGGGGGAGAAGGCCCTCCAAGCCTTCAATGGAATGCCTCAAACACTCACAAGGAAATAAATAATGCAGGCCTAATCTTCAAAGAACTGATAAGCCTCACAGGTGCTGGAAAAGCAGTGGGATGACTGTCTTGTGAAGACAAGACAGCTCTGCCACTCGTGTGGTGAGCTTGCTAGCTCTCTGTTCTTGAGGTCATTGTGTCCGATAAGTGACCTTTGCTTCATTATCTGCAAAATGCATATGAAAGTGCACAACCTGCATATGCTAATGAAGATTATAGAGATCATGCTAAACATGTATGACTATGGCACCCTCCACCCAAATCATGCCACACATCACCTGGGAGAAGGGAGAAACTTGAGACAAGGCTGTCCTTGGCAAGGGGGTGGACCGTTCTAATTCAGCAAACGTAAAAGGGGAAAATAAGTGCCCCTAGGGGAGGAACAAAGAAGATCATGACTGGCAAGATTTTTCCCAAGAAAGAATAAGATTATGCCTGGGAAGATTCCCTGAAAAAGATGCTGGAACCAGGACTGGTGATCTCTTTATCTCTGTCTTTTTCTCTGTCTTTTCCTTTATCCCTTGGTTTCTCTTTTCTCTTAGAATTGTTAAGTAATGGTTAGAGTTGTTAAATAACAACTTTAAGTACCGCTTGCCATAAGTTGTCGTACACCTGTTGTTAAGTAACACAATGCATACCTCACCACTTGCCATAATTTGTCATATACCTAACCGATTAGCGTGGACTTGTTAAGACCTATACTAACCATTCTTGGAAACTAATAAATGTTTTTATGAGGACCTTGAGATTTATCTCACCTTAGTCTGCGCCGTTGGGGATTTACGAATCTGAGTCACTTATTCCCCCTCTTTCCTGAGAGTGGGACGTGACAGCCTCTCATCCCACAAATTGTACATATACCCAGGATTGCCCCATCCCAGGTGGAGAATCCGGCACTTGCTCTTGTTAAACTTCATACAGTTGGTGATTGCCCAGCTGTCTAGTCTATCCAGATCTCTCTGTAAGGCCTCTCTACCCTTGAGGGAGGCCACAGCTCCTCCTAGTTTAGGATCATTGGCAAACATACTTAACGTACATTTGATTTCTGCATCCAGATCATTTATAAAAACGTTAAAGAGCACTGGCCCTAAAATTGAGCCCTGGGGAACCCCACTGGTGACTGGCCGCCAGCCTGATGTAACCCCACTTACTATAACTCTTTGAGCCTGACCCATCAGCCAATTGTTCACCCATCATATTATGGACTTGTCTAGCTGTGTGCTGGACATCTTGTCCAGAAGGATACTGTGAGAGACAGTCTCAAAAGCTTTGCTAAAATCCAAAAACCCCACATCTACTGGCTTCCCTTGGTCAACTATGTGGGTGACTTTGTCATAAAAGGAAATTAAGTTGGTTAAGCAGGACTTTTGCCTCGTGAACCCATGTTGACTATGACCAACGACCACATTGTCTCTCGAGTGTTTTTCAGTAACTGCCAGAATGACCTTCTCCATAATTTTACCAGGCACTGAAGTGAGACTGACAGGTCTGTAGTTACCAGGGTCTTCCTTCTTACCCTTCTTGAAAATTGGGACAACATTTGCCAACTTCCAGTCGATTGGGACCTCTCCAGACTCCCGAGACCATTGAAAACTAATGGAGTGAAGTCCTGTGATAACATCAGCCATGATTTGATATCATTGCATGATATAATGATTTGATAGAAAACAAGCCTTTTATAGAATGACCTGCATCACAAAACGGATGTGACCTGTGTGTGTTGCTAGAGAACCAGGTGATATTCAGTGAGAACAAACCCAAATCAATATTATAGGATGAGGTTATGATCAGCATCTACCAATATGATATGGAGGCAGAGGAAAAAAGGCAAAGTAAATGAGCTTTCATCTAAAGTATACATCAGTGTTTTTTCCCTCTGGGCAGCCTTGTGATCAATGAATATTTCAAGAAGCAAAATCAAGGTGTTCATCTCCAGTCATTTCATTAGCTGTCATTTTATTTGGCCATTTAAGTTTAGATGAAACTCAGCAATGAGTCTACTGAACAAGTGACAAAGCATTCATTCACTTCAGCAGGGCTTCATACTCTAACCTTTATGCACCAACAATGCATAAATTTCTTCTAAGCATAAAATTCTTCTAAGAATCAATGCCCTTTTGACTTGTCATCAGCTGAGCACCCAAAACTGCTTTAGCCTTCATTCAAAATTGTTAACTCAGTCACTTTCCATACACAATATAAAAATTTAACATTATAAGCTTAAGTTACCACAGGTAGTTTTTTAGGCATCTAATCTAATGGCCTTAATTGAAACATTCATCTTCCTCAGTTCCCATTGCAATGAGTGGAGGAAAAGCAGCACTCCCGCAAAGCGCTGTTCACAGCACCGCAGTTAGGCTCCTGCTCTGAACGCCATCTCATCCTCTCCTGACGATACAGGGAGCAGACAGAGATTTCCTTCCTAACCCGGAAACCCAAGTTTGGTGTCTTTCTTAGAGAGAACGACTGCTCCCAGTATTCACAGTGCAGTTTTCAAACTTAGCTTGCAATTGTTATTGTTGGGAAATCCTAATGGGATCATTATCCAATGCACACGTATGCACTGTGGATAATAGTAAGTAATAATGCACAAGGACAGACCATTACATCATTAAGGTTGCAATGAAGACAAGAGATACAGTTATTATGGTCTGGACTAGATAAATGCTACAAATTTTAATCTACTAGTATCCTGAAGCTGTAAACCAACTAGGCATCAATTCTCGACCCATTAAAACAAGTCATATTTTTGCAGTGACTTCATTAGGCCCCAGATTAGACCCACTGTGAGCTACAGCTTGGAGAGGTGCACAAGCAAATTTGAAAATCATGGAAATAATTTATATAAGAGGATTTAGTGTTCATATTAAGTGCCGGGTCCAAACTGACTCTGAGTCGTGCGGGCACAGGGAAAGACGAACGCACCAATATGATGCAAGTCAATTCCAACTTTATTCAGCTTAATCGTTACATTTATAGTATTGTGCTATCTGTTCACGCGCTCTAACTCCTACTGATTGGCTGCATGCTATCTTCACGAGCTGTCCATACGCAGGCAGCATCCTGCTGATAGGTTGAAGGTCGATTGCCACGCGCTTCTCAGTGTCTTCTAACTGGTTGTCTCTGACTGTTCACGCGGAGCAGCAGCTTTGCTTTTCACATTCCTTTCCTTGCTGATATCTCCTGGTGCTTGCTTAACTTTTCTCTCAAGGCGCCTCTCAGGGGTACAGCTTTGTCTCATCAAGGCCAAACAGATTCCCTACGCTGCTCTCTATCTCCACAATTCCCCCTTTTTTATTTTTTCTACAACAAAAGCTTGATTAATCATTTTTTGCATTATTTTCTGTAAGCAGCCTAAAATACAGCACATGACAAGCATTGGATGACAAAGATGACATGTTTAGAAAACTTATGTTTTAAGTTGCTTTATACAATTGCTCTTGAGGTGTCATACCGACAGGATTCCCCCTTTTTTTCGTTTAGCAAGCATGGGTTTTAAGGTATGATGAATACGTTTCAGAATTGCTTGCCCAGTTGGGGAATGAGGAATACCGGTGACATGTTTGATACCCCATTTCTGCAAAGAGGCCTGTATTTTAGCGGACACGTAAGCTGGTCTGTTATCAGTTTTTACAGTTTTCGGTACTCCCATGACTGCAATGCATTGCAACTAATGTCGAATAACATCACGAGCCTTCTCTCCTGTAGGAGCAGTAGCTACAACAAGGTGAGAAAACAAATCAACTGAAACATGTACATAGCACAAACGTCCAAATTCCATAATGTGCATAACATCGGATTGCCAAAGTTCATCAGGTGTAAGCCCTCACGGGTTAACCTCTGCAAATGATGGCAGAGGAGCCAGCTGCTGACAGTGCAAACGACCCTGCGAAATCAATCGTGCTAACATTTCAATCATCATAGTTACTGTTTTTGAAAAGGTATGTGGCAAAAATACTCACTCTAATGCAGTCAGGCTCTTTGCGAGTGCATCATCCCACTGTCCTATCAGGGCGTAAGGTTGAAAGTCTTGATGTATCATAAACAAATCTACAATGTGCTGTAATGCTTTCTGAGCTGTTGGGGTTAATGAACGTGGAACCTACCAGGGAGGGGGGGTGGGCAGACACAGCACTTCAGGGCGTCCCCTGTATCTTCAAAGTGCGCTCATGTCTAACCCCCTCTCTCCGACCTGAGACAGCCCCCTTATATCCTGTCCCGGATTGAGTGGAAAAGTACAGGCTAGGGTCGCTGCATGCGTGGCCAGCACATGCAGCGAGCCTCACCAGACTCATGATCCAGCTTTGCTAACTGCGGATGTCTGATACCTGATGACCTTGCACTCCCTCCTTGTTATCTTCTTCTTTGAAAGTTAGGTTCTCATGGATACACATATAGCTTTTCAGCAACAGTACCAAGTCCCTTTTTCCCAACCTGTATACTGGGTTTGGTTCAACTAGTAATTCTCCGTCGTGTCTCACTCGAACCATCCTCTGTTATCCCTTACACATGCCACCCCGGGGCCCATAGTTGGGATACAACGATATTCTATAACTCGTACAAGGGTATGATGCAAAGCGGCATCTACAACTGATCGTATAATGCTTATTAAACATGGCAAACAGCACACTAAACATAACAGACAGATTCCTTCCACACAGACAATGAGTATAATTTCCTTCAATCAACCCCACCCCCAAGTCCATCCAGCAAAGAGATTTCACCCAGTGGTCTCTGCAAGTTGCTGGCTCGGTCGGTGCAGTTCTTGCAACTGGGCATGGAGCGGTCACTTAGATTCATACAACACAGTCCTTTAAAATCTTGACAACCGTGTCCGTGAGCTAAAAGCAAAAAATCAATAGCAGCTCTGTTTTGCAGCGTCGCATGTTGAATACTATCTACATCTAGCAATAACTCAGAAACAGCTGTACTAGTAGCATTACTAAATTTATCCCTGGCAGCGAGAGAGTCCTTGTTTTCAAGAATCCTTGGCAGCAAAAGAGTCCTTGTTAGCAAGAGCGCATGCAGACTCCCTGTTCTTGCTGGTACTGTGCTTTGATCTTCTTCCACAACAGGCCAGGATTCTCAAGCAGCTAGATAAGATGTCCCTGAGTCCATTACAGACTGTTGTCATCTAAGTGTTTTTCTTGCAAGCATCCGAGACTGAATAACAATTAGTGTGACAGATGTGTTTTCCAGCACCCAGGTGCGAGTCCCTTGAGCGTATTTACAATCCTCCTTGCTGGTCTTCCGTTGCTTTCCCATATTCCACCCCCCTGCTCAAGAGACCGCTTCTGCTGGGGTTCATTTAGTCTCGCAGGGTATAACACAGAGTAATTTACAAAGACGTGCAATAACATATATACATATAGGAAAAAAAAAAAACCCAAAACATATCTCTATAGTACTGCTTGAATCAGGTGTCCTATTTCTCTTTTTCTGCTGCTTTCTTGTAGCACGTATGGCATACTTTTGTGCTAAGACGGCACATTTCCCTTCTAATTGTTCCCTTTTTTTTTCTTTTCTTTTTTCTTTTTTTTCTTTTTTCTTTTTTTTTTCTTTCCCCATCACTTAGGGCTAACATAAAAGTCTGCCTTGCAACAAGAGCTCACCCTTAAGTTTCTCATTTTCCTACAGAGCATCCTATAAATTTTAGCTTAACTCCTTTTCCCAATCAACCATGATCTTATAGGCAAACAACAAACAACCAGCCATACGCCCTGCATGGGTAAGCCGTTCCCGAGAGCGTAAGCATGTTGGCTGGCGAAAAACTCCCCCAATATTTCAGGACTTCCATCGGTTCTATGGCCCATCCTGGTCTATCTACCTGGGGTGCACTCGCCTTACATCTAAACATTGTGTATATACAAACTTCTTCGCTTGACGGAGTGTCAGCCCTAGTCACGTATGAGAACAGTACCACACCGGGCAGAACACCTGCTCAAGCAGAGTCACCAAACGACACTGCACACAGCAACAAACAAACAGTAGCACAGATGCTGATCAGCAGGTATGAGCTGGCGCCCACACACACTTACACAGCAGACATACAAAACTACCACTTCTGTCTCAGGGAGGCGGCTGGGGAGAGGAGGGGGTGAGGTGGGCAGCGGCGGGAGCGAAGCGGCTCCGGCTCCGTCCTTCTCCCCTGACATTCTGACAATACACTGCAATACCCCGTTTCCGGCTGCACACGCATAAGCAAAATTTGATTTTTAAAAAAGGAAAGTAATAAAGTCATCACGTGTTTGTTGTCATACCCGTATTGCATTACTGTTCGTTGCAAATGACTTACAGTCTTCTAATCAAACGCCACCCATTCCCTACGACCCCCCTGTGTTAATACTGGGAAGGCCGAAAGAGATCCCGGTAGCATCCTGCCCTCTATCACCGCATGTTCTATAATACCTTTCCACCTTTGTCCTGTATCAAAAGTTGGATCTTTCCGCACCAGTCCCCCTCCGGGGCTAGATCCCCCCACAGCTCCTTTTTGTTCCATACCCTTTTCAACAGTTAACTCTGCCTCACTTGTTGCCCTTTCTTTTGCATTTTCCCATCTCCTTTCCTGCCCTCTTTTCCAAGCTGCCCGTTCTTCCTCCCCTACTCCAGTCCCAAATTTCTGAGTCAAATACTCATTTGCATCCTGTAAACCCATCTCCCCATCATTGAACAGTGTACAAATCCATCTCCTCACTTTCTCCTCTTTAACATTATCTCCCTTTTCTGATATATTATACTGTTGTGCATTCCCAGACTCGTCCGCTGCTGCCCCAGACGGATCACCCGTTCCCGGACTCCCACACACCCTCTCCTCAATCGCCTGCAAACCCTCCTTGATAACCTCATGAGCCTTTTTATAAGCAGCCCATATCGCGCCTGCTTTCGAACCCTTATCAAGTCTCTGCATTTCCGCGAGCAATTGCTGCATAGTGTTCTGTTGTTCGCGGAGAGCGTCACGGAGCTCCGCAGTATCTTTAGGTGGATAGATGGTTTTCGGACGAACGTCCTCGGAGGATGATGATGTTTCCATAGGCTGAGGAGAGTCGGGGGGAACCTGCGTGGATGACTCCGGTAGACCAGAGTACGGTGGAGCGGTCGGTTGCGGAGGCGTGAGAGGTGGCAGCAAAAATGTCCATTCCTCAGACGCCCCCCAGAACTCCTTTTCTGACTGCTTTATCACAGGAAATGCATTGGAGGACAAACTGTTTCCCTCTTCCCCAGCTGCATCTAACACCCTCTGGGCTGCAGCAGCAATAACAGCTGATCCATGCATGCCTGCAGTCAGTCCCTTCACCTGTCGATAAGTGCCTGCCAGGTTCCAGGCTTCCTTATTCTCTGACTGCTCTGCTTCCCACATTTCCACTCTAATTCAAGTCCATGTTGAAAGGTCAAACAACTGAGTCGGATCTCTGAGCAATCCTCGTTGTCGGCACCAAGATAATTGTTCCAGTAAAGCACTCTCACTGAGGTTTTCCCCAGCATTTTTTGCCAGCTGCAGCAAACTTTGTACCGCTGCCTTTTCCACGGCTGATACAGCCGAACCCATACTACCGATCCCACTCTAGGTGGCTCCCACTTCCTGTGGGGTCGCGGATCCGCTCCTGCCTCTCTCGGGCAGCCCGGCTTACCTTGGCGCCGGCGGTAGTATCCCCGCGTTTCTTACTCCAGCCTTCGGTCCAACAACGCTCATCACATCGGGGTCACCATTTGCAGGGTCCAAACCGACTCTGAGTCGTGCGGGCACAGGGAAAGACGAACGCACCAATATGATGCAAGTCAATTCCAACTTTATTCAGCTTAATCGTTACATTTATAGTATTATGCTATCTGTTCACGTGCTCTAACTCCTACTGATTGGCTGCATGCTATTTTCACGAGCTGTCCACGCGCAGGCAGCATCCTGCTGACAGGTTGAGGGTCGATTGCCACGCACTTCTCAGTGTCTTCTAACTGGTTGTCTCTGACTGTTCACGCGGAGCAGCAGGTTTGCTTTTCACATTCCTTTCCTTGCTGATATCTCCTGGTGCTTGCTTAACTTTTCTCTCAAGGCGCCTCTCACGGGTACAGCTTTGTCTCATCAAGGCCAAACAGATTCCCTACGCTACTCTCTATCTCCACAATTAAGGATATCCAATTTTCTGGAAATGTAACCTTTTAGGACAGGTTAAGTCAATTGAATGCAAATATATTATTTCAAACAAGAAGACTAGAAGCTATTCAGGGTAACTTACACATTATTACAACTCTTATGAAATGTTGAGCATGAATTTAAATCATGCGGCTCATGCACACCTTGTTCCCTAGGCGTAACCTACGCTTACACAAGGATGTTGCCTTATTCTGGCCCTTCATCCAAACCTGAAATACTTGCAGTCAGTCTGTTTACAATAACACCCACAGGTACATTTCAGGGCTTTGCTTGTGGACTAATGGCCTATTGCTATGCCTTGGGCCATGTGTTTATCCCTGTCAGTCAGTAAACCAGCAGCGATGTTCACTCCTGATCATTATTCCTTAAGTCAATATCAGTCTAGTTACTAAGTAGATGAGCTCTTATCATGGTTGTTAGGATGAGATAACTGCATAGTTGCAAGCAAATCAGATCATTCCCTACCAGTATCCACGTTATGTATAAAAATAAATCTTCCAGGTGGTTCAAAGCAGTTGTAGGTGTGCCTAACAACTCACCTAGGCATTCTGTGATTGCATAATAAAATACTACTTGTCATATCTTATTGCTTAATTATTGTTATCAGCTTCCAGAATTTCAGTAAACTTGGTGTACTGCATGATGAGGTTATACTAAGCTGAAGGCATTGTATCACAAGTACAAATAGAGCTACACTACTATATTTTACTGGATACACTATTGCCCCATCACAGTAAACTTTTCAGTCTCATATTTTTTCTAGGAAAAAAAATAATCTGTTTAAAGTAGACTCTTCTGCAGTGTGCCTGGATCTTAAATTCTCTGAGATACTATAAACTCCTTTGGTTAATATTATCAGGGCATGCTTAAAATGTATCTGGAGAGTAGATGAGCAGACCCTCAGGCTAGGGAAAAGGGAAAGCAAAAGGAGAATGATCATCCTCTCATGTTATGAAATCTCACCTTCACTCATTTGCTTTTTAAATCAATGACAAGAGCATAAATGCTTAAGGTAAAAAAACCCAACTGAGTAACATTAGGAGAAAATTCCTTAAAAGCAAAGTATACATGTAGGAAATTGAGCAGAAGAAAACAAACGTAAACAAAAATCCAGAGAAGAAATACCTCTATTTTTTCTGTTCTCTAAGAACTGAATATCTTCTGGCAAAACATGGCCAAATATGTCTTATAACTTGAAAAATGATTAATCCTTGCTATATCTACCTTTTCTCCCACGTATTTGAAACAACTTTCCAAAGCTGAGCAAGTACTACTAACTGCAGTTTATAAATGAAAAAACAGAAAAATAATGAAGGTCAAATACATGATTTAATATAAATACATTTATGTGACATTAGCAGTAGATAACAAATTCAGCTCATGGAAGATGAGCTGGATTTTATTCTGGTTTATTTATCATCAAAAGAACTCTTAATTAAATTCTCAGTGCAAAATATCACTGTAGATGCATCAACCTGAAATAACCTAGCTTGCCTTTCAGTGTTTATTAGATTCTAGAGTATGTTTTCCTCCTCATGCTCAGGAAAAAAATAACAAAAAAAAACCCCAAACCCTAAAAAAAGCTTTTAAATGGAAATTTGTCTAGAAGCCACTAGAAAACAATTCTTATGGAATGAAACTTTTAGTGGCTACCCCTAGTCAGACAGCAAGACAATGCCAAGTTGGAGATAGGTTAGATGCTCCTGATTAGTCCTTGTATACTTGTTGCTGGTACAATAGTGGATGGACAAGCCAAGTCATCAGTGGCATGATGCATGGAGAGAGGGGGAAGCAGGGGGCTGCAAGCAATCTTGAGAAATTTCTCCCCAAAGGAGTAGAGTTCAGAAAGAACACAGTACACTCAGTCTGGAAAATGCTTACCCATGAGAACATCCCATTAGCTTTCAGACTTGGAGACAGAGTATATTGGCACTGCTTGAAAAGGACTGAAGAGCAGCACGTTGTATAGCAATCCTGTGATGTGATGCTGTTGTGTGGAAAGGGGCAAAGCGGTTTTGGCAGAAGATAAACCCCCTTGCGTTCTAACACTCCTCACTGAGGTGGGAGGCTCGGTGCGGCTGGGTTTAAATTCTGAGTGATGCCCAATTCAGCACTATCAGTCCAATCGCGTTTAATATGTATTAAACTATTACGATTTGGATACACTAATAGTGGACTGCACCTTCAGTCTAGTTGTGCTCATGAACTAGCACGGCCACTCTCGAGTCTTTGGTCGCATTCAATGAGAAACCGAAACGACTAGCTACTTAACCAGTGCAGTTTATTTAAACAACAGATAGATAGGTTCTTAGGATTGCCGGTGATAAATACACTGTCTGCAAAGCACGTGCAAATGAAAGTATTGTTACGTATATCAAACGCGCGACAAAGTTATAAATGATACAGCCTGGCTATAAATGTAGGAAAGAGATTCTCTAGAGAGACTTCTAAGTTTCCTGAGAAAGCACTCGGTATAGTCTAAGTCTCACCCAAAGGCGTCCCTATGGGGGGGAAGAAAGGCTCAGCCCGTCGACTGATCCCGGAAGTCAGTGATGGAGTTCTCCTCGACTTGTTCACGATGGTGCCTTCCCCGGGTATCCCCTCTTTCTTGGGCTATTTTTATACTATTTGTTATCTTCAAGGTGGAGTTTGAGTGACTTTAGTCATAAATACTTTAACTATGATTGGTGTAAAATTCTCTCGCTTCACATTTAAAGGTATAGTTTACCAAAAATTCAGGGCGCAGACTCAAGGAGGAGTGGTCACACCTTGGAGGCGGGTAACCTTTGGGATGGAGGTGTGTTTTGGTATTATAATGACATTATAATGAGCAAAGTTCGCACAAAGGACAGCATTTCATCAAAATTTGACAAAATGTTGGCTCAGGGTGGTAAATGGGCAGCTTATTGGTTCTATAGTACCATCTTGTTCCCATATCTGTTGGATCATCACAGGGCTTGGCCATGGAATTTCCATCCCACTCCATTCCCTGTGTTGCTTCGCAAGCAATATTGCACAGGGAATTGCAGATGTTGAATTCTTTGCATGCCAGCTGCAGCTGCTCTCTGCCTCAGAAGCCTCTTGATTTTATACTTTTCCTTAATGTGTGAACAATGATGTACCTTTGTATTTTTAGCCAATTTAGTAATTATTCCACAGATGCTTTGGACAAACAGTCCTGTTGATTACAGTAGGTTTTTTTAGTGTTGTCTGTAGGTCCATGGAAATCTGTAGGTGCCCTCTCAGGGGTCATGGGAGGCAACTCAGAAAATATAGTTTGCCGTCAATAGGTTTAAATTCTCAGTGTGGTAATCTGCATCTCCACAGGACAGTCCATACATTTGATAAAAGTTGAAATTGCATTAAAATCATAAGGAGCTGTTTGGTCAGTCTTAAAATCCTGGAGGCAGCTAATGAATGCAGTCCATACTGGTCACCTTTCATAGGTGCCCAGAGGGGAAAATGAGAGCTATTGCAGGGATCCTGAGAGTCAGGAGCTCGTGGAGGTGCTGACTACATGGCCAGTGCTCTGCTCCATAGGGAAAGCAGACAACCGCTGCTGCAAGAAATCATTCTGCTTTTCTGAGGGGATGAAGTGAGAGAGGCGGGTCAATGCAAACCTCATGAAGTTCAACCAGGCCAAGTGCAAGGTCCTGCACCTGGGTCGGGGCAATCCCAAGCACAAATACAGGCTGGGCAGAAAATGGATTGAGAGCAGCCCTGAGGAGCAGGACTTGGGGGTGTTAGTTCACGAGAAGGTCAACAAGAGCCAATAATGTGTGAATGCAGGAATATCACAATGAACTATTTCATGGCCCATGGGTCATAAGAAATTGTTTGGGTACTTTTTCTCAATGATGAAAAAAGTTACTGTGACTGAACTTACCTAGTGCAAATCTTCCAAAGAAAACATGCAGTACTTGTGGTAAGGATGTCCAAATAAATAACACTGTTCCCTTAATTTATTTTCCCACGTTGGGAGCCAATAAATCTGTCATGGTTTGAGCCAGACTGGCCACTGAGATGAACGAGAGATGCTCTCCCCCACCTCTCTCTCCAAGGAGAGGAGGGAAAGAGATAAAGAGATTTATGAGTTTAGAAGAAACTAAACTACTTTAATGAAAATTTTAATAAAATAATAATAAAAAAATGAAATAGATACAATATATACAAAACCATATCAAGCTCCCAGGATGACATCACCATCAGGCACTGGGGAAGTCCCAGGCTGGACTCAGCGATGGGTGGGAACGGGATTCCAGAGCTGGAGTCAGGAACACACAGATCGGGATCAAAGGCAAACGAACAGACAGGGTCCTCCTCGGACATCAGCCATTGAAGAAAGAGGGCTGACCCTTTGATCCCTCAGCTTTTATATTGAGCATGGGGCAGATGGGATGGAATACCCTGTTGGTCAGTTTTGGGTCACCTGTCCGGTCCACTCCTCCCTGCAGGTGGGACCCCTCTACGCTTTTCTGCTTCTGACCCTCTAAAGGGGCAAATTAGCTGACCTTGGTTGTTATAGCAATAAGTATAAGCAAGAGCCTCTCTGCATACCATTCCTTGGCACAAACTGTAAACATTGGTCTCATTTCTCTGAGAATGAACAGTTTCAGACACAACATGCTGTTAATTTCAGAGAGTTAGAAGAGGCCTAGCTAAGAAGTAAAATTACTGAACAGAAAATTGGATCTGTTTAACCTCAAACCAGGACACAAGACTAACACCTGACATATAAGATAGTGAGCTACAAGACTAACACCTTGTCCTGGTTTGAGGCAAAACAGAACCAACTTTTTGTTTTGTAATTTTATTTCTTAGCGAAGCCTCTTCTAACTCTGAAATTAACAGCATGTTGTGTCTAAAGCAGATCGTTCAGAGTGATAAGACAAGTTGTGCCTGATGCTGTTTCACACTCTTTTGCCATTAGTTTTGTTTCAATTATATATCCAGCTTTGCTGTACAATGGATATCATTGCTTTCAATGCCTTTATTATCATTTATCACTGATTTTTCATGTCATCCCAATTTGTAAACAGGATCTAATTACTTAAAACTGCTCTATTTTATCTCCAGCAGTGGAGAAGAAGTCATTTTATTTTCATGTAAAACTATGTGTTTTTCATAACAAATTTCAGAATAAATTTATTCAAAATAATTCATTTCTAATTTGTCTTTTTTTAATAGTCAAGAAGAAATTCCTTTTTTTTCTATTTCATTCTCACTGAAGTGAAATAAAGTATTTTTCCACTTTCCTCATTTTTTTACTTCTAACTTCTTTTTTCACTGAACAAAAAGAGGGAAATTACTCTGAAAAAAAATTTAACTTTTTCCATTGGAAGGTAAAAAAAAAAATGTTACTTGGTGTTATTTTTATCTCACTTCAGGAGAGAAAGTTGAAAGTGAGATAAAATGATATTTTTAAAAGCAATAGTGTTGCTTTCCTCACTTTTAAAAAAAATATTCAATTTCCCCTTTTCTATGGGGAAAGTGGGAGGAGTGGGAAACAGCAGAAATACCAAATGAAATGGACATTTCACAAGCAAATAAAAAATTTCTCGCTTTTGCTGTTTAAAAAATAGCCATTCAAATTGAAGTAATATAATTTCAAATACTTGAAATGAATGTCAGCCAAGTAATTTTTATTTGGCATGTAGTTAAACATAAAGCTTGCCATCTTAAAATGTAAAGTATTTCCCCTCTTAAAATGTCTTTCCCTGAGCCTGAGTCCCTTGCTGCTCACTCAGGTACAGTGCTCTCATGTCCTTTGCTTTTGCTATATCGCTTCTGCAGGAGAAGCTCCTCCAGCAGTGCCAGCTTGAGGATGCTTCTGTTTGGGATGAGGATGCTTCCCTGTCTAAAAAAATGGGGGAAGGCAAGAGGAGTTGTCTTTATGAACCACACATCTTGTTTCTTGCAGGGACATGCAGGGCTCCTGACTAATCACATCATGACCAGTGGCTGCAGAATGACACATCTGCTCTGCTGGGGTCAGGGCCATGTGCTGACTGTCCCTCCATGCCTGCGCTGCTGCTGCGTGCTCTGCTGAGTTGCCGTAAAGGAGCAACACAAGGACGTGACTCTGGGAGGTAAAGGCTCAACCATGTGGGGATGGTGAAGCTGCTGACTGCAGGAAATAAGGAGTGTAGGGTCACATATGAGGGAGCAGGAGTATTGAGAGTGACAATAGGTCACACTGGGAAGATATCAGGTGAGGTACAAAATGTTATGGGTATTATTTGCTATAATATTGGTGGCATATTCTTGACTTCATCATGCATCAGGAAACACTTTTTCACTATGAGGGTGACCAAGCACTGGCACAGGTTGCCCAGAGAGGTTGTGAAGACTCCATTCTTGGAGGTATTCAAAAGCCATCTGGACATGGTCCTGGGCAACCTGCTCTAGGTGGTCCTGCTTGAGCAGGGGGCTTGGACAAGATGACCTCCAGAGGTCCCTTCTAACCTCAGCCATTCTGTGATTCTGTGATCTCTGGTGTAAGCTGTCAAAGCTTCATCTCTGAAATACGTTATGTCTTATTGCCTCTCCTTATGAAAACCTACCCACTTCATGACTCATTGTGCAGTCTTCAGATTAACATTTCACTCAGTGAAGACAGACTATGTAAGAGCCTTCTGAACCACTTTACTTTCATTAAAGCTCTTAAATTGGTCTGAAGCAATGCACATGGATATGTATTTCTTTTATGCTAGGAGCGACATCTTGCCTTGGACAAAGGGCCAGCCTAAGGGTTGGTGCATCACTGAAACCTCATTTAAAACTTGAAGATAGGACTTGAACAAAACCTGAATATTAGTGGGTAACAAATGGCATGCACAATCAGGAAGTATGTTCTAGTTTTAGACTTCAAGCACTTTATTTAAAATTGCCTGTTTACTTTAAAAAAATACCAGATCCGGAAGAAAAATACAGCTCTATGTGTAATGTTTGACTATATTCAATTGTGGGATACCAGTTTGGTATTAAACATACTAAAGGAACAAAACCAAAGCAAACAAAAAGCCAGACAGCAGTGGGTATCAATCATTGTCTCTTTAAAACAGCAAGACATATTCCATACTCCACATGTGTTTTGCTATTTTTTCTACTGAAGTGGCGTATCTATGTGATTTAGCTGCAGCTAGGAAGCTGGTATCACTTTCAAACATTGAGGGTCACATGACACTTAGTCAGCTTTATACAGCACATCTCCACATTTCACCCAGCAGCAGATCTGTTGATACACTCCATATTGCAGAATAAAAATAGGTTTCCAGATATGGAAAGATGATGACAAACAAAACTACTGGAGTGAGACTCCAAGAGGGCAAGTTATAGCACGAATACTGACCATGGAGCTGGGAACCTGCAGCTTTCTCAGAGATACATCCATGAGGTTAAAGCATCTTTTCTTGTCTGACTTCCATCTCAGATGAAGTGGCATATGCTTGTGAATACATGAGGGCAGAGGTCTGCGTCCCTTAAAGAGTTTAGCACAAGGTCATTTTCTTCCAAAGGCAGCCTCTTGTCCTTAGGGTTTTAATGTGTGAAACATCTCCCATCACAATACAGTTTGACTGTAACAGTTCACCTTTTATCATACCATGTTCTAGCTGCATATTTTTATATATATTTTACAGAGCAATATAAAATAGAGGACTAACCCAGCAGGCTATTTCAAGTATATCTGTATTACCTACCTGAAGGTAAGTATTTTCTTCTTTGACACAATACATTCATTTCACCTTTTACTTTTCAAATCCTCAGGTAATTTTCCAGTTATGTATGTATCCTTTTTTGTTTTTAATAAGAAAGTGCTAAAAAGCACATATAATGCATTTTGTATACTGGCATGCATTTCTCAGAGTAATACATTTAACCTGCTGTGCTTGTGAGGCAAGTAATTGTTTTACCTTTATGTCTGGGAACTACTATCAGTCTATTCTGCAACCAGTTAGCAAGTCCTCTTGGAAAGCCCCTTCCACACTCCAGAGACCAGATGCTCTTGTTGGCGATTGAAATAAAGGCATATCCCAAAGCTATGTATTGCAATGGGAGAAGCCAGAAGCTGGCTTCTTCCAGTGGGCACCATGTGGCAAGTCTTGAGGGTATCTATAATTAGAATACAGACTATTAGGGCAGGGGTCATATAGGACATGGCCACAGAGGAGTGGACATTATTTCTAGGTAGACATCTACACTATCTCATGGAAACTGCCAGGCTCAGTGAAGAAACACCAAAGTCATAGCTGGGCTCAGACAAATGGGGGTACCCAAAGAGCAACACCGTACCCATGAATACCTCACCAACTTTAGAACTGCTACTAGTTCTTCTGCATCTATGCCATTGCATTTGTTCTATTAGCAGTGTCAGCTCTAGTGAAGAATGAGCATCACTGCTCTTTATCACTGTGTCATCTCAGCCACCTGACCTAGCTGTAAAAATGCTTGTCCGCAGTCTACAGCCTTCAGTGTAACAGCAGCTCAGAAAAATAGTCTACTTTGGATGCAACATCCAAACACATCACACCATATTAGTCAAGGCTCTCAATGTTGTCTGTATTTATGCAGAGGAACTATTCATATTAAAAACACTAGGTGCTATAGGCAGATATAACATTATATAACATTAACCAGCACCTACAACAACAGGGTTTCAATCTTTGTGGGTTCCTCTAGGCAAAGAAGACATGTTAATTATAATGAGTCCAGTGTGCCCTGAAACAAAGTACATATTCTAAGAAAACAGGACTGATGTATTGGTTCATCCAGGCAAGTACTCTGTGTTTCTGAGGAGCAGACAGGGAATTTGAGCAGTCAGTACTGGAAGGAGCTGCACACAGAGGAAATGTCTTCTCAGTCAGGGACCAGAGGTTATCTTAAAAACCAGGCTATAAAAGTTTATATCCTTATATGCTTGGTGTAAACCAGTGTCTGGCTTCTTTCAGTAAAGTGAGAGGAACATCTTAGAGAGGTGATTTATCTCAGACTGCTCTATCCCATTTTAAGAGAGGATAAAACACTTTTAGGAGGTGACTGAATTTCTCTCTTGAGTGGGTCTCAGTATCAGGGAGCAGATATCTAACTTTTACATGGTAATCAAGAGGAATCAAGCCTTTGTTTTGGTAATTATAGATGTTTTCTGATACCATTGCTCCCTGGAGTTGCTTGAGCCTGGTCAAAATTAGTTACCCAAAGCCCTTTGAACTCCTGGAGTCTTCAGGGTATGGGTTTTATCAGCTTGTCCAGAAACGGTGCTTTTCTGGGGTAAGTCATATATCTATGGGCCTTGAACACGTGCAGAAAACCTATGTTTGAAATATCTTATTAAGTGAACTGCTTTCAAACAAAAAAGAAAGGTAACAAGAATATTTAGACTGACAGTTGTGAGGGGGGGAAATATGCCTCACATTTTGCTGCAGTGCTACAGCGAGATGCAGAAGACCAGACTCTTGGCCTTGGACAGTGGAGCTGCTTTTTTCATCCAGCATGCTGGAACCCTGATGCTGGCATTCCCAGATGAGCTCACCAGGTCTGCCAGGACATCACCTGTGGCTCCTCATAGCACGGCCACCATGCTTCAAGGCCGAGACCCTGGGAGGTCCTCGGGGAGTGGGAGATGGCCAAGCCAGCAGAGTGAGGCCCTGGGGGTACAAGGAACATGAGACGACCAAACAAGCAGGGTAAGATAGCAGGAGGGCACAGGGGAAGGGTGTGTGTGTGTGAGGGACGTGGGACCTTTGGCGGACAGGGCAGCACGGGCAGAGGGGTCACGTGGCGGGCCGGGTGGCACCCCGAGGCTGTCCTCGCGGCGGCCCCTCGGGACATTGTTCACACCCCGCGTCCTTCCTGCATCCGGGGGCTGCCGCGATAAGGATTTGCCGCAGATGACATCAGCTGTGGATGCTGGAAAAGTGGCGGTGCGGGGATGCGCTGGCTCCCCCCTCCCCCTCTTCCTCCTCCTCTTCAGGTCCCTGCCCTGTACCGTATCCGTATAAAAGCGCCACCGCCTCCTCACCCGCCCTCATTCCCTGCCTCCTGTGGAGCTGCCGTCTAGCGGCGCTTCTCCCCCCAGCGCCGCGGAGCGGGGCGCCCGCGATGGCCACCATGGTGGTGGTGGAAGTGGACTCGGAGCCCTCCTGCAGCATCCCCAATCCCCCCTCCCTCTCGCCCAACCTCTCGCACCGCTTCCTGGACAGCAAATTTTACCTGCTGGTGGTCATCGGCGAGCTGGTGACCGAGGAGCACCTGCGGCGGGCTATCGTCAACATCGAGCGAGGTGAGGCGGCGGGGAGCGGGGCCGCCATAGGTAGTGCCGCAGCCCCCCGGAGCCCCTACCCCACTGATGCCTTCCCCTCAGAAGCGGCCGCGGCGGGGTCCCCCAGCCCGGAGGGGCGCCGCGGGGGGCAGGCAGCCGCTCCCCGTTTTCTTCCCCTTCCGCGTGAGGCGAGCGGGGGCGCTGCCCGGACTCGGCCGGCGGGGCGGGGGGCCCGGCCGCCCCTCGCTCTTGGTCAGGGCGACACACACACGGTACAAACACATGAGCTGCTAAGTCGTGGTCTATGGTTTCCTCTTTGTATTTTACGAGGGGTTCGTCGTCCCGTCTGCGCGCCCCTCCCGCCCCACCGGACTCGGAGCCGCTCCGTCGGGTGCGAGCGCCGGGAAGCCGCCCACAGCGGTCAGCGGCTGCGGGCCGGGCCCCGTGCGGCGTCCGACAGCGGTGGCTCCCTGCTGCCGCCCGCACAAAGATCCACAGTCGGCTCGGCGCGTCCATCCCCAGGAGTGTCTACCCCCCCCCCCCCCCCCCCCCGCTAGCAGCGGGAGAAGGGGGCAAGCCCCCTCCTCACCATTGTTGAGGCGGAGAGGCTGCGGTAGGAGCAGAGCACCCGCAGCGCCGCCGAGCCCTTCTGCCCGGAGACAGCGGCGGGTGGGCGTGGCGCAGTCCGCACTGCGGTCCCTATGGCGGCCCGGAGCGGACAAAGGGCGTCCGCGCCGCCGAAAAAACCCCGCGTCTGGGGCTGGGGCGATCGGGCTGCGGGGCGGCTGTTCGGTGTTTCCCTCCGTTCCCCAGCAAAACCCTGTCCCTCACCGCGAAACCAAACCAGCGGGATTCGGGGCGTTTTCCTTCTCAGTGGCAGACTCCCTGAGCAGGAATGCAGCTGTGTCTATTGTGTCTAACTTTCGGCAACGAGACTTTTCTCTTGGCTGGAGAATTTTTCAGGACCTAAGCTTTATATGCACGTATATATTCCAATAAAGAAAAAGATAAGGGAAATAAGGCTAATACCTGAGTGCTCAGCCTCATTATTGTCCAGCTACAGGATGCTATGACTCACTATTTGTCCTTTTCTTAAGGCAGCAATACAGGAAGATATCACAAGTGAAATGACAGTTTTATAAGTTCTCAATGTGGTTTCTGATACAATAGATTGTAGTGTACATGGAGAGGGGAAAAAAGCCCAGTTGCCATAATAGTGGTATGAAGTACAAAGAAAACTATTGCTCAACCCTATAGTTTATTAAACTCAACTGATACATGATTTTGTAACATATTTTTGTTCTGGGTTGGTTAAAGTAGAAATATCAGAAACCTGCCATTGTTAGAAGGAAGAAAGAGACCTTGGTAAGGGGAATTGGTAGCAGCCTTGCCATGTAGGTGTGGTTCAGCAGTCCAGCTAGGATTTCATTTGTCTCTGTTGTTGTTTCCTCAACTATTGTTGCTTTAGTTGGCTATTTCTCATGATTCTTTTTTCATTATTGTTTGCGGTAAAGGGCTGCTTCATCACAGCTAACCAGCTTCACCGTGACCTGTTCATCTTTATTGCTGCCATTGTCTCCTAGGGAGAACTACTGAGACAGATGCTTTGTCATTCAGAGCCTCTTCAGCATTGCACTTTCCTAATGCTATCTAATTTTTGGTTGCGTCAGAAGTAAATTGGCTGCATTTAATGAAATTATTAAAATTTATAGAGCAAATGAATAAAACTTATACCCTCAAGACATTTGTTGTTATCCTTCCTCTGAAGAAATGCTCTTCAGTCTCTTCTTGAAGCTTCTATTGTACAGTTGCTGCTGCATAGCTCTGTTGTTGCTACCTCTTGCCACTAAGCATAATACCCACTTAAAGTGATGTCAGAGGGAATGCTTTGGCCTTTTTATTCATCATTTTGGATTAGAAGTCACCTCACTGCTCCTGGTGTCAGATGATCTGATTGGGATTTTGCCTGCTAGGAAAAAACCTTGATCAAATTTTGAGGTGCGTTGTTCTGGATGAGTAAACTGGGACTCTGAAGCTCTATCTGTGTGAGGCAAATATGGGCTTGACTAGTCTCTTTCTCATTGGAAAGTATGCTGTAGTCTGGAAAAAAATGTCTTCTTTCAACCTTTATTCTCAACAGAGCCTTAAATGCGTTGAGGGTTCTTTAACTCTGCCTCACTCTCTTCTCTGGTACATCTCCTAAGTACCATCACTGAAAAGTGTGGATTCATGCACTGAACTGCAGCACAATGTGTCAAAGAAAACATCTGCTGATAACACATCAGTGGTGTGATGCTATGCAACCTGGTGGAATGCAGAGTCATTTCTTAATATATCATGAAGAGGGAATGGTATGGCAAGCTGCATTTTCAATAATTACATTTAGGATGTCACTTTGCTAAGGGGGCAATCCTCCAACCCACCGTCCACAAAAAAAGGAGGGAGTGAAGAAAAAGCTTCAAGATTTTTCCACTGATTTGGCAGATGCCACTGGGTGTGCCCTGTCTGCTGTCTGATAAGTCCTGTGTCTAGTGACATTGCACTCCTAAGCCTGCAGAAAGAAAGAAATAGCTCCAGTTCAGTCATACTTCCATTAGTTACTTCCATGCTGTTAATGATATATGTCATTGGATTGACCTTGGATTTTACTTCCAGAATTACCTCCATTCTACCCAAACCTGATTTGGTTATATAATCTATATAATACATTATAACATATATGCATAAGTTTTGCATTCAGAATGATGGATCATGCAGCTACAGATCTGGGATATTCTATTCAAATCCCAACTTCAGCTTCTAGGACTATTGTGTGCATGGTATGCCTAGACTTTCTTTTTTTGTTATTTATTTCAGAGTCCTGTATTTTGGATGTTGCCTGGCTCAGCAGTCTGACTATGCCTAATCAGAAGCTTATCCCTACTGCAAATTTGGATTCATGACAAAAGCAGATAGGGATGGATGGTGGACAGATCCTATGATTAGCAGCGTTGCTGAATCATAGTCCATATTGCTTAATTGACCTCTGGAAAGCTTTGTAGTCTCCCCACACAAGCTTGCTGTCAGAGGCCAGCAAGCTGATTATCTTCTAGCTTCTTGAAGTTCAGCACTCATTCATTCAATGTACTTTAGCTTTGTGATCAATGTGAGTTTACTAGTCATAGTTTTCATATGTGCTATACATATGTGGTATTATATTATCTTTACTTTCTTGCTCTCAAATATTCCAACATCTGGAAAATGTTAAAGCCTGCTGAGCTGTATTTGTCTGCCAAAACTACACTCCAAAAATGCACCATATGGCCAAGAGATTTATGAAAAATTAAAATAAGGAGGCTCACTGCTTATGCCTCTGAACAATGATGTATAATTCAGGAACTGGAGGTGGCTGGTTATAGTTCAGTTATTTTTCTCTTGAGTGGTTATGAAACACACAGGCAATACTGTATTTCCAAATCTATTTAGTTTCAAATGGCACCTACTTAATAGCTGGTAGCATATCCCAGTAAGAAGCCTGCTCCTACCTTGACTGGAATGCTGACAAGGAAAAGCCCTGGATGAATTCTTCCTGGCTTCAGGCTCTTGAAATGCAGATGTTCATATTTGCATGGAGAACCTACCTAGAGCTGCAATGGGAGACTGGCAGCACAGATCTGTTTTCTCTGCTCTTCCCCCTCTTTCTCCTCCTCATCCTTCAGCCCTACAACATGGCTTCTGCCAGTGCGAGGCTTGACATTTTTGCTGCCTTGAAAGAGAATAAAGTATGAGAGGCAGTGTTGACAGTAAAGTTTGCAGCCTGAAATCCTGACAGTTACCAGCAGAAGTGTTAGTGATAGTCTCATGGTAAGGGGTTGGCCACACACCTCTTCAGGCATCTCCTCCACCCCAAAGGTACCAAACCCCAAAGTGATTTAACTAAACAATTTCATGCAAAAACATGGTCAGGCATGTGGGGAGGAGCCACTAGATGCTTCCTCACCTGCAGTCCCTTCTGCGTTTGCCAGCTAATTTGTGTAAGTCTAATGATATTCCTTTAGGGGGAAAAAAACCAAAAATGTAATGTTGGTGTTCAGAATTGCAGCAGTGCCTGGACTTACCAGTAGTGCAACTGCCTTCTCATTATTTTCAACAAAACTATAGAAAAATCTTACAACATGGTTTTCTGTTAATTTGTTGTGGGGTTTTTGTGTGTGTGTGTTTTTTTTTTTTTTTTTAAATCAGTCATCAAAATCTTATGGTAGGAAACTATGAATTTGTCTTTTGTCTGCAGTGATTTTTTTTTTTCCCTGGTCAAATTTCAATCCTTAAAAATATATTTTGGAATAATACATTTTATGATTATATGTGTGTCAAGTGTCTGACTTTCTAAGTAGTTGGGGGGAAAAACATTAGGGAATAGAGATGTGATGCTTAATTTTTAAAAGAAAAAAGATCAAGCGTAGCATTTTAAAAATCTCAAAAATAGAATTTTGGTAATTCATAAATAAAAGATCACTTAAATTTTAATTTAAAATATGGGATGCTTCAAAGCTTTTGAATGAAGAAGTCAGCAATTTAATACTTTGTATTTAAATATTAATTTGTAACATGCTAGGTGATGCTGTCTTTTTTTTCTTAGAGGGACAAATACAATGGTCTTGCAATAGGGCTAACGTATCCCCTGAGTGATTCACTCTTTTCAGTTTTATAAATCAGTGTATTGCTAATTTAAAGTAAATTCCGGGATGTCAATAACTTTTCGTAATGCGGCTACTAGGACGTGGGAAGCAGCAGTCCTAAAGCAGGGGCTTTAAAGGATTGTTACCTTTTGGAAAGGTAGATTTCCTTTTGCTTGTGACTGATCCCTGTCCAGAGTGCTTTTTCTGAGCACTCGGCACTTTGCAAAGGATAGCTGCATGGCTTGAAAGGAAGAGAGGCTGCTTCTGGAATTTAAAAATATGCAAATAACATGCATGTAAATGGAGAATTAAAACGTACAGTGCTCATATATCAAGCTAGATGTGTTTTGCATTTTGAATTTTAGGAATCCGATCATGGGACACAAACTTGATTGAATGCAATTTGGATGAAGAACTGAAACTTTTTGTGTCTCGCCATTCAGCTCGATTTTCTCCTGAAATTCAAGGTGAGTTTTTGAAAGTGTTTGAAAAAGTTCTGGCTTGTATGTTTGCTTTTTTTTTTTTTAAGAGCAGAATTAATAAATACACTCAGGTATTGGATGGCCCACTTTCATTTGTGGTTCTTTACGATGAATACTTTTTTTTCTTTCTTTTAAAATATGGCTTGAAAATTATAGTTTGTTTTAGTTTTCTGACAACAGAAAATGTCTGAAGCTTTAAAATAATCAGCCTTTTAGGTTAACTTCATGTATCTCACCATGATTACTTTGGTAGTAGATGTTAGTTTTAGGGCCCCGTTAAAGTTAAGTGAAACTCACTTCTTACTGAACAGTTTGTTCATGTAGCACCAATCTAGTAGTCCTGGAGACTGAAGCTGTTCCTCACTGTGGTAGGTAGAGCACATAGAGAAAATAACCTGAAAGATTAGCTCTACAGTTTGATAGTCAGAAATGGTGTCACAGCTTTTGTATGAGTGTGGCTCAAGCCCCATGTTTGTCCCCAAATGGCTTGGACTTTGCTCTTTCTTGCTATGAAAAAGCTGAGGGATGGAGGGTCTACCTTGACTCATAGGAACTTTCTTTGGCTTGCATGAAGAAATTAGAATTTTACAGGGCTCATGAGACTAAATCTTCTCTTCTGCTGCCTTTACTTGAAGCCTGTCCTTCCTTTAGAGGACTCATAAAATAAATAAAAAGACTCAACAATTTTGTGAAGTGTAAAATTTGATTTTATTCTGAGTGCATGGGAATCAAGTGTTTGGTAAGTTTTCTAACATCTCATTACTTTAACACAAATGCTGAGTGAGTATTTGTGAAATTAATCTTGGGTTTTGTATAAAAATATATAGCCTTCTCCAAGGAGTATAGGTTGCTTTCATTGGTGAAATTATTGTGACCATGTGCATGTTGACTAGTACAACCTAGTATTGATGAATGTTATAAATTCCAGCTTCAGGAATATCTCTTAAGTTTGGTGAAAAGGGCTATGAAATGTTATATCATACTACTCCATCCCATTCCTAAGGTCAGTTGCTATACACTCATAACATAGATCCTGACGTCTTACTAGCATGACATCATTGACCTGATGGTCCTGAATAATGTACCAAAATGTCTTGTGTTACTAATTCTTCCTCTTGCAGCATAGATTATAACAGATTTTGCCATATGTCCCCATATCTATAGAGAGTAAAACATTGCCAGATTTAAGAAAAAAATATACCTCTATGATTCTTCCCTTTCTTTGTAAAACAACAGAACCAGTACAAGAATACTTAGTGTGAAGATTTAGGGTCAAGGCATGTAGTTCCTAAATTACATAGAAGTAAACTCAGGCCTAGAATATATATCTTTCATTTCAATTTAAATGTCATGAAGACAATTCAACTTCTCAGTGACATCAGTTGCCTCATTTTACAGAAAGGGTATTGTGATAAGTGAAATTAGCAGAATTTATCTTTGAGGAAAGCAATATGCAGTGCACTTCATTTTTAACATGTATGTGTTTTATTTTAAAATGTCAGGAAAAAAAAGATCTTGTGCTTCTTGTTTAGCAAAAATATTCCAGTGTGTCTAGGTTTTTTTTGCTGTCTCGTTTAGATGATACCTCTTGATAGCATTGCATGAATTAAAATAAAGCAAATACTCTGCTTTCATATGATAAATGAAATAAGATTGTGCACCTCTTTTTTTTTTTTTTTTTTTTTTCCCCAGCAGAAAGATTATAGAATCCTCTAGGAATTTTTCTCTAGGAATTGTATTTTTGGTTAGTCTTTTATTGTTTGTCTAGACGTGCCTATTTAGTCTGTCATTGTGTTGAATTGCAGCTTAATTGCATGTGACTAGAATTCATCAACATCTCTATGACAAGCAGAAATGAATGTGTTTTTCAGCACTGTTCAATCTTCAAACAATAAGCTGACAAAATCTATGTTGAAAGAGCATTAAGGGAGCCTGAAACTGGGAAAGAGGGAACATCCAGGAATAAAGCTAGCCCTCTGGACTAATTTAATTTCTCAGATTTTGTGGAGAAGCCTACTGACACCTTCAGAATCCCTCTGCACAGATCAGAGGACCACATTTTAGTCTCTCTAGTCTCTGTGGTTCTCCAATGTTGAATCTGCATGAGGCTCCTTTGTGTCTTCTCTACTGTTTGATAGGAATGAGAGTTTTGTCTTACCATTTGTTAATAAAATTTCAGAATGTTTGATTTCTGTTCAACAAATGTTGAATTTTGAGTGTTTAACCAGGGAAACTGTCAACATTTATACTGAAGAGGATTGTAAGTACGTATTCTCTTAATGGTCCCAAACTCAGAAATTCTCTGGAATTTGAGTAACTAGGTGACCTCTTGTCCAAGGAAAGTATTCATCCAAGAAGATGTGAGAGTTTCTCAATGTTTTGAGACTGAACTCTTTGTGCAACTCAAACATAGGGACAGTTTACTCTTGAGGAAGGGTAGAGTCATTTAGTGTGTCTGCACAGCTCTTAGGTCTGACTGCTGCCTGAAGCCTTTTTGATTATAATGTTTATTATGGTAATTGCAGTGCCAATTCAGTACATGCTTGTATGCTTCTCAAAGCAGCTTGAGGATACATGGAGCAGCAGTACTGTAAAGGGTAGGACTCTTTCTCCAAAAGGAATCTTGGAAGAAATAGTGCCAACTCTGTCCCCATGCCCTATGCCTGCACTGTTGAAGGAGAGACATGCAAGAGAATGTCTGTCAAAAAACTTGTGTGTTTTCACTTGAGGAATTTGAGGTCTAATTCTTCTCCATGTGTAGTGAACATCAATGTACATATTGATATTGCAGGGAGCATAACCAGATCCCAACACTCTTTTTGTGCTCTTATCAAGGCAATAGATTGTCACAGTGGTATTTGTGCATCGTATATTCAGCTTCTGGACAATTTATAGAATCATAGAATGGTTTGGGTTGGAAGGGGCCTTAAAGATCATCTAGTTCCAACCCCCCTGCCATGGGCAGGGACACCTCCCACTAGACCAGGCTGCTCAAAGCCCCATCCAGCCTGGCCTTGAACACTTCCAGGGATGGGGCATCCACAACTTCCCTGGGCAACCTGTTCCAGTGCCTCACCACCCTCACAGTAAAGAATTTCTTCCTAATATCTAATCTAAATCTCCCCTCCTTCAGTTTGAAACCGTTACCCTGTGTCCTCTCATTACACTCCCTCATAAAGAGTCCCTTCCCATCTTTCCTGTAGGCCCCCTTTAGGTACTGGAAGGCCGCTATAAGGTCTCCCTGGAGCCTTCTCTTCTCCAGGCTCAATAACCCCAACTCTCTCAGCCTGTCCTCATAGCAGAGGAGCTCCAGCCCTCTGATCATCTTCGTGGCCCTCCTCTGGACCCACTCCAACAGGTCCACGTCCTTCTTGTGCGGAGGGCTCCAAAGCTGGACGCAGTACTCCAGGTGGGGTCTGACAAGAGCAGAGTAGAGGGGCAGAATCACCTCCCTCATCCTGCTGGCTGTGCTTCTTTTGATGCAGCCCAGGATGCGGTTGGCTTTCTGGGCTGCAAGTGTGCATTGCCGGGTCATGCTGAGCTTCTCGTCCACCAGCACCCCCAAGTCCTTCTCCTCAGGGCTGCTCTTAATCCATTCTCTGCCCAACCTGTATTTGTGCCTGGGATTGCCATGACCCAGGTGCAGGACCTTGCACTTGGCCTGGTTGAACTTCATGAGGTTTGCATGGGCCCACCTCTCCAGCCTGTCCAGGTCCCTCTGGATGGCATCCCTTCCCTCCAGCATGTTGACCATGCCTTACAGCTTGGTGTCATCGTCAAACTTGCTGAGGGTGCACTCTATGCCACTGTCCATGTCGCTGACGAAGATGTTAAACAAGACCGGTCCCAGTACTGATCCTTGAGGGACTCCACTTGTCACTGGCCTCCACTTGGACATGGACCCATTGACAGCCACTCTTTGGGTGCAGCCATCAAGCCAGTTCTTTATCCACTGAATTGTCAGTCCATAAAACCCATATTGTATCAGCTTGGAGACCAGGATGTCATGCGGGACAGTGTCAAAAGCTTTGCTCAGGTCCAGGTAAATGACGTCGGTTGCTCTCCCCTTGTCTATTGATGTTGTGACCTTCTCATAGAAGGCCACCAGGTTTGTCAGGCACAATTTGCCCTTGGTTGAAGCCGTGTTGATTGTACCCAGTCACCTCTTCGTTATTCTTCTGCCTCAGCAGTGCCTCCAGGAGGATCTGCTCCATAATCTTACCAGGCACGGAGGTGAGACTGACTGGCCTATAGTTCCCTGGTTCCTCCTTCTTTCCCTTTTTGAAAATGGGGATTATGTTTCCCCTTTTCCAGTCAGTGGGGACCTCACCAGACTGCCATGACTTTTGGAATATAATAGAGAGCGGTTTAGCAACCTCATCCACCAGTTCCTTCAGTACCCATGGGTGTATCCCATCGGGTCCCATGGACTTGTTCACTTTCAGGTTCATCAGATGGTCACGAACCTGAGCTTCACTTACGATGGGCAGTTCTTTCCAACCCCTGCCATTGTCTTCTGTGACTCCGGGAGTGTGGCTGGAGCCCTTGCCAGTGAAGACTGAGGAAAAGAAGTCGTTGAGAACCTCGGCCTTCTCCATATCCCTTGTCACCAGCTCCCCTGTTTCCTTTCTGAGGGGGCCCACACCCTCCCTAGTCTTCTTCTTGCCATTAATGTACCTATAGAAATTTTTGCCGTTTCCCTTGATCTCCTTGGCTAGATTTAATTCTAACTGAGCTTTAGCTTTTCTCACCAGGTCTCTTGCTGTTCGGACAGCTTCCTTATATGCCTCCCATTCTAGCTGTCCTTTCTTCCACTCCTTTTAAAGTTTCTTTTTGCATGACAGTGTGTCCAGGAGCTCCCTGTTCATCCAGGCAGGTCTCCTAGCATTCTTTCCTGCCTTCCTCTTTGTCGGTATAGTTTGCTCCTGGACATGGAGAAGGTGATCCTTGAATACTGACCAGCTGTCCTGGACCCCCCTTCCCTCTAGAGCTTTGTCCCATGGCACTTTGGCTAGCAGATCCCTGAAGCGATCAAAGTCTGCGTGCCTAAAGTCCAGGGTCGTAAGCTTGGAATATATCCTCCTAGTTGCCCTGAGGATCTTAAATTCTATCGCTTCGTGGTCACTGCAGCCAAGGTTATCCCTGAGCCTCATGTTGGTCACCAGCCCTTCCCTGTTGGTGAGAACAAGGTCCAGCATAGCACCTTTTCTTGTTGGTTCCTCTACCATTTGGAGGAGGAAGCTGTCATCAATGCATTCCAGGAACATCCTGGATTGCTGGTGCCTTGCTGTGTTGTCCCTCCAGCAGATGTCAGGGTGGCTGAAATCCCCCACGAGGACCAGGGCCTGTGAACACGAAGCCACTTCTGTCTGCCTATGGAGGGCCTCATCTGCTTGGCTCTGCTGGTCAGGTGGCCTGTAGCAGACCCCACTGTAACATCGCCTTCCCCTGTCTTCCCTTTAATCTTAACCCATACACTCTCAAACAGCTCATCGTCCTTCCCCATGTGGAGTTCCATTGATTCTAGCTGGTCACTGATGTAGAGGGCAACACCTCCTCCCCTCCTACCCTGCCTGTCCTTCCTAAAGAGCTTGTATCCATCTATCCCTACATTCCAGTCATGGGAATCATCCCACCAAGTTTCAGTAATGGCCACTATGTCATGGCTTTCCAGCATCATAGTGGCCCTTAATTCATCCTGTTTATTGCCCAAGCTGCGTGCATTCGCATAGAGGCACTTCAGCTGGGCTGGCCGTGTCACCCTCTTGCGCGAATCCCCCTTGATTCCCTTGGGGTGTCCCGGTGCGTTGTCTCCAGCTTGCCTCAGGGCAACAAGTTGGGAGCCCTTACTAGGACTCCATCCCTCTGCCCCTGATGTGCTGCCCCACCGTTTGTCACAGGCAAGCATGAAATTATTGACCCCTTCCCCCTTCAAATCTAGTTTAAAGCCCTATCAATGAGGCCTGCCAACTCCTGCCCCAGAATCCTTTCCCCCCTTGATCTTCTCATCAAGGAAGGTTTAATAAGGCCAAGTGTTGGGTCCTGCATTTCGGTCACAACAACCCCAAGCAACGCTACAGGCTTGGGGAAGAGTGGCTAGAAAGCTGCCCAGCAGAAAAGGACCTGGGGGTGATGGTCGACTGCCAGCTTAACATGAGCCAGCAGCGTGCCCAGGTGGCCAAGAAGGCCAACAGCATTCTGGCTTGTATCAGGAATAGTGTGGCCAGCAGGAGTAGGGAAGCGATCGTGCCTCTCTACTCGGCACTGGTGAGGCCTCACCTCGAGTGCTGTGTTCAGTTCTGGGCCCCTCTGTACAAGAGGGACATTGAAGTGCTGGAGCGGGTCCAGAGGAGAGCTACCAAGCTGGTGAGGGGTCTGGAGACCAAGCCATATGAGGAGAGGCTGAGGGAACTGGGCATGTTTAGTCTGGAGAAGAGGAGGCTGAGGGGAGACCTCATTGCCCTCTACAACTACCTGAAAGGAGGGTGTAGAGAGGTGGGTGTTGGCCTCTTCTCCCAGGTGAATAATGACAGGACCAGAGGAAATGGTCTGAAGCTGTGGCAGGGGAGGTTTAGATTAGATATTAGGAGGAATTACTTTCCTGAAAGAGTGGTCAGGCACTGGAACAGCCTGCCCAGGGAGGTGGTTGAGTCACCATCCCTAGAGGTATTTAAGAAACGTCTAGATTTGGCACTTCAGGGCATGCTCTAGTGACAGAGATTGTAGGGGTTTTTTTTTTTGTGTGTGTATGGTTGGACTCGATGATCTCAAAGGTCCTTTCCAACCATGAAGATTCTATGATTCTCCTATCAGGTCTTCTTGACCTGATCTTCTCCTACAGTGGGCAGTTCTTCATTCTCATAGTCCCTGCCGTTGCCTTCTGCAACTTGGGCGGTGTAGTTAGAGCATCTGAAAAACAGGTTTTGGAATGGAAATGCCAGCAGATCTTTTCTGATATCTTGTAAAGCAGCTGAGTTAGCAGACTCCTTAATAATACCAAATCTTGCAGAGATGATGTTGTCAGGTGCTAGTGAAAAATGAGTAACAGAACTTATTAACTGGTTGCCAGGACAACAGGCAACATGACTTAAAATGGCTACTCCAGTGCTTGCCTCTGTTTTCTCTGTCATGTACTGATGATAACTTCCATCTTATGTTAACTTCTCAAGGACAAAAAATTCAAACAAGTTGTAACATGTATGTGCTGGAAAAGGAACTGTGTATCTGGTAGTGAGGCAGAGCAAGTGGAGAGTCTTGGAAAGAGCTCTGTCCAAACTGCAGTTGTTGCTACCAATCTTAATTAAAAAAAAAGTTTCAGCTGCACAAAGCTGAATATCCTGCTTCACAAAAGACCAAGTAAAAGGATTTTGTGTGTGGATGAAGCCATTGAGGGCCCTTCTGCAAGAATTCCATGCCTGACGCTTTCTCCGTCAGCTTCCACCTGGGGACACTTGACAGTTTCATTCATGTGTATTCAAGTCCTTGTATAGATTGAAATCTGTTTTATTTCAATAGCTGTGCAGTAGCTAGTCACCCCAAAACTTCTAAGTAAAGCACTATGGTTATTTTGTATTTTAGAATCATAGAATAGAATCATAGAATAGTTTGGATTGGAAGGGATACTTAAAAGTCATCTAGTCCAACCTCCTCTGCAATGAGTGAGGACATCTTCAACTAGATCAGGTTGCTCAGAGACCCTGTTGGTTGGGTTTTTTTTTTTGTCCCTCATTTTGTCCTGTTGTTATAAATAACATGTATCTGTGGAAGGCATGTTTCTTATCTGAGCAGGAACAGAAAGTCTCCTGTTGCCCATAAGTCAGCAGTTGATGACTGCACTGGCTTAAGTGAGTCCTTCTTTACCTGTGCCAAAGACTTTATTTTCACCAGCCTGCATGTGGCCAGGGAGGACCTTGGCAAAGTCCAAGATGTGTTTGGTGTCTCCTCAGCAGCTGCTTGCCTCAGCAGCGGCAGTGGGCTTGCCTCCTTTGGGCTTCCTAGAAAAGGCTGTTGTTTTTTGAAACTGTCATTACTCCAAAAAGCCTTAACAGCTTTCATTCTGAAAGTTACCATTTCAAAATTTACAATTAAGGATTGTTAGTATCTGGGAATTTTGGTCATGGATACCCATAACTCCATAGTTTGTCAAAATGCTGTATATTCCTAATGCTTTTGTCAAAGCAGATCTACACTCAGTTAATATCATGCCTAGTAACTTGCAATGTCAGCTCATGGAGTTGCTAATAAAATCCTACAGGGCATGGTTTTAGTGCTATCTTATTGAAAACTGCAGTTAATCAAAATTCATCAAGTTAGAGGACATAGGTACTTGAACAAAGCTTATCACTTATAATGAAAGAAGCAAAAAAAAAAAAGTCAAGGACAGATTTATCAACTGGTATTGGAGTACCATCACTAAGCGCCTAGGAATTAGAATCACAGAATCATAGAAGTGCCTGGGTTGGAAGGGACCTTTCAGATCATCTAGTCCAACCATCAACCTAACTCTGACAAAGACCATCACTAAACCATATCTCTAAGCACTATGTCAACCCGTCTTTTAAATACCTCCAGGGATGGTGACTCAACCACTTCCCTGGGCAGCCTGTTCCAATGCTTAACAACCCTTTCAGTGTAAAACTTTTTCCTAATATCCAATCTAAACCTCCCCTGGTGCAACTTGAGGCCATTTCCTCTTATCCTATTGCCTGTTACTTGGGAGAAGAGACTGACCCCCACCTCTCTACAGCCTCCTTTCAGGTAGTTGTAGAGAGCGATGAGGTCTCCCCTCAGCCTCCTTTTCTCCAGGTTAAACAACCCCAATTCCCTCAGCCTCTCCTCATAAGACTTGTTCTCCAGACCCCTCACCAGCTTTGTTGCCCTTCTCTGGACCCGCTCCAGCACCTCAATGTCTTTTTTGTGGTGAGGGGCCCAAAACTGAACACAGTACTTGAGGTGGGGCCGCACCAGTGCCTAGTGCAGGGGGACAATCACTTCCCTAGTCCTACTTGCCACACTATTCCTGATACAGGCTAGGAAGCTTTTGGCCTTCTTGGCCACCTGGGCACACTGCTGGCTCATACTCAGCTGGCAGTTGACCAACACCCCCAGGTTCTTTTCTGCCAGGCAGCTCTCCAGCCACTCTTCCGCAAGCTTGTAATGCTACATGGGGTTGTTGTGGCCCAAGTGCAGGACCTGGCACTTGGCCTTGTTGAACCTCGTGCTGTTGGCCTCGGACCATTGATCCAGCCTGTCCAGATCCCTCTGCAGAGCCTTTCTACCCTCAAGCAGGTTGACACTCCCACCCAACTTGGTATTGTCTGCAAACTTACTGAGGGTGCACTCAATCCCCTCCTCCAGATCATTGATAAAGTTATTAAAAAGAACCAGTCCCACTACCGAGCCCTGGGGAATGCTACTAGTGACCGGCCGCAACTGGATTTAACTCCATTCACCACCACTCTCTGGGCCCGGCCATCCAGACAGTTTTTAACCCAGCGTAGAGTACTCCCATCCAAGCAATGGGCAGCCAGTGTCTCCAGGAGGATGCTGTGGGAAACTGTATCAAAGGCCTTACTAAAGTCCAGGTAAACAACATCCACAGCCTTTTCCCTCATCCACCAAGCGGGTCACCTTGTCCTACAAGGAGATCAGGTTAGTCAAGCAGGACCTGCCTTTCATGAACCCATACTGACTGGGCCTGATCGCCTGGTTGTCCTTCATGTGCCACATAATGGCACTCAGGATGATCTGTTCCATGACCTTCCCAGGCACCGAGGTCAGACTGACAGACCTGTAGTTCCCCGGATCCTCCTCCTGGCCCTTCTTGTGAATGGGTGTCACAGTTGCTAGACGTCAGTCAACTGGGACCTCCCCGATTAGCCAGGACTGCTGGTAAATGATGGAAAGTGGCTTGGTGAGCACTTCCGCCAGCTCCCTCAGTACCCTTGGGTGGATCCCATCCGGCCCCATAGACTTGTGTACGTCCAGGTGTTGGAGCAGGTCCCTCACCATCTCCCTTTGGATTACGGGGGCTTCATTCTGCTACCCGTCCCTATCTACTAGCTCAGGGGTCTGGGTACTCGGGGAACAACCGACTCTACTACTAAAGGCTGAGGCAAAGAAGGCATTAAGTATCTCAGCCTTCTCCTCATCCTTTGTCACTATGTTACCGCCCCCATCTAATAAAGGATAGAGATTATTCTTAGTCCTCCTTTTGTTACTAATGTATTTATATAAACTTTTTTTATTGTTCTTAACATCTAAAGCCAGGTTAAGTTCTAGTTGGGCTTTGGTTTTCTAATTTTCTCCCTACATAGCCTCACAACATCTTTGCAGCCTTCCTGAGTGGCCTGCCCCTTCTTCCAAAGGCCATAAACTCTCCTTTTTTCCCTTTGTTGCATCCATATCTCTCTGTGCAGCCAGGCCGGTCTCTTCCCCCGACGGCTCATTGTACGGCACATGGGGACAGCTTGCTCCTGCACTTTTAAGACTTCCTTCTTGAAAAACATCCATCCTTTCTGGACTCCTTTGCCCTTCAGGAGTGCCTCCCAAGGGACTCTGTCAAGCAGGCTCCTGAAAAGACCAAAGTCTGCCCTCCAGAAATCCATGGTGGCAGTTCTGCTGACCCCCCTCCTTGCTTCCCTGAGAACCGAAAATCCTATCATTACATGATCTCTATGCCCAAGATGGCCTCCAACTGTCACATCCCCCACAAGTCCTTCTCTATTTACAAACAGCAGGTCCAGCAGGGCTCCTTCCCTAGTTGGCTCCCTCACCAGCTGTGTCAGGAAGTTATCCCCAACACACTCCAGGAACCTCCTAGACTGTTCCCTCTCAGCTCTATTGTGTTCCCAGCTGATATCTGGTAGGTTGAAGTCTCCCACCAGGACAAGGGCCAGTGATCTTGAGATTTCTGCCAGCTGCTTGTAGAATATTTCATCTGCCTCTACATCCTGGTTGGGGGGTCTATAACAGACTCCCACCATGATATCTGCCTTGTTGGCCCTCCCCCTGATTCTTGCCCATAAACACTCAACCCTATTGTTACCATCATAAAGCTCTTGACATTCATAACACTCCCTAACATACAGGGCCACCCCACCTCCTCTCCTTCCTTACCTGTCCCCTCTGAAGAGTTTGTAGCCATCTAATGTAGCACTCCAGTTGTGCAAGTCATCCCACCACGTTTCCGTGATGGTGACTACATCATAGCTTTCCTGCTGCACAATGGCTTCCAGCTCCTCCTGTTTGTTGCCCATGCTGCATGCATTAGTGTAGAAGCACTTCAGCTGGGCTACTGGTCCTGCCATCTTTTTGCTGGAAGAAGCCTTAACTTCTACCTGTCCATTCCCAGGCGCAGCCATAGTTTCTAACCCATCAATGACCCTCGCGCCTGTGCTGCTGGATTCATCCCCTTCCCCCTTCAAATGTAGTTTAAAGCTCTTTCAATGAGCCCTGCCAACTCCTGTGCCAAGATCCTTTTCCCCCTTTGAGACAGGTGTATCCTATCTGTCTCTAGCAGACCTGGTGTCATGTAAACCATCCTGTCATCAAAAAACCCGAAGTCCTGCCGCTGACACCAGTCTTGGAGCCAGGTATTGATCTGCTGGCTCTTCTTGTTGCTTCCCTCATCCTTCCCTGTGACTGGAATGACAGAGGAGGACACTACTTGCACTCCTGACCCCTTAACCAGTCATCCCAAGGCCCAGAAGTCTCTCTTCATCACCCTCAGTTTTCTTGTTAACAGATCATCTCTGCCTGTCTGAAAAATTAGTAGTGGGTAATAATCTGAGGGATTTACCAGGGAGGGAAGTTTTCTTTTTATATCTTTAACCCGGGTCCCAGGGAGGCAGCAGACTTTCCTGAGAAGTGGGTCTGGTCTGCACATCAGGCCTTCCTCTCCCTTCAGGATTGAGTCACCTACGACAATGACCCATCTTTTTTTTTTAACTGAAGATGTTTTGATATGAGGTGTAGTTTGACTTAACCTTGGCAACACCTCAGTGGACATTGAATTATCTTCCTTGTCATGATTGGGTTCCCCTTGCAGAGCCTCATACCTATTTTTTAAGGGTACATGGGAAGGTGGGGGAGTTACTGGGGAGACACACCTGCTTCGCCAGGCAGGGACATGTTCCCACAGCCCCCTATCCTCTAAGTTATCTTGTTCAGCTAGGCAGAGAGAGGACAGGGAATCCTCTGTATCATGTGGCCTTTCTGCCTGTTGGGCCTGGTTCAGGGGAGGTAGGCTGTGACTCCCTCTCGCACTCCCTGATGGTTCTTAATCTACTTACCTCCTCCCGGAGCTCCATCACCAGGCGGAGTTGTTCCTCTACCTGGGCACACCTCCTACAGACATGCTCACTGCTGCCATCTGATACTGGCATAAGGGTAGGGCACACCCTGCAGCCCGACACCTGGGGGGCAGCATGCTCCCATGAGAGAGCTCCGTCTGGGAAGCTGCCTCAGTCCTGCTGGTTGTAGGGCTTGGAGAGGCCGAGGCTTTCTGCCAGGTAGATACCACAGAATCACAGAACGATAGGGGTTGGAAGGGACCTCTGGAGATCATCTAGTCCAACCCCCCTGCCAGAGCAGGGTCGCCTAGAGCAGATTGCACAGGAATGTGTCCAGGTGGGTTTTGAATGTCTCCAGAGATGGAGACTCCACCACCTCTCTGGGCAGCCCGTTCCAGTGCTCTGCCACCCTCAAAGGAAAGAAGTTCCTCCTCATGTTTAGGTGGAACTTCCTATGCTCAAGTTTGTGCCCGTTACCTCTTGTCCTGTTGCCAGGCACCACTGAAAAGAGCCTGGCCCCATCCTCCTGACACCCATCCTTTAAGTATTTATAAGCATTGATAAGATCCCCCCTCAGTTGTCTTTTTTCCAGACTAAAAAGACCCAAGTCCCTCAGCCTTCAACCTTTCTTCATAAGAGAGGTGTTCCAGTCCCCTAATCATCTTGGTAGCCCTTTGCTGTACCCTCTCCAGCAGTTCCTTGTCCATGGCTCCCTGGTCAACCTGGTACAGCCCTTCAGCGCCCTTCCATGCAAACTGCCGCACCACGCTCTGGCAGACGCGCCATGCTCTGTTTGCCTGCTCTGTTCGCTGTGTTCCCTAGGGCCACCTTTTTGGGGGGGGGGGGGGCACCCTTACTTCTGGCCCCACCCCTGTCTCGTTAGCAACCCTGGTTCGAGCTGCCAGCTCTCACGGGCTGCCTGTGCTCTCCCGGCCTTTCCCTGGCTCCGGAAAGCTCGGAAAAAGCCCCTTTTTTGCCTTTTTTTGCCATGAACCCCCACTCCCTTGCGGACGTACCTGCACTGGAGCTGTCCCTCGGCGAGTTAATTAATTCAGATTAAAAACTCAAGTAGTCTGGTATGCACATTTATGGGCAACCTATAAATGTGATTCTACAGCTATTAGAGACTGTGATAGCTGGAATAGCTATTGAGTAGAGTTGTTTATTAGCAGTCCTGGCACACCAGGGAGGTCCCAGTTGGCTGGAGGTTACCAAATGTGACGCCCATCTACAAGGAGGGCCGCAAGGAGGATCCAGGGAACTACAGGCCCATCAGCCTGACCTCGGTGCCTGGGAAGGTTATGGAGAAGCTCATCTTGAGTGCCATCACACAGCATGTACAGGACAACCAGGTGATCAGGCCCAGTCAGCATGGGTTTATGAAAGGCAGGTCCTGCTTGACTAACCTGATCTCCTTCTATGACAAGGTGACCCGCTTGGTGGATGAGGGAAAAGGCTGTGGATGTTGTTTACCTGGACTTTAATAAGGCCTTTGATACAGTTTCCCACAGCATCCTCCTGGAGACACTGGCTGCCCATTGCTTGGATGGGTGTACACTTCGCTGGGTAAAAAAAAGTCTGAATGGCCAGGCCCAAAGAGTTGCAGTGAATGGAGTTAAATCCAGTTGGCAGTCGGTCACGAGTGATGTTCTCCAGGGCTCAGTATTGGGGCCAGTTCTCTTTAATATCTTTATCAACGATGTGGACGAGGGGATCGAGTGCACCCTCAGTAAGTTTGCAGACAACACCAAGTTGCGCGGGAGTGTTGATCTGCTTGAGGGTAGAAAGGCTCTGCAGAGGGATCTGGACAGGCTGGATCGATGGGCCGAGGCCAGTGGTATGAGGTTCAACAAGGCCAAGTGCCGGGTCCTGCACTTGGGTCACGACAACCCCATGCGGCACTACAGGCTTGGGGAAGAGTGGCTGGAAAGCTGCCTGGCGGAAAAGGACCTGGGGGTGTTGGTCGACAGCTGGATGAATATGAGCTGGCAACGTACCCAGCTGGCCAAGGCAGCCAGTAGCATCCTGGCTTGTATCAGAAATAGTGTGGCCAGCAAGGGCTAAGGAAGCAATCATACCCCTGCACTGAGCACTGGTGAGGACGCACCTCGAATACTGTGTTCACTTTTGGGCCCCTCACTACAAGAAAGACATTGAGGTGCTGGAGCGGGTCCAGAGAAGGGCAACGAAGCTGGTGAGGGGTCTAGAGCATAAGTCTTATGAGGAGCGGCTGAGGGAACTGGCGATGTTTAGCCTGGAGAAGAGGAGGCTGAGGGGAGACCTCATTGCCCTCTACAACTACCTGAAAGGAGGCTGTAGCGAGGCGGGGATCGGTCTCTTCTCCTATGTAACAAGTGATAGGACAGGAGGAAATGGCCTCAAGTTGTGCCATTTAGATTGGTTTAGATTGGATATTAGGAAAAATTTCATCACCAAAAGGGTTATCAAACATTGGAACAGGCTGCCCAGGGAAGTGGTGGAATCACCATCCCTGGAGGTATTTAAAAGATGTGTAGATGTGGTGCTGAGGGTCATGGTTTTGTGGTGTACTTGGCAGTGTTCAGTTTACGGTTTGACTTGATGATCCTCAGGGTCTTTTCCAACCTAAATGATTCTATGATTTTATGATTCAATGATTTTAGCTCATTATATGTGTGGAGAGGTTAATTTTAATTTGCTACCAGACTTGTTTTGCGTCTTAAAGTATTTCTGTTTTGGCAGAAAGGAAATTGAGACAGAATAGGACTTGAATAGGGAATTGTGCTTACTCATGCTGCTGCGGCTGTGATTGGTGTCCTCACAGGGCGTTGCTGCGAGTGGTGCAAGGTTGCGGTGGTGGGGCTGCCCAGCAGCGCTGAGGCAGGGGAGCCCGGGTGTCCTTGCAAGGACAATTGGCAGAAAAGCACATGCAGCACTCACATCCAGTTGCGAGCTTTTTTTTGTGTGTGGGATGCTAGGATTTTGGTGACTCAGGATTACAGTGCAACAGCCTATACATTTGGATACATGAATTGTCAAAACCTTCCTTTCTTAGTACTAATCAAAATTCGAGAGATGGGATAATAAGTGACAATATTTTTTCAGCTAATAAATTGTTGCACTTGTGTGACAGTCATTCTGGCATCGACTTCTATTTCTGCTTTTTTAGGAATGATCTTAGAGAAAATTAGCATGAATTTACATTACTGCCAAAACACCAGTACCTTCTGATAGTAAGCTGTTAGCATGAATCAGCAAAATGACTCAGAGGTTATTTTTAAATGCCTTGTATCACAAGTGCATACAATGAGTTCAGTTGTCTTAGAATAGCCCATATTTTATGGGAACAGGTTTTTGACCTCTGTGAGGAAGTTATAAGAGGCATGGGATTAAGTTAGTGGTGAGTAACAATAGAATTTTAACTCCATTATGAAATTTGAATCCCTCTTCCTCTTTATTTGAAGAATATTTCAGGACGCTTAATTGTATATTCACAAGGGTTATTTTGTTAAGGGTTATTTAACAAGTACTTGCAGAATTATACTTAGAATCATAGAATCATTTAGGTTGGAAGAGACCCTTGGGATCATCGAGTCCAACCATCAACCCCACTCTACAAAGTTCTCCCCTACACCACATCCCCTAACACCACATCTAAATGACTCTTAAACACATTCAGGGATGGTGACTCCACCACCTCCCTGGGCAGCCTATTCCAGTGTCTGACCACTCTTTCTGTGAAGAATTTTTTCCTAATGATGTCCAGTCTAAACCTACCCTGCTGCAGCTTGAAGCCATTCCCTCCTGTTCTATCGCTAATTACCTGTGAGAAGAGACCAGCACCAACCTCTCTACAATGTCCTTTCAAGTAGTTGTAGAGAGTGATGAGGTCTCCCCTCAGCCTCCTCTTCCTCAAACTAAACAGTCCCAGCTCCTTCAATCGCTCCTCATAAGATTTATTCTGCAGGCCCCTCACCAGCTTCGTTGCCCTCCTCTGCACTCACTCCAGCACCTCGATCTCTCTCTCGTATTGAGGTGCCCCAAACTGGACACGATACTCAAGGTGTGGCCTCACCAGTGCTGAGTACAGGGGGACAATCACCTCCCTCCTTCTGCTGGTCACACTATTTCTAATACAAGCCAGGATGCCGTTGGCTTTCTTGGCCACCTGGGCACACTGCTGGCTCATGTTCAGCCGCTTGTCAATTAGAACCCCCAGGTCCTTTTCTGCCAGGCAGCTCTCCAGCCACACTGCCCCAGGCCTGTAGCGATGCATGGGGTTGTTGTGGCCCAAGTGCAGGACCTGGCACTTGGCCTTGTTGAAGCTCATTCCATTAGCGTTGGCCCATCAATCCAATCTATCCAAGTCTCTCTGTAGAGCCTCCCTGTCCTCATGCAGATCAACACTCCCGCTTAACTTGGTGTCATCTGCAAACTTGCTGATGATACACTCTATGTCCTTATCAAGGTCATCAATAAAGACATTAAACAGAAATGGTCCCAACACTGAGCCCTGAGGAACACCACTTGTGACCGGCCGCCAGCTGGATTTAACTCCACTGACCACCACACTTTGGGACCGTCCATCCAGCCAGTGCTTGATCCAGCAGATCGCATGCTCATCCAGGCCATGAGCAGCCAGTTTTTCCATGAGAATTCTATGGGGGACAGTGTCAAATGCTTTTCGAAAGTCTAGGTAGACAATGTCCACAGCCTTTCCCTCGTCCAATAATCGGGTCATCTTGTCATAGAAGGAGATCAGGTTCGTCAGGCAGGACCTGCCTTTCATAAACCCATGCTGACTAGGCCCGATCCCCTGCTTGTCCATTATATGACTTGTAATGGCACTCAAGATGACCTGCTCCATGACCTTCCCTGGTACCGAGGTCAGACTGACAGGCCTATAGTTTCCCGGATCCTCCTTTCTGCCTTTCTTGTAGATGGGTGCTACATTTGCTACCCTCCAGTCCATTGGGACCTCCCCAGTTAGCCATGACTTCAGGTAGATAATGGAAAGCGGCTTGGCGAGCACGTCTGCCAACTCTTTCAGCACTCTTGGATGTAATCCATCCGGTCCCATAGACTTGTGCGCATCCAAGCGGTGTAGCAGGTCACTGATCACTTCCTCTTTAATTGTGATGACCTCGTTCAGCTTCCCCTCCCTGTACTTCTTAATTCATCCCTTACAAGACTCCTCAGTCTTTCTTTGTTAACATTTTGTCTATGTTGGATGTTTGAAACTGAAGACTTAAACAATATTTTATTGTTTATCCTTTGCCCAGTATCATTTACAGGTGACCTACCTCTCATCTCTTCCATCATGAATTTATAATAAATGTGTAACTAGAACATAATTGTCATTTTTTCATCTAGTTGCTGGTTGTCATGGGCAACATTTTTCTCAGATGTCTGTTTTTCTTTTTAAGATTTATCTTTTTTAAATTTCCTTAATTTTCTGTTACTTTCTGGTACTGTTTATCAATGACTTGAGAGACTGTTTTTAGTTTTGCACAGCATGTTATAGGTTTGCAGAGTTGATTTTCTTCTAACTTTTGTTCCATTCTGAACTTGATTCTTTTTCCCTGCTGATGTTGGACACAGCTGGGCATCTATGAAACTACCTGTGTCCTCCTATGCTTTTCAGGCCTTCCTACTCTGAGAGTCAAATGAGATTTTAACACAGTGCTTGCTGCTTTCCAGGAACATGGTGGTTAGTGTGGTGTGTTCAGCCCAGGGCAATGTTCAGTCCTGGCATGGTAACACTTTCTCCCTTCTTGTCTTGACTTGTAGCCACAAAAAAGCAGGGATGACTTTAAAAGAAGGGGCCACTCTAAAAGCTTTTTTTTTTGCTCTCAGAAGTGAAAGGGTAGTGGTGCAAGGCAGCCCTATGTAGAGCTACTCTACCAGCACCAGATGAGCTGGTACCTCTACCCAGGACAGTGCAGCCTCAGACTTCAGTCCCTGGGAGCAGAATGATCACATCGATGATGGGGTCTCTCAGAAGACCATCAGGAAGGATTATCTTCCTCATCACATAAGTATTTAGCTGTGCCACAGCACTGTGTTGGCAGTTTCAGAGACAGCTTTGGTGTCACTGCAAGGGCAGTTTTTGCATGGACAAAGCATAGATCAAAGACTTTATTCTGTGAAACTGACACTGAGTTGGCAGGGGTCATCGAAAGGGCTTTAAACTAGATTTGAAGGGGGAAGGAGATGAAACTGGACTCTTTAGAGGTAAGCCTGGGGGTGGCATGCCAATGTTTGTGGGATGGTGTGCTAGTGAGGTCCCTCAGTCTGCTGACTCAGTGGAGGTAGGGGATGGAGATCCATGCAGCAGCAGAGATGTGAGGGTCATTGATGGGTTAGAAAATACAGCCGTGCCTGGGAATGGTCAGGTAGGAATTAGGGCTTCTCCCAGCAAAAAGATTGCTAGCCCTTGTCCTCATGGGGGGACTTCAACTAACCAGATGTCTGATGGGAACACAATAGAGCTGAGAGGGAATAGTCTAGGAGGTTCCTGGAGTTTGTGAAAGACAACTTCCTGACACAGCTGGTGAGGGAGCCAACTAGGGAAGGAGCCCTGCTGGACCTGCTGTTTGTAAATAGAGAAGGACTTGTGGGGGATGTGACAGTTGGAGGCCATCTTGGGCATAGAGATCATGTAATGATAGGATTTTCGGTTCTCAGGGAAGCAAGGAGGGGGGTCAGCAGAACTGCCACCATGGATTTCTGGAGGGCAGACTTTGGTCTTTTCAGGAGCCTGCTTGACAGAGTCCCTTGGGAGGCACTCCTGAAGGGCAAAGGAGTCCAGAAAGGATGGATGTTTTTCAAGAAGGAAGTCTTAAAAGTGCAGGAGCAAGCTGTCCCCATGTGCCGTACAATGAGCCGTCGGGGGAAGAGACCGGCCTGGCTGCACAGAGAGATATGGATGCAACAAAGGGAAAAAAGGAGAGTTTATGGCCTTTGGAAGAAGGGGCAGGCCACTCAGGAAGGCTGCAAAGATGTTGTGAGGCTATGTAGGGAGAAAATTAGAAAACCAAAGCCCAACTAGAACTTAACCTGGCTTTAGATGTTAAGAACAATAAAAAAAGTTTATATAAATACATTAGTAACAAAAGGAGGACTAAGAATAATCTCTATCCTTTATTAGATGGGGGCGGTAACATAGTGACAAAGGATGAGGAGAAGGCTGAGATACTTAATGCCTTCTTTGCCTCAGCCTTTAGTAGTAGAGTCGGTTGTTCCCCGAGTACCCAGACCCCTGAGCTAGTAGATAGGGACGGGTAGCAGAATGAAGCCCCCGTAATCCAAAGGGAGATGGTGAGGGACCTGCTCCAACACCTGGACGTACACAAGTCTATGGGGCCGGATGGGATCCACCCAAGGGTACTGAGGGAGCTGGCGGAAGTGCTCACCAAGCCACTTTCCATCATTTACCAGCAGTCCTGGCTAATCGGGGAGGTCCCAGTTGACTGACGTCTAGCAACTGTGACACCCATTCACAAGAAGGGCCAGGAGGAGGATCCGGGGAACTACAGGTCTGTCAGTCTGACCTCGGTGCCTGGGAAGGTCATGGAACAGATCATCCTGAGTGCCATTATGTGGCACATGAAGGACAACCAGGCCCTGGTAACTACAGACCTGTCAGTCTCACTTCAGTGCCTGGTAAAATTATGGAGAAGGTCATTCTGGCAGTTACTGAAAAACACTCGAGAGACAATGTGGTCGTTGGTCATAGTCAACATGGGTTCACGAGGCAAAAGTCCTGCTTAACCAACTTAATTTCCTTTTATGACAAAGTCACCCACATAGTTGACCAAGGGAAGCCAGTAGATGTGGGGTTTTTGGATTTTAGCAAAGCTTTTGAGACTGTCTCTCACAGTATCCTTCTGGACAAGATGTCCAGCACACAGCTAGACAAGTCCATAATATGATGGGTGAACAATTGGCTGATGGGTCAGGCTCAAAGAGTTATAGTAAGTGGGGTTACATCAGGCTGGCGGCCAGTCACCAGTGGGGTTCCCCAGGGCTCAATTTTAGGGCCAGTGCTCTTTAACGTTTTTATAAATGATCTGGATGCAGAAATCAAATGTACGTTAAGTATGTTTGCCAATGATCCTAAACTAGGAGGAGCTGTGGCCTCCCTCAAGGGTAGAGAGGCCTTACAGAGAGATCTGGATAGACTAGACAGCTGGGCAATCACCAACTGTATGAAGTTTAACAAGAGCAAGTGCCGGATTCTCCACCTGGGATGGGGCAATCCTGGGTATATGTACAATTTGTGGGATGAGAGGCTGGAGAACAGCACCACAGAAAGAGACCTGGGGGTTTGAGTTGATGGCAAGTTGAATATGAGTCAATAGCATGCCCTGGCAGCCAAAAGGGCCAATTGTGTCGTGGGGTGCATCAAGCACAGCATAGCTAGCTGGTCAAGGGAGGTGATTGTCCCATTCTATACTGCACTGGTGTTTTCCCAAAGAGGGGTCATTTACCCAGTGTACAGATGCGAATATACACGTAGAGTAGAGGTATTGTCTGTTTATTTCATTTCTGCAGAGATGGGTGCTTGGTGGTAATCCACAAAGCTAGCACACCGGCCTACAAACTCTTAGGAAAATTTATATTGTTCAAAACACAGAAATGCACACCCTTAATTATAATTATTGGTTAATATCTTATCTTAACAATTTCTATTGGTTAGTACAGTCTCTCGCTTTCATTTAAAGTTACAAGGTCCTTTAACTGATGTGCACATCCTCCAGCACTGTGTGGGGGGGTAGTCCAATTCATTTTCCAATTGAGTTGGTGGTCGCGATCTCCCACTGCCACCTTTACCTTTCCCCCAGTTACTGCAAATTTTTGTTGACTGTATGCTTTATCCAGGAGATGTCCATTTTTCAGCCGGTTTTGGTGCCTCCTCTGGTGGGATGTTCCTTATTATCAGCCTTCTTTTCTTCTTCAAGGGTATATTCATTAGTAAGGCATTTATTGTTTATACCATGTGTCTGGTTTCACAGGGCCTTGTGACCTTTTTACAGCTCTTTATTCTTACTTAATGAGAGATTCTACCTTCTGAAATATATTTTACCTTTTTAAAAGTACATTTTACCTTCTTAAAGTGCATCATTCCCCTCTTTGAGACTATGAGACTTCTTTCTATAGTTCTCATGTCTCGCTCTTTCTTTTCATCACCATTACATAATTTCCAACAGTAGCTTGTGTAATCAGTTTCTTAGTACAACTAAAAGAAATGCAAATCATGATTAGAGTGATTGCAATTATAACTATGCCTTGAAGCAAACTAGCTAACCATCCAGTAAGAGAGAATCCAAAACCTTGTAACATCCTGTTTAACCATCCTCCCCCCTCCACAGAGGCTTTAATGTCTCTACTAAATTCTGCCACTTGCTGTATTTTATCTATTTGCTGATCCAGATGTTCAGTCACATTAGGTATGTGAATGCAATAATCCTTCTTCTTCAGGTTTAAGTATCCACACATTCCGTGTTCATGTAATAGTAACAAATATAAGGCCAGCCTGTTCTGTAGAGCCATTTTTGAAGTTGCTTGCAATTGAGTATTTAAATCTCATAATCCAGTTTTTGTTGCATTTGCTAATAATTCCACCTGGCCTGTCAGATTATTTAACCGCGTTTGATTTTGAAAGGAAGTAATTTGGGGGCTGAAGATAGCTTCTAAGGCCCATCCTATCTTAGTTGCAGTGGATGGATGTTGCCAGGGGTCTATTTCACTTTGTTTTAATTTCCCCCATAGTAGGTTATCCAAAGGTCTTTGTCTCCATAAGGGACACAAGGTTAACATAGCTAAAGTATGTTGACGCACTTTTCCTTCTAAGGGTAACTGAGTAGTCCAAGTTCCATCACTACTAACCCAGACCGTATAACCCATGGAAGGCATTGCTTTCTTATTGCAATTAATAGGCTCTTTTTGTATCATGGTGCCAGTCCAAGTATCATGTATGCGAGTGGCATAGTTTCTACAAAGGCACCCTAATTGTAAGGCTCTGGCCACCAGACCCAATCGCTGGATTCCATGATCAGTTGTAGAACAATTAAAGACTCGTGTACAATTCCATTTATTACTATTTTGGGATTTTCTGCTCCTTGTCTTTGTTATGTTTAATGATTGGATATACATGTCCTTAAATTCCTCCTCTCCAATCCATTCAATACACCAGGGGGTACTTTGCATATAATGTCACTTGCCTTCTTCTTAGGCCAAATTTGTGGTAAATGCATTCCCCAGGGAAATTGTTGGCAAGGTGCAGAGGACACAGTTTGTACATTCCAGCACGTATTTTTAAGTGATGCTGATGTACAGGGTCTGGGGCGTTCCCATCCTACATCCCAGCAAATGTTCTCCCTGTAATTCTTATGACATTTTTCTAAGCCAATTACCCACCCTACTGCTTCATCTATCAATTTGAGCCTTAGGAGTCCAGTTCCATTACTTACCATGGCCTCAAAAGTTCGATTCAGATCCAATGTTAAGATTCCCCAATCTAGGGGATTCTCAGCAGATTTTGGTAACGGAAGGCAAGCAGTTATACTGCTACTGTTGTGGATTCTCCCGAATGACTGGATGAGTTGTAAAATTAAATTCCCTTCACAAGTAGTAAATGCTAAACTAATCAATGTCACACACACAACTTTCATCTTAATAATGTTAGACTAACAATACTTTCTAATAATGTAAGAGTAACAATATAACAGGTAACAGATACAGTTCATTGAGAGTCTCTGGTTATTCATAGTTTAAGCTCTCCAGTCAGTGTAGAGGTCCATTTGTCCTGGTCTCACTCTGGTGCCTTCTTTACTCTGGTGTAATGGATCCAAGAATTGATCCCATTCACCTTTACTGCAGTGTAGGGTCTTTAGCAGCACGGTGTAAGGTCCTTTCCACCTTTCTTTCAGCAGTTCATCTTTCCAGGTTCGTATGTAGACTGCGTCCCCAGGTTGAAATGGGTGTACTGGAGTGTCCAAGGCAAGCGGAGTCTTCTAGTTCAGGTACCTATGCAGGGAGGATAAACTCTGCGAGAGAGAAATCAAATACTCTTTAATTACAGCCTGTCCCTTTATATGCATTTGATCTCCCTTTGTAGTTAAATAATTGTTTGGATAAGGTTTCCCATATAGAATCTCAAAGGGACTCACACCTTCCCTGACTCTGGGTGTAATTTGTACCCTCATTAATGCTATGGGTAGAACATCTACCCATTTCATTTGAGTTTCCTGACATACCTTGGAAATCTGGCTTTTTAGGGTTTGGTTCATTCTTTCTACTTTGCCACTAGACTGTGGCCTCCAAGGACCATGTAAATCCCATTTAATGTCTAGAAATTTGGAAACTCGCTGCACTATTTCTGCAATAAAATGGGGTCCATTATCAGAGGAAATACCTTCTGGAACACCAAACGTAGGAATGATTTCTTTCAATAAAATTCGAATTACCTCCCTTGCTTTGTTGGTACAACAGGGGAAAGCCTTTGGCCAACCAGAAAAGGTATCTACCATTACCAATAGATATTTATATAGGTTACACCTTGGCAATTCTGTAAAATCTATTTGCCAGTATTCCCCAGGAGTTACCCCTTGTTTTAGAACTCCTCCCATTATCTTCTTTGCAATTTTCAGGTTATTTGCGCAACAGGTAATGCCCTTTTTGACTGTTATATCTGCTAAGCTTTGCATTCTTGGTCCAATGATGTATCTTTTGGCAGTTAACACCAATGCATCGGCTCCCGAGTGTGTTTCTTGGTGCAGTCTCTTGAGTAGAACTTCCATCATCTTTTCAGAGCTTAATAGTTGTTTCAATGGTGTTACCCACCAACCCTGATCATTTTTAAAACAATCTAATTGTTCTGCCAATTGATTTTCCTTCTCAGTGTATTGCAGGGGTGATAATTCTAAATGAGGTCCTGAAATTAGAGCTCCTTCAAATTTTGATTCCTTTAGTGCTGCTTCTTTTGCTAACTGGTCTGCTTTTTGGTTTCCCTTTGTGATTTCACTGTTCCCTTTCTGATGAGCTTTACAATGCATTATTGCAACTTCCTTTGGTTGAAGGACTGCTTGTAAGAGTTTCATTATTTCTGCTCCATATTTAATCGGAATAAAGCAAGCAAGTGCTCCCAAGAGCTAGGAGAGTGAGCTGGAAGGAGCAATAAAAGGAAACCAAAATGAGAATTTTGACCTGTATAACTAAAAATAAAGATTGCAAAGTTAGTCAAAGATTTTAGCTAAGAATATTTTAATTGAAAATACCCTTTGAATAAAATTCACATTCTGCTAAAGTGTCTTTTTTATTTTTCCTTAGATAAAGGTTTTTTCAGATATAAGCAAAATGTGAAAAATCTTATCTTCCTTTTGCTGCCCCCTCAATTTCCAAGTTGAACATGGTGTAAAAATTCAATTCCATTTAAAAAATATTACCAGAAAAGCATTGCTTTCCAGTCAGTGTAAGATTCGCATTATCAGACATTTGTACAAAGTCTTCCTTTCCCCCAGTCTGTTCAGAGAGGAAGGTGAAGGAGGACTCAGGTCTGCACAGCTGAGGTATGGGCACTTATTTAGGTTGTAAGTAATAGTGAGAGCTAGGGCCTGTTGTGCTGATACTGCCCACATCCACTCCCCTGGGGGACCTGCAATCAGATGATGTCCTGGATGTCTACATTGCCTCTACTCACCTCATGGGCTGCTCTTGTGTTTCTCATTTATATTGCACATCTGTGTTGGTTCACATACTTCTCAGGAGACAGAAAGGAGACAAGGGAAGAGTGGATAAGGATGAAAGTTTTGGTAACTGATTAGCACAAAAGTTTTCAACAGTTTGTGATGCTGGTGGTGCAAATGAAACAAAATTCCATGGCATAAAGTGAGGAACCCACTTCGGCCTTGTAGTAAGGTAAGATAGCCAAACCTTCCCAGGGAATCTGGTTTCTTACCGCTTTCCTGTTTCCTTCCAAGTCACCAGGAGCTGCAGATAGCCAGCCCTGCTGTGGATTTGGCCAGTGAAGACAGATCCTTGCAAGCCATCAGACTCTGCCTGAGTGGCGACAATTCCTCTGATGGGTGTTCAGACCTTGAGGATCCAGTTTACAAACAGGAAAGAGGCAAAAATGAATACGTTGTTCAGAGCCAGAATTAAGACCTTTTGTGATTCAGAAAGGTCTAGAATTTCTTGCCATAAAAACTTTGTAGATGTACTGCAGTTCGTAACTGAAATTAACATATTGGTTAATATATTAACTGATGCTAAGATGGGCAATTAATATTTTTCTTGGAGATTAAAATGACATAAAGGAGGGTGCTATAGGGACTGTTAGTATGTACATGGATATAGAATGGCACATATATCAAGTCTGACAATGGTGGGGTGATAGGTGCTCAGATATTTGGAGTGGATAGGGAAAATGTGGGCATATTAATGTTGACATAGATCAATTTTCAGAGGAATGAGAATGAAGCACCATCTCATAGGTATGTTTATATATAGGAAAAAGTCAAGTGGGGGAAAAGAAGTTCTGATGTAGGATGCACAGAACTGTATCAGTGTAATTAAAACTTCAATTCAGACCTACTAATTCATAGAATCATAGCATAGTTTGGGTTGGAAGGGACCTTTAAAGGTCATCTAGTCCAATCCCCCTGCAATGAGCAGGAACATCTTCAACTAGATCAGGTTGCTCAGAGCCCTGTCCAACCTGACCTTGAATGTTTCCAGGGATGGGGCCTCCACCACCTCTCTGGGCAACCTGTTCCAGTGTTTCAACAAACTCATTGTAAAAAATTTCTTCCTTCTATCAAGTCTAAATCTACCCTCTTAGTTTAAAACCCTTACCTCTTGTTCTATTGCAACAGGTCCTGCTAAAAAGTTTGTCCCTATATTTCTTATAAGCCCCCTTTAAGTACTGAAAGGCTACAATAAGGTCTCCCTGTAGCCTTCTCTTCTCCAGGCTGAACAACCCCAACTCTCTTGGCCTGTCCTCATAGGAGAGGTGTTCCATCCCTCTGATCATCTTTGTGGCTCTCCTCTAGACCTGCTCCAACAGGTCCATGCCTTTCCTGTGTTGAGGGCCCCAGAGCTGGAGGCAGCACTGCAGGTGAGGTCTCACCAGAGTGGAGCAGAGGGGCAGAATCCCCTCCCTCGACCTACTGGCCACACTGCTTTTGATGCAGCCTGGGATGTGGCTGGCCTTCTGGGCTGTGAGTGCACATTGCTGGCTCATGTCCAGCTTTTCATCTACCAACACCCCCAAGTCCTTCTCCACAGGGCTGCTCTCAATCCATAATTGATCATAATTGATTTTATGCTCATGAATACATCCTTCCCCAAACATATTTTGTATACATAACTCATGTGGCTTGAAAAATGACCCATACTCTGAAGATATAAATGAGCCTTAAATATTTTTAAGGACTGTCTGGTCTGACATAGTTGAATGTTATAAAGTGTTTCTGAGAGTTTCATGCATTAAATGAAATATTACAATGCTAACTGAATTCTCAGTATCTCATAGCAGATAATGAAAGTGATTTATAGCATTCAAGGGAGAATGGCAGGGGACATTTTATAAATATATTAAAATAACAGCAAAAATGCTGTGGTTTGACGATACATCTATAAAATACAAGTCCACATGCTTTGACGTGAGGGAACAGCAGATGTGTTCACAGTTGCATATCGAGATTTAATATTCACTAATAGATTAAATCTATATACAATGAGAGCTGTGCCAAAGAACTCGTGTTTTTTATTTTATAGCAACCAAGCCAAGGACAGTTTGTAAATAAATGTGCCAGTTTTCTTGGGATTCCTTGATTTTTTCTTTCTTCTTTGGCATATGAAAGAGAAAATATTTCCCTCAGTTGTAACTATTATTATAAGGGTTTTACTGTTGAACATATGAAATATTATTGTTAGGGTCTAATTTTCATACCAGATAATATCTGTGCTTAGAATTTGATTGGACTCTAGCCCATGTTTCGTTGTCTTCTAAATTAAAAAAAACCACACATGTATTGTCCCACAATATTTGGGGAAAACAGAGCAAGGAAGACCTGTTGGAAATCCCGGTGTCTTGCTGAGGCCTTCAAGTTGGAATGCTAGGGAGGGGGACAGAGAGATTGTTTTGAAATCTAAATCTGATTTAGACACTGTTGGTCATTACTTAAAGCACTGTAACAGCTGGCTCTGACCCACCAAGATTTTCTTGGAAGTGATGGGGAAGCAAGTTTACCAACCTCGTCAAATCTCTCTGATGCTTGCACACAGCTAAGCTGAGTGCCCATCATTGCAGCCCTGAGAGGATGAGTCCTAAAACTGGGATCTAATCTCCCTGTGGATTCCTGGTGTGAACTATCCAGAGGTTGTGACAAGGCCCTCTCGTGTCTGGGTGATATCTGCTTTCCTTGAGGGTTACCTTGGTTTGTTTCTAAACCCCTCAAGCCTAGCAGATCAGTAAACAGGTCATCTTCTGGTTCTCTCCTTTAACTGGATGGATACGAGCAGCTTTAGGATAAATGCTACCTGGTCGGTAGGGGTAACTACAAACATATATGTTTTTCTTTTTATCTTTCTTAGCTATATGAATAGAATAAATAACCTCTGTATGTAAAGACACAATCGCTTACCCCATGCCTACCAGCAGGCACATCCAGTTCTTTCTTAAGCATTCATAAAAAATGAATGAAATTTTGCCCACTGACCTATTAAAAATTGAGTAGCAGCATATGGGATTCAGCCCGCACTACTAGGCTTGTGTGGGTAACCAACAGCTCTTTTTATAATCATTGGGTATTTATTTTTTCTAGGTGCTTATAAAACAGTCTCAAAGGCTATTTCAGTGTTGAGCTGTGACAGTTCTGTTTCAAATGAGGAAGGTACACATTTCTCAGGATTGGGTGAGGTTTTCATCAGTCTAGATTGGACTGTGTGATAATGAGTTGTGTATATGGAACACATCCTGCATCACTGTGTAGGCTACAAGTTGAATAAGAGAGTCATTTTATGTATCAGCTGGAGAAAAACAAACAGCAAAATGGCTGTTCTTTGAAGAGGAGGTCTCCAGAAGTTACCTTTAATTAAGAAATGCAAGTAATATAGAATGCTTTTTTTTCTTATGAGAACAAAGTGAAATCATAGAATGGTTTAGGTTGGAAGGGACCTTAAAGATCATCTAGTTCCAACCCCCCTGCCATGGACAGGGACACTGTGGAGCATTAATTCACGGACTCTGGCAGGGTATGGACCAAAGACCTTTATTACAACAATTTTCCGAGCTTTATAGGTACAAGCACTCTCCACGCGCAGGCAGCATCCTACTGATAGGTTGAAGGTCGATTGCCACGCGCTTCTCGGTGTCTTCCGATTGGTCGTCTCTGTCTGTTCACGCGGAGTAGCAGCTTTGCTTTCACATTCCTTTCCTTGCTGATATCTCCTGATGCTTGCTTATCTTTTCTCTCAAGGCATCTCTCAAGGATACAGCTTTGTCTCACCAAGGTCAAACAGATCCCCTATGCTACTCCCTATCTCTACAGGACACCTCCCACTGGACCAGGTTGCTCAAAGCCCCATCCAGCCTGGCCTTGAACACTTCCAGGGATGGGGCATCCACAGCTTCCCTGGGCAACCCGTTCCAGTGCCTCACCACCCTCATAGTGAAAAATTTCTTCCTAATATCTGATGTAAATCTACCCTCTTCCAGTTTGAAGCCATTACCCCTCATCCTATCACTACATCCTCTTGTAAAAAGTCCTTCTCCAGCTTTCATGTAGGCACCCTTTAAGTAGTGGAAGGCCCTTTGTGCCGAGATGATGTTGCCTTGCTTTGTGCCGTGTGTGCAGACCTAGTGCATACTGTTCGCTGTAAGGCAGATGTGGCTTAAGAGGCACATTTAGTCTGAATTTGTACAGCACTTGACTGTCTTAATGCTACTGAACTTTTGGACTTGATTTTATTCATTTTCTCTGTAGATATCCATTCTTGGACAACACACAGCATTACACTATCATGTCTGAATTGGGAAAATGTTTTTCTTTTGATTTTTCCAGTGGTTTTCTTCAAGCCATCTTGGAATGGGCCTCCTTTTCTGTGTGTGCCTGCCGAAGGGCACACTATTAAAGCTTATGAATATCCTCAGGGAGTCTTGCCAAATGCTATAAAATTCCCATTTTTGCATCTCTAGATTCTGCAGAACTTTTTTGGGGAAACCCTACAGGATTTTTTGAGACTAGCTAGATCACAGAATCACAGAATGATAGGGGTTGGAAGGGACCTCTGGAGAATATCTAGTCCAACCTCCCTTCAAAATGAAGATGTTGGTTATTGATAAATGATTTATACTTACAAAATTTCAATAAAACTGTCCTTACTCTATCTACTGAATTTATCACACTCCCTTTTTCTCATCTATGTGAGAGCTGAGATATTTTTTCCCCCCTTTTATTTGGATTTTCTGCATATCACCTTCTTTTAAAAAACTTCTAAGTTTTCTGTCTCCCATATCCCCCAGTTGTTTTATCTGGGGAAACACACCATAAAGATAGTTTCAATAGTATGACCCTTGGGGCTACAGCTAAGAGCCTCCAGACTTGAGGACTCCTGGAGCATGTTTCCAGGGGCAATCAGTGCATGGAGATAATGGCAAAGCCTGGAGCCTGCCGGGGAGAGGTGCCAGAGACATGGAGGGACCACCTTTATAAATGAGAATGTGGGCTGGCTCTCTTTAAAAATCCAAACTGTTCTAGATTCCCTAATTTAAATAGATCCTTTACATTTCTAGGATCTACCCAGTATTGCTCAAGAGCTACAGTTATTATCAGTGTGAATCATTATGAAATCCCCAGATGGAATATAGATACAACACATTTTTAAATCATACCAAATAAAAATACTGTACATTTCTTTCTTCAGTGTTTCCACTTTAATTGGAGCCCTCATTTCTCTATGTCCACATCAACACATCAGCTCTTTGAATAATATTCTGCCAACACATCTCTAGATTTCAGTTTTGACACATTTGTAAGTGCATCTTCCTCTATAATTAGCTTTAAAGTCTTATCTTGGCAATCCATTGCTGGAGGCTACTTGTTGTCAGTTGTCAAAAGTTATTAGAAAGATTAAATTTGTTTAAGAAGTTGGTGAACACCATTCTTCCTGCTTGTAAACTAAACCATCGCAACTGGATGCATGCCAGAGGAATTAATTCTAATCCTTAGTCTAGTGTGAATGAGTCTCTTACTTAAGTTTAAATTTTGTAAATTTCTAGATTTCAGACAGAGAAACAGGGGTTGCCAATGTTAATTTTTTTTTTTTTTTTCACAAAATGATGAAATTTTGTATGATGAAATGTGCTTTAATCACTCGCTGCCTGAAAATGGTTGATTAGTGATTGGTGGCCTTTCTATCCAAATTTGCAGTAAAACTGATTTGTGGGCTAGGTCACTAGCTGGTGTAAGTCAGCATGACTCTGCTAATTGGTATGCACTAAGTCAACATAGTTAAAAATATCTCCATATATATTTAAGAATAGTATGGTTAGCCTCTGTAGACAAGACAATACTGACTGGCAAAAGAGACATCTCATATGGTTTTCAGTGTACTTGTTTCTCTTTTACAGATGTCTCTATTTTCTTAGATTGCTGTCTTGAAGAGTACTTAAAATCAGCCCTGCAGCAATTTTGCTTTTGGAAAGTACTAGGTGAAGCTGATCATATGGTAACTCAAGGAGACCAGCCTGTGTGAAGATTGCACTGAAAAACATCACAATATATTAATTCCTAACTAAACACCTTTGTATTTGAATCCATGATTCTTAAAAACAAATAAATTTTAAAGTATCTGTGTAGTTAAAAATGAATTAAAAATGCTCTATTGTTTAGTTACAAATATTCAAACTGAAAATAAAAGCACATGTTGTTCTCAGTGTGGGAGAAAGTGTTAGGAGAATAGATTCATAGCAGCTTACAAATTAATCTCCTAAGCACAGACTGGTCTGTGCATGTGGAAGCAGTGTTCCAGTTACAAGGCACCAGGTGGTCACTTATGGTTGATTTAAGAAGCAAACACTGCCACAAATGCTATTAGTAGTGTGTAATGAGATTAACTCCCCATAGTACTTGCAATATCCTTGTTTTTTCCTGAAGGAGCACAGGGCTGATCACCACCTCTTAAACAATAAAGAGTTTGATCTTTCATTGTTATATGCACATAACTCTCATTGTCATTAATAGGTGTTAAGCATGCACATAAAGAGAAGAATAGACCTTGAAGTTCATGTAATCATGGTATGCTAAAGGTTTCTAACAATTTCACAAAGGACCAGACCAAAATTGTACAACTACTCCCACTGGGTGACATTAAGTATTTTCAGAGATTTGTATTTTTGAGGCATAAAGGGTGATTAGAGGTTCCTAAATAACAATAAAGATTTAGGAAAAGGTAAGAAGACTTAGCTGCGAGACACAGAACCTGAGGCAGAGCTCATATTTAATCAAATGTATTTCCTTTCAATGACAGGGTGAGCCTTTGCTTTCTTTAATTTTAAGGTAACTAGATTTGAAGTGTACTGAGCATTGCAGTGGACTTCCTGGGAGTTTGGTGTACATTTATCTAGTTAGAGATGACACAGTTCTCTGCAGCAGTTCTTGTATGTGTAAGAGGAAACTATTTCACTAGGTGCAAATCCTGTAAAAGCTTGTTGGGGCAGCAAGAGTAGTCCTCTGCTTCTCAGCTCAGAGGCTGTCTGCTTCTTCCTAGGGAGAAGACTGAGAGTAAGAAAGGATATGAGAAATGATAACTCAAAGACTTGAAGATGAAAGTAGATATTTTCAGAACTAGAACTTGATCTAGCTTTGGCAAGTTCTCCCATGGAGCTGGGAATCTGGATGGTTGCCAGGGGAAAGGCTTAAACCCAATTCTCATTAAAGGCTTACAAACAGAGCATCTTCTTAGGTTTTGCAGTGATTGTGTAGGCTCAGGGATATTCCACAGCTGGTAAATTAGTTGATAGCAAGAATATTTTTGAGAGAATGAGAAGTTTCTAAAGCACACAAATGTAAACAGCTATTATAATTGTGCGATTTGATCAGGAAACAGCAATAAAATAAACTGTGATGTTAATGGTGAAAGAAGAACTTCACAAAACGAGGAAGTCCTTTCAAAGAGCACCATTAAGTAAATTATATTTAAGGGGGTACTTTAGCAAACAACCTGAGATTTTTATTGTACTTAATAAATATTACAGTACAAGTATCAGGGATAGGTTATAAACTGCGGGGATTTTTCCAAGAAAATTTACTGATTGCCAGACTGTAGGAAGATTCAAGCATAAATAATTTTATATACCACAAAGTTCAGTGTCTAATCTGGAGTGCAAGGCTCACTGCAACAGCCTTTAGGGCTTGTGAACAGATCTGTCATTTGTTATTCATGGGCTACCAAGCCAATGAAATTCTCTGAATTGAACTAGGAGGAAGGATAGAAATTATATATAAACTGAGAAACTTTAATTTTGTAATAAATACATGTCAAAGAAAATCTGCTTGAGGGAAAGAAATATCTCCCAGAGGATTTTAATTGGAGCTTTGGCTTTGGCTTCAGCTGTCATAGTGATTAAAGCAATGGACTGGGTCTGAGATATCAGAGATATCTTGCATTTGAATTCATTGAACAGATTGGTACTGTTGACTGACTACTGGATATATTTTTCCTTAAGCAAAATCAAGGGTGAACCCATTTATCAGGAGCATTGGATTACACTACTGTTAAAAGTGCAGTATATAAACAGGAGGTGTATTCTTGTTCTCTTTGACTCTGATTTTATTGAGGTCTTCAGCAATCTTGGTTTTAAATTTCACTGCTGTCCAGAGTCTCAGTGAAATCAATAATGAAATCCCTAGGGGACTTGGTTTAGTTTCTGAGGCATATCCCCTTTTTGGCAGATAAACCTATTTTAGTAGGCATTAAAAATATAATATATAAACTTATTGTTGTGCTTTAGACTGCTTCAATTTTTTTTTCAAGAGTACTTTTTGTAGTACTGCTTTATTCAAAAGAGATTTTTAGTACTATAGAGCCCTGAAATTGTAAAACATGAAGAATTATGTAAAAAATACTGGTTCTGAAGGTGAGGAATTAAAGTTGAGGGTAGTAATTTACCCCTGACAATAGCAGATTAGAATAGAACACAGAACAGATGTGAGTGAAAGGCCAGCAGTTTGCTTCCACCTTATAAATGGCTGTAGTTTCACAGCAGATTAGATGTCACATGAATTTGGCAAATGGCTCAAGAAATCAATATTTAATGTGAAAAGTTGATACAATTAGTGTGTTGATCAACAGAGTGTGTGAAAAAAATGATTTAATGCCTTGAATTTACTTCAGGAGATTTCAGTGAGAGTGGGTCACAGAGCTGTGGATTCCCCTGTGATTATTTGAGATGGAGGTAGTTCTTGCAGCAGCTCCTGGAACAGCTCAGTTCTGCAAGTATTAGAGATTAAAGTTTGAGGCAGAAGCTATGAATCCAACTATGATTAGTGCAAACAGTTCAGCTTGCTTTCCCATACTGCTGTTCAAAAGACCTGAGCAAGGACTGGTGGACTGGGTTTGTGTACAGTAACTGGAGGCTGAATCTTGCAGTTACTGTTCATCATCATCTTCTGTCTAGCCTTCTATTTTCAGGGCTCTGGTATTACCTGGAAGTAAAAACCCATATGAGATCTGACAGATAAGGACTTATCCAAGAACTAAAATGAAATTATATGCAACTGGTCTTATTTCATTAAATAAATGTGAGCTTAAAAATCCTAAAATACAGTATGCTGCAGGACATTGCCTCTCAGAACTTGTAGTTAATAAATTGTTGCAAGTCAGATGTGAGTAGGAAAAATGTTTAACTATCACCAGGCTGCAGCTGAACCGTATGAAACTTGAATTCCATTTCTGTAGGGAGAGGGATTTACACTTCCTGCAGAGTCACAACACAGTTCAGTGTTCCAGCTGATCAGATGCAAGAAAAATTAACCTAACTTTGCAGACACAACACATAATTCTCTATAAAAAGCATGTTACATTATATATGAATCTGAACATTGTGTTCAGAGCAAACAGGTTTAAATAATTACAAGGAAACAGTAACACACTGTAGTCGGTGTCACTCTTCCAAATCTTTATCACCATCAGAGGCTCAGCAATGTTAGTAGAGCTGACATTTTATTCACAGCTGTCATGCCAACTCAGCATCCTAGCAGGTATGGATTTTATTTTCACCCAGAAATGTGTAAAGTACTCTGATATTCGTACATATATATGAGTTCTTGCTGGAAAAAAAGATTTTTCCTTCCTTGGACCCATCTTAAATTTAAGAAGTCATTGGATTGAATTGAGCCCTGGAGGCAGTGAATCTATCTTCTCTGATGTAAATGGAGTTATGCCTGTGTTATACACTACCCATCATGTCAGCTGGTTACAAGACTGACTAATTAGCCTTTGCACACCCCGGCATGACCTGCAGAGCTTTCAGAGCATCCCTGGAAGGGGCTTTCTGAAGTTCTGCTCTCATAGTCCATAGGACATTATATGGCCATTTCTCCATCAAGTCTGCAAATCATTTTCTTCTCACTTGCAGATAGAGAACTCCAAATTTTTACAACTTCAGAATTTGGCAAATGTGTAAAACCCACTACCTTGCTCAATGCTGTAAACTTACCTATTTCTCTAGCTTGCAGTTTAGGTCAACAGGAAACTTGAAGTGCTCTGGTGGCCCCGTCTTAATGGAGAAGATGAAGGGGATGGAGTGCTCCATATAATTTATGCAAGATTTCTTCAGATAATTGATAATCTGCTGTAAAGGGGGATCTTGATCCTTTCTCCTTGCTCTGGAATCACTGTTGCAATATAGTGCCTCCAGGTTGACAGTGAGGAGGTTTGGGGGCTGGTCACAATTACAGCATTATTTGATAATTTATGTCCATTGGTCTTTGTGTTGAAAACAAGGAAAAATAGATTTATTCAGTGTCGTGGTTTTGGCTGAATTGGCCAATGATGGAGACAACAGATGCTCTCCCCCCACCTCTCGTACAAGGAGAGGAGGGGGAGAGATAAAGAGATTTATGAGTTTAGAAGAAACTAAACTACTTTAATGAAATATTAATAATGAAATAAAAAGGGAATAATGAAATAGATACAATATATACAAAACCATATCAAGCTCCCAGGATGACATCACCAGCAGGCACTGGGGAAATCCCAGACTGGACTCAGTGATGAGTAGGAACGGGATTCCGGATCTGGAGTCAGGAACCCACGGATCGGGATGAAAGGCAGATGAACAGGCAGGGTCCTCCTCGGACGTCGGCCATTGAAGAAAAGAGAGAGCTGACCCTTTGATCCCTCAGCTTTTATATTTTTTTACTTTTATTCCATCCCCATGAGCATGGGGATGGAATACCCTGTTGGTCAGTTTTGGGTCACCTGTCCTGTCCACTCCTCCCTGCAGGTGGGACCCCTCTACGCTCTTCCATTTCCGACCCTCCAATGGGGCAAATAATGAAATTAGCTGACCTTGGTTGTTATAGCAATAAGTATAAGCAAGAGCCTCTCTGCCTACCATTCCTTGGGACAAACTGTAAACATTGGTCTTCTCACTCTGAGAACGAACAGTTTTCTGCACAATATGCTGTTAATTTCATAGAGTTAGAAGAGGCCTAGCTAAGAAATAAAATTACTGAACAGAAAGTTGGTTCTGTTTACCTCAAACCAGGACATTCAGTTAGTATTAGAAATAGCAACCATCAGATGACCGGTCATCCAGAACTCCGAATACCCCTATGAACGACAATGCTGAACACAAGGTTAACACATCCTTTTTGGAAGACAGATTTTAAATCCTCACTAGAAAAAGAAGGTGAAACAATGAGCAGTTTGAAGTTATTTGAAATGTTTGTGGTGGGTTGACCTTGGCTGGCTACCAGGTTCCCACCAAGCTGCTCTATCACTCCCCCTCTTCAGCATGACAGGGGGAGAAAATAAGATGAAAAAAACCCATGGGTCGAGATAAAGACAGTTTAATAAAGACAAAGCAAAGGCCGCGTGCAGAAGCAAAGGAAACAAACAAACAAAAAGATTTATTCTCTACTTCCCATCAGCAGGTGATGTCCAGCCACTTCCCAGGAAGTACGGCTTCAGTACACATAGCAGTTGCTTCAGAAGACAAATGCCTTAATAACGAATGCCCCCCCTCCTCATTTCCCTTAGCTTTTATTGCTGAGCATGACATCATATGGTATGGAATATCCCTTTCCTCAGTTGGGGTCAGCTGTCCTGGCTCTGTCCCCTCCCAACCTCTTGCCCACCCCCAGCCTACTGGCCTTGGGGACAGGGGTGTTGGAGAGACAGCCTTGATGCTGTGGGAGCACTGCTCAGCAGTAGCCAAAACACTGGTATTTGGCTACAAATACAAAGCACAGCACTATGAGGGCTGCTATGGGGAAAGTTAACTCCATCCCAGCCAGACCCAATACAGGGTTACTGCACTAGTGTTTGCTTTAAATGGATGATATGCAAGGAGTATGATAACCTTAAAATAACCTTCATCAGACATGGTACATCTGAAACAGATGTAGTTGAGATGATTCTTGATCACAGGGCTTTAAACTAACGCAGCATGGGTAACAAACAGGAGGAGCTGGAAGCTACTGTGCTGCTGGAAAGCTACAACATACTGACCATTACTGAAACCTGGTGGGACGAATCCTATGACTTGAACGTGGCTATCGATGGCTACAGGCTGTTCAGAAGGGACAGGCGAGGAAGGAGGGGTGGAGGTGTTGCCCTCTATGTTAAGGAAGGGATAGTGTGTGACGAGATGTCCCTAAAGAACAGCCAAGAGGAAGTCAAAAGCTTATGGGTAGGAATTAGAGACCGAGGCAATATGGGGAATCTTGTGGTTGGTGTCTACTACAGGCCGCCTGATCAAGGGGAACCTACTGATGAAGCCTTCTTCCTCCAGCTACGGGAGGCATCGCGCTTGAAGGCTCTCGTCCTGCTGGGGGATTTCAACCACCCCAACATCTGCTGGAAAAGTAACACGGCGAGCTGTAGACAATCCAGGAGGTTCCTGGAGTGCCTTGACGATAACTTCCTAAGACAGGAAATAGCCCTACCTGAGGAGATGCCACACTGGACCTGATAGTCACCAATGCAAGTGAGCTCATTGGGGATGTCAAGATTGGAGGCAGCCTGGGCTGCAGTGACCACGCACTGGTGGAGTTCACGGTCCTGAGGGATACGTGCCAGACGAGGAGCCTAGTCAGGACCCTGAATTTTAGGAAAGCAAACCTCCAGCTCTTCAAGGAGTTAGTCAATAGGACCCCCTGGGAAACGGTCCTCAGGGACAAGGGGGCAGAACAGAGCTGGCAGATCTGCAAGGATGCTTTCCATAGAGCACAAGAGCTCTCTCGATCCCCAGGTGTAAGAAATCAAGCAAGAAAGGGAAGAGACCAGCATGGCTGAGCTGGGACCTGCTGGTCAAACTAAAAGGCAAGAAGGAACTGCACAGGCAGTTCAAGCAGCATCCGGTGTCCTGGGAAGAGTATAGGGATGCTGCCCAGTTATGTAGGGATGAGGTCAGGAAGGCCAAGGTGCGGCTGGAGCTGAACTTGGCAAGGGATGCTACGAATAACAAGAAGGGCTTCTACAGGAATGTCTGCCAGAAAAGGAAGGTCAAAGAAAGCGTACCCTCCCTGATGAGCAAGAATGGCAAACTGGTAACAGCAGATGAGGAGAAGGCTGAGGTTCTCAACAATTTTTTTGCCTTGGTCTTTACTGACATCCTCTCTCCTCACGCCTCCCGAGTTGAAGGACCGCAAGACGGGGCCCTGGGGGACAAAGTCCCTCCCACTATAAGTGAAGACAAGGTTCGTGGCCACCTGAGGAACCTGAACATACACAAGTCTATAGGACCTGATGAGATGCATCCCAGAGTCCTGAGGGAATTGGCTGATGTAGTTGCCAAGCCAGTCTCCATGATATTTGAAAAGTCATGGCAGCCAGGTGAAGTCCCTGGCGACTGGAAAAAGGGAAACATTGCACCCATTTTTAAAAAGGGTAGAAAGGAGGACCCTGGGAACCACCGCCCTGTCAGCCTCACCTCCGTGCCTAGGAAGATCATGGAACAGATCCTCATGGAAGACATGTCAAGACATATGGATGACAGGGAGGTGATTCGAGACAGCCAGCATGGCTTCACCAGGGGCAAGTCCTGCCTGACTAACCTGGTGGCTTTCTACAATGGAGTGACTGCATCATTGGACAAGGGGAGGGCAATGGATATCATCTATCTGGACTCCTGCAAGGCCTTTGACACGGCCCCCCCCCAACATCCTTCTCTCTAAGTTGGAGAGATATGGATTTGATGGGTGGACTGTTCGGTGGATAAGGGACTGGCTGGATGGTCATATATCTCCTTGGATCTGGGAGATATCTTGCAGGGAGTCCTGCTGTCTCTGGCATCCCTGCTTCCAGCCAGTTTAACCCCTTCTGCAGTTGGGCCTTCTTGCCCTCCGTGCGAGATCATTCCTTGGTCACAAACCGCCACTGATGAGCAGTTACAATTTCAATTTCCCTTTTACAACCCACTCTTCCTTCTCACAGCATGTTAGAATAACCCAAATGGGTAAGACTAATTCTATACTACTAGTCATAAGAAATCTTTAACTTTCTCCCTAACTACTTCAAAACATACTAGAGCAGTAAAGTATCAGTGAACATTAGTGGGTGTGAAAGGAAGGAGCTGTGTAAATTTGCATTTGCTGATTATGTATTGTTTTCCTCGATAGATGCTATGTCAGTTATAACAGAGATCATGCTGCAAAAAAGTTTTGATGAATTTTCAACAGAGCCTGGAGACTCCTCCCCCTCCTTCTTCACTGACTTTGGTGTTGTGTCTACAGAGTTGTTTCTCTCACGTATGCTCACTCCTCTCTTTAGCTGCAGTTGCACAGCTTTGGGATTTCTTCCCTTCTTAAGTATGTTATCACAGAGGTGCTGTCATCACTGCTGATGGGCTCAGCTTTGTCCGGTGGTGGGTCTGTCTTGTAGCCGGCTGGCAATTGGCTCTATCAGACATAGGGGAAGCTTCTAGCAGCTTCTCACAGAAGCCACCCCTGTAGCCCCTCTGCTACCAAAACCTTGCCACGCTAACCCAGTACATCTGAAAGGGAAAGTGTGTCAGGATCTTCATATGTGATGTATTCCCATTGGAAGGTTATAAAATGACATTTCAGTTCAGTTCAAAGAGGGCTCCATCAGTTAACACAAAAAACTGTGTCACCTATTATATAGAATACTGTTAAAGTGAGCATTGCTCACCATTAGAGCTTGGTAATGGTGATGTTGCAGAACTATAAAGCATTTTCACTAGGAAAATCCCCATTCCTTTTTCCCAAGGTATGAAATAGCTCAGCCAGTGTCCTCTTGCAGACAGGCCCTTGGCCGTAGTTTAGGGTCCAGCAGCCTGATGAAATGTTTTTTAACTTTGAGAGCTGAATCTTGGGCAATCTGACTATGTTAGTCCTTAGTGTGTGTAGCACTGGTGATATAGAGTTTCCATTTTTCTGCTGCTGTAAACACTGCTGAAAGCCTGACTTGTTTTGGCTCTCCCCAGAAAGTTTCCTCCTTGACTGCTGCAAACAATCAGTATGATTGCCACCTTCCACTGCAAAGGTATTAACGTTAATTCTTTACAGTTCCTCCACCTGGGGTTAGCTCCCAAAAGAACCTAGACCGTTAAAAGCCCTGTTTTTCCAGTTGCTTCTGATTTTCCCGTAACATTCAGCTGGAGTGCTGTATTCAGCAGGAAACAGCCCTGCCTGGCTGTCAGGTGATGGTATTTTGTGTTGGATGATAATATGCAAATTCATGTAGCACCTGGACACAAAAAAATGCCACACCTTGAAAAGGCATCTGTGAATAATGCATTAAACCAGGTCAAATTCTTGTGTTTTTTAAGACTCAGTGTACATCAGGGAATTTTTCAGAAGGTTTCTTCCTTTCACCAGGGGTATTTCTTCCAGGTTATAAGGTAATAAACAAGATACTGAAGTACCCTGCAACAAAACCCATGTGTTAGAGAGTCAGACTTCCTCCAATTTATTGCCTTCTGTATCTTCCTTTTCCCCATTTTCTTAGCACTGGGAGTTGTTCAGCTCCTTTCACTTGCTGAGAATACATTTATCCTTGATGTCTGTGCTTCCCTGGTCTTGAAAAATGTATTGTACTATCCCATAGCAAAAGAAAATTCACACTACCCTTGTGGTTTTAATGTGCTTACTGATTGGGTTCCCTTCTTTAGCCATCACTGGTGGTCTGGCTCAGACAGCTGGTACTTCTCTCTAGCTGGAAAGACAGCTGCACTCTCAGTCCTAGAGCATTGCTAAATGGACATACAGTGGTCTTGGTGAGTTGCATATGTTCTTTTCACAGTGCAGGTTTTGGACTCAGAGCAGCCACTAGCAGCATATTCTTCTCTCAGTATTTTCCTTTTCTAGTGAGGGACAGTGGAGTGTGTATTTTAACACGTATTTTTCTTCCAGAAAGAGAGGTGTTCCTCAGTATAAGTATGTTATTCCTCAGGATATATATAGTATAACTCTGAATGCTAGATATGTTTAATGATTCTTTATTACTAAAACACCTTATGAAGGCCACGTGTGCTGTCTTTGGCTGCTACCATTTTTGTGTTTGTGTTTGTCAAGGATAATTTAGTTTACATTATTTGCAGTGAGAAGAGGAGAGAAATCTTGGAGCATCAATAGTGCTTACAGGTCTAAAGCAAACAAGCACTGTGGGTTTTAGCTCCTAGCTGTATGGCTATGCATTCCTTGGTAAGTTTTACCTCCCTCAGCCATCTTTTCCCTCTTGTCTTCAGTGGCTGAATTAAATTGGCATCTTTGCTTTATTAAAATGTAAAAGCTAAGAAAAGGCTAAGGAAAAAAAGGCAGAAGTATTAGAAGGAACAATTTCAGCATTGACTGAATCTGTTTTGTAAGGCTGGAGGTTAGTACTGATTTGAGTGGTATGCCCTTTATCACACACCTTCAGAACCTCCTTTAGGGCTCCTTGCAGGTTTGGACTGGCAGCTGAAAGAAAGATGACATTCTTACAGAACAGTAGGGTGGGTTTGTTTGTGGACCAACAAATTTTCCAAAAAATAGAAGTACAGAGTTCCATAAAACAAGTTTAAGGTTATGGACAATAGATTCTTTTTTTTTTCTGGTTAATGTTTGTGAGCTTCTTAAAATAATCCTTAAACTCCAAGAAGTTCGGAGACCAAAGCCTGAAAACCACTATCTTTAGAACATTTACTACCCGCTGTAAAATCAATGTTTCTGTTGTGAACAGCAGATAGCAGTGCCTTTATCCTGCATCTGTTAAGGAGTCTTCACTGCTGATGATATGCTATATTTTTTAAAGAGCAGTTAGACAGAGTACATCCAGAATTGGATGGAAGAGGGATAAGTAATTCTTGAATTTCCTCTAACCTTTAGAGGAATATAGTGCAGAGAGGTTTTTTTCTTCTCTGCAAAATTATTATTTACTTGAAAGTAATTAATTAATTTAGAATTTATCATTGTGCAGTCGTTCCATTACTTCATTATATTTTATTCTAGAATTTATTCAGGGTAATAAAAAGTGGACTTGTTCTTAAAATGTGGCCTCAAAATACAATGTATAGTGGCAGAGTGATTCTAATTTATCATGACTGTAAGACAAAAATTTAATTTCCAGTCAAAAAGGGGGATAAATGTGAAAATTAATTTGAAAGCAGGGTTTTCCATAGAGCTGTAGTTTGTTATCCTGGTTTGAGGTGAAACAGAACCAACTTTCTGTTCAGTAATTGTATTTCTTAGCTAGGCCTCTTCTAACTCTCTGAAATGAACAGCATGTTGTGTCGAAAGCGGTTTGTTTTCAGAGTGATAAGACCAATGTTTACAGTTTGTGCCAAGGAATGGTATGCAGAGGGGCTCTTGCTTATACTTATTGCTATAACAGCCAAGGTCAGCCAATTTCGTTATTTGCCCCATTGGAGGGTCAGAAATGGAAAAGCGTAGAGGGGTCCCACCTGCAGGGAGGAGCGGACAGGACAGGTGACCCAAAACTGACCAACAGGGTATTCCATCCCATCTGCCCCATGCTCAGTATAAAAGCTGAGGGATCAAAGAGTCAACTCTTCCTTCAATGGCCGACGACTGAGGAGGACCCTGTCTGTTCATCTGCCTTTGATCCTGATCCATGTGTTCCTGACTCCATCTGTGGAACCCAGTTCCCACCCGTTGCTGAGTCCAGTCTGGGACTTCCCAGTGTCTTTCTAGTGGCTTTCTACAATGGAGTGACTGCATCAGTGGACAAGGGGAGAGCTACGGATATCATCTATCTGGACTTCTGCAAGGCCTTTGACACGGTTCCCCCCAACATCCTTCTCTCTAAGTTGGAGAGATATGGATTTGATGGGTGGACTGTTCGGTGGATAAGGGACTGGCTGGATGGTCGCATCCAGAGGGTGCTGTTTTGTCACGTATTCCACAGTCTTGCCAAGACTAATGAAACTGACCTCTGAAAGATGTCTATGGGCAGAGGGTGACGTCAAGCACCTTAGCTATTTTAATTTAGCCATAGTCCATAAGCTTTGTCTGTGCACTTATTACCTTGCTTTTCCTAAACTCTTCTCTTCCATATATAGAAGATGTCATGGTTATTGTGTCATACCACTTGACTGCCTTGGACTCCAGTTCATACTGGAGTTCTAGCATGTCCGGCACAGCAGCGCTCAGCGGTGGCGTGACTTCATTCAGGCCACGATAGTCTACAGTTAGCCTCCACTCTCCATTAGATTTTCGCACCGGCCATATGGGACTGTTAAAGGGTGAGCGAGTCTTGCTGATCACTCCTTGAACCTCTAGTTGAGGAATCAGCTTATGGATGGGAATCAGAGAGTCTCGGTTAGTGCGATATTGCCGCCGATGCACCGTTGTGGTAGCAATCGGCACCTGCTGTTCTACGACCCTCAACAACCCCACAACAGAAGAGTCCTCCGAGAGACCAGGCAAGGCAGACACCTGTTTAACTTCCTCCGTCTCCAAGGCAGCTATGCCAAAGGCCCACCGGTACCCTTTTGGGTCCTTAAAATACCCTCTCCTGAGGTAATCTATACCAAGGATGCATGGAGCCTCTGGGCCAGTCACCCCCTCTTAGTATTTCAGGTGGGTAGTGATGAAGTGGGTAGAAGGAGCCCAAAATCAATTAAAAGAGATTTTAGAGCCTTGGGGCAGCGGCTTAAGGGATCAGGAATGCAAGTTGTGTTCTCCTCTGTCCCTTCAGTGGCAATCATGACTGAGGAAATTAACAGGAAGAGGCATCAGGTCAACTCGTGGCTCCGGGACTGGTGTTATTGGCAGGGCTTTGGGTTTTTTGATCATAGGCTGCTATATGAGTCACTATATAGGGAATCTGCTATAGACCTCCCAACCAAAGCAGTGAGGCAGATGAAGCTTTCTGTAAGCAGCTGGGGGAAATCTCGCGGTCACTTGCCGTTGTTCTTGTGGGGGACTTTAACCTCCCGGGTATCTGCTGGGAATACAACACAGCAGAGAGGGAACAATCCAGGAGGTTCCTGGAATGTGTGGAGGATAACTTCCTCACACAGCTGGTAAGTGAGCCGACCAGGGAAGGTGCCCTCCTGGACCTGCTTCTTGTGAACAGGGAAGAACTTGTGGGGGAAGTAAAAGCTGGTGGCCGTCTAGGGCACAGTGATCATGAGATGATTGAGTTTTCGATTCTTGGAGAAACAAGGAGAGGGGTTAGTAAAACTGCCACCTTAGACTTCCGGAGGGCAAACTTTGACCTGTTCAGAAGACTGCTGGACAAAATCCCTTGGGAGGCTGCCCTGAAGGATATAGGAGCCCAGGAAGGCCGGACATACTTCAAGAGAGAAGGCTTAAAGGCACAGGAGGAGGCTGTCCCCGTGTGCCGAAAAACAAGTAGGCGGGGAAGGAGACCGGCCTGGCTAAATAGGGACCTTTGGCTGGACCTCAAGAACAAAAGGAGAGTCCATGACCTTTGGAAGAGGGGGCAGGTCTCTCGTGAAGACTATAAGGATATAGCGAAGCTATACAGTGAGAAAATTAGGAGAGCCAAAGCGCAGCTAGAGCTCAACCTAGCTACAGCTGTTAAGGATAACAAAAAACGTTTCTAGAAATTCATTAACAACAAAAGGAGGATTAGGGAAAATCTCCCTCCCTTATTGGATGCAGAGGGAAACAGAGTCACAAAGGATGAGGAAAAGGCTGAGGTGCTCAACGCCTACTTTGCCTCAGTCTTTAGCAGTGGAACTAGCTGTTCCCTGGGCACCCAGCCTCATGAGCTGGGAGACAGGGAGGGGAAGCTGAACGAGGTCATCACAATTAAAGAGGAAGTGATCAGTGACCTGCTACACCGCTTGGATGTGCACAAGTCTATGGGGCCGGATGGATTACATCCAAGAGTGCTGAAAGAGTTGGCAGACGTGCTCGCCAAGCCGCTTTCCATTATCTACCTGAAGTCATGGCTAACTGGGGAGGTCCCAATGGACTGGAGGGTAGCAAATGTAGCACCCATCTACAAGAAAGGCAGAAAGGAGGATCTGGGAAACTATAGGCCTGTCAGTCTGACCTCGGTACCAGGGAAGGTCATGGAGCAGATCATCTTGAGTGCCATTACAAGTCATATAATGGACAAGCAGGGGATCGGGCCTAGTCAGCATGGGTTTATGAAAGGCAGGTCCTGCCTGACGAACCTGATCTCCTTCTATGACAAGATGACCCGATTATTGGACGAGGGAAAGGCTGTGGACATTGTCTACCTAGACTTTCGAAAAGCATTTGACACTGTCCCCCATAGAATTCTCATGGAAAAACTGGCTGCTCATGGCCTGGATGAGCATGCGATCTGCTGGATCAAGCACTGGCTGGATGGACGGTCCCAAAGTGTGGTGGTCAGTGGAGTTAAATCCAGCTGGCGTCCGGTCACAAGTGGTGTTCCTCAGGGCTCGGTGTTGGGACCATTTCTGTTTAATGTCTTTATTGATGACCTTGATAAGGACATAGAGTGTATCATCAGCAAGTTTGCAGATGACACCAAGTTAAGCGGGAGTGTTGATCTGCATGAGGACAGGGAGGCTCTACAGAGAGACTTGGATAGATTGGATTGATGGGCCAACGCTAATGGAATGAGCTTCAACAAGGCCAAGTGCCAGGTCCTGCACTTGGGCCACAACAACCCCATGCATCGCTACAGGCCTGGGGCAGTGTGGCTGGAGAGCTGCCTGGCAGAAAAGGACCTGGGGGTTCTAATTGACAAGCGGCTGAACATGAGCCAGCAGTGTGCCCAGGTGGCCAAGAAAGCCAATGGCATCCTGGCTTGTATTAGAAATAGTGTGACCAGCAGAAGGAGGGAGGTGATTGTCCCCCTGTACTCAGCACTGGTGAGGCCACACCTTGAGTATTGTGTCCAGTTTGGGGCACCTCAATACGAGAGAGAGATCGAGGTGCTGGAGCGAGTGCAGAGGAGGGCAACGAAGCTGGTGAGGGGCCTGCAGAATAAATCTTATGAGGAGCGATTGAAGGAGCTGGGACTGTTTAGTTTGAGGAAGAGGAGGCTGAGGGGAGACCTCATCACTCTCTACAGCTACTTGAAAGGACATTGTAGAGAGGTTGGTGCTGGTCTCTTCTCACAGGTAATTAGCGATAGAACAGGAGGGAATGGCTTCAAGCTGCAGCAGGGTAGGTTTAGACTGGACATTAGGAAAAAATTCTTCCCAGAAAGAGTGGTCAGACACTGGAATAGGCTACCCAGGGAGGTGGTGGAGTCACCATCCCTGAATGTGTTTAAGAGTCATTTAGATGTGGTGTTAGGGGATGTGGTGTAGGGGAGAACTTTGTAGAGTGGGGTTGATGGTTGGACTCGATGATCCCAAGGGTCTCTTCCAACCTAAATGATTCTATGATTCTATGGTTGGGATGCTTTTGCCACTCATTCCCAGTTAGGCTCACTTCAGCCTCCAATACAGTCAACTCTTGGGATCCCCCTGTGACCCCAGAAATACAAATGGGTTCTGCCCCTCTATAGCTTGATGGTATTAGGGTGCACTGTGCTCCTGTGTCCACTAGAGCCTTATACTCCTGTGGGTCTGATGTGCCAGGCCATCGAATCCACACAGTTGGACCCGGTTGTCCCTTTCCCCAACCTGGCTGGAGGCAGGGCCCCTCTAATCCTGGTCATAGTATCCGGTACTCACTTCTTGCAGAAATGACTTGGAAGTTCCTTCAAGAGGATCAGAAGCAAGATCAGGCCTTCTGCTCTGTCTGGGGAACTTCCCGCTGGTAGCTGGGGCAGCACTTTTCCTGGAGGGATCCCCTTTTGTGGTTGTCCTTCCTTGCAACTCCTGTACCCGTGTCCGCAGGATCCAAGTAGGTTGTCCATCCCACTTCCTCATGTCCTCTCCATGGTCTCGCAGGTAGAACCACAGGGTGCCTCGTGGTGTGTACCCTCTGTACTCTCTCTCTTGAGTGGGGTAATGCCTGCTCCTAATAGCTGAGATGCTGGCCCGCACAGGTGGGGAGTAGGACATATTCTCTTGAAGTTGCTGGACCTTCCGGGACAGTTTCTCCACAGCTGAGACAAGGGGGGAAGAGAGGCTTTCTTCATATCGCCGGAGCCGGCCAGCCACCTCATCCACTGTTGATCCTTCTTCACCCTTCCATTCCATTACTGCCAGTGAGTTGGCATATGACGATGGTGCACTCCGTACAAACTTCCGCCACATGGGCCTTGTGCAGTGCACCTCATCAGGGTCCGTGGGCAAGTCTGTGTTGTCCAAGTCATAATAAATCATCTCCCGCACGGCTAATTATCTCAGGTACTGGATACCTCTTTCCATGGTGGTCCACTTGCTTGGGTGACATACAACATCTTCACTGAAGGGGTACCTCTCCCTCACGCCTGACAGGAGTCGTTTCCAGAGGCTGAGGGCTTGGGTCTTCTTTCCAATTGCCTTGTCAATGCCGCCTTCCCTAGACAGGGATCCCAGCTGCCTGGCTTCCCTACCCTCTAATTCCAGGCTACTGGCCCCATTATCCCAGCATCGGAGGAGCCAGGTGACAATGTGCTCACCTGAAAGTCGGCTAAAATCTTTTCGCATATCCTGCAGCTCACTCAAGGATAGGGATCGGGTAATTATCTCTGGTTCTGCCTCTTCCTCCTGTCCTCGTGATGGCCCTGGTTCATCGTCATCTCTTACTAAGTGAACTGATTTCTTTGTGTACTTCTTCTTTTGTATGGGGGCAACGGATACTGGCATGGGTTGGTTCCCTGGTTCAGCAGCAGTGGCTGCCACCGGGGCTGGAGTAGCTGCAGTGGCTGTCGCAGGAGTTGCAGCAGCCGCAGTGCCTGTCGCAGGGGCTGCAGTAGCCGCAGTGCCTGTCGTTCTGGTCTCTGTCTCTTTCCCCTGAGGGTGCTGCATAACACTGAGCAGTGCTTGATAGATTCTGTCCAGGGCCCAGCACCCTGTGGTGAGTTGTGCCTCTCTGGAATAGCCACAGCATTTTCCCTTCAAATGTTCTACTACTCTATCAGGGTCCTGTAATTGTTCAGGGGTGAAGTCCCAGACCATTGGAGGCGAGAAGTTCTCTAGGTACCTGCCCATGTTCTCCCACATGCCATGCCACCCCTGACTGTCCAGCCTCAGGGTGGATCTCTGGGTGGTAGTCTTAAATAGTCGTTTAACCCTAAACGAGACCTGGAACATATTCAGCAGACATAACACTAGGAACATGCTGGTTTGAGCATCCCAAGGATATTCAAAATTCTCAAAAGCTGTCATACCTGACCCAAAGGAGAAAAGGGAGGCAAAAGAGCTGGGGAAAGTGTCCCCCCCTGTTTCCCCCATAGACTGGGTGTAATTATTAATAAATTCCAAGAGATGGTGCCCAAGGTACGGGCAGGACAGCAATAACACATAAACGCCCCAAAGTAACTGTCTAACAAGTGATGTTATCATATCACAAGCTGATATTGCACAGGACAGCAAAATGATAATCCTGATCCCTCTTCCAGAGATGATAAACAGCATTGCAGGGAGTACGTAAACCATATAGGAATTTATATAACACAGCTACGAGAACAAACTAAGCAACATGGTGACCAGCGACTATTTACCTAATACAATAAACGCATACAACAAATTCGTTTTTTCAAGCTCTAGTTGGATTCTGTCGTTATCTCAACCCTTGTTGCCCCACGTTGGGCACCAAAAAGGACTGTCATGATTTGGCCTCAGACAGCAGCAAAGAACCACAAGCCGCTCTCTTGAGCTTCCCCAATACAGGGAAGAATGGGAAGAAAAAGGCAAAACTCGTGGGTTGAGACAAAGGCAGTTTAACAGAACAGCAAAGGGAACAAGAAAACAACAACACCACCACAGACAGAGGAATATACAAACACGATTACGGAACCACCGCTCACCGACCAGACCTGAGACGCCCCAGACCGCTCCGAGCCGTGACTTCCTTCTATCCAGAGGGCTGGAGCACCTCTCCTATGAGGACAGGCTGAGAGAGTTGGGGTTGTTCAGCCTGGGGAAGAGAAGGCTCCGAGGAGACCTTATAGCAGCCTTCCAGCACCTAAAGGGGGCCTACAGGAAGAATGGGGAGGGACTCTTTATGAGGGAGTGTAGTGATAGGGCAAGGGGTAATGGTTTCAAACTGAAGGAGGGGAGATTTAGATTGGATGTTAGGAAGAAATTCTTTACTGTGAGGGTGGTGAGGCACTGGAACAGGTTTCCCAGGGAAACTGTGGATGCCCCATCCCTGGAAGTGTTCAAGGCCAGGCTGGATGAGGCTTTGAGCAGCCTGGTCTAGTGGGAGGTGTCCCTGCCCATGGCAGGGGGTTGGAACTAGATGATCTTTAAGGTTCCTTCCAACCCGAACCTTTCTATGATTCTCTGATTCTATGATTCCTGCCCCCCCGCCCCGCAGCTCAGAGTGGGCATGGCTCAGTGGGATGGAATACCTGTGTCCCTGCTGGAGCCTGAGGAAAATTAACCCTATCTCTGCCGGAACCAGGATACAGGAGTAGAGGACAATTCTGCTGTTTATAAGGCAAAAAACAAAACTGAGAGACCAGCTTCTCACAAATGCCCTACCCCCTCTCACCAGGAGTACTGGGCAATGGCAGTTGGGAAGGGTCGAAGGGTCCATGTCCACTGGAAATTTGGAAAAAACCTCTTTTCAAAACCAGGGTGGGCTCAGTTTCATAGAATCATAGAATCATTTAGTTTGGAAAAGACCCTTAAGATCATTGAGTCCAAGTGCAAACCGAACACTGCCAAGTCCACCACTAGACCATGTCCCTCAGCACCACATCTACACGTCTTTTAAATACCTTCAGGGATGGTGACTCAACCACTTCCCTGGGCAGCCTGTTCCGATGCTTGACAACCCTTCAAGTGTCCTGGTTCTGGTGAGGATAGGGTTAATTTTCTGTCAGGGGACAAAGGTATTCCATATCATGTGAGCCATGCCCAGTCTATAGCTGGGAGCTGGCCGGGGGAGTCGCTGCTTGGGAGCGGGCTGGGGCATCCTGTGTTCAGTGGATGAGCAGTGGTACCATAATCGTGTTTGTACATTCCTCTATCAGTATTATTGTTGTTGTTTTCCTGTTCCCTTTGCTGTTCTGTTAAACTGCCTTTGTCTCAACCTATGAATTCTGTCTTTTTCTTCCGATTCTCCCCCACAGCTGGGGGGGGTGTGTGTGTGAGAGAGCGGCCACGTGGTTCTTTGTTGCCGACTGAGGCTAAACCATGACAACAAGTTAAGAAATATTTCCTAATATCCAATCTAAACCTCTCCTGGTGTAACTTGAGGCCATTTCCTCTCATCCTATCACTTGTTATTTGGTAAAAGAGACTGACACCCACCTCACTACAACCTCCTCTCAGGTAGTTGTAGAGAGCGATAACTTCTCCCCTGAGACTCTTTTTCTCCAGGATAAACAAACCCCAGTTCCCTCAGCTGCTCCTCATAAGACTTGTGCTCTAGACCCTTCACCAGCTTCGTTGCTCTGTTGAGAGTTATTAATTGTTTAGCATAAATAAGTAAGTTTTAATTAGAATAAATTATTTAGGATTATAATTTGGTGTGATTTGTGGTGCTTGCTTAGCTCTACTTAGCATGAGTAGCTCAATTTGCTGAAACCTTTAGGCCATGAGAAATCTGTTCTTCTCAGCATTTTTCCTAGCAGATGGTACAGTGTTGTTTAATCTTTTAGCATGGGAAAGTACTGGATATCACACGGATGTTTTGGTAGTCTTTCTCTCAAGTCCAGGACTTCTTGGTTCCCCATGTTCTGGCAACAAGGTGGTCTGTTCGGTGGATTAGGAATTGGCTGGATGGTTGCATCCAGGGGATGGTGGTCAATGGCTTGATGTCCAGATGGAGAGGGGTGACAAGTGGTGTCCCTCAGGGATCCGTACTGGGACCGGTGCTGTTCAACATCTTCTTCAATGAGATAGACAGTGGGATCAAGCGCACCCTCAGCAAGTTTGCCGACAACACTAAGATGAGTGATGCGGTCGACGTGCCAGAGGGACGGGATGTCATCCAGAGGCACCTGGATGAGATGGAGAGGTGGGCCTGAGCAAACCTTATGAAGTTCAACAAGGCCAAGTGCAAGGTCCTACACTTGGGTTGGGACAATCCTCATTATCAATACAGGCTGGGGGATGACGTGATAGAGAGTAGCCCTGCGGAAAAGGCCTTGGGGGTACTGGTGGATGAAAAGCTGGACATGAGCCAACAATGTGCGCTTGCAGCCCAGAAGGCCAATCACATCCTGGGCTGCATCAAAAGAACCGTGGCCAGCAGGTCGAGAGAGGTGATTCTGCCCCTCTACTCTGCTCTCGTGAGACCCCACCTGGAGTACTGTGTCCAGCTCTGGAGCCTTCAGCACAAGAAGGACATGGACTTCTTGGAACGGGTCCAGAGGAGGGCCACGAAGATGATCAGAGGGCTGGAGCACCTCTCCTATGAGGACAGGCTGAGAGAGCTGGCTTATTCAGCCTGGAGAAGAGAAGGCTCCAGGGAGGCCTTATAGCGGCCTTCCAGCACCTAAAGGGGGCCTACAAGAAAACTGGGGAGGGGCTGTTTTGTGAGAAATGCTCCTTATCCAATAACCATGTGTTGCGTGGAAAGGGGCAAAGCAGTTTTGGCAGAAGATAAACCCCCTTGCGTTCTAACACTCCTCACCGAGGTGGGAGGCTAGGTGCGGCTGGGTTTAAATTCTGAGTGATGCCCAATTCAGCACTATCAGTCCAATCGCGTTTAATATGTATTAAACTATTACGATTTGGATACACTAATAGTGGACTGCACCTTCAGTCTAGTCGTGCTCATGAACTAGCACGGCCACTCTCGAGTCTTTGGTCGCGTTCAGTGAGAAACCGAAACGACTAGCTACTTAAACAGTGCAGTTTATTTAAACAACAGATAGATAGGTTCTTAGGATTGCCGGTGATAAATACACTGTCTACAAAGCATGTGCAAATGAAAGTATTATTACATATATCAAACGCGCGACAAAGTTATAAACGATACAGCCTGGCTATAAATGTAGGAAAGAGATTCTCTAGAGAAATTTCTAAGTTTCCTGAGAAAGCACTCAGTATAATCTAGGTCTTACCCAAAGGCGTCCCTATGGGGGGGAAGAAAGGCTCAGCCCGTCGACTGATCCCGGAAGTCAGTGATTAAATTCTTTGTGATGGTGTCTTCCCTGAGTATCCCCCCTTTCTTGGGCTATTTTTATACTATTTTTTACCTTCAAGGTGGAGTTTGAGTGACTTTAGTCATAAATACTTTAACTATGATTGGTGTAAAATTCTCTCGCTTCACAATTAAAGGTATAGTTTACAAAAAATTCAGAGCGCAGACTCAAGAAGGAGTGGTCGCACCTTGGAGGCGTGTAGCCTTTGGGATGGAGGTGTGTTTTGGTATTATAATGATATTATAATGAGCAAAGTTCGCACAAAGGACAGCATTTCATCAAAATTTGACAAAATGTTGGCTCCGAGTATCGAGCAGGCAGCTAATTGGCAGCTTATCTGTTTCATGGTATCGTCCCATCCCCGTATCTGCTATACATCATAAGGTAAAGCCGCGGAATAATTGCATCCCGCTCCGTACCTCATGTAGCTTCACAAGCTCCTTACCAGGGAACCGCGGATGTTGCTTTCTTCATGCCAGCTGCAGCTGTTTTCTACCTCAGAGGCCTCTTGATTTTATACTTTTCCTTAATGTGTGAACAATGTTGTACTTTTGTATTTTTAGCCAATTTAGTAATTATTCCACATAATCCACCCCGTGACTACAGTCACTCAAGCTCCACGATGTTCAAAACTGATTGGGAATATCACATGTGCTCTTGTGGTGAGGGTCATCAAGTACAAATACATCTTGTGGAGTGATCAAGCGAGTTAAGCTCTTCATCATAATCCAAAGTTTAACATACAGAGCAATTGTCAAAGCAAAGCACAATACAGTGAGTACTAGTAAAACAACAACAGGATGGAGCATCTTGTTAAAAATTCCTGTAGCTGTTGGTGACCATCCAAAAAGAGTGTCCCACCATTGATATCCTCCATCTTTCTTGACTCTTTCCAGTACTTGGTGTATTTCTTCAACATCATGATGGACAGTAATCAAAGTTCTCTGTCCATTTTCTTGGGCCTCTTTCAACAGTCGCTTCAAGTCGTCGTGTTGTAGCAGCTTCTTCACCAATGAGAGATTCATTCCGATAGGGATAGGCAACAAATCTCGGATCAATGTATAATTAGAATGTAGCAACTGAAAAGACGTAACAGGAGCTGAATAATCAAAGTCACATCCGACAATGTTAGTAAAGTTACAAAGATTTGAGTGATTACTTATATCAACTACTATGTCATCTACGAATACAAGCCTACAGGGAGACCTCACGCAAACGCACCCTTTCCCAATATATACAAGCACAGTTTCTGGGGTTTCATTGGGATGTATCTCAAAATGACAAACATTTTGGTTGGTGTCAAGGCAAATGTCTTGTACTTTGAGAGTATTACTCTCACAAATGAATCCTTGTTGGTCTCGTGCAACGCATGCGTCAACCTCAACAGTTTGCCATTTATTCTCATTTTGTTGTGCCCACACTCTATGCTCTATTGGATAGAGTATGGCTCCATGGTGATTCAACCCCAGTGCGATGATTGGGTATATGGTGTATACCAAAGCATTGCGTATTGTTAAGACAAAAGCTGTGGCCTTGCTCTCAATGGGATCATAGGTGAAATTAACCAGGTACCACCAGGACTGAAATTTTTTCTCAAATTCAATTGCGTTATCCCATATTACTTTTCGAATTTCGGTGGGCAAGGTGCCTTCTTCACCTTCCCTTATGATTGCAGCTGTCATAGATTGCATCCACAATTGGGCTTGGATACAACTAAGAGCCACGGAAACATTCTTTTGGGTTGTACCAAGTGTATCTGTGATCAGCTGATGGTCTTTTTCACCCGTTTCTTCCCACTGAGGCAATATATTCGATAAAAGCCATTGGTGGTTTCCCAATGCTGATAGAGAGGACTGTAGGGGATGTCTTAATTTGTCTAGATCACTAGTGACTGTGACTAGTTTGTTGGCAAGTATCTCAGCATCTATACTATTTAGGACTCCCAGTCCTGTTCCTAAGATACCAGTCACATCTCTCTTCAGTCGTTGTGAAGTGGCAAGAGTTCGTCTGTGTAACCATGCTGACCATCCTGCATAAGATGTGCTCAGGAATGGTGAGCAGGTGGGTTTGATCGCAGAGATATTAATCTGCATTGACAGTTCTACTCGTTTGAGGGAATATGTTGGATTGAATAATATCCGTTGTTGACCTGTGTGTTTAATAACATAGGGGCCAATGTTGAAGGCGTAACGAGTTAGACTAATGGAGGGCTGAGTAGGTACAGCTTTGAGAGTTTGGGGGGGTGTAGGTTCTGGATTCATTTCAGCAGGTTCAGATGTGTTAGAGTCAATCATAAATTCAAATAACAATTCTGTGCCCTTGTAACCCCAAATACAATACACTACTATAGGTTTGATAAAAGTGAAATTGTGCCAGCAATCTGAATTTGGCTCCGTAATTTTGTAACAATCAGTGTTGTATTTGTTCGGTTTGGTAGAGTCTACATGGATGTTTTTAATTACAGTTGGCCTGTGGTGGGTAGACCCATTGATAAATCGACAACCGATTTATATTCTTTTTCCAAGGGCGGCCTCGATTTTTGCCATTCAAAGTGATTCATTCCATCTCCATTTCTCTCTGGAATATACATCACTTCCTTGTATAACCAGAGTGGAGAGATTTAAACCCCTTTTGTTTTCTGGTGTCCCAGTGCTTGCAGTGTACCGTGACAATGCACTATGCCAAAGCTCAGGTACTATGTCTATCTTGAATTCAAATAACAGCGCTATTTCATTCTGTTGCCAACGACAAGTTACAAGAGTGGGTTCCACAAGAGTAAAATTATACCAGCAATCCCACTCGTCGGTGACACAGTGCTTTGTTGTCATTGAGTGTGGGTTCTTAGGGCGAAATATCTCTATTCTCATGGCCTTCTCATGGTTTGACCCATTGATCATTCTACACCCTACTCGGATTTCCACCCCTGCCTTACCTTTCAGGGTTGGGTACCAACTATTCCAGGTCCACTCATGTAACACCTCATTTTCCTGTAAAACTACAGTGGCCAAACTCAGTTCTCCCTTTCTTGTACCTGCCATCGCATTGTGTTTAACAAAAGCTTGAGACCATGGCCACTCTGGGTCTCTTTGACTACAAACAGGGAATAAAAAGGTAAAACTGAATAGCATCAGTTGCATCTGCCTATTTGTCATTTTAGAATCTAGGTCTGCAGATAGCCATACATAATAAGAATAATATTACTGCCAAGATCAATGTCAGGATTCCTTGGAGACACTCAAGGTTAGCGTAAGCCAGTCCGTCTGTCCACGTACGGTTCATCTAAGGTTCCTGTAAGACACAAAGGAAAAGAAAATCTGCTCGGTCTTATTTGACCGACGGGGTTAGAGATTGGACTAGCATACGGAGATCTCCTGTAGGGACACCATGCAAGAATTGTCGGGGCATACCTAATTGTAGGGCTTTACGCCACAACTCATTTCGGTCCTCATCAGGCTTAAACCTTCCCTCCGATTTAGGGTTTTGAGTGTGAGTTCGGACTTGGCGAACTTTCCGGGGGTGTTCGGAGGATTTTTCACTAGTTAGATTAGCCCAGCCCATTCGGCGCCCATATTGATCTATTTCCTGTACATATTCGTTCCAGGTGGGCATGTAGTGACGATGGCCCCGCCTATGAGCACTCCGAGCATCTCGTATGCGATCTTGAGTGTGGACAACGAATGGTTTCAGGCAATCGGGAAGACCACGGATGAGAGGGGCTAATCTATCAGGGTCAACAGGGGCTGACATTGGGGATTTCCGAAATTCCTCTCTGTTATACATGGCTTGCAGACAAGCTGCTTTCCGCACAGCCGCAAACAGATCAGAGTAGCCTGTAGCTCTAATCCCTAACGGCTCCCCCCTCTCTCGCGGATCCATACCACCGGCCCAATAGACTGCTCGAGCAGTTAGGGAGTAATCATGGTCCCCGGGCATAGTAGTTAAAAACACTCCCGGTCCCCAAGAGTCTCCTGCTTCCTCCTCGCACAACATAATTCTGTCTCCCCCTTCAGAAGAAACTCACCACACATACTCAACAGCTGATTCTTCTGGCTGCCTCGAATATTTCTCCCTTATTTTCGCTAACTCGGTTGGTGTCCACGGAACAGTACGCACAGTGGTGCGGACTTCATCATCATCATCAACTGCAGTTTCAGTTTTAATCAGAGGACGTAAAGGAAAGACTTGGGATTTCAAAGCAAAAATCCTTTCCTCCTCATCTTCTTCCTCATCCTCGCTATTAGACCAAAAACCTCCGGTCTGGGTTCTGGAATTTGGATAACACATTAACTTACAAATTTGTTGGACCTGGGTCGAGGGCTGCATTTTATCTAAGAGCCCAGTCACTCTTTCCAATAACATTTTAAGTTGGAGATTTTCACTCCCAAGTTGAGCATTTTGGTTTCCTAAACATTCATTCTCACTCACAAGCTTATCAACTTGAGTTCTTAATTTTTCTCCTGTCTCCTTCTGAAAAGCTAATGATGACTTCAGCACTTCATTCTCCAATTTCAGTGTTGCATATTCTACGGCTGAGATCAGATTAGGAGCAGGGGTTTCCCTAGCTTCTTGTTGTGCACAAGATAAACAGGCGCCTAACACCGCACAAATCACACCCTTGCCTTTCCCCGTTCTAAGCTTTAGTGAAGCTCGACACTCTTCAATACGTTCCACCACTTTCTCTTCATCCTTCCAAAATTTTTGGGCCCACTCCTTCCCAGCTTGGGAAGGGGCACAATCATATTTTTGCAGCAGTTTATCTATGGCAATCCTGCCGACTACACCAGATTCTGTTGCGTGGAAAGGGGCAAAGCGGTTTTGGCAGAAGATAAACCCCCTTGCGTTCTAACACTCCTCACCGAGGTGGGAGGCTAGGTGCGGCTGGGTTTAAATTCTGAGTGATGCCCAATTCAGCACTATCAGTCCAATCGCGTTTAATATGTATTAAACTATTACGATTTGGATACACTAATAGTGGACTGCACCTTCAGTCTAGTCGTGCTCATGAACTAGCACGGCCACTCTCGAGTCTTTGGTCGCGTTCAGTGAGGAACCGAAACGACTAGCTACTTAACCAGTGCAGTTTATTTAAACAACAGATAGATAGGTTCTTAGGATTGCCGGTGATAAATACACTGTCTGCAAAGCACGTGCAAATAAAAGTATTATTACATATATCAAACGCGCGACAAAGTTATAAACGATACAGCCTGGCTATAAATGTAGGAAAGAGATTCTCTAGAGAAATTTCTAAGTTTCCTGAGAAAGCACTCAGTATAATCTAGGTCTTACCCAAAGGCGTCCCTGTGGGGGGGAAGAAAGGCTCAGCCCGTCGACTGATCCCGGAAGTCAGTGATTAAATTCTTTGTGATGGTGTCTTCCCTGAGTATCCCCCTCTCTCGGGCTATTTTTATACTATTTGTTATCTTCAAGGTGGAGTTTGAGTGACTTTAGTCATAAATACTTTAACTATGATTGGTGTAAAATTCTCTCGCTTCACAATTAAAGGTATAGTTTACAAAAAATTCAGAGCGCAGACTCAAGAAGGAGTGGTCGCACCTTGGAGGCGTGTAGCCTTTGGGATGGAGGTGTGTTTTGGTATTATAATGATATTATAATGAGCAAAGTTCGCACAAAGGACAGCATTTCATCAAAATTTGACAAAATGTTGGCTCCGAGTATCGAGCAGGCAGCTAATTGGCAGCTTATCTGTTTCATGGTATCGTCCCATCCCCGTATCTGCTATACATCATAAGGTAAAGCCGTGGAATAATTGCATCGCGCTCCGTACCTCATGTAGCTTCACAAGCTCCTTATCAGGGAACCGCGGATGTTGCTTTCTTCATGCCAGCTGCAGCTGTTTTCTACCTCAGAGGCCTCTTGATTTTATACTTTTCCTTAATGTGTGAACAATGTTGTACTTTTGTATTTTTTAGCCAATTTAGTAATTATTCCACACCATGGCTCAGGCAGTGATCGATACGAAGCACATTTTATTGAAACATTCTTGCAAGAACAGGTGACCTAGCAGGTAGGCACACCTGAGGTCCCAAAATAACTTCTTTTTCTTCCCTATCCCCGGCCAAAATTTCCCTCCCCTTTTTCCCCATTGGCTAGGTACTCCAGGGTTTACAGCCTATCCGATTCGCCTAAAACTACTTCCGTTCACTCCACCTCTATTTACTTCTCCCCATCACCCCTCCTAAACCCCTTACTTCACCTGTTTATTTCTTCCCTTTTTTGGTATTATTGCCCACGGTAGCTAGTCTCAGTTAAACATTCATCCTCCCATTAAACTACCGATCCGGCATAGCCTGGTTTCTCCTTTGTCTAAGGGATGAGCATTCTTGCATGTCTCTTGATCAGCCTTTGTGTTGTTAATCATTCTCTAGCCACATCATTGCAGACTGGCCAAGTTGTTCCTTTGCAAAAGCAATGCTTAGGTTTTTCTTACAGTTTGCAAGGGCATGTAGGGATAGGACGAGGGGCAATGGTTTTAAACTAGAGCAGGGTAGGTTTAGATTAGACATTAGAAAGCATTTAAATAGTCATCAACACAGCCCTCAGGAGCAATACAAGAAAACAGGAAACTGCAAGTCACGGTGGATTTGTAATGAAATCTTAGCCTCCATCTGAGTGCACTGTGTGAGAGGAGCACCTGAGCGCTACAAAATCAACTAATCAGGGCAATGGAGGCCCTAGTTGCATGAAATAAAATCAGCAGATAAATAGCTTCTCAGTACAAGCTGGGAAAACAAATTAATGAAAAGAGAAGATCTGAAGCGTTGTGCTGCAACCTTTTCCAAGGTAAGGGCATTTACACTGTAGGGCTTCAGAGAAGATACTGCCCAGGCAGCTCTTGCACACTGTATGGATGCAGTGACAAGAAGAGTCCTGTTTCCTTCCCAGACCTGTAAAGTTTTCTCAGATCCTCCCCCTCTCATGTCAAAAGCATTGTACTTAACTTTCGATGTTCTGGGCTCTTTTCCATCCATATTTAGTGTCATCTACCAAAATCTTTGCAGACTCTTAGGTTTGCTCTCTTTATATTCTTGATGAGTCTTAAAACTGAAGATGAAGTATCCTACAGTATCTCTACAGTACATATCTCTACATATCCTACAGCATCTCTCACAAAGACTCATTAACCAATAGCAGCAGGATTCGAATCCCAACATGCCAAAAGTTGCTTGGTAACAAAATTTTCTGATTTTCCATTTCTAATATTTTTTGGGACACTGCCACCTACCTCAGAGTCCTTGGCCATTTGCCATGACCCTAAAAGGTGAACTTCCACAAAAATCAGTGGGAGATTAGCATAACAGTCAATGACAGACTTAGCACGTTGCATCTCTAATACTGAATTTGCTTCAAGGGTCGCAAGATTTAATCACTGTTCATATAAACCCCCTTTGGCCATGTAATAGTATATTTCATGACTGGCACAGCATTAAAAACTTGAAATTCATTCCCTACTGAACTACCCATAGCAATTTTTCTATCACTCACCCTTATGCAAGTCAACTTTCGTACCATGGATGTTGTTTCATGACAGCTCTGCAGTTCTTTATAGTCATCACATCAAGTTGTCTCCAGCCTCTAGCCACTTCTGACTATTTTACGGTTTTATTTCCAGTACCAGTTTTTAAACTCCTGCCTCTAAAACTGTATGTGAAACTGATGCAAAGCATGTATTTTTGCATGCAAGGAGGTATTCGTTCATTCCAATTCATACATTAACTGGTAGATACTTATTAGTTGGCCTTTACACACATACACAAATCATAGAATCATAGAATCTTCATGGTTGGAAAGGACCTTTGAGATCATCGAGTCCAACCATACACACACAAAAAAAACCCCTACAATCTCTGTCACTAGAGCATGCCCTGAAGTGCCAAATGCTAATTATGAAGTCAGAAATAAAGGAAGGTTCAGCAGATGTACACATGAACTCAAATACCGGTCTGAATCTCACTGGCAATTTGACCTTTACCAGTCACCAGCTCAAATTCAGAGGCAGAAATGTGCAAAAATAAGAAGAGAGTGTTGGGGAATTTTTATTGTACCCCTTGAGGAGAATTAGACACGTTTGTGCTTAAATATATATATTTTTGAAAAAAAAACACTACATTGGGCAGGGTCCCACCACCATAAGTGATTCTACAAGGAGTCTGCAAAGATGCGTCACCAGCTGATGCCTCACAGCCACTTGCACCAGCACCAATCCCATGAGCAGTTGCATGGGGCACCTCAGCCCGGCCAGTGTGTCCATGTCCCGGCCCAGCTCTGCTGCCCAAAGGTGACCTCTGAGTGCTCCCATTCCAGGATGGCTACAAGACAATGCTTTGGCTCTTCCTTATCTCATCACCAAGGTGTGGAGCGTTGATTCACAGACTCTGGCAGGGTATGGACCAAAGACCTTTATTACAACAATTTTCCGAGCTTTATAGGTACAAGCACTCTCCACGCGCAGGCAGCATCCTACTGATAGGTTGAAGGTCGATTGCCACGCGCTTCTCGGTGTCTTCCGATTGGTCGTCTCTGTCTGTTCACACGGAGCAGCAGCTTTGCTTTTCACATTCCTTTCCTTGCTGATATCTCCTGATGCTTGCTTATCTTTTCTCTCAAGGCGCCTCTCACGGATACAGCTTTGTCTCACCAAGGTCAAACAGATCCCCTATGCTACTCCCTATCTCTACACCAAGGGAAACTTCACTCCCTTGCAGGGAATCCTGCTGTCTCTGGCATCCCTGCTTCCAGATAGTTTAACCCCTTCTGCAGTTGGGCCTTCTTGCCCTCTGTGCCAGATCATTCCTTGGTCACAAACTGCCACTGCTGAGCAGTTATGATTTGGATTTCCCCTTCAAGGGGGAGGCTCTGTTTTCATTCAAAATATGAACAATATGTGACGCTACTAAATTTGGCAATCATTTAAACATCCAGAGACTGAATCTATTTCAGTTTTATTTTGGATGAAAGCACAAAGTGTCACTAATCCCAAATGAAACACAGCAGACAAAATTACCATTCATTTGGAGAGATAAAATTGAAAATTTACAAATATTTTTCTACAAACCAAGGACAGTTAATAATTCTACTCTGAACTTTTGCAGCTGAGTCCATATACTGACATCGTAGTGCCTAACCCTTAATAAGCAGCAAAGAACTTCTAGAACAACCTTTAAATAAACTATAAACTTGTCAAGTGAGCATCCCCAGTCAAAACTGGGGCTGTTAACCAGGATCTCCACCAGGGGCTTTCAGCTGTCATCTGTGGGCTACTCCTGGGAAAGCTGAATACGAAAAGCAAGGCCATAGTCAGACACACACATATATACATGTGACATTTCCCCAGGGAAATGCCCCTCCGGCACAAAGCAGCAACAAATGAAAGCGGGTCTGGCTCTGCACAGAGTGGCCTGCAAGCCCATTTCCAGCTCACTACCTATTATCCTACATCATTTTACCCTTACTTTCATAAAGGTCCTTGCTATACCTTCCCTTCTGATTCCATAGGAAAAAAAATACATCTGATGCCTTTCACTATCCCTGGCAGCATGGAGATGAAGGATGACCTGGGGAACTACAGGCCAGTCAGTCTCACCTCTATGCCTGGCAAGATCATGGAGCACAGGGAAAATAAGGAGGTGATTGGTGACAGCCAACATGGCTTCACCAAGGACAAGTCATGCCTGACAATATTTGGTGGCCTCCTACGACGGAGTTACAGTATAGGTAGATTTCTTCCAAACAGGATATTTCCAGAAGTCTTTAGATAGGATTTTGACCTACTTTCCATAAACTAGAAGTGCATAAAATCTAGCTACCCAATCACTTCTGTGCAACCTGGAAGTTTCTTCCTTTCTTCCTCTGACACGTCACAAAAATGTTCTGTACAACGTGTAGAGATATGCTGTAAAATTCTGGTAGAGTTAATTTAAAACAATCCCAGATCTTCTACACAAGTCTCAGATTCTCCCACTTCATCTGTAGTTTAATAAGTCGCAGACTCTTGCCAGTTTGTGAAATGCTGTTGCTGCTTTCTGTTCCCACACTGTGGTACTTCATTTCTGTTTGATAAAACTCTTCCCATGGGAGACTTTCCTTCATTCCAGCTGAGCATCTGAGTATCAACCTGAGCATTAAGCCTGTGTTGCTCTTACAAAATTGTTGACAGTTTTAATAAATGAGGGTGGTTATTTGTTTCTCAAGCAGTTGACATAGGACCATGTTACTAATATCAGCAAGTAGAGACCTTTCTGAAGTTTTATATGGGATGGGAGCTGTCACGTTAAAAGGACTGTAGTTTCAATATTTGTCAGAGTCCCAGGACTTTCACTGATTTGTCTATCAGAGTCCCAGCAAAGGACTTTCACTGAGTCAGATTCACAAAAATTGAAATTAGTTATTTTATTGAGAGCGACAGAACAGATTCGAGATTGCTATTGATAAATTCGCTAACTACAATAGCGCTACTAATTAAGGTTAATATTGCTAGCAAAAATAATAATAATACAACAAGCTGGGGGTAACATTCACCAGAGGGTGAAAGGTGCAGCGCTTACCCAGAAAGGTGTCCCTGACTGGGTTGGAGGAAGAGAACACAGCCCATCGACTGGTCCGTCAGATATCGAAGTTCTTCTCTCCCAATTTAACAGTCATTTTCTCCATCTTTTTATCCCCAAAGTTATGAGGTTTCCCTCCCCTAGGTGACGTGCAGTATGATTTGGGTGGAGAGACGAGTGCTCTAGTCATATATGTTTAGCATGAGCTCTATAATCTTCATTAGTCTATGCAGGGGTGTTAACTTTAATATGCATTTCACAGGTAATGAGGCAAAGGTCAGTCATCCGGCATGGTAGCCTTTTAAAGAAACAAAGAACTACACAAGTTCCTGTTGTCTTGATTTTACTGTCTTTGCTGACGAAAAGTAGGGCTGTCCTGTCTACACAAGGCTCCCTCCTTATCTTCATCCAGTGATAGCCAGATGAGTCCCCACTCACAAGTCAGATGAGTCCCCACTGCACGAGAGATAGCAAAGCCAGTCTTAATTGTTCTTCTTCCACAGGAGCCCTCGTAGGGGCTCGTACCCTACCCAGCACCCACCCTGTAAGATAAGCAGTAACAATTGTGGATGCCAAGGAGTTGAAGAGGGAGGCAGACCACTACACTTGCCTCTGGAAATCAATCTCAAGTTGCATGAAACCATGCAACCACTGGAGCTGGGCGTCTGGCCCACGGGAGCATAGGATATAAGTAACCACCATCAGTGCTGGTCAGCGAGAGTTGCAACTCCACAGATCAAATCCCTCCCAGCTACACAGATATACGACTTGGAGCAGCTTCAGTAAAGCCCAAAGTCAATGCTTTGAGTCAGGTGGACACTAATGTATCTTTGTCTAACTTTGCATGTGGATAATTGCATTTCTTTTCTATCTATGTTTAATGTGCTAATATCCAATCATATATGAGGCTTAGTCTGTCCTGAAGCACTGTGTGTTCTGTGTCACCAACTATTAAGCGAAAAATTTCTGTGGCAACTGAAGGGTGATAATTTCTTTTGTTTCCTTCCCAATGCTAAAGACTAGATTCAATAAACTCCGCCTAATGTATTAGAGGGAAACATGCAGAATAACTAAAATATCAGCTCACAAGGCATCTTCTGGAGGAGTTTGTGGTAACAGACATCTGTATGTTTTATTGACTGTAGTCTTATATATGCATTCCTGTTAGGTAAGGAACAGAGCTAATAAATTGAATTACAAAGGGTAATGCCAGAACTGAATGCTGCAGAGGGAGACTTGCCTTTCCTCCTCTTTCATAATATACAGTCTGTCTCCTTCTTTCAAGTAAGTACAGCAAAAAGAATGTGTGTTAAGAAAACTAGGTTTCTTGAAATTAATTAGATTATTATCCACAAGTATCTAGGCATTTTCATGCACAAGAGAGTAAATTACAACTCCATCTCTCATTTTACCTGAGAACATTCTTTTTTTCCTTCTCTTTCACTTTCTATCATTTGATTAAAAGCTCTTATGCTTCCTGGGGCCCACTGCCTGGGGGAGGGCCTGCTGGGGGTAGGGCCTGGGGCAGCAGCAAGCCTGCTCCGAGGCCAGGGCAGCGTGGGAAAGGCTGGCTAACCACCCTCCCAGACTGCCTCCACACCACTCTTGTGTTTTCAGGAACGCAGAACTCTTTTCACCATTGCAGTTCTCGTCCTCGTCTCTTTACGGGGGAATTTTTCAAAGTTGGCAAATAGATGACTTGTTCTGTGTCCCTTGTACTTCCTTTTAAGCATAATTAATTACTTTAATTGATTAATATTACAGTTTTCTGAGAAGGGACAGCTCTTCTGGGTTTTGGTTTAATCACCAGTCTGGATTTCTGAATGACGATATGGCTGCTAATTAATCTCACTGCATTTCTTACAGAAAGAGATGCTGATAAGAACTTGCTAATTACCATAGGAAAAAAAAATCAAGAGTCCTGTTGTGTTTTTCTGGCATCCACTCCCAGTCAGATCACTATTAAATACAGAGAACAGACTAATGACTAAGTATGAAAGCCAATGGACTGTGAGGCTGCTCCAAAATTGCCCAGACGTTAGTCATTCAGGAGATAGCTGTATTTTGTATGTCTATTCACTCTTGTTGCCGAACATTGCTTGCTATAGTTTTTGTAAGCAGGAGAAAGATGAAGCAGGGCAGCATGACAAGTGTTCGACCATCCTGATAGGGAATTTCTTACAGTGTCCCAGTGTTAATCAATATTAGTAGAAGGGTGAATGGGGAGTTTTGGCAGGGTAGGTCCCAGCTTTCACCTGGCTCGTTTGGTGCGGCCATGGGCTTGTGATCTGTGTGGGGTGCTGCCTGGCTTGGGAGCACTCCCACAGTGTGTGACGGGGAGCATGTGTGTGCTGTGAAGGACAGTGCTGGTGCTGGTGGGGAGCAGGGACATCCTTGGGCTCCTTTGCTTGTCTCACAAATTGTGCTTGTTAGCCATGATGGGCAGCACCAGCATATGGCCCAAGTATTCACTTTGCTTCTTGTAGGGGAAATTTACAGCCCATGCTGACTTTCCTCCTGCTGTGGCCAAGCCACCAATAGATGCTGGAAAAGCTCATTTAAAAACACCTAGGCATGTTACAGGACTGTGTAACCTCAGCTGTATCTGTGGTGTAGACACATCCATGAAAATCCAGTTCAGCTGGTGATGGTTACTCTAGTCCCTGATCCACACCAGCTCAGTAAGACCAAGTTGAGTAACAGGGACTCCTCCCTGCCAGGGAGAAGGGACAGGACCCAGCACTTGCCAGTTTGTTTTCATTACCTTGAATTTTCTGGAGTGGTGTTTCTGTCCCATAGGACCACATGCCATGAGTATTTCTGAAGACATGAGCCAGCACAGTAGTTGCTGTGGCCAGCGTGCACTGCCCTGTGTAACCACAGGGCTGTTGCACAATGCTCAGGGAAAGCACTGGTTTAAACCATGCTGGTTGAATTTAATGTCTTTTTTTCCTCTCTGCTTGCAGGTCAGAAGATTCTTCACCACAGAAGTGATGTCTTAGAAACTGTAGTCCTGATCAATCCCTCAGATGAAGCAGTTAGTACTGAGGTAAGTCAGTCAGAAATACTTCACTGGATGTGTCATAAAAGCTCCACTAAGTGGACAGGTTGAGAGCAGCTCCTAACTGTGGATGAAAAGACATGTTAGGAGCAAATATCATCAAGAACATCCCTTGATTTTCTTCCTGGTTTACCAGACTCCTGATAAAGCATCAAAGGCATAGGACAGAAACACACCATTTATCCCAGCACTCATTTCCTCATAACATACCAAATTCCCTTCTTGATGAAGTGAAGGCAGCTGTGGTGACCCTGCATCTGCTTTTCTTCTGCTCCTCCCTTGTTTGGTAGCTCTGGATGCCTATTTTACATCTGAAAAAGTGCCTGAAAAGAAACCAGGTGCCCTGAGATAAATTTAGGTCTACAAGAAGAATTACCATCTATATGGTGGTGACTCTAGGTTGATCTATGTGATCTGTCCTTCAAAAAACACGTGATGTGATCAATTGACTCTGGAGAGTGTCCCAGAAGTGGACTGTCAATTCCTCATGAAATCGCTCGAGTCAAAGAACTGAGCATATAGCTCAAAGACAAAATTGACAAGCTTAACTAGTGAGACTGAAGGTTGTAAAAAATAGGGATAATTACATTGCTAGTCAGTGCTGGGAAGTTCTTTTGGGAAATGAAGTGGCTCTGCTTGCAGTACTTTGAGAAAAATCTATTTTGTTACCAACCTTAAGTGATATTAAACACAAACAGGAAGAATCACATCAAAATAAATGAAATTTCTGAAGTTTAAAAAAGTAAGTAACCTTAGTTAATGGGAGCTCATGCACTAAAAATTATATGTGAAAACATCTTACATTGTATTAGAGGTACTTGGTAAGGAACAAGGGTGTCACATGGGTAGCAGCTCTTAGGGTTGTCTTTAATACACTCAGGCTTTCAGAGTAAAAAGCTATAAAGGATGGGGGAGGGGAAGAGCTGAAGGAACTGCCAAAAGTAGGGAAATGCTGCTTCTGTCACTGTTGCTTGTCATTTCTTTGATAGATGACCACATGGAAGAACACGGTCTGAGGACAATTAATGCCTTCTGACCCCTGGCTTTACTCCTTTGGCTCTGAAAGATGTTTGGCTTGGTTACTGTTAATTGCCTCTCACTAGACTGTGAGAGGCAATCTTTTATTCGCTTTCATCTTGCCAGACTGGTTACAGCCAGAAGTTAGAAACTGAGTTACCTTGGCTGGCTAAGTGAGACTCTTACTGGACAATAGCCAGAACAAGATAATAAGAAAGAGGCAGAAGAATTAAACTGAAGGTTGAAATAGACATGCTTTGCCCATTATGGCAAATATAAAACTTAGTTCTACATATCAAGAGATTTCCAGGTTGCATTTGGGGAGACAGTGATATACCATGAAGCTCTGACTTTCACCAGAAAAGGAAATTGAATCTGTCAGTTCAGGAAAAGCAAAGTTCAGGATGACCATGAGCCAGCAATGTGCCCTTGTGGCCAAGAAGGCTAATGGCATCCTGGGGTGCATCAAGAAGAGTGTGGCCAGCAGGTGGAGGGAGGTCATCCTCCCCCTCTACTCTGCCCTGGTGAGGCCGCATCTGGAGTAGTGTCCAGTTCTGGGCTCCCCGGTTCAAGAGGGACAGGGAACTGCTGGAGAGGGGACAGCAAAGGGCTACCAAGATGATTAGGGGACTGGAACACCTCTCTTATGAAGAAAGGCTGAGGGACTTGGGTCTTTTCAGTCTGGAAAAAAGAAGACTGAGGGGGGATCTTATCAGTGCTTATAAATACTTAAAGGGTGGATGTCAGGAGGATGGGGCCAGGCTCTTTTCAGTGGTGCCCAGTGACAGGACAAGAGCTAATGGGCACAAACTTGAGCATAGGAAGTTCCACCTAAACATGAGGAGGAACTTCTTTCCTTTGAGGGTGGCAGAGCACTGGAACAGGCTGCCCAGAGAGGTGGTGGAGTCTCCGTCTCTGGAGATATTCAAAACAAAACCCGCCTGGACGCGTTCCTGTGCAACCTGCTCTAAGGTGACCCTGCTCTGGCAGGGGGGTTGGACTAGATGATCTCCAGAAGTCCCTTCCAACCCCTATAATTCTGTGATTCTGTGAAAGGCAAAAGATATTAAAACAAATTCCTGCTAGTCTGTCTGGTAATAGCCATACTGGTGGTAGTCTGAGGATAGTTCTGCCCAAAGCTCCTATCATGTTCTGTCAGCTGCCAAATACCTCCCAAAAGAGAGAAGTCCAAAGGGAGAGAGATCGCATTTGCCCAAAGAAAACAAGTTTCTGAAAACTCCATGAGCAGTTACTTCCTTCTTAAGAAGATCCCACTTCATTGCTCTAACACTCCTGTGTCTCTACCATAAGTCTTGGAAAGTGCTGATCTGCTTACGCTCCTGTCTCAGTTCACACTCCAACTTTAACTCTGTTTTGACTGAGGCTAAGTCTTGCTGTTCACTTTCTTCAAACAATTTGTGCCTTCAACCAAGGGTAAAGCTGAACAGAATCATCACCTTGCAATATTTCTGTAGTGGTCTTGAAATCATCAGACAAAATTCTGGTAGTCCCTCAGGAAGCCTTGATTAAGTTCTTTCATGTGTATCATACATTATGCTCTGTAATCTGAAAGCATTTCTTTACTTTTTTTTCCTGTCATAGTTTTCTAGCTCCACAGAACCTATTTCACCTTTGAGCCATCAGGCATCTACATAATTTATTAATGTGTTTTGAAAAAGGTCTTGGGCTGTGTTGCATGGAAAGGGGCAAAGCGGTTTTGGCAGAAGATAAACCCCCTTGCGTTCTAACACTCCTCACCGAGGTGGGAGGCTAGGTGCGGCTGGGTTTAAATTCTGAGTGATGCCCAATTCAGCACTATCAGTCCAATCGCGTTTAATATGTATTAAACTATTACGATTTGGATACACTAATAGTGGACTGCACCTTCAGTCTAGTCGTGCTCATGAACTAGCACGGCCACTCTCGAGTCTTTGGTCGCGTTCAGTGAGAAACCGAAACGACTAGCTACTTAACCAGTGCAGTTTATTTAAACAACAGATAGATAGGTTCTTAGGATTGCTGGTGATAAATACACTGTCTGCAAAGCACGTGCAAATGAAAGTATTATTACATATATCAAACGCGCGACAAAGTTATAAACGATACAGCCTGGCTATAAATGTAGGAAAGAGATTCTCTAGAGAGATTTCTAAGTTTCCCGAGAAAGCACTTGGTATAATCTAAGTCTCACCCAAAGGCGTCCCTATGGGGGGGAAGAAAGGCTCAGCCCGTCGACTGATCCCGGAAGTCAGTGATGGAGTTCTCCTCGACTTGTTCACGATGGTGCCTTCCCCGGGTATCCCCCCTTTCTTGGGCTATTTTTATACTATTTGTTATCTTCAAGGTGGAGTTTGAGTGACTTTAGTCATAAATACTTTAACTATGATTGGTGTAAAATTCTCTCACTTCACATTTAAAGGTATAGCTTACAAAAAATTCAGGGCGCAGACTCAAGGAGGAGTGGTCGCACCTTGGAGGCGGGTAACCTTTGGGATGGAGGTGTGTTTTGGTATTATAATGACATTATAATGAGCAAAGTTCGCACAAAGGACAGCATTTCATCAAAATTTGACAAAATGTTGGCTCAGGGTGGTAAATGGGCAGCTTATTGGTTCTATAGTACCATCTTGTTCCCATATCTGTTGGATCATCACAGGGCTTGGCCATGGAATTTCCATCCCACTCCATTCCCCGTGTTGCTTCGCAAGCAATATTGCACAGGGAATCGCAGATGTTGAATTCTTTGCATGCCAGCTGCAGCTGCTCTCTACCTCAGAAGCCTCTTGATTTTATACTTTTCCTTAATGTGTGAACAATGCTGTACCTTTGTATTTTTAGCCAATTTAGTAATTATTCCACAGACTGGCACACTTAAAAAAATTAGTGTCCATAGTTAGTGACATCATGAGATGTAAATGGTGCATGTGACTGTATCTGAGTGCTTGATTATGATTATGGTGAAACAGAAACATCCTTTAACTTTGTAGATGATTCAACAGAATGACAGTCAAAATATGCCACTTTTATGTGTGATTTGTGGCTGTTACTTCTTTTTCGTGACATTTTTGCAACTGAATGGCAAGTAATGCTGTACACTGGGAAAAGAAGATCAGCCTTCCAAAAACAGTCTGACACGCAGTTGTCCTCATTAGCACATGGGACACAGTTGGCCAAGGCTGTCCTGATACAGTGCTATTAACATTCAACAAGAGTTATACAAGGAATGTATTTCTTCACTGAAAATCTTATTTTTTCATTCAAATTTTGTTCTTTCTACTCCTTGCTCTTTTTATCCCGATGTCATTAGTTTGGTTTTGTCGCGGTTTGGGCCAAACTGACCACTGAAGCAAGCGACAGATGCTCTCCCCCACCTCTCTCTCCAAAGAGAGGCGAGAGAGAGAGAGAAAGATATTTATGTTTTATGAGTTTAGAAAAAACGAAACTACTTTTATGAAAATATTAATAAATTAATGAAATAGTAAAAAAAAGAAAATAATGAAATAGATACAATATATACAAAACCGTATCAAGCTCCCAGGATGACAGTTGCATCACCGGCAGGCACAGGGAAAGTCCCAGATTGGACTCAGTGATGTATGGGAGCAGGATTCCAGATATGGATTCAGGAATGCTCGTATCAGGATCAAAGGCAGACGAACAGACAGAGTCCTTCTCAGACACCAGCCATTGAAGAAAGCGGACTGACCCTTTGATCCCTCAGCTTCTGTACTGAGCATGGGGCATATGGGATGGAATAGTCCTGTTGGTCAGTTTGGGGTCACCTGTCCTGTCCACTCCTCCCTGCAGGTGGGACCTTTCTATGCTTTTCCACTTCTGACCCTCCAATGGAGCAAATAATGAAATTAGCTGACCTTGGTTGTTATAGCAATAAGTATAAGCAAGAGCCTCTATGTGTACCATTCCTGAACTATAAACATAGGTCTTATCACTCTGAGAGTGAACAGTTTCTGCACAATATGCTGTTAATTTCAGAGAGTTTAGTTAGAAGAGGCTTAGCTAACAAGTAAAATTACTGAACAGAAAATTGGTTCTATTTTACCTCAAACCAGGACAGGTTTATTCATCAGACTTTAACTTTAATCGCTTCTTGTGCCTCCTTTTTTCCCTTTTGCTCCTTTTTTGTTGTCTTTTGTAAACAGCACTATAACTTGAAAATGTTTTGATAGTTTTGAATGTTTTGTGTTGCAAAATATGTTTTAAATTAGATGAGGTAAACTGTATGTTTTAAGAGGAATGTACACATGGTAACTCCCATTATTGATGTGTTTCTCTCCTTCACTCTAGGTGCGCTTAATGGTCACAGATGCTGCAAGACACAAACTCCTTGTACTAACTGGACAGTGCTTTGAAAACACGGGAGAACTCATTCTTCAGTCAGGGACCTTCTCCTTCCAGAACTTCATTGAGATCTTCACAGATCAAGAGGTGTGTTCAGAAAAGTGTCTTCCATACATTGTCATGTGATGACACAGGTTTTTAGAAGACTAAAAATGGCCCTCTGTGTTGTTAGAGTTAGCATTGGCTAACTAATGCTGATGCTCTTTACTTTTCATTATAGGCTTTCTTTCAAGACATTTATTTAATTTACTTTAGTTTTGATGTAAATTGCTTAACAAAGCAATTACATTTTAATTTCATAGAATCATAGAATCATAGAATGGTTTGGGTTAGAAGGGACCTTAAAGATCATCTAGTTCCAACCCCCCTGCCCTGGGCAGGAACACCTCCCACTAGACCAGGTTGCTCAAAGCCCCATCCAGCCTGGCCTTGAACGCTTCCAGGGATGGGGTATCCACAGCTTCCCTGGGCAACCTGTTCCAGTGCCTCACCACCCTCACAGTAAAGAATTTCTTCCTAATACCTAGTCTAAATCTCCCCTCCTTCAGTTTGAAACCATTACCCCTTGCCCTATCACTACACTCCCTCATAAAGAGTCCCTCCCCATCTTTCCTGTAGGCCCCCTTTAGGTGCTGGAAGGCTGCTATAAGGTCTCCTCGGAGCCTCCTCTTCTCCAGGCTGAACAACCCCAACTCTCTCAGCCTGTCCTCATAGCAGAGGTGCTACGGCCCTCAGAGCATCTTCGTGGCCCTCCTCTGGACCCCTTCCAACAGGGGAATTTGGGGAATTAAATTGTAACTTTGGGAAAGAGAAAACCAAGGAACATTTTGACAATGCAAGGAGATAGTCTTGTGTTTAAAATATACAGCTTGTTTATCTAAGGTGCACATACAAAGCAGTCGAATTTTACACCAGGTTCTTGCCTGGTGACAGCTAAGTAATAGGTGACACTAAATAAGACAGAGGCTATATGTTGGAATGGCTGTAGTTTTTTGCACCACCTCCCTGCTTGGTTTCTTTACTGTAGTGTTTACAATTTTGCTAGTGAAATCTGTAAATCTTGTGATTTTTACATACCAAAAATATAAGAATGAAGTATACCAATATGTAATGCTGTTTCTTTCATGACTTGTTATTTTGCTGTCTTGCTTAATGTACTGTTTCTGAAAGCTCCCATAGGGCAAGAACCCATAGTAAACAAGCTGTCACACTTAATTTGGCTGCTGTGTAAAATATATATTTAAATAACCTATATGGCTGCATCCCTAGGTATTTAGGTTCCAAAATTAATTAGGAGCATTTCAGTGGAGTGAGATTTGAAAGTTCAGCACTTAATAAGCAAAGTTTGCATGAGCTCCAGAGTGACCTTATTGTATCCATTTGGGGACAGACTTTTTAGCAGGGCCTGTAGCGATAGGACAAGGGGTAATGGTTTTAAACTAGAAGAGGGTAGAGTCAGACTAGATAGAAGGAAGAAAATTTTTATGCTGAGGGTGGTGAGACACTGGCACAGATTGCCCAGAGAGGTGGTGGATGCCCCATCCCTGGAAACATTCAAGGTCAGGTTGGATGGGGCTCTGAGTAACCTGATCTAGTTGAAGATGTCCCTGCTCGTGGCAGGGGGGTTGGACTAGATGACCTTTAAAGGTCCCTTCCAACCCAAACTATTCTATGATTCTATGACTCTATGACTCTATGATTCTATGATACTTTTCTCAAAGCCTCTTTGTTCAACATATGGTTGTAGGGTTGAGGGAAGAACTGGATTCCTGCTCTCTGAAATGCACGTGATGCCTAAAAGTTGCTGTCAGTTCGCAGTTACTTTTCTGTAAAATTGCAAACCTGAATACCTTGCATCACTGGCTAACTAGCGACACATCATTACTTTATGACTACATGCAAAACTAGGGGTAAATCCTGCCATTACAGTTAGGAAGCCAAACTGTTGGATGGAAAGCAGAGCAGTGGTGGTTGGCTATGAGTTACAGCCACCAAGGGATTGCCTCAGCGGTGGGCGTGCAGGGCGTACTCCTGTGGTCTCTGAGTGAAGCTCGCTTGTCTCATCTCTGCTGCTGGCAGCATGCTCACCAGCAAGCCAGCATGGCTGTTTTAAAGCATTGGCTTACAGCTAATTTTCTCTGAAACCTTGGGCCCCCACTGTTTCTAAAAGATTTCACAAAAGCAAAGAAAGATTATATTTGCCATACTGCAGTCTGTGTATGTGACATTTTTTAAAGGGTCCCATTAATGGGAAATTTCAGGCAGTCTACAAATTGGAAAAAAGGCTAGGAAAAAATTCAAACTTTAATAATACTGATAGACCTTGGGCTACCCAGTCCTCTGAGTCAGAGAACCATGAGTGCGGGAACAGTGATTTTCTGTTTGTGGAAACTGACATTGAAAAAGGATCGACCGTATGGGCAAAATGTTCACAAGTCCATGGGGCCAGATGGGATTCATCACAGAGTACTGAAGGAGCTAGCAGATGTTACAGCAGGACCCCTCTAAATCTCTTGGGAGTCTGGGGAGGTCCCTGCTAACTGGAAGCTAGCCAACATTATTCCAATTTACAAGAAGGGCATGAGGGAAGACCCAGGAAACTACAGACCTGTTAGTCTAACCTCCATACCTGTAAAAATTATGGAGAAGATCATTCTGGGTGCCACTGAAAGGCATTTTTAAGAACAATGCAATCATCAGGCACAGTCAACATAGTCTAATTTGGTAAGGTCACTTGCCTAGTGGATGAAGGTAAGGTGGTAGATGGAGTTTCTCTAGATTTTAGTAAGGATTTTGATACTGTCCCTCACAGCACCCTTATGGACAAGTTGTCCAACTCTAGATAGATCAGATCATTGGGCAATCATCGATGGCATGAAATTTAACAAGAACAAATGCCGGATTCTGCACCTGGGAGGGAGTAATGCCGGGCACGAGTATAAATTGGGAGAGGAATAGCTAGAGAGCAGCCCTGCAAAAAGGGATCTGGGGATGCTGGTCAACAACAGGCTCAGTGTGAGTCAGCAGTGTGCCCTGGCAGCCAAGAGGGCAAACCGCATCCTGGGGTGCATCAAACACAGTATAATCAGCCGGTCAGAAGAGATGATGATCGCGCTGTGTACAGTGTTGGTGCAGCCTCACCTTGAGTACTGTGTGCAGTTCTGGGCCCCACAATTCAAAAAGGACGTGAAGGTCCTTGAATGCATCCAGAGGAGGGCAACAAAGCTGGTGACAGGGCTGGAAGGCATGTCCTATGAGGAGTGGCTAAGGACTCTGGGTTTGTCAGGTTTGGAGAAAAGGAGGCTGAGGGGTGACCTCATTGCTCTCTACAGCTTCCTGAGGAGGGGCAGTGGAGAGGGAGGTGCTGAGCTCTTCTCCCTGGGATCCAGTCATAGGATGAGTGGGAATGGTTCAGAGCTGCGCCAGGGAAGGTTTCAACTGGAAGCATTTCTTTACCGAGAGGGTGGTCAAACACTGGAACAGGCTTCCTAGAGAGGTGGCCAATGCTCCAAGCCTGTCAGTGTTTAAAAGGCATTTGGACAATGCCCTTAATAACATACTTTAACTTTTGGTCAGCCCTGAAATGGTCAGGCAGTTGGACTAGATGATCATTGTAGGTCCCTTCCAACTGAACTGTTCTGTCCTAGAATCATACAATCATAGAATGTGTTGGGTTGGAAGGGACCTTTAAAGGTCATCTAGTCCAACCCCCCTGCAGTAAGCAGGGACATCTTCAACTAGATCAGATTGCTCAGAGCCTCATCAAGACTGTCCTTCAATGTCTCCAGTGATGGGGCCTCCACCACCTCTCTGGGCAACCTGTTCCAGTGTCTCCCCACCCTCATTGTAAAGAACTTCTTCCTAAAGTCTAATCTAAACCTACCCTGCTCTAGTTTAAAAACATTGCCCCTCGTCCTATCCCTACATGCCCTTGCAAACAGCCCCTCCCCAGCTTTCTTGTAGGCCCCCTTCAAGTACTGGAAGGCTGCTATAAGGTCTCCTCGGAGCCTTCTCTTCTCCAGGCTGAACAGCCCCAACTCTCTCAGCCTGTCTTCATAGGAGAGGAGCTCCAGCCCTTTGATCATCTTTGTGGCCCTCCTCTGGACCCACTCCAACAGGTCCATGTCCTTCTTGTGCGGAGGGCTCCAGAGCTGGACACAATACTCCAGGTGGGGTCTCACGAGAGCAGAGTAGAGGGGCAGAATCACCTCTCTCGACCTGCTGGCCACGGTTCTTTTGATGCAGCCCAGGATGTCATTGGCCTTCTGGGCTGCAAGCGCACATTGTTGGCTCATGTCCAGCTTTTCATCCACCAGTACCCCCAAGGCCTTTTCTGCAGGGCTGCTCTCTCTTTGACCACTACCCTCTGGATGCAACCATCCAGCCAGTTCCTTATCCACCAAACAGTCCACCCATCAAATCCGTATCTCTCCAACTTAGACAGAAGGATGTTGGGGGGGACCGTGTCAAAGGCCTTGCAGGAGTCCAGATAGATGACATCCATTGCTCTCTCCTTGTCCACTGATGCAGTCACTCCATTGTAGAAAGCCACCAGGTTAGTCAGGCAGGACTTGCCCCTGGTGAAGCCATGCTGGCTGTCTCGAATCACCTCCCTGTCCTCCATGTGCCTTAGCATAGCTTCTAGGAGGATCTTCCCAGGCACAGAGGTGAGGCTGACAGGGCAGTAGTTCCCAGGGTCCTCCTTTCTACCCTTTTTAAAAATGGGTGCAATGTTTCCCTTTTTCCAGTCGCCAGGGACTTCACCTGACTGCCACGACTTTTCAAATATCATGGAGACTGGCTTGGCAACTACATCAGCCAATTCCCTCAGGACTCTGGGATGCATCTCATCAGGTCCTATAGACTTGTGTATGTTCAGGTTCCTCAGGTGGCCACGAACCTTGTCTTCACTTATAGTGGGAGGGACTTTGTCCCCCAGGGCCCCGTCTTGCGGTCCTTCAACTCGGGAGGCGTGAGGAGAGAGGATGTCAGTAAAGACCAAGGCAAAAAAATTGTTGAGAACCTCAGCCTTCTCCTCATCTGCTGTTACCAGTTTGCCATTCTTGCTCATCAGGGAGGGTACGCTTTCTTTGACCTTCCTTTTCTGGCAGACATTCCTGTAGAAGCCCTTCTTGTTATTCGTAGCATCCCTTGCCAAGTTCAGCTCCAGCCGCACCTTGGCCTTCCTGACCTCATCCCTACATAACTGGGCAGCATCCCTATACTCTTCCCAGGACACCGGATGCTGCTTGAACTGCCTGTGCAGTTCCTTCTTGCCTTTTAGTTTGACCAGCAGGTCCCAGCTCAGCCATGCTGGTCTCTTCCCTTTCTTGCTTGATTTCTTACACCTGGGGATCGAGAGAGCTCTTGTGCTCTATGGAAAGCATCCTTGCAGATCTGCCAGCTCTGTTCTGCCCCCTTGTCCCTGAGGACCGTTTCCCAGGGGGTCCTATTGACTAACTCCTTGAAGAGCTGGAGGTTTGCTTTCCTAAAATTCAGGGTCCTGACTAGGCTCCTCGTCTGGCACGTATCCCTCAGGACCGTGAACTCCACCAGTGCGTGGTCACTGCAGCCCAGGCTGCCTCCAATCTTGACATCCCCAATGAGCTCACTTGCATTGGTGACTATCAGGTCCAGTGTGGCATCTCCTCAGGTAGGGCTATTTCCTGTCTTAGGAAGTTATCGTCAAGGCACTCCAGGAACCTCCTGGATTGTCTACAGCTCGCCGTGTTACTTTTCCAGCAGATGTTGGGGTGGTTGAAATCCCCCAGCAGGACGAGAGCCTTCAAGCGCGATGCCTCCCGTAGCTGGAGGAAGAAGGCTTCATCAGTAGGTTCCCCTTGATCAGGCGGCCTGTAGTAGACACCAACCACAAGATTCCCCATGTTGCCTCGGTCTCTAATTCCTGCCCATAAGCTTTTGACTTCCTCTTGGCTGTTCTTTAGGGACATCTCGTCACACACTATCCCTTCCTTAACATAGAGGGCAACACCTCCACCCCTCCTTCCTCGCCTGTCCCTTCTGAACAGCCTGTAGCCATCGATAGCCACGTTCAAGTCATAGGATTTGTCCCACCAGGTTTCAGTAATGGTCAGTATGTTGTAACTTTCCAGCAGCACAGTAGTTTCCAACGCATGCCCATGCTGTGTGCATTCATGTAGAGGCACTTCAGCCGGGCTGTTGGCTGTGATGCCTTCTTAGAGGAGCACCCCTTGGGGTGTTTCTTGGGTGTTTCCCTGCTTACTCCGACTACCTCAGGAGCCCCTGTCTCATATCCATAAGACTTTGACTGTGATGTAGCATCCCCAGCATGCCTCGGGGAAACAGGTTACTAGCACCCCATCCCTCTATCCCTGATGTCATGTCCCACAGCTTGTCACAGACAAGCCTAATATTATCATCCCCCTCCTCCTTCACACCTAGTTTAAAGCCCTTTTGATCAGCCCTGCAATCTCTTGGGCAAAGACCCTCTTCCCCCTTTGAGAAAGGTCTTTCCCATTAGATGCCAATAAGCCTGGTGCCGTGTAGGCCACCCTGTTGTCAAAAAACCTGAAATTGTGGCAGCAACACCAACCACGGAGCCATGTATTAATGGCTTGGATGCGTCTGTTCCTTCCAGTGTCACTGCCTGCAACCGGAAGGAGTGAGGAGAAAAGAACTTGTGCCCAAGACTCCTTTACCAACCTTCCCAAGGCCCTGAAGTCCCCTTTGATTGTTCTTGATCTGAGTTGTGGCTTCCTCTCCACCTACATGGAAAATCAGTAATGGGTAATAGTCCAAGGACTGTATCAAGCTAGGGAGTTTCCTAGTTATGTCCTTAACCCGGGCTCCAGGAAGACAGCAGACTTCCCTATGAGGAGGGTCTACCTGGCATATTGGACCCTCTGTTCCCCTCAGGAGGGAGTCACCAATGACTACAACCTTTCTTTTCTTCCTTGTGGGTGTGGTGATGATACAGGCGGTACGCCTTTCTGACTGTGGAGATGTCTCTAGTGTAGATTGCCCATCATCCACATCCTCATTTGACTGGCCTTCCTCAACCAGAACCTCATACCTGTTGTTCAGAGGTACCGGGGGGGGCGAGGGGGGCAAGGAGGGAGTTCGCCCGCTGCCCCGACTGTGAACTCGCCTCCATTCACTCCCTTCATTTAGGCTTCTGCCTGACAGGGGCAGGGTACAGGGGCCCCTTGATCTTGGTTACTTTCTGCTAGGTGCTCCCATTTCTGTTTCAAGGAGGGCAGAGCCTGGCTCCACCAGTCTATTTCTTCTTCAGCCTCCCTAATGCTCCTTAACCTTTCGACTTCCTCTCGCAGCTCTGCCACCAGGCTGAGCAGATCATTTACCTGTTCGCAGCATGTGCAGCAGTTCTCATAGCTGCCACCCATTTCCAGTGAAAGGCTCTGGCACTCCCTGCAGCCGGTGACCTGGATGGCTGCGTGTCTCTGTGGGAGCTCTGTCTGGGTTCCCACATCCTTTCTGGCTAAGACTGAGTGCACAACCTTCTTCCTTCTTCAACCTTCTATTGTATTCTATTCTATTCTATTCTATTCTATTCTATTCTATTCTATTCTAAGAAAGGGCTAGAAAAAAGTGGTTAGTGGTTTGTTAACTACTGATTAGAAGAAAGAATTCCTGTGCTGTCCTGATCCATAAGCATGTACGGTTAGATGAGTATTTTAGTAAAGTTGGTATTTCTGATCTCTGTCCATTTTTATTTCACTGGACCAAACCTGAACTATGGTCATGGGATGTGCTTACAAATAAGTAAATACTCTTTGAGGGATAATCTTATGAAGTCCTATTCAGAAATCCATCTCTAGCTTGCAGAACTCCCTGCAGGCAATGCCTAAAAGTGTTGTTTTCAACTTCTCCCATGCCAGAACGTTGAAGATGTCCCATTCCACTGCCTCTACAAAAACAGCTAGCAGAGGAAAAACTTTCTTTTTTCACCTTATGTGGTCTAGGGTATGAAACAATCTTGTGTTTTCTCTGAGCATCCAACTTGGTGTTTGTCTTCACCAGCTGTAACACCTTTAAAACTTGAGTATTCTTCAACAGATTGTTGAAAGTGCTTGAAAAGATGATCAGGTTCTGTCGTGGTTTAACCCCAGCTGGCAACTAAGCCCCACACAGCTGCTCACTCATTCCCCCCACAGTGGGATGGGGGAGAGAATCAGAAGGGTAAAAGTGAGACAACTCATGGGTTGAGATAAGGACAGTTTAATAAGTAAAGCAAAAGCCACGCAGGCAAGCAAAGCAAAACAAGGCATTCATTCACCACTTCCTGTTGGCAGGCAGGCGTTCATCCATCTCCAGGAAAGCAGGGCTCCATTGCACATAACGGTTACTTGGGAAGACAAACGCCATCACTCCGAACGTCCCCCCCTTCCTTCTTCTTCCCCCAGCTTTATATACTGAGCATGATGTTATATAGTCTGGAATATCCCTTTGGTCAGCTGGGGTCAGCTGTCCCAGCTGTGTCCCCTCCCAACTTCTTGTGCACCCACAGCCTGCTTGCTGGTGGGGCAGTGTGAGGAGCAGAAAAGGCCTTGACTCTGTGTAAGCACTGCTCAGTAGTAACTAAAACATCCCTGTATTATCAGCACTGTTTTCATCACAAATCCAAAACATAACCCCATACTAGCTACTGTGAAGAAATTTAACTCTATCCCAGCCAAAACCAGCACAATAGAGTAATACAAATACAAAACTTGCAACTGTTTTGATTTTTATGCAATAAATTATTTTTTAGAGTTCTGGAAAAATGTCCCGCAGTCTGGGAGTCAGGAGCCAGCCTGCAGAAAGAACTATAGTAATGATGGTGTTATGGAATACATCCTGTGTCAGGAGGGGTTACGGAAGGCAGCTGCCCCGTGAGGATGCTGGCCTCCTCTTGGCTGCAGTTATTCTCTGCCTGTTAAAAGGATGTGCTGTTTCCCTTAGATGTTTGGCTGTCTCTTCTGGATGGGCAGGGGCAGCAGGGAGACTCATGAGCCAATGGCAGAGACAGTAACAGCTCTGGCAGCATTAGCCTCATAGTTCTCATCCCCTCTAAATATTAAAACTTGCATTGTCCTCCTATAAAGGGTGGAGGAGGGAAGGGGGAACCCTGGGGTACTTTCCTCCTTTGGGCAATGAGGAAGGGACCTTTCCTCATAAGCTGCTCCTTTGTATTTAAAAAAATACAGTAGTAAACTAATTGTGCTAACAGGTTCCTTTAGCTTCTAGGATGGGTACTCAACAGTGCAGAAGCAAATGAAAAAGATTTTATTGATAGATTAGGAAATATTATGTTCTGACATTAATTGTCATTTAAAAATGAATTTACATGCATCTTCTTGTGTTCTTGTTTTACAACCCTAGATTGGTGAATTATTGAGCACCACACACCCTGCCAACAAAGCCAGCTTAACCCTTTTCTGCCCTGAGGAAGGAGACTGGAAAAATTCCAACCTTGACAGACACAACCTTCAAGACTTTATTAACATTAAACTCAACTCAGCTTCCATATTGCCCGAAATGGAAGGACTCTCTGAATTCACAGAGTATCTGTCAGAATCAGTGGAAGTGCCATCACCCTTTGACATTTTGGAACCTCCAACTTCAGGAGGCTTCTTGAAACTCTCCAAACCCTGCTGTTATATTTTCCCGGGTGGAAGAGGGGACTCCGCGTTGTTTGCAGTGAATGGATTCAACATGCTTATCAATGGAGGATCCGAAAGAAAATCTTGCTTTTGGAAACTTATCCGGCATTTGGACAGGGTAGATTCCATTCTACTCACTCACATCGGAGATGATAACCTGCCAGGAATCAATAGCATGCTTCAGCGAAAGATAGCTGAATTAGAAGAGGAACAGTCCCAAGGGTCTACTACCAACAGTGACTGGATGAAAAATCTGATCTCACCTGATTTAGGAGTTGTATTCCTTAACGTACCTGAGAATCTGAAGAACTTGGATTCTAACTTTAGAGTAAAAAGGAGTGTAGAAGAAGCTTGTTTTACTCTCCAATATTTAAATAAATTGTCTATGAAACCAGAACCTCTTTTCAGAAATGTAGGAAATACCATTGACCCCATCATTTTATTTCAGAAAATGGGAGTTGGCAAACTTGAGATGTATGTGCTTAATCCTGTCAAAAATAGCAAAGAGATGCAATATTTTATGCAACAGTGGAGTGGTACTAGCAAAGATAAAGCTGAATTCCTGCTACCAAATGGCCAGGAACTAGACATTCCATTATCCTATTTCACCTCTCTCTCATCCCTGATTGTGTGGCATCCAGCTAATCCTGCAGAAAAAATAATCCGAGTTCTGTTTCCTGGAAACAGCACCCAATATAATATTCTAGAAGGACTAGAAAAACTCAAACACTTAGACTTCCTTAAACAACCAATGATTACACAAAAAGACCTAACTGGGAACATTGCTAGTCCAGCTGTGAAACAAGCAAAGTTGAAAAAACGAACAGACAGCAAGGAGAGTCTGAAGCCTGCTACAAAGACACCAAGCAAGACTGTCAGAAAGGAATCTAAAGAAACACCAGAGCCTGCAAAGCCTAGTCCAGCACTGGAAAAACTTCAGAAATTGGAAAGCAAAGAAAAAGTTCCAGTTAAAAAGGAGAAACCAGCAAAAGTGGAGACCAAACCTACAGTGGCAGAAAAAGACGTAACAAGTAAAGAGCAATTAGTAAAATCTGAAACTCACAAAAAAGACGCTACAGATGTAAAACCAAAAGTGGCAAAGGAGAAGCCAGTGAAAAAGGAAGTCAAAGCAAAATCTGAAGAAAAGAAAGAGGAAAAAGAAAAACCAAAGAAAGAGTTTTCTAAAAAAGAGGAGAAAACACCCATCAAAAAAGAGGAAAAACCCAAAAAAGAAGAGATCAAGCAAGAAGTTAAAAAAGAGGTGAAAAAGGAAGAGAAGAAGGAAACTAAGAAGGAAGTAAAGAAAGAAGCTCCACCAAAGGAAGTTAAAAAAGAAGGTAAAAAAGAAGAGAAGAAGGAAATTAAGAAGGAAGAAAAAGAAGCCAAAAAGGACATCAAAAAGGTTCCTAAAGAAACAAAGACGACAGCTGCTCCTTTGACTGAAGTCAAAAAGACAGCAGCAAAGTCTAAACCACAAAAGAAGGAGGAACCTGCTAAAAAAGAAGCAATACCTTCTGGAAAACCAAAGGAAAAAGGAAGAATTAAGACTGTGAAGAAGGAGATCAAAGTCAGTGGAGCACAAGCTGCCCTTGCAGCAGTTGGAGCCACTCCCACAACGGTAGCAGCTGCAGAAATTACAGCTAGTGGAAAAGAACTTGAAGCGGAGAGATCCCTTATGTCTTCACCAGAGGATTTAACAAAGGATTTTGAGGAATTAAAAGATGAAGAAATAGAAACAATAAAAGAAACAAAACCTCAAGTTGCACTTATAGAGGATGAACTGAAACTCACTGGCACAGAACAAAAAGAGGCCTTTGAAGTCCATAAAGAAAAATTAGATAATGAAGGACCTGCTGAGTCCTCTGATGAAGGCATAACTACCACAGAGGCTGAGGGTGAGTGTGAGCAAACACCTGAAGAATTGGAACCTGTGGAAAAACACAGGGTTGACAACAATGAAAAGTTTGAAGATGAGGGAACTGGCTTGGAAGAATCATATGAAGCAGGAGATTATGAGGAAAAGGCAGAGACAGAAGAAGCTGAAGAACGAGGTGAAGATGAGGAAGTAAAGACACTATTGGATACCACAAAACCATATATGGAGGAAGCAATAAAAATGGAAGAGAGTTCAGAAGAAATAATCACTGAAGTAGGTGCTAACATTAAAGCCGAAAAATGTATTGAAAAGGCAGATGATGAGGCATCAGATGAACGGGCTGAGGAAGACAGTGAAGAAGCAGTAGAAAAGGCAGAAACTGAAGGGACTGAAGAAGAGGAGGAAGACAAAGCAGAAGACATCAGAGATGAAGAGGAGACTGAAAAAATAGAAGCCGAAGAAGATTATGTGATGGCTGTGGTAGATGAAGCTGCAGAAGCTGGTGAAGTTGAAGATAAATATGGCCTACTCATAATTACACCAACAAAACACTCAGAGCCTCAGTCTCCAGCAGTTGAACTGGCCTCTTCTATCCATGATGAAAGATTACCTGGTGGTTCAGAAAGTGAAGCCACTGTTTCCGATGAAGAAGATAGAGAAGATCAGCCTGAGGAATTCACTGCTACTTCAGGTTATACACAGTCTACCATCGAAATATCCAGTGAACCAACTCCAATGGATGAAATGTCTACACCCCGGGATGTCATGAGTGATGAAATTAACAATGAGGAAAGTGAGTCACCTTCTCAAGAGTATATGAACATTACCAAGTATGAGACATCACTGTACTCTCAAGAATTTGCTAGACCTAAACTTTCTCCACTTCCGGATGCTTTTAATGGATTATCAGAAGGATCCAAAACAGAGGCCACAGAAGGTAAAGACTATAATGCCTCAGCTTCTACCATCTCACCACCTTCTTCATTAGAGGAAGACAAATTCTGCAAATCTGCATTCCAAGATGTATATTCACAAAAAGGAAGTGAAATCCAAGGCATTGCCAAATTAGAAATCAAAGAACCCTATCCAGAAAATCACGGAAAATGCAGTCCAGCCAAGAGTCCAGCTGAGAGTTTGTCCCCTCCATCATCTGTTGCCAAAACACCACTGAGTGAACGTAGTGTGAATTTTTCACTCACTCACAATGAGATCAAGGTCTCAGCTGAGCCTGTCCCCATTGCTACATTGCCTGATGTACATCAAGAAGTTACTGAAGAGCACTGTGCAAGCTCTGAAGATAAAACATTAGAAGTAGCATCTCCCTCACAGTCTGCTGCTGGTAGTGCTGGCCACACACCTTATTATCAGTCTCCCACTGATGAAAAATCCAGTCAGCTTCCCTCTGAAACCAGTGAAAAGTCGACAGAAACTCCTGTTAGCTTTGAACTCAGTGAAGTCAAAGATGAGTCTGCAAAACCCAGAATAAGCCCTATGGATGAGCCTGTGCCAGATTCAGAATCTCCCATTGAAAAGGTTCTCTCACCTCTACGGAGTCCACCACTGATAGGTTCAGAGACCACTTATGATACATTTTTGAATGCTGATGTAAAGTCTCCCACCAGAGATTATGGAAGTTCTTCTGAGGGGAAGCCTGAAAAAGAAAAATCACCTGTTCAGATGAGCCCAGCTTCTGAAGCCAGCTCTGTGGGCCTTTTCCAAGAAAAACAAGATGAGAAAACCATGAAGTTTATGGTAATTAAGGAAGGCTTCAGCCTAGAAAGGAAAATGGAGGATACAGAACCCAGCAGCTCCCAGTCTTCATTGGTCTTGGATGAGCGGAAGTTTGCAGGTGATTTCTCACCTACTCAAATAGATATTGGTCAGTCCGGTTCCTTAAAAGAAGACACCAAAATGTCAATTTCTGAAGGCACTGTTTCTGACAAGTCTGCGACTCCAGTTGATGAGGTTGTAGCAGAAGACACCTATTCCCATATAGAAGGAGTAGCATCTGTCTCTACAGCATCTGTTGCTACTAGTTCATTTCCAGAACCAACTACTGATGATGTATCTCCTTCTTTGCATGCTGAGGTTGGATCCCCCCACTCTACTGAAGTTGATGATTCCCTTTCAGTGTCAGTTGTACAAACACCAACAACGTTTCAGGAACCAGACATATCTCCATCTAAGGAAGAGTGCCCAAGGCCCATGTCAATTTCTCCACCAGATTTCTCACCAAAAACTGCAAAATCAAGAACCCCAGTGCATGATCACAGATCTCCTGAGCAGTCAACTGTGTCAGTAGAATTTGGTCAGGAGTTCCCTGAGAAGTCTTTAGCAATGGACTTTAGTAGGCAATCTCCAGACTATCCTACTGTAGGCACTAGTATACACCATATATCTGAAAATGGACCAACAGAAGTAGATTATAGCCCTTCAGATATACAGGAGGCTATTTTTGCACGGAAAATTTCCCCTGTGGAGCACTCATCTTACTCTCAGGAGAAGGATATTTCAGAAATTATTTCAGTTTCTCAAATTGAAGCTTCATCCTCAACTTCATCAGCTCATACACCTTCCCAGTTAGCTTCGCCACTGCCAGAAGAAACTTTTTCAGGTGCTGTTCCACCTAGAGATATGTCGCTACATTCTTCTTTTACCTCAGAAAAGGTGCAGAGTCTAGGAGAAAAGCTGTCACCAAAATCTGACCTATCTCCATTAACTCCAAGGGAATCTTCTCCTCTGTACTCTCCTAGTTTTCTAGATTCACTCCCTGCAGTCACAGCAGCAGTGTCAGCTAGTCACACATCTTCGTTGTCACTGCAAGTGTCCTCTGTCAAAGCATTTGGTTACCAGGATCCCCTAACAAAGCACAGTCCAGAACCTTTAATCAGCCCAGAAAAAGAAGATTCAGAAAAAAGCAGCAGGTCACCGGAAGAATTTAGTTATTCTTACAAGGCCACAGAGAAAACTACTAGGTCACCAGAGGATATTAGCTGCTTCTATGAGGAAGTTGCAAAATCTAGATCACCTCAGGCCACAGATTATTCCTATGAGATAACAGGGAAAGCAACTAGGTCACCTGAGGCCACAGATTATTTTTATGAGATGACAGGGAAAACCACGAGGTCACCAGGAGTCACAGATTATTCCTATGAGATAACTGGGAAAACCACCAAATCACTTGAGGTCACAGATTATTCCTATGAGAGAACTGGGAAAGCTACCAGATCACCCAATGCTATAGATTACTCCTATGAGACAACAGGGAAAGCCACCAGCTCACCTGAAGCCACAGATTACTCATTTGAGACAACTGGGAAAACTACCAGGTCATCTGAAGCTACTAGCTATTCCTATGAAGCAAGTGCACATTTTACTCCAGGAAAATCATTAGCAGAATCCCATCAAGATGTTGACTTATGCCTTGTGTCCTCCTGCGAATATAAACATCCTAAAACTGAACTTTCACCCTCATTTATCAACCCAAATCCCCTTGAGTGGTTTGCAAGTGAAGAACAGTCTCAAGATCAAGAGAAGCCATTAACTCAATCTGGGGGAGCCCAGCCACCTTCTGGGGGAAAGCAGCAAGGGCGGCAGTGTGACGAAACCCCTCCCACGTCCATGAGCGAGTCTGTCCCATCTCAGACTGATTCAGATGTTCCCCCTGAGACTGAGGAATGCCCTTCCATCACTGCAGATGCTAACGTTGACTCAGAAGATGAGTCAGAAACCATTCCAACAGACAAGACAATTACGTACAAACAAATTGACCCGCCACCTGTCCCGATGCATGATCACAGCCCTTCCCCTAGGCACCCTGATGTCTCCATGGTTGATCCAGAGACTTTGCCCACCAATCAGAATTTGGGTAAACCTTTGAAGAAGGACCTCAAAGAAAAGACAAAGACAAAAAAGCAGGGTACTAAGACCAAGTTGTCTTCTCCTGTTAAAAAAAGTGATGGTAAATCAAAACAAGTGGCTTCACCAAAACCAGCTGTAAAAGAATCTTTAGACAAAATTTCTAAAACAGCTTCACCAAAAAAGGAGTCTGTGGAGAAGGCAACCAAAAGTATCTCTAATCCGGAAGTAAAGTCTCAAGTGGAAGAAAAAGATAAGGACACCAAGAATGCAGCAAATACAACGTCCAAGTCAGCAAAGACTGCAACCATAGGTAAAGATAGATAAGAGTTCCCTAATGTTAAGATTTTCTTAGTTGTTGCAGTGAAGTTAGGTTGCCTTTATATCATCTGAGAATGTGGATTGTAGCAAACCCCCAAAGAAAGTCCATGTTTTAAATATAAATCTGGTGTGTTAAAGCCACATTTAAATGAATGAAATTCACTGAATTAATTTTTGCAATCTGAGAAACTTGACGTGTCAGTTTGCTCAGATGTAAAAAATTAGAGAGAATACATCAAATATAAAGAACTTCATACTAGCTGTCTGAATGGTTAACCAACTAATAGAATTAAAAGTGCCACTTTTGTAGGTAAAGGGAAATCAGTAGTGAACCACTTTATTCATTGTAAGAATCATGTAAGCACAATGCTCTTAACATAAAATAATGCAATTTAATATTGTGAGAGGTAAACATACTATCAGATGTTGGATGCTTTTATTACTTTGCTGGATTAATTTTTAAAAGCATATTTTAAAAAAATGATAACAGTAGTAAGAGCACTTTCATTGAGCTGAGCATGTATATCACATAATCCAGTTAAAGTCTTATGCCCTCAGTGATGACTAAACATACAGAAAATGAATGTCATTTTGAATGACTGTTGTGTATTCTAAGTAGTAATAAAATATGAATTAGATTACTGAAGGAGGCATTGTGCTAATATGTTGTTTCTGGCAGATCTTGTTAGAGTGTGTTTTCTGGATACTTTGATTTTGCTGTTGTCAGGACTGATGTTCTATTAAAAGCTTTTTACAAGGAGCAGGTCTAGGATTCAGTACAAGCAAACCAGAATTCAGCTATCTGTAGCTTTCCCATTTTAAGTGGTCTGCTGTTCCTTTCTTACACCATTGTTTGCATGTCTGTTAGTAGATGCTTTTCAAAGCAGCAGTACAGTTCCTCATGCTATACATTTCTCCAGCACCTTAGTTTATATTAGATTCTTCTTCCTTGAAGCATACTTCTCAGGTATACATTAGAGCTGAAGCCAAGGCTCTATTTGATAATGACATTTAAGTGTAAAATGTAATGTCTAATATTTTATCCAGTGTTGGTATCCACAATTCAGAAAGATGTATCACAGATTTTCTATGATGAAAGATAATAAAAGATTTTGTAACGTACACAGTAGTTAAAAACTCTCTAACTCAGGAAATCTTATCATATTATGATGCTTATTGGGCATATTGCCTGATGATGAACAGCAGATCACACTAGACAATTGTATTGGACTTTTCTGGCTTTACAACATGTGTTCCTAAATAGAGTGTATTGCTCAGATAATTTAGTTTACCAAAACTTCATCCTCTGTAACATCATGAGAAGACCAATAAAACATAAATGGTGATCATCTGGATACAATTGCTGGTTGAATCCTGATTGTCAGTTCAGACCGTGATACAGTGTGTAGCAAAAGCAGCTTTTTTTGATAGTATTTTTAATGAGAGTGCTTAAACTTTGAACTTTTTTTGACTGAACCTCTTCTTAGAACAGAAACTACACTATGTATAGCAGCAAAAGCATGCTTTCCTCTACTTTTTTTGATAAGTGGCTAGTTTGTGTATGCAAATAAGGATCCAGCAGGCAAACAAACACTTGTTCTCAGTTTCCTGAAGTAATTGCTTTAGGAAGTTTCTCTGTTCTTCCAAGTTCCTCTTTGCCCCTCTTTCTGCTCACATGTAGTAGCTTCCTGATGCACCTGTAAGACAGTTTGAGCATATCAACAGCTACTATGTCTTGATATGTGCTGATACCCCGCATCTCAGGACCACTTCTGCATGGCTCCCTGTGTGACCCTAGCTTTTATAATCATGCATACCTGAGACTTTCAAAAAGCTGTACTTCTTAACTTGGAAAATAATACTGCCATTTATTGAATGGTAATTCAGTAATCACAGCCCTGCGTAGTAATTGTTGGATAATAGTAGTATATTACTGGGAAAGGTTTGGTCAAATGTTGGTTATGTGGTAGTGAGTTTTTATTGTATTATATAGTTAGTTATTTTATTTCATTTTTTTCCTCCCAGTGCAATCGTAATTGGCATACAACAAAGCTGGAATGTGTCATTAGATGTAGGAGGGTAATTCCATAATTGTTTCAGGGACACAGAAGTACAACTGTAACTATGTAATGCTTAACCAACAGTAGCAATTTTAAGAATATAATCTCAGCAGTTATAATGGTAATTAATAAATGCATGTTTTTAACCAGCCTGTGATATATTCTTTTGTTGTTTGATTTCCAAAGGACCTGGGAATAGTAAGTCAGCAAAATCTACAGCAGTGCCTCCAGGATCTCCGGTGTATTTAGATCTGGTGTACATTCCCAACCACAGCAATAGTAAGAATGTTGATGTTGAGTTTTTCAAGAGGGTGCGGTCATCCTACTACGTGGTGAGCGGGAACAATTCTGCAGCTGAGGAGCCAAGCAGGGCTGTTCTGGACTCCCTGCTGGAGGGCAAGACCCAGTGGGAGAGTAACGTGCAGGTAGGCTCTTCACTAGTATTTCTACCTGGAAATTTAATCTTCTCTGGGAAGCAACTACAGGAAGCCAGAGTGCCTCTGGAGTGGGTGGTGACTGCTGGGGACAGGAGTTCCCAGCCTGGGCACCTTGTTTCACCAGGGATGTGAGAGGACACCCAAGTGAAGCATAGAGCTCTACCATACTCAGCTGCTCCCCCATTTCTGTCCCTTCTGACCTGTCTCTGGAGAATAAAACAGTTGGGAACTGGTTTACAGGGCCATTTGGCTATTTCGTCTTGTTGTTATACCATATATGATCCAAGTTTGGAAACCTTGCAGTTTGTAAGTAGGAAAGAAAAGTGAATGTTTCATGGTTTATATGGTAACCATGTACACTTGGAAACTTCATGTGCCTTTCCAATGTGATAAATAAGTAAACAAAATATTTGGCCATAATCTGAAGAGCTATCAGTGCAGACTATAGATTGCTACTTCTCTGGAAAGTGTCATCTCAGCACCTTAGAGAACCAAGGTTTTATTTTGATAAACTCTTTACAGTCATTTTATCTTATCTACATGTTTGTTTACTTCCTTTTATCCATCTATTTATTTAAGTATTTATTACATAAAGATCCACTGTTTCCAAAAAGGAATCATACTTGTTGGCTAGGACTTTCTTACAAAGACATTTTTCTTATCAGTTGTTTCTGTTGTCCATTCCTCAGGAGTTCTCCTGTTTTGTGTTGCAGGTGACCTTAATCCCAACCCATGATTCAGAAGTGATGAGGGAATGGTACCAAGAGACCCATGAGAAACAGCAGGAACTCAACATCATGGTTTTGGCAAGCAGCAGCACTGTTGTTATGCAAGATGAATCTTTTCCTGCATGCAAGATTGAACTGTAAGAACAAGACCATGCACCACAAGATTTAACTTTGTTTCCAGAGAGTCTTCAGTTTGAAAACACCTTTTCTAAAAATTCAACCCACTATTGCAACTGCTGAACTCTATACCTGCAAAATGCTATACTGTATCATGGTGATGCAAGTTGTTAATATTTTTCAGTCTTTGCTGATTGTTAAGGGAAATAACAGCATTCCCATAGTAGGGTTCAAATTACTGCGAAAATACAGATCCATTTTCACCTCCGTTGTACATTTGGAAACCATGTACTAGCAACCCCAACTGACTTCTGCCAGGTAGAGGCATTTGCCCTCTAAAGAAACACAAATAAAGAGAAAGAGAGAGAGGGGTAGGAGGAGGAAGTAATAAATAATTAGATCTCCAGTAGTCTCATGGCAATAGCTGTATCGCTTACTGCAGTTTGTTTATGCACTCACATGAAAAGGTTTTAAATTTGTATCAATATCTGAGCTATTGCAAAGGAGGTCCTTACTTTACAGAATTGAGTTAGCTGGAAAATAAGAAGCAGCAGAATGTGGCTAGGAAGGGACGTGCAACCTAAACACTCATTAGCAGTTTTCCACTTTATTTGAACACTGCATACTGACATACCATAATAATCATAGGCCAAATATCCACATAGTCTGAACCCCATTCAGAATTCTAAAACCTTTCTTTCAACATGCAGAATTGTTGGCCTAAGGCATGCTCCCAGTAAAAAACCACTCACTCCAGTCAGAACTGACCAGCCCACATGCTTAAACACCCATGTCCACTGTCAATTAACTGAAGCAAAATACCAAAGCAGTTGGGAGTACATACAGTAGACAATTTGCCTTAGAAAGTGACTTGAATGTACAAAGAAACTTGGTGCATGTATTTTTTAAGGTTGAGACAGCAAATTTATAAAACATCTGTGTAGGCTCATAGTTACACCAGTAAAGAAGTGTGAGTGTGCATGTGTGGTACTAGAAACCTATCATCTTACTGGTCAAACAGCTTGATGCTATGAATTACATATGTTAATTCTGTGAACAATTCATTGATGCACCAGGACAGCTCAACAAGGCAAGATGAGCATTTTTTGGAAATCTTCTTTTGTACTGTGGAAGCAAGATTGAAGTGGTGTCCAGTATTAGAGTTGCAAAACTTAGTGAAACATTCAGGATGATGAAAAAGGTTACCTGCGAGTCTGTACAGTATTCAACTGTCCTTTGTCTTACCTTATTTTATTTGTTTAATTTAATAGTAAATATGGGAACAAATGTACAGAAACCTTTTCTTTTTAGTGCTGTGTGAACTTTTAATAGATTTTTAACAAAAGTTTTCATTTACAGGAAAATGCAAAGAAAAATTTTTCAGGTGAAGGCAATTTTATTTGGTAGTTTTGTAAGATAAATTAATAATGTTGTTTAAGGTTCTAGTGAGAATGGATATTGAAGTAAAATTTATTGAAAATAGTCAACTGCCAACACCTTTTGGGGGGCGGGGGGGAGGGGCACCCTGGTGGTAAAATTAACCTATTGATGATGACAGAAAATGGTATTTGAAATGTTGATTGCCTAATATTTACAAGGGTGTAACCTACATTCTCAATCCTCACAAGATCTTGAAAAAAGATAGAATAAGCAATAAGCTAAAATAAGACCCTTCCCTTCTTCCTCTCTCTCATCCTTTCCCCCTTCCTTTCCTTCTCTAGACTGCTTGCAGCAGAACAGCATGTAGAACAGTTCCATCATTTAAGACAGTTTGGATATTTTAGTCTCAGAAGTTTTATCCCAATAAAAAAATGTTGTTACATTGTAGAAGGTTTGCAAATATGAATTTAAAGAAGCTGTAAAGGCTTCCAAAATGAAGATATGTGATGGTCTGTATGATTCACCATTATGGCTGGTATTAAGTTTCACAATGTAGTGAACTGTGTCCTCATTTTATTTTCTTTACTTATAATTTATTTCAATTTTACAGTGTTAGGATATTTTTGTTTAATAGGTATATGCTTGCAATCCTAACTTTTATGAGGGTTTTTTTATACTGGTTTAGGGCCCTTTAAATGTGAGGTCCTGAGGCCTATTTAATGCTGTGAATTACTGTTTGTCAATTGTTGGGGGTTTTTTATTTATTTTTCATGTCTTCTTTTTTTTAGGTATCTCTAGCAATACTGTTTGCTATACCTTTTAAGTTGTTAAGAATAACTCAGAATGAAGCAGAAAAGGCAGATGGAAATGTACTGTGAAAACAAGCATGTTTGCTGGGCTCATAATCATTCACTTAAAATTGCTTTTGTAATACATAGTCTTCAAAGTTAGAAGCAAGATGTTTGGCAGAATAGTTGTACTATTTCTACAATTCTGTTTTGTCTACTTTCTTATACAGGTCATATTTCAAACTTTTTGAGTGGGTGGGAACAGATTTTCTGATTTTCTGACAATATCTGAAATAGTTTCTACCTCTGCTTTGGTAGAAAATCTAAGTACACCAGTGATCCTGAGACTAATCTCACTTATGCCACTTACTCTTGTGAATCAGGAGCAATTTCACTACAATCAGGGAAGTTACAGTCATTTGGTCCTACTGTAAATGAAATTAGAATCAGGCCTTAAATCTCCCCAAGTAAGTTTGTGATGGCTCAAGCATTTGTTTTACTTTAAAAATAATAATAATACAGTAAAAAAAAATAATTGTCAGTTACAGCTGATCTTAAAATGTTCATTTTTTTTTTGGCTGCTACAAGAATATTAAAAACCCTGTCTGGCTATTCTGAGGTATTGTAATGCCTGTTCCATCCATTCCTTTTTAAATGGTAATCACGCCTGGGTGTAACACAGCAATTAACTCCTCCATTGGCTCCTCTTGCCCTTAATGTCTTTCCTGCCTGTGGAACTAATCTAACTGTGCTAATCATAATACTACACAATTAGTTTAGTAACAGTCATCAAAATGTACCGTGTACATTAACGATGAGTGCTGTTGATCAGCATAGATTTCTAGGAGCATGGTTCATTATTGTTTAATTATAAAGATTCAATAGGACACTCCATTTAAATGATGATATTACCCATAACAGCATCCCCAGTCATGATCTTTATGCTATTACTATACTGCTTCATAAAATTCAATGAAGAATTAACTTTAGAGATCACACCCCACTCCTGAACTTAGACAGGGCCTCTCTTGCATACCTTTTCAAAGTCCTGTGGTGGGCCTGACTTCATTGACCTCTACTTTTCACCCCATCTTTCATAGAATTCACTTTGGGTTTTTTATTATTATCTTACATACTGTGGTAAATGGAGCTAACTGTGTATATGAATGGGGTTTTTTTAATTATCTGTGATAGCTTATGCATTTTAGGAGAATTCTGGTACTCATTTACTAAGATTTAATCAATTTGTTAATTGAATTTTCAATCCCTCCCACCACAAGCAAGTCAGCCCCAAAGAGCACTTACTGTGCATTTAGGACATTTCTGACATGCTTTTCTTTGTTCATCTGTTGCAAGAGGTTCTTGCTCAGTAATGTTTTGAGAGAAATAGTAATTTTGTTGGTCTGGATTTAATAGAAAAGGAAAAAGTATAATGTTTACACATGTAAGAAACTGCAAGCTTTCATCTTTTCACTTAATTGAACAGAACACTAAAAGCAACTAGGGGTAAGCATTTCTTAGAATGCAATTATATTATTCACCTGGTTTAAAAATGTTTGCTATTTCAAATAAAAAAAATAAAAAAGTCTGTTGTGACTTTACAAAAAATCTAAAAAAATAAGTAGCTAAATAAAACAATGGCGTAAAAATATTGAAAGAAAAAAAAAAAGAAGAAAAAGAAAAGCTTCTCTGCACTAGACTAGCTAGGAGCTCCAGATGGCAGAGCTACCTCTTCAAGACTGGGCTGTAATCACAACTGTAAAAGAGGAAATCTGAAATATGCTTTCACGCATTTGCATGCAGCCATCATCATCCAAACTATGGAAAGAAACAGTCTTGTTGCTGGCTGAGAAGCACTTCACACACCTCCTCTCTCTTGTTCTGAATGGTGTTTGTGTCAGTCTGCAGCTGTGTATGGTATTATGTCTTATAATCCTGCATCACTTCTATTCTATTCAGTCATATCTAATGTAGAAAATTAGTTTCCAGTGAAAGTAATATGTAGTGCTTTTATGATATTTGTGTGCAATATGTCCCCTCTTCCATTGAGGATATTTGATGTAAAGGAAACAAATTCAGTTCCACAATAAAATACAAAACTGGTAAAGTGGTGTTGACATTTCTTGTCTTTGTGTATGTACGTATTCGTAAGTTTTCCCTTTCCTTTAATCATGATTACCTACTACATGGGCTTTTTCTCAAAAGATCAATGACTATTTAAATGCTACATAAGAACTAATCTTTATTTAGAAACTGAAAAATAAATGCTGAAGATTACTTATCTCTTGCGTTGTAAAACATTACCATGATGTACCATGATATGGCTTCTTTTTGTTGTTATCATTTCTGTATCACTCAGCAGCATGAGAAAACATCTCATTTTCAGTAAGTACATGTTAAAGGGGCTGTGTCAGAGATGATACACAATAAAGCTACATCGCTGAGGTGAGCAGCTCCGGTTCTGGCACAATCCACAGTGAGTGCTCTAGTGCAGTGCACAGGGGAGATTCTTGAATCGGGAAAACCTCATGGGGAGCCAAGAGAGCAGCTGGGAGCCAAGAGAGCAGCTAAGAGCCCGAAGCTCGCAAGACAGTGGCTGACGAGAACTGGGCAGGGCCAGGAGACATGGCGGCTAAGCCCCCCCCCCCAACGTATAAAAGAAACCCTTGGGGAGTGCTAGGGACCAGGGTGGGCAAACAGAGTGTGGTGCATCAGCAAGGGTGCTGTAGCTCTGCCAACTGGACCAGGGAGCAACAGTATCCACCTGTCAGAAGGCTATGTCCACTCTAAACTGCACACACCACAACTGATGCAGCTTCCCAGACAGAGCTCCGGTGGGAACATGCTGCCACCCAGGTGTCAGCCTGCAGGGTGACCCTACTCTTATGCCAGTATCGGATGGCAGCAGTGAGCACACCTATGGGAGGTGCGCCCAGGTAGAGGAACTCCTCTGTCTAGTGATGGAGCTCTGGGAGGAAGTGACTAGGTTGAGGAGTATCAGGGAGTACGAGAGAGACAGACTACTGGAACCATACCCTACCTTCTATGAGACAGGCCACACAGGCAGACAAGGATGCATGATACGGAGGATTACCTATCCTCCACCTGCCTGAATGCGGTGATTTAAGGGCAATGGCGACAAGCTCCTGCCCAGTGCAGCAGGCACATCTCCTCTGTGACTACCCCACCTTCCCAGGTGCCCTTGCATACTACGTATGAGGCTCTGCAAGTGGAACTGAACAATGACAAGGATGACACTTCATCTAGGTAAGAGGTGTTGCCAAGGTTAAGTCGGCCTACGCCCTGCATCAAAACTGCTTCCATAAAGGAAAAAAGATGGGTCACTGTCATAGGAGACTCTCTCCTAAGAGGAACAGAGGGCCAGATATGCAGACCAGACCCACTTCTTAGGGAAATCTGCTGCCTCCCTGGGACCCGGGTTAAAGACATGAAGAGAAAGCTTCCTACCCTGGTACAGCCCTCGGATTATTGTCCATTATTGATTTTTCAGGTAGGCAGCAATAAAGTTGCAAGAAGTCCAAGGGCAATCAAGAGAGACTTCCGGGCCTTGGGATGACTGGTTAAGGGATCAGGAGCACAAGTAGCATTCTCCTCTATCCTTCCAGTTGCAGGGAATGATGAGGGAAGGAACAGGAAGAGCCAGCAGATCAATACCTGGCTCCGGGCCTGGTGTCACCAGCAGAATTTTGGGGTTTTTGATCACAGGTCAGTCTACATGCCACCAGGCCTGCTGACAACCGACAGGGTACACCTGGCTCAGAGAGGGAATAGGATCTTTGCACAGGAGTTGTCAGGGCTCATTGAAAGAGCTTTAAACCAGATTTCAAGGGGGAAAAAGGGATAACACCAGGCTCGCTAGAGATAAGCCTGGGGTCAGCATGCCAATGTTTGAGGGATGCTGTGCTAGTGAGGTCCTTCATTCTGCCATCTCAGGAGAGGTAGGGGATGGACAGCCATGTGGAAGCAAAGATGCAAGGATTATTGATCTGTTAGAAATCACGGAAGCACCTGGGAATGTTCAGGTAGGAATTAGGGCTTCTCCCAGCAAAGAGGTGACAGGACTAATAGCCCAACTGAAGTGCATTTACACCAATGCACACAGTATGGGCGACAAACAGGAGGAGCTTGAAGCCATTGTGCAGCGGGAAAACTATGATATAGTTGCAATCACAGAAACATGGTGGGATGACTCTCACAACTGGAGTGCTGCAATGGATGGCTATAAACTCTTCAGAAGGGATGGGCAAGGAAGGAGAGGTGGTGGGGTAGCCCTGTGTGTTAGGGAGTGTTTTGACTGTCTAGAGCTTGACGATGGTGGTGAAAGGGTCGAATGTTTATGGGTAAGAATCAGAGGAAGGGTCAACAAGGCAGATATCACAGTGGGAGTCTGTTACAGACCACCTGACTAGGATGAAGAGGCAGATGAAATATTCTATAAGCAGCTGGGAGAAGTCTCATAAATGCTTGTACTCGTGAAGGACTTCAACTTACCAGATGTCTGCTGTAAATACAATACAGTGGAGAGGAAACAGTCTAGGAGGTTCCTGGGGATGTGGACGATAACTTCCTGACACAGCTGATGAGGGAGCCAACTAGGGGAGGGGCCCCACTGGACCTGTTGTTTGCGAACAGAGAAGGACTTGTGGGGGATGTGATGGCTGGAGGCCATCTTGGGCATAGTGGTCATGAAATGACAGAGTTTTCAATTCTCAGAGAAGCAAGGAGGGGGGTCAGCATAACTGCTACCTTGGACTTCCGGAGGGCAGGCTTTGGCCTGTTTAGGATCCTGCTTGACAGAGTCCCTTGGGAGGCAGTCCTGAAGGGCAAAGGAGTCCAAGAAGGCTGGACATTCTTCAAGAAGGGAAAAATCTTCAAGGTGCAGGAGCAGGCCATCCCCATTTGCCAAAAGACGAAACGACAGGAAAGAAGACCAGCCTGGCTGAACAGAGAACTTTGGCTGGAACTCTGGAAAAAAAGGAAAGTTTATGGCCTTTGGAAGGAGGGGCAGGCAACTCAGGAGGACTACAAGGATGTTGTGAGGTTATGCAGGGAGAAAATTAGAAGGGCCAAAGGCCAACTAGAACTTAATCTGGCTACTACCATAAAAGACAATAAAAAATGTTTCTATAAATACATTAGCAACAAAAGGAGGGCTAAGGAGAATCTCCATCCTTTATTGGATGGGAGGGGAAACATAGTGACAAAGGATGACGAAAAGGCTGAGGTACTTAATGCCGCCTTTGCCTCAGTCTTTAATAGTAAGACCAGTTGTTCTCTGGGTCCCTAGTCCTCTGAGCTGGAAGACAGGGAAGGGAAGCTGAATGAAGCCCCCACAGAATCAAAAGATCGTAGAATGGTTTGGGTTGGAAGGAACCATAAAGATCATCCAGTTCCTATCTGCTACCATGGACAGGGACACCTCCCACTAGACCAGGTTGCTCAAAGCCTCATCCAGCCTGGCCTTGAACACCTCCAGGGATGGAGCATCTACTACTTCCCTGGAATACCTGTTCCAGTGCCTCACCACCCTCATAGTGAAAATTTTCTTCCTAATATCTAACCTAAATCTACCCTCCTTCAGTTTGAAGCAATTACCCCTTGTCCTATCACTACATACCCTTGTAAAAAGTCCCTCACCAGCTGTCTTGTAGGCCCCCTTCAGATACTGGAAAGCTGCTATAACGCCTCCCTGGAGACTTCTCTTCTCCAGGCTGAACAACCCCAACTCTCTCAGCCTGTCCTCATAGCAGAGGTGCTCCAGCCATCTGATCATCTTTGTGGCCCTCCTCTGGACCTGCTCCAACAGGTCCATGTCTTTCCTGTGCTGAGGACTCCAGAGCTGGACGCAATACTCCAGATGAGGTCTCACCAGAGCAGATTAGAGGGGGAGAATCACCTCCCTTGACCTGCTGGCCATGCTTCTCTTGACGCAGCCCATAACCCAAGGGGAAATGGTTAGCAACATGCTAAACCACTTAGACACACACAAGTCTATGTAGGTGGATGGTATCCACCGAAGGGTAGTGAGGGAGTGTCATATTTTTACTCCATGCAGGACCATGCAGCTGTTCACTCCCTCCCCACCCCCACCCCCCCACTCCAATAGGGTAGGTAGAAGAAGGAGGAAAAGGAAAAAAAACTAGTGAATTGAGAAGTGGGTAGAGTTAAAGACAGTTTAATAGAACAGTAACAGAAAAAAATATTAATAATAATAACGGTAGAAGAATATACAAAATAAGTAATGCAATACAATTGCTCACCACCTGATGATTGATTGCCCAGTGTGTCCTGAGTAGTGATTGCGGATTCTTGTCCCCCGGCCAACCCCCAATTATATACTGAGCATGACGTCTATGATATGCTATGGAATATTCCTTTGGCCAGCTTGTCCTGTTTATGCTCCCTCTCAGCTTCTGTGTAAAAGTACCCTTCCACCCAAGGGTACTGAGGGAGCTGGCAGAAGTGCTCACCAAGCCACTTTCCATCATTTATCAGTAGTCCTGGCTAATCGGGGAGGTCCCAGTTGACTGAAAGATAGCAAATGTGATGCCAGTCTGTCAGTCTACAGCCCTGTCAGTCTGACCTTGGTGCCATCACACAGCATGTACAGGACAACCAGGTGATCAGGCCCAGTCAGCATGGGTTCATGAAAGGCAGGTCCTGCTTGACAAACCTGATCTCCTTCTATGACAAGGTGACCCCCTTAGTGGATGAGGGAAAGGCTGTGGATGTTGTTTACCTGGACATTAGTAAAGCTTTTGACAGCATTCTCCTGGATAAACTGGCTGCTCATGGCTTGGATGGGTGTATGCTTCGCTGGGTGAAAAACTGTCTGGATGGCTGGGCCCAAAGAGTTGTTCTGAATGGAGTTAAATCCAGTTGACGGCCGGTCACGAATGGTGTTCCCCAGGGCTCAGTATTGGGGCCGGTTCTCTTTAATATCTTTATCAATGATCTGGACAACGGGATTGAGTGCACCCTCAGTAAGTTTGCTAGATGACACCAAGTTGGGCGGGAATGTTGATCTGATTGAGGGTAGAAAGGCTCTGCAGAGGGATCAGACACACACACACGCTTACTCCCAGGCGCGCTTTCTCCTTCAGGCTGGACCCTAGGTTTCCTGCAGCAGAGTCTCAGGCATCACATTTTATAAAATAATTAATTTAATTGGAAGGTACAGCAGCAAGAACAGCCCACACTAGATGCCTCCAAAGAGAGGGACCCTGAACAAAGAAATCCCTGGGCAATTATACACTTGTGATCCATACAACAGCCCCTCCCATGCCCTTCACGCACTGTCCACGCATCTTTTAGTCCAATGGTGATTTTTGTTCTGGGGTCTTCTAAAATCTAATTGGATTATTTTTCTGTGTCCCAGCAGGCAGGCTCTTATCTTGTTGATTTGCAGTATACTTCAAGGGTTGGAGTCTCTGAATCTTCTGGTTTACGTTCCTTGTGCACCTGTCCTTTTTGCCAGAACATGGGGAACCAAGAAGTCCTGGACTTGAGAGAAAGACTACCAAAACATCCGTGTGATATCCAGTACTTTCCCATGCTAAAAGATTAAACAACACTGTACCATCTGCTAGGAAAAATGCTGAGAAGAACAGATTTCTCATGGCCTAAAGGTTTCAGCAAATTGAGCTACTCATGCTAAGTAGAGCTAAGCAAGCACCACAAATCACACCAAATTATAATCCTAAATAATTTATTCTAATTAAAACTTACTTATTTATGCTAAACAATTAATAACTCTCAACAGAGCAACGAAGCTGGTGAAGGGTCTAGAGCACAAGTCTTATGAGGAGCAGCTGAGGGAACTGGGGTTTGTTTATCCTGGAGAAAAAGAGTCTCAGGGGAGAAGTTATCGCTCTCTACAACTACCTGAGAGGAGGTTGTAGTGAGGTGGGTGTCAGTCTCTTTTACCAAATAACAAGTGATAGGATGAGAGGAAATGGCCTCAAGTTACACCAGGAGAGGTTTAGATTGGATATTAGGAAATATTTCTTAACTTGTTGTCATGGTTTAGCCTCAGTCGGCAACAAAGAACCACGTGGCCGCTCTCTCACACACACACCCCCCCCAGCTGTGGGGGAGAATCGGAAGAAAAAGACAGAATTCATAGGTTGAGACAAAGGCAGTTTAACAGAACAGCAAAGGGAACAGGAAAACAACAACAATAATACTGATAGAGGAATGTACAAACACGATTATGGTACCACTGCTCATCCACTGAACACAGGATGCCCCAGCCCGCTCCCAAGCAGCGACTCCCCCGGCCAGCTCCCAGCTATAGACTGGGCATGGCTCACATGATATGGAATACCTTTGTCCCCTGACAGAAAATTAACCCTATCCTCACCAGAACCAGGACACTTGAAGGGTTGTCAAGCATCGGAACAGGCTGCCCAGGGAAGTGGTTGAGTCACCATCCCTGAAGGTATTTAAAAGACGTGTAGATGTGGTGCTGAGGGACATGGTCTAGTGGTGGACTTGGCAGTGTTCGGTTTGCACTTGGACTCAATGATCTTAAGGGTCTTTTCCAAACTAAATGATTCTATGATTCTATGAAACTGAGCCCACCCTGGTTTTGAAAAGAGGTTTTTTCCAAATTTCCAGTGGACATGGACCCTTCGACCCTTCCCAACTGCCATTGCCCAGTACTCCTGGTGAGAGGGGGTGGGGCATTTGTGAGAAGCTGGTCTCTCAGTTTTGTTTTTTGCCTTATAAACAGCAGAATTGTCCTCTACTCCTGTATCCTGGTTCCGGCAGAGATAGGGTTAATTTTCCTCAGGCTCCAGCAGGGACACAGGTATTCCATCCCACTGAGCCATGCCCACTCTGAGCTGCGGGGCGGGGGGGCAGGAATCATAGAATCAGAGAATCATAGAAAGGTTCGGGTTGGAAGGAACCTTAAAGATCATCTAGTTCCAACCCCCTGCCATGGGCAGGGACACCTCCCACTAGACCAGGCTGCTCAAAGCCTCATCCAGCCTGGCCTTGAACACTTCCAGGGATGGGGCATCCACAGTTTCCCTGGGAAACCTGTTCCAGTGCCTCACCACCCTCACAGTAAAGAATTTCTTCCTAACATCCAATCTAAATCTCCCCTCCTTCAGTTTGAAACCATTACCCCTTGTCCTATCACTACACTCCCTCATAAAGAGTCCCTCCCCATTCTTCCTGTAGGCCCCCTTTAGGTGCTGGAAGGCTGCTATAAGGTCTCCTCGGAGCCTTCTCTTCCCCAGGCTGAACAACCCCAACTCTCTCAGCCTGTCCTCATAGGAGAGGTGCTCCAGCCCTCTGGATAGAAGGAAGTCACGGCTCGGAGCGGTCTGGGGCGTCTCAGGTCTGGTCGGTGAGCGGTGGTTCCGTAATCGTGTTTGTATATTCCTCTGTCTGTGGTGGTGTTGTTGTTTTCTTGTTCCCTTTGCTGTTCTGTTAAACTGCCTTTGTCTCAACCCACGAGTTTTGCCTTTTTCTTCCCATTCTTCCCTGTATTGGGGAAGCTCAAGAGAGCGGCTTGTGGTTCTTTGCTGCTGTCTGAGGCCAAATCATGACAGTCCTTTTTGGTGCCCAACGTGGGGCAACAAGGGTTGAGATAACGACAGAATCCAACTGGAGCTTGAAAAAACGAATTTGTTGTATGCGTTTATTGTATTAGGTAAATAGTCGCTGGTCACCATGTTGCTTAGTTTGTTCTCGTAGCTGTGTTATATAAATTCCTATATGGTTTACGTACTCCCTGCAATGCTGTTTATCATCTCTGGAAGAGGGATCAGGATTATCATTTTGCTGTCCTGTGCAATATCAGCTTGTGATATGATAACATCACTTGTTAGACAGTTACTTTGGGGCGTTTATGTGTTATTGCTGTCCTGCCCGTACCTTGGGCACCATCTCTTGGAATTTATTAATAATTACACCCAGTCTATGGGGGAAACAGGGGGGGACACTTTCCCCAGCTCTTTTGTGCTGGGTTTCTGATTCGAGACTGAGTCGTGCGGGCAACGGGAAATACAAACACACCAATATGATGCAAGTCAATTCCAACTTTATTCAGCTTAATCGTTACATTTATAGTATTGTGCTATCTGTTCACGCGCTCTAACTCCTACTGATTGGCTGCATGCTATCTTCACGAGCTGTCCATACGCAGGCAGCATCCTGCTGATAGGTTGAAGGTCGATTGCCACGCGCTTCTCAGTGTCTTCTAACTGGTCGTCTCTGACTGTTCACGCGGAGCAGCAGCTTTGCTTTTCGCATTCCTTTCCTTGCTGATATCTCCTGGCGCTTGCTTATCTTTTCTCTCAAGGCACCTCTCATGGGTACAGCTTTGTCTCATCAAGGCCAAACAGATTCCCTACGCTACTCTCTATCTCCACAATTCCCCCTTTTTTATTTTTTCTGCAACAAAAGCTTGATTAATCATTTTTTGCACTATTTTCTGTAAGCAGCCTAAAATACAGCACATGACAAGCATTGAATGACAAAGACAACGTTTAGAAAATTTAAAACATAAGTTGCTTTATACAATCGCTCTTGAAGTGTCATACCTATGGGATTCCCCCTTTTTCTTTATTTTAAAAACTGAAAAATCAGCAAAATACACATTCTGAAGCGGTACCTGATTAAACCATACTCTTCGCACCATTCTTTCTAATGCGTTTTGCAAACAGCGAAATAAGCAGGGTACAATAAGCAATATTACAAATATCACGAGCAGTACAATCAAGGCTGTCTTAATCAAAGAGGCTAGCCATCCTGTAATTCCCCATGAAGCAAATAGTGCATCAAACCAAGATGTATTATCAGCAGAAACAGCATGAAGAATTTTAGCGTGTTCCCATATTTTTTGTACATCTTGAAGCACGTGGCCTAATTCATCTACATAAGCACAGCAAGAGGTATTAATAAGAGTACACACCCCGCCTGCATGAGCAGTAAGAATATCTAGTACCTCGCAGTTTTGCCAAACAATTTCTTTCAATGACTGAATTTCGGTCTGCATTCTGAGGATAGCATCAGCGGTTGCATTAGCAATGCTTTCCATTTCTGTAGAAATGTTAACTGTCGCTTTCTCCAAGTGCGCGATGCCTAGTGAGGGGAGTAAGGCACGAACAAAATTATGATAACCTGTATTGTATCGGATTAAAGGATTATTAACTCCTCGTAGGCGTCAGGACAGTGTCCAAACGCCACGAACAATGCTGTGTAAGTCAGTATGATTAATAACTTGCAAGTCCGGAACCAACATGCCAAGAGTACAGTGACCAGTCCAATTCCCTGGTAGTTGCTTTCTCGCACGCTGATCACCGCATAGCCACCAGAGCCCTGCTGGCAAGTCACAAGTGACATTAATAGCAAAAGAGCGGTTTACTGCAGTTAGTCTGTAAAGAAAATCTGACCATCTACTCTCTTCAACACCGTTAGTTCTGTTACTGGGACCTTGTTTTATGGGATCATAAGGACCATACTTTAGTTGAATGGGGATCCAGTTACCATAGGATACATTAAACATTCCAAAATCAGGTGCATTCGCGGCATTCCATGATACTGCAGGACTGCCTTTTGTGTAATTGATAAAGAGAACAGTATCATTAATCGTCTGTAAAACAAAAGGATGATCTTGTAACAGACTGGACAGGTTCTTACATTGATAACTGGTGTTGAGCAAACTATATGGGTCATATTTGGACCAATTGACAATTGGAACTCCAATAATTGGTCTGTGAAATTGATTGGCAGTACCACAAACCCAGCAAGAAGTAAGATTAGTAACACTCACGGCTTTTTGAACCAAGGCTATAAATGCATTACCAAGAAAAACAGAAAAGGTTACAGGGGTCAGGACACACAGTACAAACGTCAACAACCAGCGCATGTTGCTAAATACAATTCACTGTTCTAAAACTATAACGGTCCTTTCAGTTAAGTTACTTCCTTTTCCATGCGTATCTTTTCATACAGCAACACACAACTTTATCCCACTTTTCTTTCTTTACTATCCACCCTCTAGGTACAAAAAGGCCCTGACTACAACAAATTTCTGACAAAGGAATGTTTTCTTGTTCTAGGAATGTTTCTTGGCTACACTGTCTTTCATATCGCCACTATCTGGCTGAATTTATTACTTCATGACCCATTACCAGTAAAATTTTCAATAAAGCAAACTTGTCCCTTTGCCTTTTAACAAAGCAACGCTCACACCTCAACCCAGCTAAGCTGGCACTTCGATACCACTGAAACCCACAGTCCGGACAATGACAGGCAACCCAAGGTTCGCATTCACCACACTCTGGACATCTTATATCAGGAGTCCACATGAGCAGTTGAGTCATTTTCTGAGGGATTCTTTGTCAGCCATGGCTTCATCCACTTAGCGGGCAACCATTCGGGTGGATCTTCCCCTGTTGGAACACAAGCATAACCCCTTCCCCACATGATCAAGTCATGTGGGCCCAACCACTGTCCTGTCCTGAGGTCCCGCATCTGCACTTTTGCTCCAGGACCCACCCGTTCCTGGGTCACAAGAGAACCAAAGTGCCGAAGGAGGGGTGGCATCGCAGCAGGAGTATCATCAGCAAGCTGCAAAAAGTTTAATACATATACAGCTTTAGCTAATCATGCTTCAGGGATTTCCCCTATCGTTCCCCCTTTTTGTTTTTGTAAAAGGCGTTTTAGGGTACCGTGTGCACGCTCAACAATACTCTGACCCGTGAAAACGTATCAATTGATACATGTATATATCTCAAATGGCCAAATTCAGGAAGATGTGTGACATCAGTTTGCCAAAGCTGTAAAGCACGTAATCCTCGGGGATTGGTGCCATAATACATAAAAACTATGCGGTGCTATTGCTTGCTGTTTAACATTGGGCACAGGTCCCAAAGCCACTGCAGACAATAAAGCATCAGCTTGTGCATTGCCTTCTACAATAAATCCTGGTAACTGGGTATGACTTTTAATATGCATCACGTAATATTCCTGCTGTCGCTTTTGTATTGCTATCCAGAACAGTTTTAATACGCCAAACAGCAATTCATTGGTTACATTACCTCAGACAGCCTTGTCTAAACACTGTACCAGTCCGGCCACATAAGCTGAATCTGTTACAACGTTGACAGGGCCGGGGAAGTGCTGAAACACCATGGTCATCGCCCGTAGTTCTACGACTTGGGGCAATCCTTCTTGATGTTCGATCTTATGTTGCCATTGTGTTCCTTGTCTCCAAACAATGGCAGCTTTCACAGTTTTTCCTGATCCGTCTGTGAACACTGTGGGGCCTGTATTCTAGCAGACACATAAGCTGGTCTGTTTTCATTTTTTACAGTTTTCGGTACTCCCATGACTGCAATGCATTGCAACTAATGTCGAATAACATCACGAGCCTTCTCTCCTATATGAGCACTAGCTACAACAAGGTGAGAAAACAAATCAACTGAAACATGTACATAGCGCAAACGTCCAAATTCCATAATGTGCGTAACCTCGGATTGCCAAAGTTCATCAGGTGTAAGCCCTTGCGAGTTAACCCCCGCAAACGATGGCAGAGGAGCCAGCTGCTGACAGTGCAAATGACCCTGCGAAATCAATCGTGCTAACATTTCAATCATCATAGTTACTGTTTTTTGAAAAGGTATGTGGCAAAAATACCCACTCTAATGCAGTCAGGCTCTTTGCGAGCGCATCATCCCACTGTCCTATCAGGGCGTAAGACTGAAAGTCTTGATATATCATAAACAAATCTGCAGTGTGCTATAATGCCTTCTGAGCTGTTGGAGTTAATGAACGTGGAACCTACAGGGGAGGGGGGGGGGCAGACACAGCGCTTCAGGGCGTCCCCTGTATCTTCAAAGTGCACTCACGTCTCTCCCCCTCTCTCCGACCCGAGATAGCCCCCTTATATCCTGCCCTGGATCGAGTGGAAAAGTACAGGCTAGGGTCGCTGCATGCGTGGCCAGCGCATGCAGCGAGCCTCACCAGACTCATGATCCAGCTTTGCTAACTGCGGATGTCTGATACCAGACTCCCTTGTACTCCCTTCTTGTTATCTTCTTCTTTGAAGGTCAGGTTCTCATGGATATACATATAGCTTTTCAGCAACAGTACCAAGTCCCTTTTTCCCAACCTGTATACTGGGTTTGGTTCAACTAGTAATTTTCCATCGTGTCTCACTCGAACCATCCTCTGTTATCCCTTACACATGCCACCCCGTGGCCCATAGTTGGGACACAACGATATTCTATAACTCGTACAAGGGTATGATGCAAAGCGGCATCTACAACTGATCGTATAATGCTTATTAAACATAGCAAACAGCATACTAAACATAACAGACAGATTCCTTCCACACAGATAATGAGTATAATTTCCTTCAACCAACCCCACCCCCAAGTCCATCCAGCAAAGAGATTTCACCCAGTGGTCTCCACAAGTTGCTGGCTCGGTTGGTGCAGTTCTTGCAACTGGGCATGGAGTGGTCACTTAGATTCATACAACACAGTCCTTTAAAATCTTGACAACCGTGTCCGTGAGCTAAAAGCAAAAAATCAATAGCAGCTCTGTTTTGCAGCGTCGCATGTTGAATACTATCTACATCTAGCAATAACTCAGAAACAGCTGTACTAGTAGCATTACTAAATTTATCCCTGACAGCGAGGGAGTCCTTGTTATCAAGAATCCTTGGCATCGAAAGAGTCCTTGTTAGCAAGAGCGCATGCGGACTCCCTGTTCTTGCTGGTACTGTGCTTTGATCTTCTTCCACAACAGGCCAGGATTCTCAAGCAGCTAGATAAGGTGTCCCTGAGTCTATCACAGACTGATGTCATCTAAGTGTTTTTCTTGCAGGCACCCGAGACTGAATAACAATTAGTGTGATATATGTGTTTTCCAGCACACAGGTGCGAGTCCCTTGAGCGTATTTACAATCCTCCTTGCTGATCTTCCATTGCTTTCCCATATTCCACCCCCCCGCTCAAGAGACCGCTTCTGCTGGGGTTCATTTAGTCTTGCAGGGTATAACACAGAGTAATTTACAAAGACGTGCAATAACATATATACATATAGGAAAAAAAAAACCCCAAAACATATCTCTATAGTACTGCTTGAATCAGGTGTCCTATTTCTCTTTTTCTGCCGCTTTCTCGTAGCGCATATGACATACTTTTGTGCTAATGCGGCACATTTCCCTTCTAATTGTTCCCTTTTTTCTTTTCTTTTTTTTTCTTTTTTTCTTTTTTCTTTTTTTCTTTTTTTTCTTTTTTTTTTTTTTTCATCACTTACAGCTGACATAAAAGTCTGCCTTTGCAACAAGAGCTCACCCTTAAGTTTCTCATTTTCCTACAGAGCATCCTATAGATTTTGGCTTAACTCCTTTTCCCAATCAACCATGATCTTATAGGCAAACAACAAACAACCAGTCATACGCCCTGCATGGGCGAGCCGTTCCCAAGAGCGTAAGCATGTCAGCTGGTGAGAACTCCCCCAATATTTCAGGACTTCCATTGGTTCTACGGCCCATCATGGTCTATCCACCTGGGGTGCGCTCGCCTTACGTCTAAACATTGTGTATGTACAAACTTCTTCGCTTGACAGAGTGTCAGCCCTAGTCACGTACGAGAACAGTACCACACCGGGCAGAACACCTGCTCAAGCGGAGTCACCAAACGACACTGCACACAGCAACAAACAAACAGTAGCACAGATGCTGATCAGCAGGTATAAGCTGGCGCCCACACACACTTACACAGCAGACATATAAAAACACCACTTCTATCTCAGGGAGATGGCTGGGGAGGGGAGGGGGGGGGCGGGCAGCGGCGGGGCGAAGTGGCTCCGGCTCCGTCCTTCTCTGCCGACATTCTGACAATACACTGCAATACCCCGATTCCGGCTGTGCACGCATAAGCGGTTGAGAAGGAGGAACAGATGCGATACCTGGCGCAAATGGAGGAGGATTAAGAATGGAGGAGCGCGATAACAACTTTCGTCTCTGTTGCTGTAAAATCTCCTCCGCAGTTGGAGCAGAGGCAGCCATAGCTTTAATCGGGGTTAAAGGTGGACAGAAATCAGGTTCAGTCTCTGGATTTATTGGACCAGGATCAAAGGGATCTTCTGGCTCTTCACCTCCTGAATTCTGCTTTTGGTAATATTCTTCAGGATTGGGAATTTCAGCATATTTAGGCTGAGGGTCTGCAACTGGGGGTATCATTTCAAAAGACTGAGGTTCCTCTGGGGGAGCTTGTGGTGCCCCTCCAGCAACCCCTTGCAGGGCTTGCTCTGCGGGATGCATTGCTCGTATGGCAGTGTATACAGTTCGCCAAGTAACTATTATTCCTTCTGGCAAGGACAAGTGCAGCGTCTCCCGCGTTTGCAATTCCTCCCCCACTTTTAGCCACTGAGCCAAATCGTAGGACCACCCTTCAGGGAACCATAAGCAATAATCACGTATCCATACAAGCAAAAAATTTCCGAGTCAAATACTCATTCGCATCCTATGAACCCATCTCTGCTTCTTCTAGCATAGTACAAATCCATCTCCTCACTTTCTATTCTTTAACACTATCTCCCTTTTCTGATACATTACACTATTGCGTATCCCCAGACTCGTCCGCTGCTGCCCCAGACGGATCACCCGTTCCCAGACTCCCACACACCCTCTCCTCAACCGCCTGCAAACCCTCCTTGATAACCTCATGAGCCTTTTTATAAGCAGCCCGTATCGCGCCCGCTTTCAAACCCTTATCAAGTCTCTGCATTTCCACGAGCAATTGCTGCATACTGTTCTGTTGTTCGTGGAGAGCGTCACGGAGCTCCGCAGTATCTTTAGGTGGATAGATGGTTTTCGGACGAATGTCCTCGGAGGATGATGATGTTTCCATAGGCTGAGGAGAGTCGGGGGGAACCTGTGTGGATGACTCCGGTACACCAGAGTACGGTGGAGCGGTCAGTTGCGGAGGCGTGAGAGGTGGCGGCAGTGGCGGCGAAAATGTCCATCCATCAGACACCCCCCAGAACTCCTTTTCTGACTGCTTTATTACAGGAAATGCATTGGAGGATGAACTGTTTCCCTCTTCCCCAGCTGCATCTAACACCCTTTGGGCTGTGGCGGCAATAACAGCTGATCCATGCATGCCTGCAATCAGTCCCTTCACCTGTTGATAAGTGCCTGCCAGGTTCCAGGCTTCCTTATTCTCTGACTGCACTGCTTCCCACATTTCCACTCCAGTTCGAGTCCATGTTGAAAGGTCAAACAAATGAGTCGGATTTTTGAGCAATCCTCATCATCGGTACCAAGATAACAGTGCCAGTAAAGCACTCTCACTAAGGTTTTCCCTGGCATTTTTTTGCCAGCTGCAGCAAACTGAACTGCTGCCTTCTCCACTGCTGATACAGCCGAACCCATACTACCGTTCCCACTCTAGGTGGCTCCCACTTTCCGTGGCTTTGCGGATCCGCTCCTGCCTCTCTCGGGCAGCCCGGCTTACCTTGGCGCCGGCAGTAGTATCCCCGCGTTTCTTACTCCAGCCTTCGGTCCAACAACGCAGATCACGTCGGGGTCACCATTTGCCGGGTCTCTAAGTCGACTCTGAGTCGTGTGGGCAACGGGAAAGACGAACACACCAATATGATGCAAGTCAATTCCAACTTTATTCAGCCTAAGTGTTACATTTATAGTATTATGCTATCTGTTCACGCGCTCTAACTCCTATTGATTGGCTGCATGCTACCTTCACGAGCTGTCCACGCACAGGCAGCATCCTGCTGATAGGTTGAAGGTCGATTGCCACGCGCTTCTCGGTGTCTTCTAACTGGTCCTCTCTGACTGTTCACGCAGAGTAGCAGCTTTGCTTTTCACATTCCTTTCCTTGCTGATATCTCCTGACGCTTGCTTAACTTTTCTCTCAAGGCGCCTCTCACGGGTACAGCTTTGTCTCATCAAGGCCAAACAGATTCCCTATGCTACTCTCTATCTCCACACTGGACACACTCACCTGGGACATGGCGGGGAGAGGACCCCACACACGGCCTGGTCTCCTCCCATGGCCTGGCGCTGCCGTGGTGCAGAGGGATACACAATCCGCTGGCCCTGCCTTGCCCCCTCCTCCCCTCCCTCGAGAGCTGTCCTCCCTTGGAGATGAGGGGCCAAGCAGGTGGAGACCCAGGAAGCAAGCCGCTTTTCTGCACCTTTCCTTTTCCCTTCCTTCCCTTCCAAGCGTGTTGATTTCAGGTCCCCATGTCCAAGCGGTGAGCTGGCGGGGACCAGAGCGGTGTTCCCGATGGCGTGGCCAACACGGAGCTGTGCTGCAGGGCACGTTTCCAGCCTGGGGATGGCAAAGTGCCAAACCCACTAGGGCAAAATCTGTCCAGAAAGGCAATCCCCCCTTCGAGTTTTGTATCCCACTCAATTAAGAGAAATCAGCTTCTGCCCCTTGTATTCCTCGGGATTTGTCCTTCTTGTCAGTCTCCGGGATTCTCTTTCTTTCCCTCTTTCTTCTTTTCTCTTTTTTTCTTTTCCTTTATTTCTTTTTCCCTCCCAGAGAGAATAAGCCACTCCCCAGCGCAGATTGGCAGCACTGAGCATCTTCCTAACTTAACTCTGTTTTCCTTGCATCTATCAATACACCTTTCTAATTAGACTAATTAGAAGATATGTAGAGTGTTGCTGGGCCCATAGACTAAACTACTTAGGGCTTGTGAAAGGAAAGCTGAATGCCCGCCATGGGAGGTGGCCATTCAGGGGGGTGGCAACAGTTGCTGCGTTTATCTCCTGTCATTGAAAAGAGCTCTGCTTAAAGCTCTATTGAAATGTTTGGAAACTAATGACACCCTGGATCCCCTTCTAATTAGAGGGCTTGGATAGATCACCCTGACTGGTCAAAAGAAACTCCTTTCAGGGCCTGGATTTTCTTTTCAGCAAAATAACTTCTCTTCATCACCACCCCGCCCCCACCTCGAAAAGAGGAGGAGAAAAACAGGGAGAGAAGGAAATAACACAGCTATAAAAATGTAGAGAAAAATGGCGTTAGACTGAAGTCTTCCTTCCTAAGAGGCCCTAGAGTCTCAGTCTTCAGGGTTTCTGCCTGATTTCTCAGCGGTGAGAAGGAGCCGGGACACTGGCTGCTGTGGTGGGGAGGTGGCAGTGGCTGGGCTGCACCCAACTCCGGCGGATAGAGGAGAGAGGCTGGACTGCCCCCCCCCCCGCTCCTGCTCCGCTGGCTGCTGCGAGGGAGCTCGGAGAAGGGGAAAAGGCTGTCACTGTCACCCTCCTACCCTTGCCCAGCGCCCCTGCGGCTGGGGTCCACAGCCCCGCTCCCCGCCACGGTGCCTGTGCAGGTGCGGAGCCCATTACCCAGCTCTCCTCCTTGGTGCGCTGCTCTCCTCACTGTGCCACGCCATCCTGGGTCTGAAAGCACCAGCAGGGTAAAAAAGGGGCAGAGGGCGGATGAGGAAAGGTCACCCGTCAGGGGGGCTGCTCCTGCCTCCAAAACGCTCCCTGTGGGAAGCCCAGGAGGAGCAGCAGTTTCCAATGGGCAGCTGAGCGAGGTGAGGGAAGGGTGGCTGGAAAGCTCTCCCTGGGGGTTCCCTGTGCCTCCTCCAGCTCAGAGCTGGGAACATCCCCGTGCACCCAAACACGCACACACACTTTGCTCCTCTTCCTTCATAGCCCCATGGAGATCCTCCAGCCTTCTGCCAAGCCTCCATGCTGGCGTGGCCAGGATCCTCCAGAGCAGCTCACACCTGTGTTTCCTGCCGTACGGCCCGCGGGAGATGCGGGGGGTGCAGGCAGCCCTCGGGGGATGCCCAGCCCCGGTGGAGCACTGTGGTGCCTGCACACCTCATAAATCTGTGGTACCGCTTCTTCCCCATACTATATAGGGATTTTGTCCTCATAAACGTGAATAAAAGATTGGTGCTGACATGGGAAGGGAGGAGGAATCCCCCATCTGCTTTAGTTTACAGGCTAGATATGATCAAAATGCTCTTACTCATGACTTGGCAGCGTTGAAGACAGCGCTCACCTGGGGCGGCCTCACCCCTGTTGTGCCTGTAAACAATGGCACAGAGGCGTTTGAGGCCCTGTCGATGCTGTTGCCAAGGGGGCGGCTGGGGCTGGCAGGGCCCAATCCCAAGGCTGGACCCCTCCCGGGGCTCCCATGTTGGCCCTACTGGCCCTGAATGTGCGGAGGCTTCCCCGTGGGTATTTGGTGGTTGCAGCACACCACGTGTCAGCAGGGTGGGGTAAATCTGGGATGGGTTGATTTATTTATTTTTTGTATGGTGGGCTGACTTTTTAAGAACGATTCTGTGGAGAAATAGTTGTATCTGCCAGGGAAAAGTATTTGCGTCCCATTCTTCCTGCCTTCTCCCAGGAAAGGCCGCTTTGAGCCTTGCTGAGCCTCTTACGAGTGGGATCTCATCAGAAGAAGACCGGAGATGTCCCCGGGACTGGCAAGCACAGAAAAACAAGTGGCATCTTCCCTTTTCTTCCAAGCCTCCAGAGCCCCTTTCTCCAGACCCCTCTCTGCTGGGGAGGGGAATGGGAAAGAATTGCGAGAGTTGGGTCCATGTGCTCCTCTGCCCCTGCAAACAGACGGCATAGTTGGAGGGGAAGGACTGGTTCTGAGCCCCAGATGAGCAGGCAGGTGGGAAGAAGGGCAGCTTCCGAGGTGTCCCGGGTCTGCCTCATTCCAGGTGCTCTGTCCCTTGCCCTCGGCCAGATTGGGAGCTGCTCACGTTGTATCACGTCTAATCCCAGTGAACTCAACAGGATGAGTCCGAAGGACAAAACCAATCAAATATTTCCCTTAGGAACACAGACCCTACCATTTTTTTTCTTTTTTCTTTTTTCTTTTTTTTTTTAAAAGTGAGCCCAGCTCAGAGAACAGATCTGCTTGGCTGCAGAGAGCGGATGTCTCCATTAAATGCTCCTGGAGGATCTCACCCCCACTTCACTGCAGGTCTGCAGGGTGAGGGTGTTGTGGTTTGGCCTCAGACGGCAACAAAGAACCACGTGCCGCTCGCTCGGGTCTTCCCAATACGGGACGCATCAAAAGAAAAAAGCAAAACTCTTGGGTTGAGACAAAGGCAGTTTAACAGAACAGCAAAGGGAACAAGAAAACAACAGCAACAATAACACAGATAGAGGAAAAATACAAACACGATTATGGAACCGCCGCTCCCCGCCGCTCACCGACTGGACCCGGGACACGCCAGCCCGCTCCAAGCCTGACTTCCTGCCCCCTCTCCTCCTCTTAATCTCAGGGTGGGCGTGGCTCACATGGCATGGAATACTTAACCCTGTCCCTGCTGGAACCAGGACATTATTCACCCCTTATTCCATACCATTTTTGCCATGCCCAGATCTTACAGGTTCCAAGGAATTGACACCACTTTCCCCTGTCATATATATATATATATGCACATATATATTCATGAAGATATAATGCCCTTAGTTTATGGGTGTTGCATGGAAAGGGGCAAAGCGGTTTTGGCAGAAAATAAACCCCCTTGCATTCTAACACTCCTCACCGAGGTGGGAGGCTAGGTGCGGCTGGGTTTAAATTCTGAGTGATGCCCAATTCAGCACTATCAGTCCAATCGCGTTTAATATGTATTAAACTATTCCGATTTGGATACACTAATAGTGGACTGCACCTTCAGTCTAGTCGTGCTCATGAACTAGCATGGCCACTCTCGAGTCTTTGGTCACGTTCAATGAGGAACCGAAATGACTAGCTACTTAAACAGTGCAGTTTATTTAAACAACAGTGGTGGGTACCCCTGTGGTGGGTAGACCCATTGATAAATCGACAACCAATGTGTATTCTCTTTCCAAGGGCGGCCTCGATTTTTGCCATTCAAAGTGATTCATTCCATCTCCATTTCTCTCTGGAATATACTTCACTTCCTTGTATAACCAGAGTGGAGAGATTTAAACCCCTTTTGTTTTCTGGTGTTCCAGTGCTTGCAGTGTACCGTGACAATGCAGTATCCCAAAGCTCAGGTACTATGTCTATCTTGAATTCAAATAACAGCGCTATTTCATCCTGTTGCCAACGACAAGTTACAAAAGTGGGTTCCACAAGAGTAAAATTATACCAGCAATCCCACTCGTCGGTGACACAGTGCTTTGTTGTCAGTGAATGTGGGTTCTTAGGGCGAAATATCTCTATTCTCGTGGCCTTCTCATGGTTTGAGCCATTGATCATTCTACACCCTACTCGGATTTCCACCCCTGCCTTACCTTTCAGGGTTGGGTACCAACTATTCCAGGTCCACTCATGTAACACCTCATTTTCTTGTAGAACTACAGTGGCCAAACTCAATTCTCCCTTTCTTGTACCTGCCGTCACATTGTGTTTAACAAAAGCTTGAGACCATGGCCACTCTGGGTCTCTTTGACTACAAACAACAGGGAATAAAAAGGTAAAACTGAATAGCATCAGTTGCATCTGCCTATTTGTCATTTTAGAATCTAGGTCTGCAGATAGCCATACATAATAAGAATAATATTACTGCCAAGATCAATGTCAGGATTCCCTGGAGACACTCAAGGTTAGCGTAGGCCAGTCCGTCTGTCCACGTACAGTTCATCTAAGGTTCCTGTAAGACACAAAGGAAAAGAAAATCTGCTCGGTCTTTTTGACCGACGGGGTTAAAAAGAGGGCGAAATCCACCAAGTACTGATCTGGTGTATCTTCCCTGAACAGTCTTTGGCTTCCCATGCATGGGGATTTTTGGGAGTAGCCAGCACCATTGGTACTGTTCCAATTTGAGGCATTTTCACTAACACTGGTTGCCCAGGGTGAAATCTTCCTAGGTATTTTCCCGGTTCATTGGGAACTTTTGGAGTGATGATATTGGTAGATACACAGAAAGCTTTCATTTTAGGACAGCCGTCTCCACTCCATCTGTTATTTAATTGATAGATGGCATCATCCAATCGCAAATGCCAACCAGGTTCATGAGTTTTTGCAAAACGCTTAACCAATCCATTGGTGCGTTCAACAATGCCATTAGCCTGAGGATAATAGGGAGTATGAAATAACCATCGAATCCCTTCTTCTTTGGCCCAGTTTTGTACCACCGTAGCGGTAAAGTGTGAACTGTTATCACTTTGGATTTCCTCGGGAAGGGGAAGTGTGCTGAACCACCCTTTTAGGCCTTTTACTGTGTTGTCCCTGGTAGCTGATTTGAAGCTGGTAGCCATAGTGAGGCCGGAGATAATTTCCACTCCCACTAGGACGTATCTTTTCTCACCTGATGATCTCAAGGGTCCAATATAATCAATCTGCCATGAATGTCACAATGTTTTCTTGTCCCGAATGTGTAAGGGAGGCGCCTTACTCAGATGATCTTTATTGAGTCGTAGGCAACATTGTGAACAGGCAGTTACTACTTGTTCGCACAGCTTAGCTGATACAGGCCACCCCCGGGCTAGACCTTCCTGATACAGGTCAGCACAGCCTGTGTGGCCACGCTTAACATGCAGCCATTCGAGTAAGCATTCCCATTCCTGACCATCATCTACAATATCAATTTGCTGCAGCCGCGTGAGGCTATCTACCTGTTGGTTGAACTGAGCAGTGATCGAGTTCGAACGATCATGGCCTTTTACCCAACCAATGTGCAATGCTCTCTGTCCTCCTATTTCTAACAGTTGCTTCCAACTATCCGTCTCCCAAATTGGGACTCTGTTCACCTGCCAATCATTGGCTGCCCAGAGACCTATCTGTTCAGTGGCTCCTTTAAAAACAGCATATGAATCAGTGTAAATGTAAGTAGCCCCATGTTGTGCAACTAGTAGGACAGCTCTGAGTTCCCTTACTTGTGCACTACCTTCCCCTGTTTCAACTGCTCTTTCTCCCGTTGCTACTTCAAGTGCTACGGCCTTGTATTTCCACTTATTGTTTTTGCAGTGAGATGACGCATCAGTAAACCACACTCCCGCAAGATCACTGCCTTCCTTCAGAGGAGGTGCTTCTTGGATCAGAGATGGTCTGTTTGGTGGGGATTGGAACAACAGGGCACCATCTATATCCTTCTGGAGCTTGGATACTTTAACACTACCTTCAGAGATTGGCATGATTTCATTAATGCCTTCTAAATAAGCATACCACTTTGGAACTGTGGGTTTCTGGGCAATGCCAGCTGGTGGTGCTGTCCCTTTACAGACCACATCTAGGAGGCGGAAAGGTCCCCGAACGATCACACTCTGTTCCCTCCTTATCTGCTCTGCTCGTTGCAACGCTCACACTAGGGACAGTAAACCCTTCTCAAGGTCTGAATATCTGCTCTCAGTATCATTAAAGGAGTGAGAGCTAAATTCTAATGGTCTCTCCGGTCCTGCTGGTCCCTTCTGCCATAAGTTACAATGAGAACCATGTTCACTGAACCCCCACTCTACATGGACAGGGTCAGTTGGATGTATAGGACCAAGTTGTTGGAATAACCTTAGCTCCTTTATTAGCAATTCCAGGGCATTAGTATGTTGTTCAGTCCACTCCCAGGATTTACCCTTTTTGAGCAAACTATAAAGGGGGCGAGCAATGATGGAAAATCCAGGGATATGTTTATGCCAATAACTTAAAGTTCCCAGAACTTGCTGTAGCTCCTTTGCGCTGGAAGGATTCTGTCCATGTTCTATTTTTTTCAGGGTATCCTGAGGGATGGAAGCAGCTCCCTTAATCCACCAGACCCCCAAGAATTTAACTTCCTGTGCAGGTTCCTGACACTTTGAGTCTGGAATTTCCAATCCTAAATCCAGTAATGTTTTTTGGATGTTTTCCATCATGTCTTTAACACTTTCTTGGTTCTCTCCCCCTATTAGGATGTCATCAATATATTGGTATACCATACATCCCTGTGAAACAGGAATCTCTGATAGCACTTTAGCTAAAGCATTATGAGCAATAGTGGGGGAATGCTTGTATCCTTGTGGGAGTTGGTTAAAGGTGTATTGGACTCCTTTCCACGTGAATGCAAACTGCGCTTTGTCTTGCTCAAGGAGGGGAATCATAAAAAACATGTCTTTAACAGCTAAGGCAGCCATCCAAGGATGGGCAGCTCCTTGTATCATTGTCACAATTTCAGTGATATTTGGAACCGCGGCGGTCAGGGGTGCAGTGTTGGCGTTTAACTTTCGGTAATCTACTGTGAAATGCCATTGCCCCGTTGGTTTCTTTACTGGCCACACCGGTGAATTATAAGGTGAGTGAGTCCTCTTAATGATGCCTCTTTTTTCTAAATCTGATACCACCCCGTCTGCTCCTGCAAGTGCAGCTGCAGGCAGTGGATACTGCCGGACGTTGGTGATTTTAGAGGGAGGCAAAGGTATAGAAGTTTCTAATAGACTCAATTTCGCTGTGTCTAATCCTTTTTCACGTCCTGCAAAACTCCACAGAGTCCCATCTGGAAATTTCCACATCCGCCCACGCAGCACATCAAACCCCAGGAGGTTAGTACGTGAGGCACCCACTAACACTTCTGCCCTAGTCATTTGCTGCTCTCCCGGCAACCAGAGGTTAATTTTTGTGGTGGGGCACTACACTGTCAATTCCTGTGAAGTTGACTCTGCGTCGGGTGGGATTTATACCTAGAAGTCGTGCTGTTTCATTAGTAATTGTGGACATTTGGGCTCCGGTGTTGATAATAAAGTTTACCGACATCTTTCGGGGTCCAACAGGAATGACAATAACAGGTTCAGAGTCTTTATGAGAGAGCCATTGGATCGCTAGTACCTGTCGGGCAGGGTGGCTCACTGCCCTCCCTGGGGATAGGAGTTTTTTGACTGGGACTCTGACAAATCAAGTTACGCTCCGGTGCAGAAGGCACAATTTTCTCACAACTTGGGGATTCTCTTGTTAGACTTTTTTCCCCAGCCGAATTATTCTTTCTAGTTAGAGATTGGACTAGCGTGCGGAGATCTCCTGTAGGGACACCATGCAAGAATTGTCGGGGCACACCTAATTGTAGGGCTTTACGCCACAACTCATTTCGGTCCTTGTCAGGCTTAAACCTTCCCTCCAATTTAGGGTTTTGAGTGTGAGTTCGGACTTGGCGAACTTTCCGGGGGTGTTCGGAGGATTTTTCACTAGTTAGGTTGGCCCAGCCCATTTGGCGCCCATATTGATCTATTTCCTGTACATATTCGTTCCAGGTGGGCATGTAGTTACGATGGCTCCGCCTATGAGCACTCCGAGCATCTCGTATGCGATCTTGAGTGTGGACAACGAATGGTTTCAGGCAATCGGGAAGACCACGGATGAGAGGGGCTAATCTATCAGGGTCGACAGGGGCTGACATTGGGGATTTCCAAAATTCCTCTCTGTTATACGTGGCTTGCAGACAAGCTGCTTTCCGCACAGCCGCAAACAGATCAGAGTAGCCTGTAGCTCTAATCTCTAACGGCTCCCCCCTCTCTCGCAGATCCATACCACCGGCCCAATAGACTGCTCGAGCAGTTAGGGAATAATCATGATCCCCGGACACAGTAGTTAAAAACACTCCCGGTCCCCAAGAGTCTCCTGCTTCCTCCTTGCTCAACATAATTCTGTCTCCCCCTTCAGAAGAAACTCGCCACACATACTCAACAGCTGATTCTTCTGGCCGCCTCGAATATTTCTCCCTTATTTTCGCTAACTCGGTTGGTGTCCATGGAACAGTACGCACAGTGGTGCGGACTTCATCATCATCATCAACTGCGGTTTCAGTTTTAATCAGAGGACGTAAAGGAAAGACTTGGGATTTCAAAGCAAAGCTCCTTTCCTCCTCATCTTCTTCCTCATCCTCACTATTAGACAAAAAATCTCCGGTCTGGGTTCCGGAATTTGGCTAACACATTAACTTATGAATTTGTTGGACTTGGGTCGAGGGCTGCATTTTATCTAAGAGCCCAGTCGCTCTTTCCAATAACATTTTAAGTTGGAGATTTCCACTTTTACGTTGGAGATTTTCACTCCCAAGTCGAGCATTTCAGTTTCCTAAACATTCATTCTCACTCACAAGCTTATCAACTTGAGTTCTTAATTTTTCTCCTGTCTCCTTCTGAAAAGCTAATGATGACTTCAGCACTTCATTCTCCAATTTCAGTGTTGCATATTCTACGGCTGAGATCAGATTAGGAGCAGGGGTTTCCCTAGCTTCTTGTTGTGCACAAGATAAACAGGCACCTAACACCGCACAAATCACACCCTTGCCTTTCCCCGTTCTGAGCTTTAGTGAAGCTCGACATTCTTCAATACGTTCCACCACTTTCTCTTCATCCTTCCAAAATTTTTGGGCCCACTCCTTCCCAGCCTGGGAAGGGGCACAATCATATTTTTGGAGCAGTTTATCCATGGCAATCCTGCCGACTACGCCAAATTTTGTTGTGTGGAAAGGGGCAAAGCGGTTTTGGCAGAAGATAAACCCCCTTGCGTTCTAACACTCCTCACCGAGGTGGGAGGCTAGGTGCGGCTGGGTTTAAATTCTGAGTGATGCCCAATTCAGCACTATCAGTCCAATCGCGTTTAATATGTATTAAACTATTACGATTTGGATACACTAATAGTGGACTGCACCTTCAGTCTAGTCGTGCTCATGAACTAGCACGGCCACTCTCGAGTCTTTGGTCGCGTTCAGTGAGGAACCGAAACGACTAGCTACTTAACCAGTGCAGTTTATTGAAACAACAGATATATAGGTTCTTAGGATTGCCGGTGATAAATACACTGTCTGCAAAGCACATGCAAATAAAAGTATTGTTACATATATCAAATGCGCGACAAAGTTATAAACGATACAGCCTGGCTATAAATGTAGGAAAGAGATTCTCTAGAGAGATTTCTAAGTTTCCCGAGAAAGCACTTGGTATAATCTAAGTCTCACCCAAAGGCATCCCTATGGGGGGAAGAAAGGCTCAGCCCATCGACTGATCCCGGAAGTCAGTGATGGAATTCTTTCACGATGGTGTCTTCCCTGGGTATCCCCCCTCTCTTGGGCTATTTTTATACTATTTGTTATCTTCAAGGTGGAGTTTGAGTGACTTTAGTCATAAATACTTCAATTATGATTGGTGTAAAATTCTCTCGCTTCACAATTAAAGGTATAATTTACGAAAAATTCAGGGTGCAGACTCAAGAAGGAGTGGTCGCACCTTGGAGGCGGGTAGCCTTTGGGATGGAGGTGTGTTTTGGTATTATAATGACATTATAATGAGCAAAGTTCGCACAAAGGACAGCATTTCAGCAAAATTTGACAAAATGTTGGCTCCGAATATCGAGCAGGCAGCTAATTGGCAGCTTATCTGTTTCATGGTATTGTCCTGTCCCCGTATCTGCTATACATCATAAGGTAAAGCCGTGGAATAATTGCATCCCGCTCCGTACCTCATGTAGCTTCACAAGCATCCTTATCAGGGAACCGTGGATGTTGCATTCTTCATGCCAGCTGCAGCTGTTTTCTACCTCAGAAGCCTCTTGACATTATACTTTTCCTTAATGTGTGAACAATGTTGTACTTTTGTATTTTTAGCCAATTTAGTAATTATTCCACAATGGGCCATCCCTCCAAAGTGTCTGACGAGTTCATTCAGTCCACGGCTTTGGGCTCCATCTGTTAAAAACAGTCTCTCAGGGCAGGTGAGATGGTGTGTGGTGCTGGCCTGTTGCATGCTGTATTTTTCAGAACATCTGACTGGTGTACCCAGCATGGCTCATGCCCACAGTCCATGGGCTGAAGATGTAGATCTTGAGGAAGTTGCTGGGCGCCAGCTGCTGAGGTCAGTTCTGATCCCATCACCACTGTGCTTTACTCAATTCTTCATCAAAGTCCATCTGTCCTTAATTTGGGTGATTCTTACTGCAGTACAGCTGATAGCAATTATAGTAACGAGGACATACAGTGACAGTGTTACTTAGCAATCAACAACACACAATTTGATTCATTGGCTATTCTCACCCAAAATCAGATCCCCATGAGGTACACATTGGACTTCCCCATCCTTCCGCATCACCCACCAAGTGCACCCAGGTCCTTGGGCAAAAGCAATCCCACGGATGGGTTTGCCTTTGCCTGAGGCAGGGCTAACCCAGACTGTCTTCCCTAACATATTCTTCATGTGCACTACGGGGACTTTATCCCCTTCTACGGTACGTGGAAGTTTTGATTGGGCAGGGCCAGCCCGATTGGTAGATCCCCTGGTGTTAACTAGCCAGGTAGCCTTTGCTAAATGTGCATCCCAATGTTTTAAGGTCCCACCACCCATTGCTCTCAGTGTAGTTTTTAACCGTCCATTGTACCGTTCTATCTTCCCAGAGGCTGGTGCGTGACAGGGGATGTGATATACCCACTCAATGCCATGCTCTTTGGCCCAGGTGTCTATGAGGCTGTTTCGGAAATGAGTCCCATTGTCCGACTCACTTCTCTCTGGGGTACCATGTCGCCACAGGACTTGCTTTTCAAGGCCCAGGATAGTATTCCGGGCAGTGGCATGGGGCACAGGGTATGTTTCCAGCCATCCAGTGGTTGCTTCCACCATTGTGAGCACGTAGCGCTTGCCTTGACGGGTTCGTGGCAGTGCAATATAATCAATCTGCCAGGCCTCCCCATATTTATATTTCAACCATCGTCCTCCATACCAAAGAGGCTTCAGACGCTTGGCTTGCTTGATTGCAGCGCATGTCTCACATTCATGGATGACCTGTGCAATAGTGTCCATGGTCAAGTCCACCCCTCGGTCACGAGCCCATCTATATGTCGCATCTCTTCCTTGGTGGCCTGAGGTCTCATGGGCCCACCGAGCTATGAATAGTTCACCCTTATGTTGCCAGTCCAGATCCACTTGAGCCACTTCAATCCTGGCAGCCCGATCCACCTGCTGGTTGTTCTGATGTTCCTCCGTGGCCCGATTCTTTGGTACGTGGGCATCTACGTGGCGTACTTTCACAACCAGATTCTCTATCCGGGCAGCAATATCTTGCCATAGTCCAGCAGCCCAGATGGGTTTGCCTCTGCGCTGCCAGTTGCCCTGCTTCCACTGCTGTAACCACCCCCACAGAGCATTTGCCACCATCCATGAGTCAGTGTAGAGATAAAGTACTGGCCATTTTTCTCGCTCGGCGATGTCCAAAGCCAGCTGAATGGCTTTCACCTCTGCAAACTGGCTCGATTCACCTTGTCCTTCACTGGCTTCTGCAACTTGTCGTGTAGGACTCCACACAGCAGCCTTCCACTTTCGATGCTTTCCCACAATCCGGCAGGACCCATCAGTGAACAGGGCATATTTCTTCTCATTTTCTGGCAGTTTATTATATGGTGGGGCCTCTTCCGCACGCGTCACCTGCTCCTCTGGTGACATTCCAAAATCCTTGCCTTCTGGCCAGTCCATGATCACTTCCAGAATTCCTGGGCGACTGGGGGTTCCCATTCGAGTTCGCTGTGGGATCAGTGCAACCCACTTACTCCATGTAGCATCAGTTGCATGATGTGTGGTGGGGACCCTTTCTTTGAACATCCAACCCAGCACCGGCAGTCGAGGTGCTAAGAGGAGCTGCGCTTCTGTACCAACCACCTCCGAAGCAGCTCGAACCCCTTCATATGCTGCCAAGATCTCTTTTTCTGTTGGAGTGTAGCGGGCTTCGGATCCTCTGTATCCCCGACTCCAAAACCCTAGGGGTCGACCTCGGGTCTCCCCTGGTGCCTTCTGCCAGAGGTTCCAGGTAGGGCCATTCTCCCCGGCTGCGGTGTAGAGCATGTTTTTAACATCTTGTCCTGCCCAGACTGGCCCCAGGGCCACTGCATGGACTATTTTCTGTTTGATTTGTTCAAAAGCTTGTCCTTGCTCAGGACCCCATTTAAAATCCTTCTTCTTCCAGGTTACTTGATACAGAGGGCTTACAATCAGACTCTAATCTGGGATATGCATCCTCCAAAAACCCACAATGCCTAAGAAAGCTTGTGTTTCCTTTTTGCTAGTTGGTGGAGACATAGCTGCTATTTTGTTGATCACATCCATTGGGATTTGGCGGCGTCCATCTTGCCATTTTATTCCTAAGAACTGGATCTCCTGCGCAGGTCCCTTGACCTTACTTCGTTTTATGGCAAAACCAGCTTTCAGAAGGATTCGGACAATTTTATTCCCTCTCTCAAAAACTTCTTCTGCTGTGTCTCCCCATACAATGATGTCATCAATGTACTGCAGATGTTCTGGAGCTTCACCCTGTTCCAGTGCAGTCTGGATCAGTCCATGGCAAATGGTGGGGCTGTGTTTCCACCCCTGGGGCAGTCGATTCCAGGTGTACTGGATGCCCCTCCAGGTGAAAGCAAACTGTGGCCTGCACTCTGCTGCCAAAGGGATTGAGAAGAATGCATTCGCTATATCAATCGTGGCATACCACTTGGCTGCCTTGGACTCCAGTTCATACTGCAGTTCTAGCATGTCCGGCACAGCAGCGCTCAGCGATGGCGTGACTTCATTCAGGCCACGATAGTCTACAGTTAGCCTCCACTCTCCATTAGATTTTCGCACCGGCCATATGGGACTGTTAAAAGGCGAGCGAGTCTTCCTGATCACTCCTTGAACCTCTAGTTGAGGAATCAGCTTATGGATGGGAATCAGAGAGTCTCGGTTAGTGCGCTATTGCCGCCGATGCACCGTTGTGGTAGCAATCGGCACCTGCTGTTCTTCGACCCTCAACAACCCCACAACAGAAGAGTCCTCCGAGAGACCAGGCAAGGTAGACACCTATTTAACTTCCTCTGTCTCCAAGGCAGCTATGCCAAAGGCCCACCGATACCCCTTTGGGTCCTTAAAATAGCCTCTCCTGAGGTAATCTATACCAAGGATGCATGGAGCCTCTGGGCCAGTCACAATGGGATGCTTTTGCCACTCATTGCCAGTTAGGCTCACTTCAGCCTCCAGTACAGTCAACTCTTGGGATCCCCCTGTGACCCCAGAAATACAAATGGGTTCTGCCCCTCTATAGCTTGATGGTATTAGGGTGCACTGTGCTCCTGTGTCCACTAGAGCCTTATACTCCTGTGGGTCTGATGTGCCAGGCCATCGAATCCACACTGTCCAATAAACCCGGTTGTCCCTTTCCTCCACCTGGCTGGAGGCAGGGCCCCTCTAATCCTGGTCATGGTATCCGGTACTCACTTCTTGCAGAAATGACTTGGAGGTTCCTTCAAGAGGATCAGAAGCAAGATCAGGCCTTCTGCTCTGTCTGGGGAACTGCCCACTGGAAACTGGGGCGGCACTTTTCCTGGAGGGATCCCCTTTTGTGGTTGTCCTTCCTTGCAACTCCTGTACCCGTGCCCGCAGGATCCAAGTAGGCTGTCCATCCCACTTCCTCATGTCCTCCCCATGGTCATGGAGGTAGAACCACAGGGTGCCTCGTGGTGTGTATCCTTTGTACTCTCTCTCTTGAGTGGGGAAACACCTGCTCCTAATAGCTGAGATGCTGGCCCGTACAGGTGGGGAGTAGGACATATTCTCTTGAAGTTGCTGGACCTTCCGGGACAGTTTCTCCACAGCTGAGACAAGGGGGGAAGAGAGACTTTCTTCATATCGCCGGAGCCGGCCAGCCACCTCATCCACCGTTGGTCCTTCTTCACCTTTCCATTCCATTACTGCCAGTGAGTTGGCATATGACGATGGTGCACTCCGTACAAACTTCCGCCACATGGGCCTTGTGCAGTGCACCTCATCAGGGTCCGTGGGCAAGTCTGTGTTGTCCAAGTCATAATAAATCATCTCCCGCACGGCTAATTCTCTCAGGTACTGGATACCTCTTTCCATGGTGGTCCACTTGCTTGGGTGACATACAACATCTTCACTGAAGGGGTACCTCTCCCTCACGCCTGACAGGAGTCATTTCCAGAGGCTGAGGGCTTGGGTCTTCTTTCCAATGGCCTTGTCAATGCCGCCTTCCCTAGACAGGGATCCCAGCTGCCTGGCTTCCCTACCCTCTAATTCCAGGCTACTGGCCCTGTTATCCCAACACCTAAGCAGCCAGGTGACAATGTGCTCACCTGAAAGTCGGCTGAAATCTTTTCGCATATCCTGCAGCTCACTCAGGGATAGGGATCGGGTAATTATCTCTGGTTCTGCCTCTTCCTCCTGTCCTTGTGATGGCCCTGGTTCATTGTCATCTCTTACTAAGCGAACTGATTTCTTTGTGTACTTCTTCTTCTGTATGGGGGCAACGGATACTGGCATGGGTTGGTTCCCTGGTTCAGCAGCAGTGGCTGCCACCGGGGTTGGAGTAGCTGCAGTGGCTGCCACAGGGGTTGCAGTAGCCGCAGTGCCCGTCGCAGGGGTTGCTGTAGCCGCAGTGCCTGCTGCAGGGGTCGCAGTAGCCGCAGTGCCTGTCGCAGGGGTCGCAGTAGCCGCAGTGCCTGCCGCAGCAGCGCCTGCCACAGGGGCCGCAGCAGCCGCAGTGCCTGCCGCAGGGGCCGCAGCGCCTGCTGGTCTGGTCTCTGTCTCTTTCTTCTGAGGGTGCTGCATAGCACTGAGCAGTGCCTGGTAGACACTAGCCAGGGCCCAGCACAGTGTGGTGAGTTGTGCCTCTCTGGAATAGCCACAGCATTTTCCCTTCAGATATTCTACTACTCTATCAGGGTCCTGTAATTGTTCAGGGGTGAAGTCCCAGACCATTGGAGGCGAGAAGTTCTCTAGGTACCTGCCCATGTTCTCCTACATGCCATGCCACCCCTGACTGTCCAGCCTCGGAGCAGATCTCTGGGTGGTAGTCTTAAATAGTCGTTTAACCCTAAACGAGACCTGGAACATATTCAGCAGACATAACACTAGGAACATGCTGGTTTGAGCATCCCAAGGATATTCAAAATTCTCAAAAGCTGTCATACCTGACCCGAAGGAGAAAAGGGAGGCAAAAGAGCTGGGGAAAGTGTCCCCCCCTGTTTCCCCCATAGACTGGGTGTAATTATTAATGAATTCTGAGAGACGGTGCCCAATGTACGGGCAGGACAGCAATACCACATAAACGCCCCAAAGTAACTGTCTAACAAGTGATGTTATCATATCATAAGCCGATATTGCACAGGACAGTAAAATGATAATCCTCATCCCCCTCCCAGAAGTAACAAATATCATCACAGGGAGTGCATAAAACACATAGGAATTTACATAACACAGCCATGAGAACAAACTAAGCAACATAGTGACCAGTAACTATTTACCTAACAAATTTGTTTTTTCAAGCTCTAGTTGGATTCTGTCCTTGTCTCAACCCTTCGTGCCCCACCTTGGGTGCCAAAAAAGGACTGTCGTGGTTTGGCCTCAGATGGCAACAAAGAACCACGTGTCGCTCGCTCAGCACTTCCCAGTACGGGAAGGATCAGAAGAAAAAGGCAAAACTCTTGGGTTGAGACAAAGGCAGTTTAACAGAACAGCAAAGGGAACAAGAAAACAACAACAATAACACGGACAGAGAAATATACAAACGCGATTACAGAACCGCCGCTCCCCGCCGGTCCGGACCCGGGATGCGCCAGCCCGCTCCAAACCCGACTGCCCGCCCCCTCCCTCCTTTTAATCTCAGGGTGGGTGTGGCTCACATGGCATGGAATACTTAACCCTGTCCCTGCCGGAACCAGGACACCAAGAAAAACAGAAAAGGTTACAGGGGTCAGGACACACAGTACAAACGTCAACAACCAGCGCATGTTGCTAAATACAATTCACTGTTCTAAAACTATAACGGCCCTTTCAGTTAAGTTACTTCCTTTTCCATGTGTATCTTTTCATACAGCAACACACAACTTTATCCCACTTTTCTTTCTTTACTATCCACCCTCTAGGTACAAAAAGGCCCTGACTACAACGAATTTCTGACAAAGGAATGTTTTCTTGTTCTAGGAACGTTTCTTGGCTACACTGTCTTTCATATCGCCACTATCTGGCTGAATTTATTACTTCATGACCCATTACCAGTAAAATTTTCAATAAAGCAAACTTGTCCCTTTGCCTTTTAACAAAGCAACGCTCACACCTCAACCCAGCTAAGCTGGCACTTCGATACCACTGAAACCCACAGTCCGGACAATGACAGGCAACCCAAGGTTCGCATTCACCACACTCCGGACATCTTATATCAGGAGTCCACACGAGCAGTTGAGTCATTTTCTGAGGGATTCTTTGTCAGCCATGGCTTCATCCACTTAGCGGGCAACCATTCGGGTGGATCTTCCCCTGTTGAAACACAAGCATAACCCCTTCCCCACATGATCAAGTCATGTGGGCCCAACCACTGTCCTGTCCTGAGGTCCCGCATCTGCACTTTTGCTCCAGGACCCACCCGTTCCTGGGTCACAAGAGAACCAAAGTGCCGAAGGAGGGGTGGCATCGCAGCAGGAGTATCATCAGCAAGCTGCAAAAAGTTTAATACATATACAGCTTTAGCTAATCATGCTTCAGGGGTTTCCCCTATCATTCCCCCTTTTTGTTTTTGTAAAAGGCGTTTTAGGGTACCGTGTGCACGCTCAACAATACTCTGACCCGTGAAAACGTATCAATTGATACATGTATATACCTCAAATGGCCAAATTCAGGAAGATGTGTGACATCAGTTTGCCAAAGCTGTAAAGCACGTAATCCTCGGGGATTGGTGCCATAATACATAAAAACTATGCGGTGCTATTGCTTGCTGTTTAACATTGGGCACAGGTCCCAAAGCCACTGCAGACAATAAAGCATCAGCTTGTGCATTGCCTTCTACAATAAATCCTGGTAACTGGGTATGACTTTTAATATGCATCACGTAATATTCCTGCTGTCGCTTTTGTATTGCTATCCAGAACAGTTTTAATACGCCAAACAGCAATTCATTGGTTACATTACCTCAGACAGCCTTGTCTAAACACTGTACCAGTCCAGCCACATAAGCTGAATCTGTTACAACGTTGACAGGGCCGGGGAAGTGCTGAAACACCATGGTCATCGCCCGTAGTTCTACGACTTGGGGCGATCCTTCTTGATGTTCGATCTTATGTAGCCATTGTGTTCCTTGTCTCCAAACAACAGCAGCTTTCCCAGTTTTTCCTGATCCGTCTGTGAACACTGTGGGGCCTGTATTCTAGCAGACACATAAGCTGGTCTGTTTTCATTTTTTACAGTTTTCGGTACTCCCATGACTGCAATGCATTGCAACTAATGTCGAATAACATCATGAGCCTTCTCTCCTATATGAGCACTAGCTACAATAAGGTGAGAAAACAAATCAACTGAAACATGTACATAGCGCAAACGTCCAAATTCCATAATGTGCATAACATCGGATTGCCAAAGTTCATCAGGTGTAAGCCCTCGCGGGTTAACCCCTGCAAATGATGGCAGAGGAGCCAGCTGCTGACAGCGCAAACGACCCTGCGAAATCAATCGTGCTAACATTTCAATCATCATAGTTACTGTTTTTGAAAAGGTATGTGGCAAAAATACTCACTCTAATGCAGTCAGGCTCTTTGCGAGTGTATCATCCCACTGTCCTATCAGGGCGTAAGGTTGAAAGTCTTGATATATCAAAAACAGTGTGCTGTAATGCTTTCTGAGCTGTTGGGGTTAATGAACGTGGAACCTACCAGGGAGGGGGGGGGCAGACACAGCGCTTCAGGGCATCCCCTGTATCTTCAAAGTGCGCTCATGTCTCTCCCCCTCTCTCCGACCGGAGACAGCCCCCTTATATCCTGCCCCGGACTGAGTGGAAAAGTACAGGCTAGGGTCGCTGCATGCGTGGCCAGCACATGCAGTGAGCCTCACCAGACTCATGATCCAGCTTTTCTAACTGCGGATGTCTGATACCTGACTACCTTGCACTCCCTCCTTGTTATCTTCTTCTTTGAAAGTTAGATTCTCATGGATACACATATAGCTTTTCAGCAACAGTACTGAGTCCCTTTTTCCCAACCTGTATACTGGGTTTGGTTCAACTAGTAATTTTCCATCGTGTCTCACTCGAACCATCCTCTATTATCCCTTACACATGCCACCCCGTGGCCCATAGTTGGGACACAAAGATATTTATAACTTGTACAAGAGTATGATGCAAAGCGGCATCTACAACTGATCATAGCAAAAAGCATACTAAACATAACAGACAAATTCCTTCCACACAGATAATGAGTATAATTTCCTTCAATCAACCCCACCCCCAAGTCCATCCAGCAAAGAGATTTCACCCAGTGGTCTCCGCAAGTTGCTGGCTCGGTCGGTGCAGTTCTTGCAACTGGGCATGGAGCGGTCACTTAGATTCATACAACACAGTCCTTTAAAATCTTGACAACCGTGTCCGTGAGCTAAAAGCAAAAAATCAATAGCAGCTCTGTTTTGCAGCATCGCATGTTGAATACTATCTACATCTAGCAATAACTCAGAAACAGCTGTACTAGTAGCATTACTAAACTTATCCCTGGCAGCGAGAGAGTCCTTGTTATCAAGAGTGCGTGCGGACTCCCTGTTCTTGCTGGTACTGTGCTTTGATCTTCTTCCACAACAGGCCAGGATTCTCAAGCAGCTAGATAAGGTGTCCCTGAGTCCATTACAGACTGTTGTCATCTAAGTGTTTTTCTTGCAAGCATCCGAGACTGAATAACAATTAGTGTGACAGATGTGTTTTCCAGCACCCAGGTGCGAGTCCCTTGAGCGTATTTACAATCCTCCTTGCTGGTCTTCCGTTGCTTTCCCATATTCCACCCCCCCGCTCAAGAGACCGCTTCTGCTGGGGTTCATTTAGTCTCGCAGGGTATAACACAGAGTAATTTACAAAGGCGTGCAATAACATATATACATATAGGAAAAAAAAAAAACCCAAAACATATCTCTATAGTACTGCTTGAATCAGGTGTCCTATTTTCTCTTTTTCTGCCGCTTTCTCGTAGCGCGTATGACATACTTTTGCGCTAATGCGGCACATTTCCCTTCTAATTGTTCCCCTTTTTTTTTCTTTTTTCCTTTTTTCTTTTTTCTTTTTTTTTCTTTTTTTTTCTTTTTTTCTTTTTTTTTCTTTTTTTTTTTCTCATCACTTACGGCTGACATAAAAGTCTGCCTTGCAACAAGAGCTCACCCTTAAGTTTCTCATTTTCCTACAGAGCATCCTATAGATTTTAGCTTAACTCCTTTTCCCAATCAACCATGATCTTATAGGCAAACAACCAGCCATATGCCCTGCATGGGTAAGCCGTTCCCGAGAGCGTAAGCATGTTGGCTGGCGAAAACTCCCCCAATATTTCAGGACTTCCATCAGTTCTACGGCCCATCATGGCCTATCTACCTGGGGTGCGCTTGCCTTACATCTAAACATTGTGTATATACAAACTTCTTCGCTTGACGGAGTGTCAACCCTAGTCATGTACGAGAACAGTACCACACTGGGCAGAACACCTGCTCAAGCAGAGTCACCAAACGACACTGCACACAGCAACAAACAAACAGTAGCACAGATGCTGATCAGCAGGTATGAGCTGGCGCCCACACACACTTACACAGCAGACATACAAAACCACCACTTCTGTCTCAGGGAGACGGCTGGGGAGGGGAGGGGGGGGGCGGGCAGCGGCGGGAGCGAAGCGGCTCCGGCTCCATCCTTCTCCCCTGACATTCTCACAATACACTGCAATACCCCGATTCCGGCTGCACACGCATAAGCAAAATTTGATTTTTAAAAAAGGAAAGTAATAAAGTCATCACGTGTTTGTTGTCATACCCGTATTGCATTACTGTTCATTGCAAATGACTTACAGTCTTCCAATCAAATGGCACCCATTCCCTATGACCCCCCTGTGTTAATACTGGGAAGGCCGAAAGAGATCCCGGTAGCATCCTGCCCTCTATCACCGCATGTTCTATAATACCTTTCCACCTTTGTCCTGTATCAAAAGTTGGATCTTTCCACACCAGTCCCCCTCCGGGGCTAGATCCCCCCACAGCTCCTTTTTGTTCCATACCCTTTTCAACAGTTAACTCTGCCTCACTTGTTGCCCTTTCTTTTGCGTTTTCCCATCTCCTTTCCTGCCCTCTTTTCCAAGCCGCCCGTTCTTCCTCCCCTACTCCAGTCCCAAATTTCTGAGTCAAATACTCATTTGCATCCTGTAAACCCATCTCCCCATCGTTTAACAGTGTACAAACCCATCTCCTCACTTTCTCCTCTTTAACACTGTCTCGCATCCCTTCTGAATCATCCTGTTGTTTTTCCCCAGACCCATCTGCTGTTACTCCTTCGGGCGGATCACCCGTTCCCGGACTCCCACACACTCTCTCCTCAACTGCCTGCAAACCCTCTTTTATAGCTTCATGAGCTTTTTTATAAGCCGTCCGTATCACGCCCGCTTTCGAACCCTTATCAAGTCTCTGCATTTCTGCAAGCAACTGGTGCATGGCGTTCTGTTGTTCACGGAGAGCATCACGGAGCTCTGCGATGTCGGTAGGCGGATAGATAGTTTTTGGACGAACTTCCTCAGAGGATGATGATGTTTCCATCGGCTGAGGAGATTCAGGGGGTAAAGGAAAGTTTTCAGGTTTCTGAGGGTCTGAGTACGGTGGTGCAGTTGGCACTGGAGAGGGAGCGACAGGCGGCGGAGGAGGCAATAATGGCCAATCATTAGGATCAGGTCCTCCCCAAAATTCCTTTTCAGACGGCTTTATTACAGGAAATGCATTAGAGGACGAACTGTTTCCCTCTTCCCCAGCTGCATCTAACACCCTCTGGACTGCAGCAGCAATAACAGCTGATCTGTGCATGCCTGCAATCAGTCCCTTCACCTGTCGATAAGTGCCTGCCAGGTTCCGGGCTTCCTTATTCTCTGACTGCACTGCTTCCCACATTTCCACTTCAATTCAAGTCCATGTTGAAAGGTCAAACAACTGACTCGGATTCCGAAGCAATCCGCGACGTCGGCACCAAGATAATAGTGCCAGTAAAGCACCCTCACTGAGGTTTTCCCCGGCGTTTTTTGCCAGCTGCAGCAAACTCTGAACTGCTGCCTTCTCCACTGCTGATACAGCCGAACCCATGCTACCGATCCACTTTTTCGTGGCTCCCACTTTTTCGTGACTCCCACTTTTTCCGTGGCTTCCGCGGGCCCGCTCCTGTCTCTCTCGGACAGCCCGGCTTACCTTCTCGCCATCCGGTAGTATCCCCGCGTTTCTTCTCCAGCCTTCGGTCCAACAACGCTTATCACGTCGGGGTCACCATTTGCCGGGTTTCTGATTCGACTCTGAGTCGTGCGGGCAACGGGAAAGACGAACACACCAATATGATGCAAGTCAATTCCAACTTTATTCAGCCTGTTACATTTATAGTATTATGCTTTCTGTTCACGCGCTCTAACTCCTACTGATTGCCTGCATGCTATTTTCACGAGCTGTCCACGTGCAGGCAGCATCCTGCTGATAGGTTGAAGGTCGATTGCCACGCGCTTCTCAGTGTCTTCTAACTGGTCGTCTCTGTCTGTTCACGCGGAGCAGCAGCTTTGCTTTTCACATTCCTTTCCTTGCTGATATCTCCTGGCGCTTGCTTAACTTTTCTCTCAAGGCGCCTCTCACGGGTACAGCTTTGTCTCATCAAGGCCAAACAGATTCCCTATGCTACTCTCTATCTTCACACTTTTGCCTCCCTTTTCTGCTTTGGGCCAGGTATGACAGCTTTTGAGAATTTTGAATATCCTTGGGATGCTCAAACCAGCATGTTCCTAGTGTTATGTCTGCTGAATATGTTCCAGGTCTCGTTTAGGGTTAAACAACTATTTAAGACTACCACCCAGAGATCCACCCTGAGGCTTGACAGTCAGGGGTGGCATGGCATGTAGGAGAACATGGGCAGGTACTTAGAGAACTTCTCGCCTCCAGTGGTCTGGGACTTCACCCCTGAACAATTACAGGACCCTGATAGAGTAGTAGAATATTTGAAGGGAAAATGCTGTGGCTATTCCAGAGAGGCACAACTCACCACACTGTGCTGGGCCCTGGACAGAATCTATCAAGCACTGCTTAGCGTTATGCAGCACCCTTAGGGGAAAGAGATGGAAACCAGACCAACAGACACTGCAGCTGCTGCAACCCCTGCGACAGACATGGCGGCTTCTGCAACTCCTGCGACAGCCACTGCAGCTACTCCAGCCCTGGTGGCAGTCACTGCTGCTGAACCAGGGAACCAACCCATGCCAGTATCCGTTGCCCCCATACAAAAGAAGAAGTACACAAAGAAATCAGTTCGCTTAGTAAGAGATGACAATGAACCAGGGCCATCATGAGGACAGGAGGAAGAGGCAGAACCAGAGATAATTACCCGATCCCTATCCCTGAGTGAGCTGCAGGATATGCGAAAAGATTTCAGCCGACTTTCAGGTGAGCACATTGTCACCTGGCTCCTCCGATGCTGGGATAATGGGGCCAGTAGCCTGGAATTAGAGAGAAGGGAAGCCAGGCAGCTGGGATCCCTGTCTAGGGAAGGCGGCATTGACAAGGCAATTGGGAAGAAGACCCAAGCCCTCAGCCTCTGGAAACGACTCCTGTCAGGCGTGAGGGAGAGGTACCCCTTCAGTGAAGATGTTGTATGTCACCCAAGCAAGTGGACCACCATGGAAAGAGGTATCCAGTACCTGAGAGAAGTAGCCGTGCGGGAGATGATTTATTATGACTTGGACAACACAGACTTACCCATGGACCCTGATGAGGTGCACTGCACAAGGCCCATGTGGCGGAAGTTTGTACGGAGTGCACCATCGTCATATGCCAACTCACTGGCAGTAATGGAATGGAAAGGCGAAGAGGGACCAACGGTGGATGAGGTGGCTGGCCGGCTCTGGCGATATGAAGAAAGCCTCTCTTCCCGCCTTGTCTCAGCTGTGGGGAAACTGTCCCAGAAGATCCAGCAACTTGAAGAGAATATGTCCTACTCCCCACCTGTACGGGCCAGCCTCTCAGCTATTAGGAGCAGGCATTTCCCCACTCAAGAGAGAGAGTACAAAGGGTACACACCACGAGGCACCCTGTGGTTCTACCTCCATGACCATGGGGAGGACATGAGGAAGTGGGATGGACAACCTACTTGGATCCTGTGGACATGGGTACAGGAGTTGCAAGGAAGGACAACCACAAAAGGGGATCCCTCCAGGAAAAGTGCCGCCCCAGTTTCCAGTGGGCAGTTCCCCAGACAGAGCATAAGGCCTGATCTTGCTTCTGATCCTCTTGAAGGAACCTCCAAGTCATTTCTGCAAGAAGTGAGTACCGGATACTATGACCAGGATTAGAGGGGCCCTGCCTCCAGCCAGGTGGAGGAAAGGGACAACCGGGTCCAACTGTGTGGATTCGATGGCCTGGCACATCAGACCCACAGGAGTATAAGGCTCTAGTGGACACAGGAGCACAGTGCACCCTAATACCATCAAGCTATAGAGGGGCAGAACCCATTTGTATTTCTGGGGTCACAGGGGGATCCCAAGAGTTGACTGTATTGGAGGCTGAAGTGAGCCTAACTGGGAATGAGTGTCAAAAGCATCCCATTCATAGAATCATAGAATCATTTAGGTTGGAAGAGACCCTTGGGATCATCGAGTCCAACCATCAACCCCACTCTACAAAGTTCTCCCTTACACCATATCCCCTAACACCACATCTAAATGACTCTTAAACACATTCAGGGATGGTGACTCCACCACCTCCCTGGGCAGCCTATTCCAGTGTCTGACCACTCTTTCTGGGAAGAATTTTTTCCTAATGTCCAGCCTAAACCTACCCTGCTGCAGCTTGAAACCATTCCCTCCTGTTCTATCGCTAATTATCTGTGAGAAGAGACCAGCCCCAACCTCTCTACAATGTCCTTTCAAGTAGCTGTAGAGAGTGTGATGAGGTCTCCCCTCAGCCTCCTCTTCCTCAAACTAAACAGTCCCAGCTCCTTCAATCGCTCCTCATAAGATTTATTCTGCAGGCCCCTCACCAGCTTCGTTGCCCTCCTCTGCACTCGCTCCAGCACCTCGATCTCTCTCTCGTATTGAGGTGCCCCAAACTGGACACAATACTCAAGGTGTGGCCTCACCAGTGCTGAGTACAGGGGGACAATCACCTCCCTCCTTCTGCTGGTCACACTATTTCTAATACAAGCCAGGATGCCGTTGGCTTTCTTGGCCACCTGGGCACACTGCTGGCTCATGTTCAGCCGCTTGTCAATTAGAACCCCCAGGTCCTTTTCTGCCAGGCAGCTCTCCAGCCACACTGCCCCAGGCCTGTAGCGATGCATGGGGTTGTTGTGGCCCAAGTGCAGGACCTGGCACTTGGCCTTGTTGAAGCACATTCCATTAGCGTTGGCCCATCGATCCAATCTATCCAAGTCTCTCTGTAGAGCCTCCCTGTCCTCATGCAGATCAACACTCCCGCTTAACTTGGTGTCACCTGCAAACTTGCTGATGATACACTCTATGTCCTTATCAAGGTCATCAATAAAGATGTTAAACAGAAATGGTCCCAACACCGAGCCCTGAGGAACACCACTTGTGACCAGCCGCCAGCTGGATTTAACTCCACTGACCACCACTCTTTGGGACCGTCCATCCAGCCAGTGCTTGATCCAGCAGATCGCATGCTCATCCAGGCCATGAGCAGCCAGTTTTTCCATGAGAATTCTATGGGGGACAGTGTCAAATGCTTTTCGAAAGTCTAGGTAGACAATGTCCACAGCCTTTCCCTCGTCCAATAATCGGGTCATCTTGTCATAGAAGGAGATCAGGTTCGTCAGGCAGGACCTGCCTTTCATAAACCCATGCTGACTAGGCCCGATCCCCTGCTTGTCCATTATATGACTTGTAATGGCACTCAAGATGACCTGCTCCATGACCTTCCCTGGTACCGAGGTCAGACTGACAGGCCTATAGTTTCCCGGATCCTCCTTTCTGCCTTTCTTGTAGATGGGTGCTACATTTGCTACCCTCCAGTCCATTGGGACCTCCCCAGTTAGCCATGGCTTCAGGTAGATAATGGAAAGCGGCTTGGCGAGCACGTCTGCCAACTCTTTCAGCACTCTTGGATGTAATCCATCCGGTCCCATAGACTTGTGCGCATCCAAGCGGTGTAGCAGGTCACTGATCACTTCCTCTTTAATTGTGATGACCTCGTTCAGCTTCCCCTCCCTGTCTCCCAGCTCATGAGGCTGGGTGCCCAGGGAACAGCTAGTTCCACTGCTAAAGACTGAGGCAAAGTAGGCGTTGAGCACCTCAGCCTTTTCCTCATCCTTTGTGACTCTGTTTCCCTCTGCATCCAATAAGGGAGGGAGATTTTCCCTAATCCTCCTTTTGTTGTTAATGAATTTCTAGAAACGTTTTTTGTTATCCTTAACAGCTGTAGCTAGGTTGAGCTCTAGCTGCGCTTTGGCTCTCCTAATTTTCTCACTGTATAGCTTCGCTATATCCTTATAGTCTTCACGAGAGACCTGCCCCCTCTTCCAAAGGTCATGGACTCTCCTTTTGTTCTTGAGGTCCAGCCAAAGGTCCCTATTTAGCCAGGCCGGTCTCCTTCCCCGCCTACTTGTTTTTCGGCACACGGGGACAGCCTCCTCCTGTGCCTTTAAGCCTTCTCTCTTGAAGTATGTCCGGCCTTCCTGGGCTCCTATATCCTTCAGGGCAGCCTCCCAAGGGATTTTGTCCGGCAGTCTTCTGAACAGGTCAAAGTTTGCCCTCCGGAAGTCTAAGGTGGCAGTTTTACTAACCCCTCTCCTTGTTTCTCCAAGAATCGAAAACTCAGTCATCTCATGATCACTGTGCCCTAGACGGCCACCAGCTTTTACTTCCCCCACAAGTTCTTCCCTGTTCACAAGAAGCAGGTCCAGGAGGGCACCTTCCCTGGTCGGCTCACTTACCAGCTGTGTGAGGAAGTTATCCTCCACACATTCCAGGAACCTCCTGGATTGTTCCCTCTCTGCTGTGTTGTATTCCCAGCAGATACCCGGGAGGTTAAAGTCCCCCACAAGAACAACGGCAAGTGACCGCGAGATTTCCCCCAGCTGCTTATAGAAAGCTTCATCCACCTCACTGCTTTGGTTGGGAGGTCTATAGCAGACTCCCACAGCGATATCAGCTTTATTGGCCCTTAACCTAATCCGAACACTCTCAACCCCATCATCACTATACTTGATTTCCGAGCTCTCATAGCATTCTCTAACATACAGGGCCGCTCCACCGCCTCTCCTTTCCTGTCTATCCCTCCTGAAGAACTTGTAGCCATCGATTGTGGCACTCCAGTCGTGTGAGGCATCCCACCACATTTCTGTGATAGCCACTATGTCATAGTTTTCCTGGTGCATCATGGCTTCAAGCTCCCCCTGTTTGTTGCTCATACTGCATGCATTGGCATAGATGCACTTCAGATGAGCTAATGATTCCAACACGTTTTTGTGAGTGTGGGCCCCATTTCCTACCACACCCTTCTTAAGGTGCTTCCATGATTTCTAAACATCTATCCCTTCTCTCAAATGAAACGGCAGAGCGAGAGTCCTCACTAGTCCACCATCCTTCAAGCCCTGGCATGCTTCCCTTGGGTTTAGTCCTGACAGGCCCAGTTATCTCCCCTTTCCCCCTCATATCTAGTTTAAAGCCCTGTCAATGAGCCCTGCTAACTCCTGCCCCAAAATTCTTTTCCCCTTCTGGGACAGGTGCATCCCACCTGCCACCAGCAGGCCAGGTGTCTCGTATAGCAGCCTATGATCAAAAAACCCAAAGCCCTGCCAATAACACCAGTCCCGGAGCCCCGAGTGCCAGATCCAAACCGACTCTCAGTCGTGCGAGCACAGGGAAAGACGAACGCACCAATATGATGCAAGTCAATTCCAACTTTATTCAGCTTAATCGTTACATTTATAGTATTATGCTATCTGTTCACGCACTCTAACTCCTACTGATTGGCTGCATGCTATTTTCACGAGCTGTCCATGCGCAGGCAGCATCCTGCTGATAGGTTGAAGGTCGATTGCCACGCGCTTCTCAGTGTCTTCTAACTGGTTGTCTCTGACTGTTCACGCAGAACAGCAGCTTTGCTTTTCACATTCCTTTCCTTGCTGATATCTCCTGGCGCTTGCTTAACTTTTCTCTCAAGGCGCCTCTCACGGGTACAGCTTTGTCTCATCAAGGCCAAACAGATTCCCTATGCTACTCTATCTCCACACACAAGTTGACCTGATGCCTCTTCCTGTTAATTTCCTCAGTCATGATTGCCACTGAAGGGATAGAGGAGAACACAACTTGCATTCCTGATCCCTTAAGCAGCTGTCCCAAGGCTCTAAAATCTCTTTTAATTGATTTTGGGCTCCTTCTACCCACTTCATCACTACCCACCTGAAATACTAAAAGGGGGTAATAATCAGAGGGGTTTACTAGGGCAGGAAGTTTGTGCCCCAGGGAGGCAGCAGACTTCCCTGTGAAGTGGGTCAGGACGGCATATTGGCCCCTCTGCCCCCCTCAGTAGAGAGTTACCCACAACAATGACCCGTCTGCTTTTCCCTTTGGAGACAGTTGTGATGCTAGGTCCGTGGCGACTTGGTCTTTCTGACATTTTTGGCCTGGGTGTATCATCCTCCTCTCCAACAGCCAGTTCCTCCTGCAGGACTCCATACCTGTTATGCAAGGGTAACTGGGAAGGTGGGAGGGGCTGGGAGGGGATTTGCCTGCTTCCCCGAGCAGGGACCTGTTTCCATTCCCCCTCTTCTCTGAGATCCCCTCCTACTGCCTGGTGACAAGAGGGGAGGGGGTCCTCTGATTTGTGTGGGGCCTCAACCTGTTCCCTTTCTCTCAGGGAGTGGGTCCACCAGTCAATCTCTCTCTCACATTCCCTGATACTCCTCAACCTCTCCACTTCATCCTTCAGCTCAGCCACCTGGCTGAGCAGATCATTCACCTGTTCACATCTGACACAGGTGTTGTCTCTGCTGCCCTCCATTGCAAGTGCCAGGCTCCAGCACTCTCTGCAGCCAGAGGCCTGGACGCCCACATGTTTGCGTGGGGCCTCTGTCTGGGTGCCCACAGCTTTTCTAACAGCAGCCTTCGACCGGGTAGCAACCATGGCCAGATCTCTACAAGCAAGTGACACCTTGCGACTCGAGGGTCAGTTGGGGTGAGCGCCCTAGTCCTCTGACCACTTAGAGGGACTGAACTTACCTCGTGCACTGGCAGAGGCTCGGCGCCCTGCCATACAAGCTGCAGCCAGCTGAGGCACCCACCGGGGCACACACACAAGCACTGGTTGCTCATTCTGTGCTCTGTGGGCAGGGACTAGCCCTCCCTGACAGCCCCCAGCACAAGCAGAGGTCTTTTCCTGGCTTCAAAAAGCCCCAAAAAGAGCTTTTCGTCAGCCCTTTTTTGCTGCAGATCCCTTCCCCAGTGCAGTCTTACTTGCCCTGAAGCTGGTCGCCGTGGCAAAGAGAGATCAATACAAAGCACATTTTATTTAAACATTCTTGCAAGAACAGGTGACCTAGCAGGTAGGCACACCTGAGGTCCCAAAATAACTTCTTTTTCTTCCCTATCCCCGGCCAAAATTTCCCTCCCCTTTTTCCCCATTGTCTAGGTACTCCAGGGTTTACAGCCTATCCGATTCGCCTAAAACTTCTTCCCTTTGCTCCACCTCTATTTACTTCTCCCCATCACCCCTCCCCTTACTTCACCTGTTTATTTCTTCCCTTTTTTGGTATTATTGCCCACGGTAGCTGGTCTCAGTTAAACATTCATCCTCCTGTTAAACCACCGATCCGGCATAGATTGGTTTCTCCTTTGTCTAAGGGATGAGCATTCTTGCATGTCTCTTGATCGTCCTTTGTGTTGTTAATCATTCTCTAGCCACATCATTGCAGACTGGCCAAGTTGTTCCTCTGCAAAAACAATACTTAACTTTTTCTTACAGGTCCAGTCTCTCAAGTACCAGCAATTTGGACTATGCCAAAGCCTGAAGGATTATAAATGGTGACAATATGACTCATCATAGAAACAAATTCTGTAATCAATAAACTGTGGGTTTCAGAAGCCCCACCTTTCATGATCCAAAATATTAATCTGTCTGTATTTGACTTTGCAGTCAATCATTGGTCTTCAAAGGGCTCTAGCTAGCTCTTTCAAGTAAGAGAAACAAAACTTTGATACACTTTAAGCGTGTATGAAAGGAGAATCTGAGCTTTTCACAAATGCATAATATCTTAAAACTTCTCACTTTCCAGAAAACTTACTGCTTTTCCCCTGAGAAGATTAATACCATAAAATAATTGCTTGGTATATTTATGAAGGCCAACTGAAATTACTATAAACTGTAGTACTTTTAAACCTTGTCTTTCTGATTGTATAACATTGTATTGTCTCTTCAAAGAGCAATATTGCTCCATGACTGATGACATCAACAAGTATCAGAATTACATCAAAATACAGCTGGGTCTGAATCTTCGGAGTTTGTGTAATCTGGTGTATCCCAACCTCTCTAACTCATGTCTCACTTCAATCACTTAAGAATTTATTGTGCCTCAGCACAGGCCATCCCTAGAGTTCTGCATGCTTCACTGGCATTTAGAAATGCTTCATCAGTGAGGCACGCCTCATACACTGGGAAACTCTGCTGGAGAGCCCTCCCCTGCCCCCCTGCACCAGCTGGTTTGGTCCTGACATGTTTTTTTAACCTGTTCCGAGACACTTCATGCCATAGCTTCAGAAGTGTTCCTAGGCAACCTATTACAGCACTCAACGAATTTGTAAAATTAAATACTTGAAGTTCAGTCTCTTGTGTTTCACCCTTATTCAGCCATATATGCTTTGCTCTGTATTTGGAAAAGAAGTGACAAAAAGCATATGGAGCTTTACCTTTGGCAAAGACTCAAAAACCAATTAAGAGTTCAGCAGTAGGAGCTGCTGCCTTGATCCTGGGCTGAATTTCACACCCCAGTGTGAAGAGATGCATGCAACCTTTCTCAATTCAAATTGTATGCATGAAAAATGGGTTCAGTCCCCAGCACAGAAGTGACTGCCACTTCCTGTAGAAAACACCGATGACTGAGCTGGGCTCATATACAGATACTTGCAGCCTCAAGTCAAGCTGCAGCACCATTTAGAGGCAGGGCTGGCTCTTCCATCTGAGTGAGCATGCTTTCCAGAACTTTTATCAGATTAACATAGCCACCAACTCTTTCCCCCCCAGTGAATCTCTATGTATTGTATCCCATGACTGAGGTCTACACAGATTACCAAGCCTGGAAAAGTACTGCTGCCTATAGAGCCTTCAGAATGAAAGACATCAATGCCAAAAGTGGAGCTAAACAACTACACAAACTCTAAATATACCGTTTCTTAAGTGGCACATGAAATCTCCCCGTTATTCAGAGGTATATCATAAAAACTTTAAAAAAATCTTCGCATGAGCTTTGTAGGGCTGGGACTGATTTATGTGTGTGTTATGGACAATCACAGGATCTATCAGATATAATTACTGTATGTTACTATTAAGATCTTTACTCTTGGACCAGGATTCCACTGTGCTAGGTACTATACAAACAAAAAGCAAACATCCTCTCAGCCAAAGAATTTTCTAGTTAATTCTAATAATTAATTAAAAAGGTTGCATGGGAATGAAGAGAGGGGACTGGTGCCAAAATTGCTCTGGGTTCATGTCAACAAGAATGCAATACATGTGCATGTACATGCCTCCTCAGCACTACACACTTCCATTAATCCATGATGTGGTAGAAAGAGAATTGGAAGTGAAGGATAAACAGGCACACTGCAATATAATGCTGGGATGAGCTCTGTCTCTGTTCTACTAGCTGAGAAGACGAGCCAACAGAATATCTGGTTTTAGAGCTAACCTAGACAAACTAGCCAAATGTTGTGGCAGACATTTTTATTTGAAAGGGAATCAGGGAAAGGAGGAGATTGTTGGTCATTTTGACAAGCATTAACATCCACAAAACAGGATATAATTAAGCAAGGCAATATATTCAGGGACCGATGAAAAGACAGAAGGAAGCTAAAACTACAGAAAGTGGAGGATTCAGAGTGAATTAAATAAAGGAAGCCTCTAGCAATTACTGTGTGTTTATTAGGAGACTATCTTGCAGATGTCTGCTGCCAAAACTCATTTTTCTGAAAACTAATAAAAACCTGAGAAGCACAGGATTCTTATAATGCATTCAGAAAAGACAAAGAGAAGCATCCATAACAGTATTAGGGGAGCTCCCTGTTGGTACACTTAATGTTAATGGCTAAAGAATCAACATGGTGATCCTCCTGGTCACTGAACTGAGAACATCTGTCCCCACAGGGAACAAGAAGAGGAATATATGTAAGACAAGGAGTTCCTGAAATATCAAGGTCATTGTAAATCTAACAGCATAGTGCAATGGTACTAGAATTCCCCTTATTTTGGAAAATTGTTCAAATGATCCAGTCCAGAAACTTGATTTTCATCAAACCATCGCTTTGTACTTGCAAAATGATTATTATTGTAACTTGGAAGAGATACAGTGAGTGTATAGCCTCAGTACAAGACAATCAGAACATTTTCAGTCAAGAAAGTGCACACTCTCTCCTGCTTGCAAACTGGCCAGTGTATTGGGCTAAGAATACATTTTTAGTTTGCTAATTTCCTGCACAAGGCCCTATTGCTGATTAGTTACAGCAGTGATGAAGTATTCATGCTGTGTTAAAGAAACTGCACAATGGAAAAATTTATCAAATGCTGAGAGTGTTTTATGGAGCATTCTACTATCACAGTAAGCTTGACTGACTTCTATTGGTGCCCTCACACTACAGAAAAGCCGAGTTGCTTCCCTTCTTTATCTATTTATTTTAAATGGCCTTTCAAATTTGTTTGGTGTCATCAAGTTGTGATACACTATAGTGCTACTTTCACATACCTTATATTCTGTAGCTTTCTTAAGGGTGGATTCAATTACTGGTACTGCCAGAGGCTATCCATGTGCAGTATACTATTTTTCTTTCTCCCCCATCTGTAAAACAGTAGGAAGAGTCTCTTTCTTTCTTTAACATTGTCTGACCTAATGAGAAAGTATTTTGTTATGATCTACGCATCCAGTGCACAGAACTGTATGGTCTCTTAGGCCTCCAGATTTCTTCAAGACTTTCTAAATTTCACCTGCATTTTCCTTCACTAATTTTGCTTTTCCATATATAAAACCATTTCCTTAAATAAAACCTCTTGTACAATATCTTCTGCCATATTGCAAGGAAGTGGAGAAATTAACAACAGAAGGACACTGAGCAGTCTCCATTCTTTCATTATTTCTAACACAGATCATTTAGACATGTTACTCTGCTTTCCTCAGAGTTAAAACCAATAAGGTTTCATATATTGCTACTCCACTTGTAGGATCTAGTCCAGGAAAGGAAGGAAGCTACCTAGTAGTAGTCACTAATGAATTTCTTCACAGACCTTGGGAAAATTCCTCTGCATTTTAAATGAACTCAGAGGCATTGCTCATGTGTCAGCGTCAAAGACAACAGCTCTGAAAAAAATCTTTGTTGATTGTAATTTCCTTTTAAACATGAAAGAAACTTTATTTTTCCATCTCTTCTTTACCTGCATCTGGGCCTACTCCTTTCTTTGTATGCATCCTTTTCAAAATTACATGTATAATCATATAGAAAACACCTCATTAATTAACTGCCTATACTCAAGCAAAACCAGAAGGAACACCTTCCTTTTGTGGTGAAATAAAAAAATTCAACTAGCATATGTAGTATAAGAAATCAATTATCAAAAGTAGCAACAGGACAAGTTAAAAAAATTAGACGAATCAATGTGGTGGGTTGACCCTGGCTGGACACCATGTGTCCACCAAAGCTGCTCTATCACTCCTCCTCAGCTGGACAGGGGGAGAGAAAATATAACGAAAGGCTCGTGGGTCAAGATAAGGACAGGAAGATCACTCAGCAATTACCGTCACAGGCAAAACAGACTTGACTCGGGGAAATTATTTAATTTATTGACAATTAGTAGTCAGAGTACGGTAATGAGAAATAAAACCCAAATCTTAAAAACACCTTCCCCCCACCCCTCCCTTCTTCCCAGGCTCAACTTCACCCCTGAATTCTCTACCTCCTCCCCAAAACGGCGGGATGGAGAATGGGCATTGCAGTTAGTTTATCACACATTGTCTCTGCTGCTCCTTCCTCCTCACATTATTCCCCTCCTCCAGCGTGGGGTCCCTCCCACAGGAGACAGTCCTTCATGAACTTCTCCAACATGAGTCCTTCCCCTGGGCTGCAGTTTTTCACAGACTGCTCCAGCGTGGGTCCCTTCCATGGGGTGCAGTCCTGCAAGAACAGACTGTTCCTGCACGGGTCCCACACAGGGTCACAAGTCCTGCCAACAAACCTGCTCCAGCATGGGTTCCTCTCCGTGGGTCCACAGGTCCTGCCAGGAGCCTGCTCCAGTACTGGCTCTCCATGGGGTCACACCCTCCTTTGGGCATCCACCTGCTCCAGCATGAGGTCCTCCACAGACTGCGGGTGGATGTCTGCTCCACCATTAACCTCCATGGGCTGCAAGGGGACGTCCTGCATCAATCACCATGGTCTTCACCAGGGGCTGCAGGGGAATCTCTGCTCTGGCGCCTGGAGTACCTCCTCCCCCTCTTTCTTCACTGACCTAGGTGTATGCAGAATTGTTTCTCTCACTTCTCTCTCCTGGTTGCTGTTGCTTTCCTTCTTAAGTATGTTATCACAGAGGTGCTACCTCCATTGCCGATTAGCTTGGCCTTGGCAAGCAGCAGGTCCCTCTTGGAGTCAGCTGGCATTGGCTCTATCAGACATGGGGGAAACTTATAGCAGCTTCTCACAGAAGCCACCCCATAGGCCCCCCACTACCAAAACCTTGCTACGCAAACCCAATACAGTCAACTATAACAGAGGATAGTCTATTGCTGAGGCAGAACTGTGCTCTTAGACAAGAAAAGCAGCAGTTTGCAGACTCACTGAAGAAAGTCCCTGTTCAGTCCTTCTGTTTAAATTTTTATTGACTTTCCCCAGTCTTTGATTTGAAACTAATTTAGTTCTCAATTGCTTTGGCTTTAAAATTAATTAGTCTATGTTAGGCTCATTCTACCTCTATACGAATGCATATTTCGTGCAGAGCATCTTTTGTTCAGGAGTTGCACAGAGCTCTAACACCACTGATGAATGCAGCCTCAAAACAGGCCTAAACGTTCAGTTTTTAGATATGGTGAAACTACAGTACAGAAGCACAAACACCAAGGCTGAACAGGATGCTTCAAAAATGCTTTTCCTATTTAGTCTTGCTTTCAGCTTTTATTTCTATCTACCCCAATGTTACAGTTTTATTTGTTTCTTAACCCTTATACTTGATAGAAGTACCAGATCTATGAGAGGACATATTTTTGTTAGAAGTACATGCTACATTTAGGAAGTCTCAGGATATCACCCTGGTAACCACCCTCGCCTAACTGAAGGAATAGAATTCACCATTCAGCAGACTCAAAGTAGCTAGTGCATTGCTTAAAACCACTCTTCTGCACAGAAAGGTTAGCTTTGCAAGGTCTCTAATGACTATAAGATACAGCAATCAACCCTATGGCAGCTAGGATCTAGTTCATCCTTTACTGACCTACCTACTTTTTTTGGACAGCCAGTTATTATAACAAATGACAAGCTGAATATCTGATAAGGAAGTATATCTGCCTATTGTTGTCAATCTCCAGAACTATATCACTAAATGCTCTTCTTCGTTTTGATGAATTTAAGGCACCTTTGCAAGTAAAATACAAGGAACAACCTTATTATGTTAAAAAGAAAAACAGTATCATCAAAAAGTTGCAAAATTCTAGATAAATTTATAAATTTCAAAACAACATACGAATGGAGAAGCAGTTTACAGCAGCACAAAATAAATGATTTGTTTATATATAAATAGAGAGTATTTGTGTATATACAAATAGAGAGTAGCCCTGCAGAAAAGGACTTGGGGGTACTGGTGGATGAAAAGCTGGACATGAGCCAACAATGTGCACTTGCAGCCCAGAAGGCCAATCACATCCTGGGCTGCATCAAAAGAACCGGGGCCAGCAGGTCGAGGGAGGTGATTCTGCCCCTCTACTCTGCTCTCGTGAGACCCCACCTGGAGTACTGCGTCCAGCTCTGGAGCCCTCCGCACAAGAAGGACATGGACCTCTTGGAACGGGTCCAGGGGAGGGCCACGAAGATGATCAGAGGGCTGGAGCACCTCTGCTATGAGGACAGGCTGAGAGAGTTGGGGCTGTTCAGCCTGGAGAAGAGAAGGCTCCGGGGAGACCTTATAGTGGCCTTCCAGTACCTAAAGGGGGCCTACAAGAAAGCTGGGGAGGGGCTGTTTGCAAGGGCATGTAGCAATAGGATGAGGGGCAATGGTTTTAAACTAGAGCAGGGTAGGTTTAGATTAGACATTAGGAAGAAGTTCTTTACAATGAGGGTGGGGAGGCACTGGAACCGGTTGCCCAGAGAGGTGGTGGAGGCCCCATCCCTGGATACATTCCAGGCCAGACTTGATGAGGCTCTGAGCAACCTGATGTAGTTGAAGATGTCCCTGCTTACTGCAGGGGGGTTGGACTACCCTTCCAACCCAACACATTCTATGATTCTAGACAGACAGAAGAACGTTAGGAAAAACCTCATTCCCTAAGTATTGTACCAATTAGTCTTTATAGTATGAAATTTCATGAACTTTCTTAAGATATATGTAGTTTACATTGTATATCCCATAGTCACTTAAGTAAGCCTGACTAAAGGACCCCAGCTCATTGCAAGGAGGAGGACAACAGCCCCCACCCTGAAGAATAAAGGGTACCCCTGGACTACCCAGATCACGCCAGCATCCCATCCCCTCAGACACCTCTGTGAAATTCTCCCCTTATCTGGCATCATAGAAAAGTAACTGCAGCAAGACCGACTCCAGGGACATCTAGATCAAGAAAGCAGCAGATGGATGATGACACCATAGAATTACAGTTGCTTTGCAAAACAGTAGTGTGTGTTAAGTAGCGATTGGTCAAATCATGTTGTACCTGAAAGCTTGAAAGGTATAAGAAGCCTGTGTAAAATTGCATTTGGGGTGCCCCAATTTGAATGGGACACCTCATGCACATGAATAAAGAATTATTCTTTAAAGTGACATCAAGTAGCCCTATGTGTTAACTGATAAAGTTTGCTGTTAAAAGAAACAAACCAGACCATTATTACATTTTTTAAATGAAGCAAGCACTTCAGTAAAACTGTTTTTTTCCAGTTCCCTATAAATATTTTAAGAAAACTAAACTTTCAGCAATGGCATACAAAACAAATATAACCATTTTGTTAGAAGGCAAATCCTTCCTACGCTTAGCTTGCTTTTTGGTTGTATGTAAGTACAGAGCTATTCTAGTGTGACACCATATGGTAATAAAAATAATAAGAAATTCAACTTTACGAAGAACTTCACAAATACACGAATGCGATCTCACGATATCCAGGAAAATACCAACAAGACATTAGGATTTTGACTTTCTAGCAAGGTCCTGTGTAACCTCATTGATTTCAGTTCTGCAAACTGGATTTACATTTTCATCTTTGACATAACATTTAAAAATCACAATTCCTGCACCAGATAACATGGTGAATGAATCCCATCAGGTCCCATGGACCTGAGGAGCCTGAAGGTGCACAAGTCCATGGAACCTAATGGGATTCATCCGGGGGTCCTAAGGGAACTGCCAGATGAAGTTGCTAAGCCCCTATCCATCATATTTGAGAAGTCGTGGCACTCTGGTGAAGTTCCCACTAACTGGAAAAGGGGAAACATAACCCCCATTTTTAAAAAGGGAAAAAAGGAGGACCCAGGGAACTACAGGCTGGTCAGTCTCACCTCTGTGCCTGGCAAGACCACGGAGCAGATACTCCTGGAAACTCTGCGAAGGCACATGGAAAATAAGGTGTACAGCAACAGCCAACATGGCTTTACAAAGGCAAATCGTGTCTGAAACATTTGGTGGCCTTCCGCAATGGCATTACAGCATCAGTGGATAAGGGGAGAGCAACTGACATCATCGACCTGGACTTGAGCAAAGCATTTAACACTGTCCCACATGACATCCTTGTCTCCAAACTGGAGAGACATGGATTTGACGGATGGACCACTCGGTGGATAAGGAACTGGTTGGATGGTTGCACTCAACAGCTCGATGTCCAAGTGGAAACCAGTGATGAGTGGTGTTCCTCAGGGGTCAGTACTAGGACCAGTACTATTTAACGTATTTGTTGGTGACATGGATGTTGGGATTGATGTCATGGGTTGGGTTGGCCAATAAAATGACAGATGCTCTACCCCACCTCTCGCTCCAAGGAGAGCAAGAGGAGAGATAAAGAGATTTATGAGCTTAGAAGAAACTAAACTACTCTAATGAAATATTAACAATAAAATAAAAAAAATAATGAAATAGATACAATATATATAAAAGCATATCAAGTTCCCAGGAAGATGTCACTGACAGACACTAGGTAAGTACCACAATAGACTCAGTGATGGATGGGAACTGGATTCCAGAACACACTAATCAGGATGAAAGACAGACCAGCAGACAGGGTACTCCTCAGACATGAGTCACTGAATAAGCCAAGAGCCTTTGATCTCTCAGCTTTTATACTGATCATGGCAGATGGGATGGAATACCCTATTGGTCAGTTCCACCCTATCGTGGTTTTGGCAGAATTGGTCAATGGCTGGCAACAGATGCTCTCCCCCCACCTCTCGCACATGGAGAGGAGGAGGAGAGATAAAGAGATTTATGAGTTTAGAAGAAATTAAACTACTTTAATGAAATATTAATAATGAAATAAAAAGGGAATAATGAAATAGATACAGTATATACAACACCATATTAAGCTCCCAGGATGATGTCACCAGCAGGCACTGGGGAAGTCCTAGACTGGACTCAGCAACGGGTGGGAACTGGATTCCACAGATGGAGTCGGGAACACACGGATTGGGATCAAAGGCAGATGAACAGACAGGGTCCTCCTCGGACATCAGCCATTGAAGAAAGAGAGAGCGACCCTTTGATCCCTCAAGCTTTTATACTGAGCATGGGGCAGATGGGATGGAATACCCCTGTTGGTCAGTTCTGGGTCACCTGTCCTGTCCGCTCCTCCCCGCAGGTGGGACCCCTCTACGCTTTTCCATTTCCGACCCTCCAACGGTGCAAATAACGAAATTAGCTGACCTTGGTTGTTAAAGCAATAAGTATAAGCAAGAGCCTCTCTGCCTACCATTCCTTGGCACAAACTGTAAACACAGATCTTATCACTCTGAGAATGAATAGTTTTAGACACAACAACATGCTGTTAATTTCAGAGAGTTAGAAGAGGCCTAGCTAAGAAATACAATTACTGAACAGAAAGTTGGTTCTGTTTCACCTCAGACCAGGTCATTACACCCCTTAATTCCATACCATTTGCATCATGCTCAGATCACTAATACTTCTTACCCGTCAAATATATACATATACAGATATACATATATATGCACACAGATCAGTCATTTATGATTCATCTTTATACACAAAAGTCCATTAAGTCCATTTAGTTCATAATTGCAGAGTCTCATCTATTATAGCAGACTCAGGATTAAGCATTCTCACCCAGGGTCAAATTTCCTTGAGGCACACATTGAACTTCAGCAGCACCCACCAAGTACATCCAGGTCCTTGAGCAAAAACAGTCCCATGAATGGGTTTGCCTTTGCCTGAGGCAGGAAAAACAGTTTTCCCCAGCATATTCCTTTCATGCACCACAGGGACTTTATCCCCTTCTACAGTATGTAAAAGGTCTGACTGAGCAGGACCAGCTCGACTGCTGGATCCCCTGGTGTTAACTAACCAGGTAGCTTGTGCTAAATGCTTGTCCCAATTTTTAAAGGTTCCACCACCCATTGCTTTCAGGGTGGTTTTTAACAATCCATTGTATCACTCAACTTTCCCAGAAGCTGGTGCTTGATAGGGGATATGCTATACCCACTCAATACCATGTTCTTTGGCCCAATTACCTATAAGATTGTTTTTGAAATGAGTCCCATTGTCTGACTCAATTCTTTCTGGAGTACCATGTCACCACAAGACTTGCCTTTCAAGGCCCAGGATGGTATTCCGGGCAGCAGCATGGGGCACAGCACAGGTTTCCAACCATCCGGTGTTTGTTTCCACCATTGTAAGCATGTAGTGCTTACCCTGGCAGCTTTGAGGGAGTGATATATAGTCAATTTGCCAAGCCTCCCCGTGCTTCTTAACCATATTGTTTAACCTGTATTTTAACCATCGTACCCCATACCACAAAGGTTTTAAACCTTTAGCTTCCTTGATTTCAGTGCATATTTCACAACTGTGGATAACCTGTGCAAGAACGTTCAGGGTCAAATCCACCCCTCGGTCACAATCCCATTTATATGTTGCATCCCTTCCTTGGTGACCTGAAGCGTCACGGGCCCACCAAGCTAACAATAGTTCACCTTTATGCTCCCAGTCCAAACCTGTCTGGAAAATCTTAGCAGCCTGATTCACTTGCTGATTGTTTGCATGTTCCTCAGTGGCCTGACTCACAGGTACATGGGCATCTACATGGCGTACCTTTATGACTAGTTTCCCTAGGCAGTCAGCAATGTCTTGCCATAATTCAGCAGCCCAGATGGGTTTGCCTCTGCGCTGCCAGTTGCCCTGCTTCCACTGCTTTAACCATCCCCACAGAGCATTGGCCACCATCCATGAGTCAGTACAGAGATAGAGGATTGGCCACTTTTCTCGTTCAGCAATGTCTAGGGACAGCTGGATGGCTTTTATCTCTGCAAATTGACTTGATTCACCTTCTCCTTCAGCTGCTTCTGCGACTCATCATGTAGGACTCCATACAGCAGCTTTCCACTTCCTATGTTTCCCTACAATAGAACAAGATCCATCAGTGAACAGAGCACACTGTTTCTCATTATCTGAGAGTTCATTATATGGTGGGGCTTCCTCAGCACGAGTCACCACCTCCTCTGGTGGCATTGTGAAGTCTTTGCCTTTGGGCCAGTTTGTGATCACTTCTACAATTCCTGGACAATTTGGGTTTCCTATTTGAGCTCGCTGAGTGATTAAGGCAACCCACTTACTCCAGGTAGCATCGGTAGCATGATGAGTAGAAGGAACTTTACCCTTGAACATCCAGCCCAGCACTGGTAATCGGGGTGCCAGGAGGAGCTGTGCTTCAGTACCAATTACCCCTGAAGCAGCTCTAACTCCTTCATATGCTGCCAAGATTTCTTTCTCAGTTGGGGTATAATTGGCCTTGGAGCCTTTGTAACCCCGACTCCAGAATCCTAGGGGTCGACCTCAACTCTCCCCTGGTGCTTTCTGCCAGAAGCTCCAGGTAGGGCCATTGTCCCCAGCTGTGGTGTAGAGTACATTTTTAATGTCCCATCCTGTTCGGACTGGTCCAAGGGCTACTGCATGCACAATCTCTCGTTTCATTTGCTCAAAGGCCTGTCAGGACATAAAATAATTTTTCTTTCGAGTCACTTCATATAGAGGTTTCACAATCTGACTATAACCTGGAATATGCAGCCTCCAGAAACCCACAACACCTAAAAAGGTTTGTGTTTCCCTTTTGTTAGTTGGTGGGGACATAGATGTTATTTTGTTAATCACATGCTAGGACCTGGTAACAAATGTCTTGCCATTTAATTCCCAGTAACTGGATGTCTCATGCAGGTCCCTTGACCTTACCTCTTTTTATGGCAAAACCTGCTTTCAAAAGAATCTTGTTTTCTTACCATTCTTGTAAACAACTTCTGCTGTATTACCCCACACGATGTCATCAATGTATTGCAGGTGTTCTGGAGCTCCACCCTTCTCCAGTGCAGGCTGGATCAGCCCATGGCAAATGGTGGGGCTGTGTTTCCACCCCTGGGGCAGTCAGTTCCAGGTGTACTGGATGCCTCTCCAGGTGAAAGCAAACTGTGGCCTGCACTCTGCTGCTAAAGGAATAGAGAAAAATGCATGAGCAATGTCAATGGTAGCATGTCACTTGGCTGCCTTGGACTCCAGTTCATACTGCAGTTCTAGCATGTCTGGCACAGCAGCACCCAGTGGTGGTGTGACCTCATTCAGGCCACCATAGTCTACTGTTAATCTCCAGTCTTCATCAGACTTTTGCACTGGCCATATTGGGCTGTTAAAGGGTGAGTGAGTCTTGCTGATCACTCCTTGGGTCTCCAGCCAACAAATCAGGTTCTGGATGGGAATCAGGGAGTCTTGGTTGGTGCAATGCTGTCATCAATGCACCATGGAAGTAGCAATTGGCACCTGCTGTTCTTTAACCCTCAGCAGTCCCACCACAGAAGGGTCACCTGAAAGGCCAGGTAAGGTAGACAGCTGTGTAATGTCCTCAGTCTCTACAGCTGCTTTACCAAAAGCCCACCCATACCTTTTGGGTCTTTGACATACCCTTTCTTGAGGAAGTCTATGCCAAGGATGCACAGAGCATCTGGGCCAGTCACAATGGGGTGCTTCTCCCATTTATTCACATTCAGGCTCACCTTGGCCTCCAGTACAGTCAGTTCTTGAGACCCACCTGTCACTCCAGAAATAGTCATAGATTCTGTTCCTTTATGATTCAATGGCAACAGGGTGCACTGTGCACCAGTGTCCACCAGGGCTTTATACTTTTGTGGCTCTAACATGCCAGGCCATCGAATCCACACAGTCCAATAAACTTGTTTGTCCCTCTCCTCCTCCTGGCTGGAGGCAGGGCCCCTCTAATGTTGAGGATAACATCTACAATTAGCAGATTAGTTCCTATGCAGACCGGAGAATCGCTTACCATGGACTGGAGCAGCCATCCTCCTGGAAGAATTCTTTCTTTTATCTGCTTTACCTTAACTCAAGCACTCGTGCCTGTAGGGCCAGGTAGGTTTTTTATCCCACTTATTCATCTCCATAGTTGCAGAGGCAAAGCCACAGGAAATCTCGGAGTGGGTCCTGTTTCTCTTGAATCGGTTTCATAGGAGGGCGTTTTTTCTTAATGACTGAGATGTGGGTCTGTCCAGGGGAGGAGCAGGATTCTTTCTCCCTCCTAGAAAGTTTTTCAAACAGTTTATCATTTTTCTTAGCTATTTCCTCATTTTGCTCAGCTATTGTCTCAATCATTTCCTCTATTTTCTCAGCCATTTTTTCCACAGCTGCCACAGTGAGGGGAAGAGAGAGACCATCTTCATACTGTCACACCTTGTTAGCCACCTCATCTACAGTTGGTGTGTCGACATCAGATCCTCCCCAAACCATTGTTGACAATGTATGGGAATACACTGATGCCACACTCTGCACTAAGTTCCTCAAAGATTGTTTGCATGGCATTTCATCAAGGTCTACATTCACTTGCCAGTCACCGTAAGTCACCTCTCACACAGCCAGTTCCCTCAGATACTTGATACCTTTTTCCATGCTGGTCCATTTACTTGGGCAGCATTCAATATCATCCTTGAAGGAATACCTGCCCTTTACAGCTGACAGCAGTCGCCTCCAGAGACTGAGGGTGTCTGTCTTTCTCACAATTGCTTTATCAATACCTCCATCTTTGGCCATGTTTCCCAGCTGCCTAGCTTCTCTACCATCTAAATTTATGGAATCAGCCCCATTGTCTCAGCATCAGAACAACCAGGAGATAAGTGTCTCCCCTTCACAACAACTAAAGTCCTTCCTCATATTTCACAAATCCTTCGTAGAGAAGAATTTAATGATTATTTCTGCATCTGAGTCCTCCTCCTGTGCAGATGTTGCCCAAGAAGGACCCTCTCCTGGATTCTCATCATAGCCATAGCTTATTTCCTTTTCTGCTTCCTGGTCACCGGGGCAACTTGTACCAGTTCTATTGGAGCTTGAGTACCAGCAGTACTCATTGTTGAAGCAACTGGAGTAGTGACAGTAGCAGCTGGTGCTCCTACAGGCGGGGGCAGAGGCATGGCCAGTAGCTTTGGGAGTGGGTTGTGTCTGTGCCAGCTGTTAATTGTCCTGTGGCCTATGAGTAGCAGCAGCACATGTCACACAATACCCACCCCGTACCAATTTTTAACACAAAACTACCTCTGCAACACATACAGGAGAACCAGCAACAAAATCACAATCTTTTTAAAGTAACATTCATTTTTTAAGAAGCCCAGCCCAAAAGGCTTCCATCCCCTAGCTCTTTGACATAAGCATTAAAGGGCGAGATAAACCTTTCCCAGGTGAAACCAAAAGTGTAATTAGTAATAGAATCCATCCCATGATGCCCAAAATATGCAGGAACAGCCATCATTTAAGTAACCATATTATACATCTGAATGCCATACCATACAAAAATAGCATATTTAAACCACTGCCTATAAATACAAAGAGAAAGTAAACCATGCAACACATTCAGCAGGTTAAGCAGCATTGCATATATTAACTTCAAACAAAGCTCTCTAAAGGCATGATATAGCATTTTGCTTAGGAATAATAACATTCCCTGAGTAAGCTGGAATCTCATGCCCCACATTGGGTGCAAATTCATCTGTTGTGGTTTGGGCCAATGACAAGACAACAGATGCTCTCCCCCACTTCTCACTCCAAGAAGAGGAGGAATAGAGAAAGAGATTTATGACTTTAGAAAAAACTTAATTATTTAATGAAATATTAATAATAATAAAGGAAATAATGAAATAGATGCAATATACATAAATATATACAAAACCGTATCAAGCTCCCAGGAAGACATCAGCAGCAGGCACTGGGAAGGTCCCAGATTGGACTCAGCAACAGAACTGGATTCTGGCTCTAGCTTCGCAAACACACGGAATGGGATCAAAGGTAGATGAACTGACAGGATCCTCCTCAGATGGCAGCCAATGAAGAAACCAAACCACTAAAGAAAAAAACATTGAAAAAGAGCCTCACCCTTTGATCTCTCAGCTTTTATACTGAGCATGAGGCAGATGGGATGGAATACTCTATTGGTCAGTTTGGGTCACCTGACCTGTCCACTCCTCCCCACAGGTGTGACCCCTCCACAGGGTAAACAACCAAGTCAGCTGACCCTGGTTGCCACAGCAAGAAGTACAAGAAAGAGCCTCTCTCACTGAATGGAAAGTTGGTTCTGTTTCACCCCAAACCAGGACACAACATATATTTCTGAACAACATTATATACATAAGTTTTCTGTAAAGTAATTGTGTGTTACTTATAATATCCATCATTTGCTATCAGGAACAATAAATGTATTGCCATGAATCTAGGTATATTAGGATATTCTGCTTGAAAAAAGAAAATTAACAACCCAACATAAGCAACTAATACCCATCCCAAACATTTTAACGGTAAATAAATTCAGATGCATTTATAGATGCAACCATACTTCCCTACACTAACTTCTAAACTCCTCTTACTGCAAACACGTTTGAATTAAGAACACTTTCAATGCACAGTTTTATCTCAACTTTTCTATTGTTATTTTGTCATAAGTTCCAAAGTAGGGAAAGAGACGAACTACTGTTAAGTAACTTTAAGATGTATAGCATGTGTACTTTCACACTCTGATTATACAAACATACTGAAGACCTTTGACCCTTACAGTCTTCAAAGTCGCTTCATTTATTTGTGTCCTTGACTCATGCTGTGCCTTCCACCTCCAATTTCAGCTACCTTTCTACTCTAAAATCATGAAAATGTATCACATCAAAAGACTCCAAAGAAGAACAGAAGACCAGGAGGGAAAGTACATGAAGGCCAAGCATCTCAGAGAACTTTGGCTACTGATAAATAATTTCTACCCACAAACAACAGTCCATAAGTATATTCTTATGCTGAATGACTGTAGCCAGCAATCCACTACATTGAGCTTTATCATGAAGTAGGGTTTGGAGTCTTTCCCCTGCCCTTGTAGAACCGCTCTCCCAAACACAGCATCAATTCTGGCAACTAGACAAATTCTGACTGAAGTAGAATTGTAGAATCATAGAATGTGTTTGTTGGGTTGGAAGGGACCTTTAAAGGTCATCTAGTCCAACCCCCCTGCAGTAAGCAGGGACATCTTCAACTACATCAGGTTGCTCAGAGCCTCATCAAGCCTGGCCTGGAATGTCTCCAGGGATGGGGCCTCCACCACCTCTCTGGGCAACCGGTTCCAGTGCCTCCCCACCCTCACTGTAAAGAACTTCTTCCTAACATCTAATCTAAACCTACCCTGCTCTAGTTTAAAACCATTGCCCCTCATCCTATCCCTACATGCCCTTGCAAACAGTCCCTCCCCAGCTTTCTTGTAGGCCCCCTTTAGGTACTGGAAGGCCGCTATAAGGTCTCCTCGGAGCCTTCTCTTCTCCAGGCTGAACAGCCCCAACTCTCTCAGCCTGTCCTCATAGCAGAGGTGCTCCAGCCCTCTGATCATCTTCGTGGCCCTCCCCTGGACCCGTTCCAAGAGGTCCATGTCCTTCTTGTGCGGAGGGCTCCAGAGCTGGACACAGTACTCCAGGTGGGGTCTCACGAGAGCAGAGTAGAGGGGCAGAATCACCTCCCTCGACCTGCTGGCCCCGGTTCTTTTGATGCAGCCCAGGATGTGATTGGCCTTCTGGGCTGCAAGCGCACATTGTTGGCTCATGTCCAGCTTTTCATCCACCAGTACCCCCAAGGCCTTTTCCGCAGGGCTACTCTCTATCACGTCATCCCCCAGTCTGTATTGATAACGAGGACTGTCCCGACCCAAGTGTAGGACCTTGCACTTGGCCTTGTTGAACTTCATAAGGTTTGCTCGGGCCCACCTCTCCAGCTCATCCAGGTGCCTCTGGATGACATCCCGTCCCTCTGGCACGTCGACCGCACCACTCAGCTTAGTGTCGTTGTCAGACTTGCTGAGGGGGCACTTGATCCCACTGTCTATGTCACTGATGAAGATATTGAACAGCACCGGTCCCAGTATAGATCCCTGAGGGACACCACTTGTCACCCCTCTCCACCTGGACATCGAGCCTTTGACCACCACCCTCTGGATGCGACCATCCAGCCAGTTCCTTATCCACCAAACAGTCCACCCATCAAATCTGCATCTCTCCAACTTAGAGAGAAGGATGTTGTGATGAAGTGATGAAGAAGAAATGGAGAAATGGGCTGAAAGGAACCTCATGAAGTTCAGCTAAGGGAAGTGCAATGTTCTGCACCTGTGGAGGAACACCCCAGGCACCAGTAAATGCTGTGGCCCACCCAGCTGGAAAGCAGCTTGACAGAAAAGGACCTGGGGGTCCTGGTAGATACCAAGTTGAACACGAGCCAGCAGCGTGCCCTTGCTGCAAAGAAGGCTAACAGTATCCTGGGCTGCATTAGGCAAAGTATTGCCAGCAGTTCGAGGGAGGTGATCTTTCCCCTCTACTCAGCACTGGTGAGGCCACACCTGGAGTACTGTGTCCAGTTCTGGGTTCCTCAGTACAAGAGAGACATGGAGCTACTGGAGACAGTCCAGCAAAGGTCCACGAAGATGATGAAGGGACTGGAGCCTCTCTCCTATGAGGAAAGGCTGAGCGAGCTAGGACTGTTTAGCCTGGAGAAGAGAAAGCTCAGGGGGGATCTCAGCAATGCTTATAAATACTTGATGGAAGGGTGTAAAGAAGACTGAGCCAGGCTCTTTTCAGTGGTGCACAGTGACAGGACAAGAGGCAATGGGCACAAACTGAAACACAGGAGGTTCTGTCTGAACATCAGGAAACCCTATTTTACTTTGAGGGTGACTGAGCACTGGAACAGGTTGCCCAGACAGTTGATGGAGTCTCCCCCCTTGGGAGATATTCAAAACCTGTCTGGATGTGGTCCTGGGCAACCTGCTCCAGGTGTCCCTGTTTGAGGAGGGGGGTTGGACCAGATGACCTCCAGAAGTCTCTTTCAACCTCAACCATTCTGTGAATCTGTGAGAAGATGTTCTGGCTGTCAACAAAAAATACCAATACCATTATGGCCACAGTCAAGCCAGAATGATTGAGAACTCAGTGCTTACTGTCCAACTTTGACCAAGATGCAAAGAATCTTAAGAGAAAGAGTAAGGCAAGACTTGCTCACCTGGATCAATGAACCATCTAACAAAAGCACTAGGTCACCATCGAAGCAAACACTGCTCCCCCACAAAAACAACCACTTTTAGTTGCTGATAAAAACAAGACAATAGATGGAGATGTGGTTTGACCCATGACAGAGATTCTTATGTCCCCAAGTTCAATAGATGAGGTAGTGCAAACTAAAACAGATTTTTTTTTTTTTTCTAGAAAGGTGAAACAAATCAGGATAGCCGCCACAAAAAAAAAAAACAAACCCAAGCATTTGGAAGACAAGTTTTTGATGTTCTGTTTCTCAGTATATCAATATATTGATGTTCTAGACATCAATCAATGACAGAGACATGACTTCCTGGGGTTTTTTCTCTGTCTTGTCTTGATGAGCCTAATATGGCAGTGCCACCTGACAAAGGGAGTGGATTCTTAACAAGGATTCCTGTCTGGAACATGGTATTTCCTGACAAATTTTACATCTATAGAAGGTGAGCACCAGAAAGTGTTGGAAGGCTTGATAACGGCTTCACTGTTAAAAGCTGTTACTCCATGATGCAAAAAAAGAATCATAAGATTCATGGGTAGGCTCAGATAGTTCCTTCAGAAGGAACATATGCGGAACTGCCCCCCCCCCCCTTTTTTTTTAAAGATGCCTTTAAATAGTACCTAGTCACCACTGTCAGTGTTGTGAACTGGGACACAAAAGAAAATGCCCACATCAGTGACTGACTCTCAGTGACAAATGCAATCAGGCCTCCACATCAGGGAATTCTAGGCAGGGACCACTGAGGAAAGAAGCTGTACAAATGGCATGACAATTACATGGTTAGCAAAGTGCTGCCTATAAAGCATACCCTCTTGATCACACAATTGAAATGAACTGAAACAAGCTCAGATGGAGAAATTGCAAAGGTAAAGTAATTCACCAGGCCTGAGTAACAGGCAATATGTAAGCAGGGACTATACATCTCAAAGGTGGAATTAAAAAATTAAACTTTTGTTTCAGAGTGTACTGGTTTTCTCTGGGATAGAGTTCAATTTCATCATGGGAGCTTGTATGGGGCTATGTTTTGGATTTGTGACCAAAACAGTGTTGATAATACAGGGATGTTTTAGCTACTGCTGAGCAGTGCTTACACAGTGTCAAGGCCTTTTCTGCTCCTCACACCGCCCCACCCGTGAGTGGGCTGGGAGTGGGCAAGAGGTTGGGAGGGGACATAGCCGGGACAGCTGACCCCAACTGACTAAAAGGATATTCCATACCATATGACATCACGCTCAGCAATAAAATTAGGGGGGAAGGAGGAGGAAGGGGGGACCTTCAGAGTGATGGTGTTTGTCTTCCCAAGTAACCATTATGTGCGATGGAGCCCTGCTTTCCTGGAGATGGCTGAACACCTGCGTGTCGATGGGAAGCAGGGAATGAACTCTTTATTTTGCTTTGCTTTGCAGCTTTTGCTTTCCCTAGTAAACTGTCTTTATCTCAACCCATAAGTTGTCTCACTTTTACCCTTCTGATAGTCTCCCCCATCCCACCAGGGGAAAGTGAGCGAGGGATTGTGTGGGGCTTAGTTGCCCACTGGGGTTAGACCATAACAGTGTTTTAACATAAGAAAACTTATGTCACACAGTTCCTCATTCCATAAGATCTTAAAACAGTAGAATCGCACAGAATTACTCATTGATAACTCACTAAAAAATAAGTTATCTGAACAGATAACTCAGACTAAAAATTATGCAATTATTTTGCAAACAGCAAAGCTAATTTTCATAATTTTTTTTAGACTAACACCCTCAAACAGTAACTTCAGCTCTTCTCTTATCTCTAAGAACCCTTCCATTGCAGTATGACTAACCCACAAAGCCCCCACCTACACTGTCCCCATATAGACTCCACCAATACTTTCAAGTTCACATTTCTCCTAATCCTTCTCTTGGTATTCCTTGCATGTTTAGCCCACCGCTAGGGCAAGAGATCACACATGCTGGTGCTACCTTGGAGCTACATTTATGCTGGCTATTTAACTAATACAAATGTCCTGACTAGTAAAGCAATCAATGCCTCTCAGCTGCTAAGTAAGCCAAGCAGAATGGATGACAGCTGAACCCTCCTTTCCTTTTTTTTAACAGAGACAGTAACAGGGTTTTTCTCCTCTACTCAGATGGTGACTTACACAAAACCTTTATGATCCCTGAAATCTCTATCGCTCTGTCAATTTTGGCTAAAATGTTATCTCCTTAAATCAATTTTAACAGATGGCAATTGACACTTATCTGTTAATGTCCATCTGTTGGCTAAATTGCATATATTCATAATTTATTAAATTCACGATTATACTTCTCTGGTTCTCTTTTACAAGCGTCATGGTGTGACAGAGAGAAAAAGACTTCACTGAGAGGTTCAAATTAACAATTTATTTGGACTTCACTCACAGGTCCACTATTGCAAGTTCTTATGGATACAATGGAAGAATGCACTATTGCAATTTCAGGGGAAAAGAACAAAAACAATTCACAGAATACACCATTACCACCTAACAAGTGATCCCGAAAAGTAACAAAACAAACCACCAGCGCGCTAGATATGAATACCTTAAACGAGTGCACAAACCACGATCTTAGAGCATACTAGACATCATACGTACGTTATTAAATCACTTATCCTCTCTCTCAGGCAAGGCCACTCAATCCCGGGAAGTTACCTTGCACAGCGTCCTGGACAAGGGGGGGCAGAATCTCCTACAGGCCAGCTGTATCTTTGGAAGACTCCCCATTTTGCTCCTCAAAACTTTGGACTCAAATATCCTGTTTCGATGACTGGGCAGGATTGTGCCTGAATGGATTGCCCTATCTGGGATGGTTATCTCTGGTGGCTTGATGGCCCCCCCTTAGGTAGCAATGTTTATTTTGCGATGTCTGGTCTCACACTCACTGAATAGTGGTGGGATGTGACTCAGGGCATTTTGTTTGTTAAAGGCACCATTCGGGTTTCGGTTCTTATTGTGATGCAGTGTTGAGACCACCCCGGGCTGAGCCATTTCCACAGCTCCCCCCAAGTTATCTCTGCATAGATAGGCATCACTAAGCGCCCCCCGAGGCGAGATGGAACTGAGTCGAATGATAACTCCCTGCATCTCACCTTTTGTGTTCTGAAACCGGTTTAGCCAGGTGATGCCATTCACATGGTTTAGCCTCAGACAGCAACAAAGAAGCACGCGGCTGCTCACTCACCCCCCACAGCTGTGGGCTTGTTACAACCAGGGACTGAGAGTCTGGTAAATAGGTAAATGTGCAACTAGAACTCCTTGTGAAGAACAAACAGCAAAGAATACCACATCCTCGAAGAGACTGGAGGGACAGATAACAAGCTTGCAAAATAAATGGAGGAGTTGCAAAAGCTTCTGCATTTATCTTCCCCAATCCACACAAAGAGATTCCTCTATTATCAGCTCAAACCAGCCATAGTGGTCAAAGAGCGGGACAAACAGAACTCCAAGTTAAGGCCTTATATGGAAAGAACGGCCAAGAGTTCACTGAGAGTTCACTCCTGTGCGACCACTGAACACCACTAGGAACCACCCAAGTCCTACCATGAAGCCCCTAACAGACTTAATGCGCATGTGCCAAGGTGATGTGAATATGGAAATGAGTTCCGGAAATGTAATGAATATGGCAATGAGTGCTGGGAAATGTAATGACCATGCATATTCTGTATGGATATACATCTCTGTGAATCTCGCATTCAGTGGACATGTTAGGTGGAGAGATCCTCATGTCCCCGGCGACGAATAAAAGAATGCCTGCTTCTTAAGACTACATTAGTGTTAAAAAGTTTATTCCCAATTTCGGTGACAGGATGGAGGGGAGAATCAGAAGAAAATGTCTCAACCCACGAGTTTTGCCTAAGGCAGTTTAACAGAACAGCAAAGGGAAAAGGAAAACAACAACCATAACACTGATAGAAGAATGTACAAACACAATTACTGTACCACCGACCTGACCCTGGAAGCCCAAGCCTGCTCCCAAGCAGCAACTTCCCCGCCCCTGCCAGCCAGCTTCCCACTATAGATTGGGCATGGCATCACATGGTATGGAATAACTGTGTCCCATGCCAGATCCTGGGGAAACTTAACCCTATCCCAGCCAGAATCAGGACAACCTCATACCATTGGCCTTGGCCCATCAGTCCAGCCTGTCCAGATCCCTCTGAAGAGCTATCCTATCCTGAAGCAGATCAACACTCCCATCCAACTTGGTGTTGTCTGCAAACTTGCTGAGAGTGCACTTGATCCCCTTATCCAGATCATTGATAAAGATATTAAACAGAACTGGCCCCAGTACTGAGCCCTGGGGAACACCAGTTGTGACCAGCTGCAACTGGATTTAACTCCATTCACCACAACTCTTTGGGCCCAGCCATCCAGCCAGTTTTTTACCCAGCAAACAGTACGCCCATCCAAGTGATGAGCAGCCAGCTTCTCCAGGAGAATGCTGTGGGAAACAGTGTCAGACAGGCCTGTAGTTCCCCAGATCCTCCTTCTGGCCCTGGTAGATGCATGTCACATTTAGTAACCTCCAGTCAACTAGGACCTCCCCGGTAAGCCAGGGCTGCTGATAAATGATGGAAAGTGGCTTGGTGAGCACTTCTGCCAGCTCCCTCAGTACACTTGGGTGGATCCCATCTGGCCCCATAGATTTGTGTGCGTCTACGTGGTGTAGTGGGTCACAAACCATTTCCCCTGGGATTATGGGGGCTTCATTCTGCTCCCTGTCCCTATCTACTAGCTCAGGGGGCTGAGTACCCAGAGAACAACTGGTCTTACTATCAAAGACTGAGGCAAAGAAGGCATTAAGTACCTCAGCCTTTTTCTCATCCTTGGTCACTGTGTTTCCCCCCACATCCAATAAAGGATGGAGGTTTTCCTTAGCCCTCCTTTTGTTGCTAATGTATTTATAGAATTTTTTATAGTATTTTTATAGTATTTTATAGTATTTTTTATTGTCTTTTATGACAGTAGACAGATTAAGTTCTAGTTCTAGTTAGGCTTTGGCCCTTCTAATTTTCTCCCTGTATAGCCTCATGAAATCCTTGTAGTCCTCCTGAGTTTCCTGCCCTTTCTTCCAAAGATCATAAGGTCTCTTATTTTTCCAGAGTTCCAGCCAAAGCTCTTTGTTCAGCCAGGCCGGTCTTCTTCCCAGCCGGCTTGTCTTTCAGCGCATGGGGACAGCCTGCTCCTGTGCCTTGAAGATTTCCTTCTTGAAGAATGCCCAGCTTTCCTGGACTCTTGCCCTTCAGGCCTGCCTCCCAAGGGACTCTGTCAACCAGGCCCCTAAACAGGCCAAAGTGTGCCCTCTAGAAGTCCAAGGTAGCAGTTCTGGTAACTCCCCTTCTTCTCCAAGTATGGAAAACTCTATCATTTTGTTCATTGAGCTTTGGCCTTTCATGTCTTCTCCTTGCATATAGGAACCACAGCTCTGTAATCTTCCTGCAAAGCCTGAGCTCACTTCAAGAGATCACACAGTTTCTTTTTCCTCTTGAACTCCAAGAGTATTTTCCTGTTCAGCCAAGCTGGTCTTCTGCCCCACTTGCTTGACTTATGACACAGTGGAATTGCCTGCTCCTGTGCTTCTAAAAGGTGGTTCTTAAAGACTGACTAGCACTCGTGGACTCCTAAGCCCTCAAAAGCAGATTCTCAGGGTACTCTACTAAATAGCTCCCTGAGTAGCTTTAACTTTACTCTCCTGAAGTCCAGGGTAGCAATTCTGCAGTTCTTTTTTCTCATTACACTGAAAATTTTAAACTCAACCATTTCATGATTTCTGTGGCCAAGACAGCCACCTACCATCACATCTCCCATGAGTCCTTCTCTATTCACAAATAGTAAGTCTAGGCCATCCTTCCTAGTTGGCTCACTGAATTCCTGTGACAAGAGGTTATCTCCTACAAACTTCAAGAACTTCCAAGACCTGCTTGTCACAGTAGTATGGCGCTCCCAGTTGATGTCTGGGAAGTTGAAATCTCCCATAAGTACAAGGGCTACCTGCGATGAGCGAGGGAAGACAAGCAGCCGACTCAATGTGAGTGATAAAGCAAGCTTCAGTTTATTGCCCGAATATGCTTCATTATATAGCTACTGGTTACATCATCGCTTGAATATTGGCTAATTATAAAAGTCATCTGCTCACTGCGATTGGCTCTCTGTCCACACGACAGGGTTCAGCCTTAGTTCCCTATTCTTATCAGCTCCTTATTCTTGCTTCTGCATTCTCATGGCTTGTTTACTTAGTACTTTCCCATCGCCGAGCTGTAACTTGCTTCTACGCTATTCTCATCTCACATAACTCCTCTATTGTCCCATGACCTTGCTCCTCAAGCCATTCTGCAACAATTCCCCCCTTTTTTCTTTTTTTCCTTTTTTTTTCTTTTTTCTTTTTTTTTCCTTTTTTTTTTTTTTTTTTTTTGAGCAATCCAGGCTTGGTTTATTACTTTTAACATAGCTCTCTTAATACAAGAAAGGACTACACATAAGCACAAACTTATGATTACAAGAATTATTATAATATGCAAGCCTTCAACAAGCAATTCTAATACTTCCAAACAAGCTAGTTAGCCACTCATCAAAAAACCCATGAGTTTGCTGAATTTTGTTTGTATGTTCTTTTAACCACTGCAACTGTTTGTGAATTGATTCACTGTGATCGGACAAATTCATACAACACATACCCTCAAAATCTTCGCAACCATGTCCTTGAGCTAATAACAAAAAGTCAATTGCTGCTCTATTTTGCAAAATCGCATGGCGCAGGCTATTCTGATCTTCTAATAAACTTTCAATTATTTCTGTGGTGACATTGGCTATCGTTACATTCATAGTATTATGCTATCTGTTCACGCACTCTAACTCCTACTGATTGGTTGCATGCTATTTTCACGAGCTGTCCACGCGCGGGCAGCATCCTGCTGACAGGTTGAGGGTCGATTGCCACGCACTTCTCAGTGTCTTCTAACTGGTCGTCTCTGACTGTTCACGCGGAGCAGCAGCTTTGCTTTTCACATTCCTTTCCTTGCTGATATCTCCTGGTGCTTGCTTCTCAAGGCGCCTCTCACGGGTACAGCTTTGTCTCATCAAGGCCAAACAGATTCCCTACGCTGCTCTCTATCATCTCCACAATTCCCCCTTTTTTATTTTTTTATGCAACAAAAAGCTTGATTAATCATTTTTTGCACTATTTTCTGTAAGCAGCCTAAAATACAGCGCATGACAAGCATTGGATGACAAAGATGACATGTTTAGAAAACTTAAAACATAAGTTGCTTTATACAATTGCTCTTGAGGTGTCATACCCTTTTTTGTTTATCAAGCATGGTTTTTAAGGTATGATGAATACGTTTCAGAATTGCTTGCCCAGTTGGGGAATGAGGAATACCAGTGACATGTTTAATACCCCATGTCTGCAAAGAGGCCTGTATTTTAGCGAACACATAAGCTGGTCTGTTATCAGTTTTTACAGTTTTCGGTACTCCCATGACTGCAAGGCATTGCAACTAATGTCGAATAACATCACGAGCTTCTCTCCTATATGAGCACTAGCTACAACAAGGTGAGAAAACAAATCAACTGAAACATGTACATAGTGCAAACGTCCCAATTCCATAATGTGTATAACATCGAATTGCCAAAGTTCATCAGGTGTAAGCATTCGCAGGGTAATCCCCACAAATGATGGCAGAGGAGCCGGCTGCTGACAGCGCAAACGACCCCGTGAAATCAATCGTGCTAACATTTCAATCATCGTAGTTACTGTTTTTTGAAAAGTTATGTGGCAAAAATACTCACTCTAATGCAGTCAGGCTCTTTGCGAGTGTATCATCCCACTGTCCTATCAGGGTGTAAGGTTGAAATTTTTGATGTATCATAAACAAATCTGCAATGTGCTGTAATGCTTTCTGAGCTGTTGGGGTTAATGAACGTGGAACCTACCAGGGAGGGGGGGTGGGCAGACACAGCACTTCAGGGCGTCCCCTGTATCTTCAAAGTGCGCTCATGTCTAACCCCCTCTCTCCGACCTGAGACAGCTCCCTTATATCCTGTCCCGGATTGAGTGGAAAAGTACAGGCTAGGGTCGCTGCATGCGTGGCCAGCACATGCAGCGAGCCTCACCAGACTCATGATCCAGCTTTGCTAACTGCGGATGTCTGATACCTGACTACCTTGTACTCCCTCCTTGTTATCTTCTTCTTTGAAAGTTAGGTTCTCATGGATACACATATAGTTTTTCAGCAACAGTACTGAGTCCCTTTTTCCCAACATGCATACTGGGTTTGGTTCAACTAGTAATTCTCCGTCGTGTCTCACTCGAACCATCCTCTATTATCCCTTACACATGCCACCCCATGGCCCATAGTTGGGACACAACAGTATTCTATAACTCGTACAAGGGTATGATGCAAAGCAACATCTGCAACTGATCTCATAATGCTTATTAAACATAGCAAACAGCATACTAAACATAACAGACAGATTCCTTCCACACAGATAATGAGTATAATTTCCTTCAACCAACCCCACCCCCAAGTCCATCCAGCAAAGAGATTTCACACAGTGGTCTCCACAAGTTGCTGGCTCGGTCGGTGCAGTTCTTGCAACTGGGCATGGATGGATTTGGAGTGGTCACTTAGATTCATACAACACAGTCCTTTAAAATCTTGACAACCGTGTCCATGAGCTAAAAGCAAAAAATCAGTAGCAGCTCTGTTTTGCAGCATTGCATGTTGAATACTATCTACATCTAGCAATAACTCAGGAACAGCTGTACTAGTAGCATTACTAAATTTATCCCTGGCAGCGAGAGAGTCCTTGTTATCAAGAATCCTTGGCAGCGAAAGAGTCCTTGTTAGCAAGAGCGCATGTGGACTCCCTGTTCTTGCTGGTACTGTGCTTTGATCTTCTTCCACAACAGGCCAAGATTCTCAGGCAGCTAGATAAGGTGTCCCTGAGTCCATTACAGACTTATGTCATCTAAGTGTTTTTCTTGCAAGCATCCGAGACTGAATAACAATTAGTGTGACAGATGTGTTTTCCAGCACCCAGGTGCGAGTCCCTTGAGCGTATTTACAATCCTCCTTGCTGATCTTCCGTTGCTTTCCCATATTCCACCCCCCTGCTCAAGAGACTGCTTCTGCTGGTGTTCATTTAGTCTCACAGGGTATAACACAGAGTAACTTACAAAGGCGTACAATAACATATATACATATAGGAAAAAAAAAACCAAAACATATCTCTATAATACTGCTTGAATCAGGTGTCTTATTTCTCTTTTTCTGCTGCTGTCTTGTAGCATGTATGGCATACTTTTGTGCTAAGACGGCACATTTCCCTTCTAATTGTTCCCTTTTTCTTCTCTCATCACTTACAGCTGACATAAAAGTCTGCCTTGCAACAAGAGCTCACCCTTAAGTTTCTCATTTTCCTACAGAGCATCCTATAGATTCTAGCTTAACTCCTTTTCCCAATCAACCATGATCTTATAGGCAAACAACAAACAACCAGTCATACGCCCTGCATGGGTAAGCTGTTCCCGAGACTGTAAGCATGTCGGCTGGCGAAAACGCCCCCAATATTTCAGGACTTCCATCAGTTCTACGGCCCATCATGGCCTATCTACCTGGGGTGCACTCGCCTTACATCTAAACATTGTGTATGTACAAACTTCTTCGCTTGACAGAGTGTCAGCCCTAGTCACGTACGAGAACAGTACCACACCGGGCAGAACACCTGCTCAAGCGGAGTCACCAAACGACACTGCACACAGCAACAAACAAACAGTAGCACAGATGTTGATCAGCAGATATAAATTGGCACCCACACACACTTACACAGCAGACATACAAAAAACACCACTTCTATCTCAGGGAGATGGCTGGGGCGGGGGGGGGAGGGGGGGGTGGCGGGGAGGGGGGGTGGCGGCTGTTTTCACTTGTATAAGCAGGTCCATTATCGGTCTTAATTTCTCGTGGTAGTCCCATGACTGCAAAGCAACTCGTAAGATGCCTAATTACATGTAAGGCCCTCTCGCCAAAGAAAGTCACTATAAGTATCAATAGTAACATGTACATATTTCAGTCGTCCAAACTCGGGAACATGTGTGACATCCATCTGCCAGAGCTCACAAGGACCCAATCCTCGCGGGTTAACGCCTAAACCGAGCCCAGGGCCGTGGTGACTACAGGTGGGACAAGCACGCACGATTCCTCTGGCTTCATCCATAGTGACATTGAACTGTCAATGCAATCCCTTAGCGTTTTGATGGAACATGCCATGTGATTCCCTGGCTTTGATGAATTCACTCAGGGGGGCTGCCACTGTCACCAATCTGTCTGCTCGGGCGTTACCTTCTCCTAACCCTTGGTCCCACAGGTGACTCCGAATGTGGATGACACAAAATGGAGCAGTACGTTGCTTAATCGCTGCCTGTAGCGCTCTCAGCAGCTCAAAGAGCCGCCGATTAGACAGCTCTCTTATTCTTGCGTCCGCTCTGGCTCTGTCCTTCTCCCCTGACATTCTGACAATACACTGCTATACCTTGATTCTGGCTGCGCACACATAAGCGGTTGAAAAGGAGGAACAAACACGATACCTGGTGCAAATGGAGAAGGCTTAATAATGGAGGAACGCGATAACGACTTTCGTCTGTTGCTGTAAAATCTCCTCCGCAGTTGTAGCAGAGGCAGCCATAGCTTTAATCGGGGTTAAAGGTGGACATAAATCAGGTTCAGTCTCTGGATTTATTAGGCCAGGATCAAAGGGATCTTCTGGCTCTTTGCCTCCTGAATTCTGTTTTTGGTAATGTTTTTCAGAATTGGGAATTTGAGCATATTTAGGCTAAAGGTCTGCAACTGGGGGTGTCATTTCAAAAGACTGAGGTTCCTTTGGGGGAGCTTGTGGTGCCCCTCCAGCAACCCCTTGCAGGGCTCTGGCAAGGACAAGTGCAGCGTCTCCCGCGTTTGCAATTCCTCCCCCACTTTTAGCCACTGAGCCAAATCGTAGGACCACCCTTCAGGGAACCATAAGCAATAATCACATATCCATACAAGCAAAAAATTTCCGAGTCAAATACTCATTCGCATCCTATGAACCCATCTCTGCTTCTTCTAGCATAGTACAAATCCATCTCCTCACTTTCTATTCTTTAACACTATCTCCCTTTTCTGATACATTACACTATTGCGTATCCCCAAACTCGTCCGCTGCTGTTTCAGACGGATCACCCGTTCCCGGACTCCCACACACCCTCTCCTCAACCGCCTGCAAACCCTCCTTGATAACCTCATGAGCCTTTTTATAAGCAGCCCATATTGCGCCCGCTTTCAAACCCTTATCAAGTCTGCATTTCCGCGAGCAATTGCTGCATAGTGTTCTGTTGTTTGCAGAGAGCGTCACGGAGCTCCGCAGTATCTTTAGGTGGATAGATGGTTTTCGGACGAACGTCCTTGGAGGATGATGATGTTTCCATAGGCTGAGGAGAGTCGGGGGGAACCTGCATGGATGACTCCGGTAGACCAGAGTACGGTGGAGCGGTTGGTTGCGGAGGCAAAAATGTCCATTCGTCAGACACCCCCCAGAACTCCTTTTCTGACTGCTTTATTACAGGAAATGCATTGGAGGACGAACTGTTTCCCTCTTCCCCAGCTGCATCTAACACCCTCTGGGCTGCAGCAGCAATAACAGCTGATCCATGCATGCCTGCAATCAGTCCCTTCACCTGTCGATAAGTGCCTGCCAGGTTCCGGGCTTCCTTATTCTCTGACTGCACCGCTTCCCACATTTCCACTCCAATTCTAGTCCATGTTGAAAGGTCAAAAAACTGAGTTGGATCTCTGAGCAATCCTCATTGTCGGCATCAAGATAATAGTTCCAGTAAAGCACTCTCACTAAGGTTTTCCCTGGCACTTTTTGCCAGCTGCAGCAAACTTTGTACCGCTGCCTTTTCGCCTTATACTTTTTCATACAGTTAATAACGTCTCGTCAAGATTTCATCAACTTTTTTGTAGTTTTATCGTCATCTATAACTTTATCCCATAAGCAATCTCCAAACGTTCGCCACTCTTCTACTTCAAACATATCGTCTGGGTCCTTAAAGTATCCTGGAGCTTTGCCTAATGCAATTAACCCGGCCAGATCTTTTATAGGGCCTACTCCCCGCTTTTCTAAAAAGCATTGTAAAAATTGTAAAGCTACCTCTCTATCCATTTGCGACGCGTCGTCTTCCTCTTTATGATCCCTTGATTACTTATGATCCCTTGATTACTTGTGATCCCTTGATTACTTATGATCCCTTGATTACTTACGATCCCTTGATTACTCTGTTTGCAGCCTTTTTTCTTTTCCATTTAGGTAGCTTTCCTCGGACGGCGATCCTCCTCTTAATTATCCGAAGATCAGGTACGGACAGACATATCATGTGCCAGCCATATCATGTACTGTCTTTTACCCCCTGGTCGTTGCTACCAGTGCTTTTCCGAGCTCGCTGTCCGGTGGGAACAAGGCTGGGGGTCCCTGTTCGGGCGCCACTTGCGACGAGCGAGGGAAGACAAGCAGCCGACTCAATGTGAGTGATAAAGCAAGCTTCAGTTTATTGCCCGAATACGCTTCATTATATAGCTACTGGTTACATCATCGCTTGAATATTGGCTAATTATAAAAGTCATCTGCTCACTGCGATTGGCTCTCTGTCCACACGACAGGGTTCAGCCTTAGTTCCCTATTCTTATCAGCTCCTTATTCTTGCTTCTGCATTCTCATGGCTTGTTTACTTAGTACTTTCCCATCGCCGAGCTGTAACTTGCTTCTACGCTATTCTCATCTCACATAACTCCTCTATTGTCCCATGACCTTGCTCCTCAAGCCATTCTGCAACAGCTACCGATCCAGAGATTTCTCCTAATTGCCTACAGAATAACTCATCAGCACTTGCATCCTGTCTGGGCAATCGGTAGTAGACACCCACTACAACATCTCCTTTGTATTCCATTCCCCTTATCCTCACCCAGAGGCTCTCAACCACATCATCCCTAACTGTAAGGGCTGTACAGTCAAACCTCTCCCTTACATACAGTGCAACTCCTCCACCTCGTTTGCCCTGCCTATCCCTCCTGAACAGCCCGTAGCCCCCCCATCCCAGCACTCCAGTCATGGGACTCATTCCACCAAGTCTCGCTAATACCAATAATATTGTAACTCTGGGAGCTGACCAATGCTTCCTGTTCACACTGTGTTTACATGCATTTCAGATATGCTCCTGAGACCTGCATGCTCCCAGGAGCAGTGTAAATGTTCCCACTAGCGTTGCCACCCTCAGATGGTGCCGTGCCAACCCTTGGCTTACCTACTACAATCCTGTTGGCATACCCTTCCCCCATGGATTCTAGTTTAAAGCTCTCTCGATCAGCCTCACCAGCTTACACCCAAAGACGTGTTTTCCCCATCGGGACAGGTGGATCCCATCAGGCCCCAGCATACCTTGTGTATCAAAAGCTCTTCCATGGTTTAAAAACCCGAAGTCTTGGTGCAGGCACCAGTCCTGTAGCCAGGTATTGATGTCTTGGGCACACCTGTTTCTTCCAGTGTCTTTCCCCATTACTAGGAGGACTGAGGAAAACACTATCTGTTGTGGCAGTGTGCTCTCCCCCTTCCCCCATCCCCGGCTCCTGCTAAAGCCATAACTGTCAGTGGGAGTTGTGATGGGTTGCACCCGGACTTTGGGGGATGGATGGCAACATAGCCAAACGCTGTCTGGCATAGGGACCTAGGTGTCTTGTTGCTATGCAAATATAACGATAGGTCAATCATCTTACCCCGATAAATACTAGACAGCCCAAGGCCTGTTGAGCTCTCATGAACAGCAGCGGGCTGCATGCCAGGATCTCTCCTTCAGCAGGGATGCCTGCTCAAGGTTACTCCTCGAGGTTTAGAGATTCCTTGCCGCAACAGATCCTCGATAAGTGGTTAATAGCATGCCAAACTTTGAAACCTTAGCTAAGTGAGATAAAGGATTGATTGCGCATATATAATCCTTCAGACATAAACTGTTGACTAAGTCTGGGACTAGGATTGGATCCAGCTGCGCCTAGACTCCTCTCTGAGAAGGAGTTTAGAAAGCAAGGGGGTTCTTTCTGAAACCTTGACTCAACGGGAGGGTTTCCCTGACAGCTTGTCCGACCCTGTCCTCTATGCAGTAAATAATCAAGTGTACCTTGCCATCAAATCTCATTAAACACTGTCACATTCGCTACTAACTTTGTTAAATCACTGTTTTATATCAATAAATATTTCACTGCTTCTCTCTTACAAGTGAAGTGAATCACTCTGCCCGAGACGCCTGTGCTCCTCATTTTTTTAGCATTCTTCCCAGGGCTCTGAAATCTCTTTTGATCGATCTCAGACTTTTTGTTGTGACATCATTAGTACCCACATGAAAGAGCAGGAATGGATAGTAGTCTGAAGGTTGTACTCTTCAGTCTTGTGGTGATGTCCCTAATTCAGGCCCCAGGGAGGCAGCAAACTTCCCTGAAAAGAGGGTCTGGTCTGCAAAGGGATGCTTCCATTCTACACATGAGGGAATCACCAATGACCATAACTCGCTATTGTTTCTTCTCAGCGCTGGTCTTAATGCAGGTTTTGTTGCGAGGGGTTGGTCTCTCTGACCTTGGCAAGACTACTTGTGGAGATTCCTCCTCTATCTCATTACGTGCTTCATCTACCGTACCCAGGGTCTCATACGTATTCTGTAATGGTATCTTAAAGGGTAAGGAGTGTTTTCTCTTACTGCTCCATACTTTAGCTTTCTTTCACCCCTCCTTATCCCTTATAATGTTTTCTTCCTCCTGGCACAAAGCAGATCCTGGACCTGCCTCCTTAGTGGCCATGCTGAGTTGGCTTGCATGCATCATAGATGGCAGAGTACAGCTCCCATTGATCTATCTCCCTCCCAGACTCTTGAATACTCCTCAGTCTGCCCACTTCCTCCTGCAGCTCGGCCACCAAGCAGAGCAGTTCATCAATCTGGTCACACCTCCCACAGGCTTGCTTGCTATCCCTTTCCACCTCTAGGAATATCCCTGCACACATCCCACAGCCAGAAACCTGGGTGGTCTCATGCTTTGACAGGAGCTCTGTCTGTGTGGCTGCACTGGTCCTACCAGGTGCTAGAAGCTCAGGAAAAGCAGAAGACACTACTGTTGTGGTTTGGGCCGAATTGGCTAATGATAAGACAACAGATGCTCTCCCCCACCTCTCGCTCCAAGGAGAGGAAGAAGAGAGATAAAGAGAGTTAAGAGTTTAAAAGGAACTAAACTAATGAAATATTAATAATAAAATAAAAAATAAAATAATGAAATATATACAATATTTACAAAACCATATCAAGCTCCCAGGATGACATCACCAGCAGGCACTAGGGTGGGGTTACCAGGTGTGGTAAAGAGGGGGTGCTTTGAATACTAGATAGTCCAGATGCATTGACCTGAGGTGGCTGCTTTGCTTTTAATTATGGTGGATATGCATGGCTCCCTCATTAATATGAAGAAGTCATAATACTTTTGGGGAGAGATGTCTATGTTTTATAAAGTTTCACAAAGCTGAGACTGGGGTTAGGAAATTGCCAAGTATAGTTCAAGAAATATTAAATGTACAAAGGAAAAAGGGTTTTAAAGTCTTGTATTTTTTAAAAAACTGTTCAGCATTGGCCTCTGTGTTTCTCTGTCAGCCTTGATAAATGTTCAGCTTCAGTGGGAGCAGAGTTTGGTGAATGAAATTGCATTTTCTTGTTTGCACTTCCACCCATCATGTATTATTTCTCCTAGTACTTTACCACTATGCAGCTATAGTAATGCTAAATGGGAGGCTTCAAATATCCTTAACAGTTGTTTTCTATCAGCACATTTTACGTTTCATGTTTCTTGACTTCTCTGCCAGAAGTCTGTCAAAAATTAATGTAGTCAATTAAAAAGTAAGAAAAAAACATATAGGCTCACTGTCATCTTATCCCGTTCTCCTGACAACTTGGGTCCAGTTTCCTGCTCTGACCAGCTTCTAGGTGGATTTCTCCTTATGTGTATCTAAGGAGTAGTTCAGGCAGGCAAGGCAAACCAGCACAGAAGCTGCTCATGACCTTTCTCCTTTGGCTGTTACCAAAGGGGCCCTTGGGGTGAAGCAGTGGAGAAGCATCTCATTGCAGTTAGGCATCTGGTAAATAATTTGCTGATGTAATCTCTTTCCCCTTGAGAGGTGTTTAAAAGATGATGTTGCTGTCACCCAACTGTTAAATGGCCCCCTTTTGCCACATCCTACTTAAGTCCTCAAGGACACCCTTGTATGAGCAAATGTCATTGACATAACTTAGTGAAATAGGATTGGCCACTGCAGCAATTATTTTCCTTTCCCTCTCCTCCTTCCCCCCTCTCACATTACCTGGAATCCTGTGAGTACACCAACTTGTTATTCCCTTTACACTCTGGACTCACTGCAGGCAGCAGGACGTGTCTACCTTCAGCTTCAAGGTCAGTTTAACTATATTGCTTACCTTATTTGAGATAACTCAAATGGTGACATTTCAAATACAGGGCTTATTAAAAATTAATTCAAAGCACCACAGGATGTGGTTATAATTATAACCACATTATAACTTAATATAACTTGGTTATAATTTATTGATTTGCATAACTACTTGGTGCAGGAAAATGTGTCAGCCTACTGTGTAGCTGCTTCAAATGTCAATCCTTAAGTAACAGTTTAAATAAGGGGAAAATAAGTTCCTTTGCAGAAGTGTAATAACAGTTCAGAGAAACTGTCTTTAATTTGGGAAGTTATTTAAGAGTTAGAGAGTTTGTAGCTCTCTGCACTGTGGAGATGAGTTTTTCATATCGTAAAATAGTGGTTGACTGATTCAAAAGGGCAAGCACTCCTAACACCTTTGACTGGCTTCAGTACAAAAATTTGGGGTTCTAAATCTCACCAGATAAAATCTACTTGACCAGATCTTTAGCTGGTAGAAATCAAAAAGAGTGTTGTGACCAAAGGGTAGTTGTTTGACCTATTAAGAGTCACAGTCTTTTCCATATCTCCTCCTTTCATAACAAGGAGTTTGGAGTTTTCTGGTTTATTTTCTTAAAAAGATTAGATTTTTATATCTGTTCAGTGACCTCTGGAATTATGAGGAGAAAAGAAACTGAATTTTAGTTTATTTTTCCTAGAGACATTCCATGCTATGATTAAGACATAATTAGAATGATGTCTGCACTAATATTATTTCTGCGTTCTGGAGATTTTTATCTTAAACAGAGATCAGTCAGAATGGCTCAGGTCTTGCTCAGGCTGAGCTATGAGAAACTGAAAACAGCCCACCAATATTACTTTATGAGATTTAATGTTTTACTTTAGATCTTATCCTCTTATCCTCAAACCAGGACACCTTGTAGAGTGATATAGCAAACCAAGAGCAATATGTAAACTGTTTTTTAAGCATCTAAAATGGTATATCAGGCATTTAGTCACTTATGACATTTCTTGCAGATGTTTCTAAGGTGCCTATAACTGCTGCAGAAGGGCAGAGAAAAATTTCCACTGGCATCTGTGGGTTCTAGATCAAGCTAAGGATAACTCAAAGGAATTATTTCTCAAATATAAAAGACCAGCATCTTTTGTAACCCATTTCTCCACCACATGGAAAGTTCTGCTCAGTACAGTATAACCATTAGACAACAATTTAACATGTGCATATATGTTATTGGTGTTTATGTGTCTGTGTGAACTTTAGCTATGACTCTGACATTCCTCTAAAATGTCACTCAGGATCACATGGTGTGGTACTTAATATCACCCATGACATGATTCAAATATTTAATCTAGTTCTATTTCTACAAATGTCACTGTTAAGTCTGTAACCCTTGTACCTTCTTTAAATCCTTGGCTAAAAGCACATGTGCTGCCTAGTGTAAAATAAAGGACAATCAATACTTATGTTCAACTATATGAATATCCATCTAAGAAAATAGCGCCGACAACTTTCTCTTTAAAAGAAGTTCAAGAAATTAAAGGGTTAATTGCAAAAGAGTTTGTTTATATTAAAAGTAGTAGTAAAGATTGCAAGTTCCTTAAAGGTTAAAAGAGGTGGTTTGTGCATTTATGATGATTCAGTCTCTGAAATGGATGGAATGGTTTCACCTGTGTGCAGATCACAGGATCACTGTGTGCAGAAATTAAAAAAAGGATAGATTCAGACTAGATAATAAGGAAGAAATTTTTTACAATGAGAGTGGTGCAATACTGACACAGATTGCCCATCCCTGGAAACATTCAAGGCCAGGTTGGATGGGGCTCTGAGTGACCTGGTCTAGTTGAAGATGTCCTTGCTCATTGCAGGGGGGTTGGACTAGATGACCTTTAAAGGTCCCTTACAACCCAAACTATTCTACGATTTTATTATTGCATTGGAGAGTTGGTGAGCCAAACCCAACAGTGATGCCATGTACAGTAGATGCAGGTGCACCCTCCCAGTTGAAGCATTGACTGGTATAGCAGTGCATAAGGTGCATTTTTGTATTTCTGTGAACTGCTAGGGTATTTGAGAAGCTCCTGCTTTTCTCTAACTGATATTCTCTGTCTGCTATTCTTTTCATCAGCCTGCAATAACATCGATGCTGTGGATCTGTGGATCTGAGTTAGTGTTCTGATTTATATTTCCTCACTGGGAAAAACCAGTTCTCATTTATTCACTTTGGACTGTTGTGTTTCCTGATGTGTTAACTTTTGATGATCTGCATATAGAATATATACAGTGCTCTAGATTCAACAGTCTTACACTGAAACGGTTCATTTTAGATCACTTCCCTAAAAATTTTTAATACAGTGTGCAAAATGGGTTAGTAGCTGAAATCCCTGATGTCATCCAATTAATAAAGGAAGAAGCTGTCTATAATGTTTTGGAAAAACAGTCTTGTTACTATGGGAATATCATCTGAGTGACGTATGGTTGTGGTCTCTTGCTACAAATCCTAAGTGTGCCCTTCAAATATATAAAATTAAATTACTAAGCTTTATACTTCAAAAAAGTGTTGTGTACAATATCACAGAAATTAGACCTCATTTAGACAACTGAAGAAGAAATGTTTAAAGAACTAAAAATCACGGGTAGTTAAGATGCAACTAATTCAGTCATATACATTTCCAAAATAAAGTCCAAATGTGTATGTAGTTTGTGGTGCATTGAAAGAACTAATTTCTACAAAGATTGATGCAGTTATAAACCAATTAGCAGAGAAACATTTTTTAAGTAGTGTGGTGTGTTGACCTTGGCCAGCAGCTAAGCACCACATAGCTGCTCACTCACACTCTCAGCCTACTGGGATGGGGGAAAGAATAGGAAGAGCAAAAGCGAGAAAACTCATGGGTTGAGATAAAGATAGTTTAATAAGTGAAGGCAAGAGGAAGAAAACAAAAGAAGTGATGCAAAGGCAATCACTCACCGCCTCCCACAAGTAGACTGATGCCCAGCCAGTCTCCAAGCAATGGCTACCTTCCAAACTCCTCCTCCCCTCAGTTTTTATTGATGAGCATGATGTTGTATGGCATGGAATGTCCCTTTGGTCAGTCTGGGCCAGCCATCCAGGTTGTGTCCCCTCCCACCCCCAGCCTACTCACGGCAGGGAGCAGAATGGGAAAAAAGAAAAAGCCTTGATACTGTGCAAGCACTGCTCAGCAATAGGTAAATCACTAGTGTGTTATCAATACTGTTTTAGTCACAAATCTAAGACACAGCACCATACCAGCTGCTATGAAGAAAGTTAACTCCATCCCAACCAAACACAGTACAACTTCTACACCTTATTCCATATCACTTACGTCACGCTCAGGTCCTACACTATCCAATACATCCTTATTAATCACCACTTCCTCTTCCTGTCCTTTGATATACACAAAAATGACATTCCCTTAGTCTATGGGCCTCCCCTGTAGAATGTCCACAAAATGTCCATTGAGCTCACTTAGTCTATGACTTGGGCTCCATTCATTATAGTGGTAGCTCAGGACAGGAGAGGTTGCATGTTGTGTTGAGTTATTGGCTGTCAAAGCCAGTTCAGGTTGGGTCGCTGCTGCACTTGCTTGGCTTCTTGCAAGGCTCGTTCTCTGTTGATTCAGGTGATTCCTCCTGTTGTACTTCCTATAATATGCAACTCAAACCATGGGTTATTTTCCCCTAGGGTTAAAACTCCTTGAGGAACCCAACAGATTTCCCCATCTTCCTGCATTACACACCAATTATACCCGTGTCCTCAACCGAAAGTGTCCGGGTTTGAGGTAAAAGAGAACCAATTTTCTGTTCAGTAATTTCACTTCTTAGCTAAGCCTCTTCTCACTCACTATCCTTCCATCAAGTATTTATAAGCATTGCTGAGATCCCCCCTGAGCTTTCTCTTCTCCAGGCTAAACAGTCCTAGCTCGCTCAGCCTTTCCTCATAGGAGAGAGGCTCCAGTCCCTTCATCATCTTCGTGGACCTTTGCTGGACTGTCTCCAGTAGCTCCATGTCTCTCTTGTACTGAGGAACCCAGAACTGGACACAGTACTCCAGGTGTGGCCTCACCAGTGCTGAGTAGAGGGGAAAGATCACCTCCCTCGAACTGCTGGCAATACTTTGCCTAATGCAGCCCAGGATACTGTTAGCCTTCTTTGCAGCAAGGGCACACTGCTGGCTCGTGTTCAACTTGGTGTCTACCAGGTCCTTTTCTGTCAAGCTGCTTTCCAGCTGGGCGACCTGCAGCATGTTTTGTGTCATCTGCAAACTTGCTAAGGGTACACTCTGCCCTATCATCCAGATCATTAATGAAGATGTTGAACAGGCCTGGACCCAGTATTGACACCTGGGGTACACTGGTACCAACTAGACTTTGTTCCCCTGATCACCACCCTCTGTGGCCAGCCGTTCAGACAGTTTTCACCACACCTCACTGTCTGCTCAGCCAGCCCATACTTCAACAGCTTCTCTATGAGGACCTTATGGGAGACAGTGCCGAAAGCCTTCCTGAAGTCAAGGTAGACAACTGCTCTCCCTTCATCTCCCAAGCCAGTCATTTCATCATAGAAAGTTATCAGGTTGGTCATGCATGACTACCCCTTGGTGAACGTCGTGTTTGCTTAAGCATTCCCCAATTGATCCTCTTCTACGAAGGGTACATTTCCCTTGCTACAGCCTTTGCCCCTGGTCTCTGGAGCCTGGGATTCCCAAAGGCCGGTCTTGCTAGTAAACACTGACGCATTTGGTACCTCAGCCTTTTCCGTGTCCTGTGTCACCAGGTCCCCCACTCCATTCAGCAGCGGGCCCACATTTTCCTAACCTTCCTTTTTCTACTTATCTACTTCTGGAAGCTCTTCCTGTTGTCTTTGACATACCTGCCCAGATTCAGTTCCAGGTGGGCTTCGGCTTTCCTAACTGCATCTCTGCATGCTCAGACAGTATCTCTGTATTCCTCCCAGGTTACCCGTCTCTGCTTCCACCCTTTGTATGCTTCCTTTTTGTGTTTGAGTTTGGCCAGGAGCTCCTTGTTCATCCACGCAGGCCTCCTGGGATCTTTGCCTGATTTCCTGCTCATCGGGATGGACCGCTCTTGAGCTTGGAGGAGGTGATCCTTGAATATTAACTAGCTTTCTTCGGCCCCTCTTCCCTCCAGGGACCTATCCCAAGGGACTCTGTCGTGGTTTGGGCTGGACTGGCCACTGAAAGGAACGGCAGATGCTCTCTGACCTCTCTCCCTTCAGAGAAGGGAGAGCATCTCCCTTTAGGGAGAGGAGGAAGAGAGAGGAAGAGACTTACGAGTTTAAAAGAAACTAACTAAAGTACTTTAATGAAATACTAATAATAAAAAAAATAAAAATAATGAAAAATATACAATATATGCAAAACCATATCAAGCTCCCAGGATGACGATCATGTCACTAGCAGGCACTGGGAAAGTCCCAGACTGGACTCAGCAACAGACGGGAGCTGAACTCAGGAACTGGATTCAGGAATGCACAGATCAGGATCAAGGGCAGACGAACAGACAGAGTCCTCCTCGGACATCAGCCATTGAAGAAAGAGAGTGTGACCCTTTGATCCCTCAGCTTTTATACTGAGCATGAGGCAGATGGGATGGAATACCCTGTTGGTCAGTTTGGGGTCACCTGTCCTGTCCGCTCCTCCCCGCAGGTGCGACCCCTCTACGCTTTTTCAGTTTCCGACCCTCCAACGGGGCACACAACAAAGTTAGCTGACCTTGGCTGTTATAGCAATAAGTATAAGCAGGAGCCTCTCTGCCTACCATTCCTTGGCATAAATTATAAACAATCAAGTCTTATCACTCTGGGAGCGAACAGTGTCTGAACGATATGCTGTTAATTTCAGAGAGTTTAGTTAGTTAGAAGAGGCTTAACTGAAAAGTAAAATTACTGAACAGAAAGAAAATTGGTTCTGTTCTACCTCAAACCAGGACAGACTCTTCCAAGCAGATCCCTGAAGAGGCCAAGGTCTGCTCTCCTGAAGTCCAGGGTTGTGAGCTTGCTTTTCACCCTCCTCCCTCCTTCCCCTCAGGATCCTGAACTCCACCATCTCATGGTCACTGCAGCCAAGGCTGCCTTTGACCTTCACATCCCCAACAAGCCCTTCCTTGTTGGTGAGCACGAGGTCCAGCAGAGCACCTCTCCTCGTTGTCTCCTCTGTCACTTGGGTGAGGAAGTTGTCATTGATGCTCTCCAGGAACCTCCCGGATTGCTTATGCCCTGCTGTGTTGTCCCTCCAGCAGATATCGGGGTGGTTAAAGTCCCCCAGGAGGACCAGGGCCTGCAAACATGAGGCTGCTCCTAGCTGTCTGTAGAAGGCCTCATCCACTTGTTCTTCCTGGTCAGGCAGCCTGTAGCAGAAACCCACTACACAATATCAAGGGGGATAATATCAGGCTTGCCCGTGAAGAGCTGTGGGACAATACATCAAGGTTAGAAGTGCTAGCGAGGGCCTTTAGCCCTCTGAGACATGCTGGGTACACTGCAGCACGCTTGAAGCCTTACGGAGATGAGTCGGGGGCTCCTGAGGTAATAGGAGCCAAGAGGGAAACACCGGTGAAATACCTCAAAGGAATTAAGGAGTGTTCCTCTAAGAAGGTGACACGGCCAACAGCCCAGCTGAAGTGCCTCTACACCAATGCACGCAGCATGGGCAACAAACAGGAGGAGCTGGAAGCCACCCTGCTGCTGGAAAGCTACGACCTAGTTGCCATTACTGAAACTTGGTGGGACGAATCCTGTGACTGGAGTGTGGCTATCGATGGCTACAGGCTGTTCAGAAGGGACAGGCGAGGAAGGAGGGGTTGCCCTCTACATCAGGAAATGGATAGATTGTGAAGAGCTGTCTCTGAAGAATAGCCACGAGCAGGTTGAAAGCCTATGGGTAAGAATTAGAGACCAAGGCAACAAAGGGAGCCTTGTGGTTGGTGTCTACTACAGGCCGCCTGATCAAGGGGAGCCTATTGTCAAAGCCTTCTTACTCCAGCTACAGGAGGCTTTGCACTTGCAGGCTCTCGTCCTGCTGGGGGACTTCAACCACCCTGACATCTGCTGGAAAAGTAGCACAGAAAGCTGTAGGCAACCCAGGGGACTCCTGGAGTGCATCGAGGATAACTTCTTAAGCAAGGTAATAGACAGCCCTGCCAGAAGGGATGCGATACTGGACCTGATGGTCACCAACGCAAGTAAGCTAATCGGCAACATCAAGATTGGAGGCCTGGGCTGCAGAGATCGTGCACTGATGGAGTTCGCAGTCCTGAGGGATATGGGTCAGGAGAAGAGTAAAGTCAGGACCCTGAATTTTAGGAAAGCAAACTTCCAGCTCTTCAAGGAGTTAGTCAATAGGACCCCTGGGAAACTGCCCTCAGGGACAAGGGAGCAGAACAGAGCTGGCAGATCTTTACTTTAAGGACTCTTTCCATAGTGTGCAAGAGCTCTTGATCCAGGAAGGCAAGAGACTGGCATGGATGAGTTAGGAAGTACTGGTCAAACTAAAGGGCAAGAAGGAAATGCACAGACAATGGAAGCAAGGACAGATGTCCTGGGAAGAGTATAGGGACGCTGCCCGGTTGTGTAGGGATGGGGTCAGGAAGGCCAAGGCGCGGCTCGAGCTGAACTTTGCAAGGGATGCAAAGAATAATAAGGGCGGCTTCTACAGGGATGTCAGCCAGAAAAGGAAGGTCAAAGAAAGCATATCCCCCCCGATGAACACAACTCGCAAACTGGTGGCAACAGACAAAGAGAAGGCTGAGGTACTCCACAACTTTTTTGCCTCAGTCTTCACTGTCAATTTCTCTTCCCACACCTCTTGAGTGGATAAACCTCAAGGCAGGGACTGGGGGAGCAAAGTCCCTCCCACTGTAAGAGAAGATCAGGTTCGAGACCACCTGAAGAACCTGAACGTACACAAGTCTATAGGACTTGATGAGATGCATCCCAGAGTCCTGAGGGAATTGGCTGATGTAGTTGCCAAGCCAGTCTCCATGATATTTGAAAAGTCGTGGCAGTCAGGTGAAGTCCCTGGCGACTGGAAAAAGGGAAACATTGCACCCATTTTTAAAAAGGGTAGAAAGGAGGACCCTGGGAACTACCGCCCTGTCAGCCTCACCTCTGTGCCTGGGAAGATCATGGAACAGATCCTCCTAGAAGCTATGCTAAGGCACATGGAGGACAGGGAGGTGATTCGAGACAGCCAACATGGCTTCACCAAGGGCAAGTCCTGCCTGGCCAACCTGGTGGCTTTCTACAATGGAGTGACTGCATCATTGGACAAGGGGAGAGCAATGGATGTCATCTATCTGGACTTCTGCAAGGCCTTTGACACGGTCCCCCCCAACATCCTTCTCTCTAAGTTGGAGAGATTCGGTGGATTAGGAACTGGCTGGATGGTCGCATCCAGAGGGTAGTGGTCAAAGGCTCGATGTCCAGATGGAGAGGGGTGACAAGTGGTGTCCCTCAGGGATCTGTACTGGGACCGGTGCTGTTCAATATCTTCATCAGTGACATAGACGGTGGGATCAAGTGCCCCCTCAGCAAGTCTGACAACGACACTAAGCTGAGTGGTGCGGTCGACGTGCCAGAGGGACGGGATGTCATCCAGAGGCACCTGGATGAGCTGGAGAGGTGGGCCCGAGCAAACCTTATGAAGTTCAACAAGGCCAAGTGCAAGGTCCTACACTTGGGTCGGGACAGTCCTCGTTATCAATACAGACTGGGGGATGACGTGATAGAGAGTAGCCCTGCGGAAAAGGCCTTGGGGGTACTGGTGGATGAAAAGCTGGACATGAGCCAACAATGTGCGCTTGCAGCCCAGAAGGCCAATCACATCCTGGGCTGCATCAAAAGAACCGGGGCCAGCAGGTCGAGGGAGGTGATTCTGCCCCTCTACTCTGCTCTCGTCAGACCCCACCTGGAGTACTGCGTCCGGCTCTGGAGCCCTCCGCACAAGAAGGACATGGACCTCTTGGAACGGGTCCAGGGGAGGGCCACGAAGATGATCAGAGGGCTGGAGCACCTCTGCTATGAGGACAGGCTGAGAGAGTTGGGGCTGTTCAGCCTGGAGAAGAGAAGGCTCCGGGGAGACCTTATAGCGGCCTTCCAGTACCTAAAGGGGGCCTACAAGAAAGCTGGGGAGGGGCTGTTTGCAAGGGCATGTAGCAATAGGACGAGGGGCAATGGTTTTCAACTAGAGCAGGGTAGGTTTAGATTAGACATTAGGAAGAAGTTCTTTACAATGAGGGTGGGGAGGCACTGGAACCGGTTGCCCAGAGAGGTGGTGGAGGCCCCATCCCTGGAGACATTCCAGGCCAGGCTTGATGAGGCTCTGAGCAACCTGATGTAGTTGAAGATGTCCCTGCTTACTGCAGGGGGGTTGGACTAGATGACCTTTAAAGGTCCCTTCCAACCCAACACATTCTATGATTCTATGATTCTGTTCTATGCTTTGAAAAGTCGTGGCAGTCTGGCAAAGTTCCTGCTGACTGGAAAAGGGGAAACATAACCCCCATTTTCAAAAAGGGAAAAAAGGAAGACCCAGGGAACTACAGGCCGGTCAGTCTCCCCTCTGTGCCTGGCAAGATCATAAGAGTAGATCCTCCCGGAATCTCTTCTAAGGCACATGGAAAACAAGGAGGTGATTGGTGACAGCCACATGGCTTCACCAAGGACAAGTCATGCCTGATGAATTTGGTGGCCTTCTACGATGTTGCCACAGCATTGGTAGGTAAGGGGAGAGCAACCGCCGTCATCTATCTGGACTTATGCAAAGCATTTGACACTGTCCCGCAATGACATCCTGGTCTCTAAATTGGAAAGGCATGGATTTGATGGATGGACCACTCGGTGGATAAGGAACTAGCTAGATGGCCGCACTCAAAGGGTTGCGGTGAATGGCTCGATGTCCAAGTGGAAACTGGTGACGAGTGGCGCTCCTCAGGGGTCGGTACTGGGACCAGTGCTGTTTAACATCTTTGACGGTAACATGGACAGTGGGATTGAGTGCACCCTCAGCAAGTTTGCCGACGACACCAAGCTGTGTGGCGTGGTCGACACGCCAGAGGGAAGGGATGCCATCCAGAGGGACCTGGACAGGCTTGAGAGGTGGGCCTGTGTAACGGGTTCTTTTTTGGAGAGATTCCAACATGCAAACCGGAGCCCACACAAAGAAAAAAAAAAGGTTAACTCTGCTTTATTGTGAAGCCTTGCTACAGAGAAAAAAAGCAGTGAATTCAGCTTTATTGCAAAGCCTTGCAAAGCGGTTCCCAAATGTCCCAAAAGTTACTTCAGAGAATCTTACCAACCCATAGACCGTAGCAGCACCGCCGAGCAGCAGGATAACAAGGAGCCCCATCGGTACGGTAGAGGGAGGCAAGGCACAGCGCGTTCAGGGCGTCCCCTGTATCTTCAAAGTGCGCTCATGTCTCTCTCCCTCTCCCCAGCCCGAGACAGCCCCCTTATATCCTACACCGGATTGAGTGGAAAAGTACAGTACTCCCTTCTTGTTATCTTCTTCTTTGAAGGTCTGGTTCTCATGGATACGCACAGAGTTTTTGCAGCAACAGTACTGAGGTCCTTTTTCTCGGCACGTATACTGGGTTTGGTTCAACTAGTAATTTTCCCTCGTGTCTCACTCGAACCATCCTCTGTTATCCCTTACACAGCCTGTGCGAACCTCATGAAGTTCAACAAGGCCAAGTGCAAGGTCCTGCACCTGGGTCATGGCAATCCCAGGCACAAATACAGGTTGGGCGGAGAATGGCTTGAGAGCAGCCCTGAGGAGAAGGACTTGGGGGTGCTGGTGGACGAGAAGCTCAGCATGACCCGGCAATGTGCGCTTGCAGCCCAGAAAGCCAACCGCATCCTGGGCTGCATCAAAAGAAGCATGGCCAGCAGGTCGAGGGAGGTGATTCTGCCCCTCTGCTCTGCTCTGGTGAGACCCCACCTGGAGTACTGCATCCAGCTCTGGAGCCCTCCGCACAAGAAGGACATGGACCTCTTGGAACGGGTCCAGAGGAGGGCCACGAAGATGATCAGAGGGCTGGAGCACCTCTGCTATGAGGACAGGCTGAGAGAGTTGGGGTTGTTCAGCCTGGGGAAGAGAAGGCTCCGAGGAGACCTTATAGCAGCCTTCCAGCACCTAAAGGGGGCCTACAGGAAAGATGGGGAGGGACTCTTTATGAGGGAGTGTAGCGATAGGACGAGGGGTAACGGTTTTAAAATGAAAGAGGGGAGATTTTAAGGTCCCTTCTAACCCGAACCATTCTACATTTCTATGATTAAAGGACTGGGAAGCCTGCCATATGAGGAAAGGCTGAGAGAATTGGGTTTGTTCAGCCTTGAGAAAAGAAGGCTCAGGGGAGACCTTATCACCGTGTTCCAGTATTTAAAGGGTGGCTACAAAGGAACCGGAGACTCTCTTTTTACAAGGAGTCACATGGAAAAGACAAGGGGTAATGGGTACAAGTGACTCCAAGGGACACTCCAATTGGATAAAAGAGGAAATTTTTTTTCACAATGAGAAGAGTCAGCCATTGGAATAATCTCCCCAGGGAAGTGGTGGATTCCCCATCATTGGACACTTTTTTAAGATTTAGCTGGACAGGGTGCTGGGCCATCTTGTCTAGCTCGTGTTTTTGCCAAGAACAATCGGTATTCTATGATTCTATAAATAACAGTACTGATCCAGACCAGGGGTCTTCATAACCCAGTACTCTGTCTAACAATGGCCATAATTTGATGCTCAGAGAAGCAGAACAACTGCAATTGCTAAAAGATGAAAATACTGAGTTTCTAGTGAGTGACAATAATTGCTGTTGGAAACAAAAGATCCCAGAACTGCCTATGCCCACCCCCTCCTTTTAACATATACAACTGTACTTGTAATGATGGGTGAACGATTTTTTGGATAAATAAGACTACCATAAACGTAGGTGAATGGAACCTTATGGGTTTAAATACAACATACATTGATTTTTGCAACAGCACCCAACTTTGGACCGACGAACCCGAAGGTTTAGATCCAGCTAGAAACAACTCCCCTTATGGGTGGCACAGTTCGCAATTCACAGAGCTTTTTACCACAATCAATCAGGGTGTCTGCCTTCAAGTCAGCTACACCCATTTTCTTAACAGCTTCAGATTTCTGTGCCTCCTCCTGTGCACAGGCTAAGCATACTCCAAAAACAGTACACAAGATACCTTTACCCTTTCCGATTTTTTCCTTTTGTTCCTTCTTACACTGCTCTACCCATTCCACCACTTTCTCCTTACTTTTCCACAACCTCTTAGCCTTCTCCCTATCCGCGGGAGAGGGTTTACAGCCATGTTTCTGGAATAGTTCTTCCATTACACCCTGCTCGCTGTGCCAGTAAAATGTGGCGGAGAGAAAAAGACTTCACTGAGAGGTTCAAATTAACAATTTATTTGGACTTCACTCACAGGTCCGATACGCCACTATTGCAAGTTCTTATGGATACAATGGAAGAATGCACTATTGCAATTTCAGGGGAAAAGAACAAAAACAATTCACAGAATACACCATTACCACCTAACAAGTGATCCCGAAAAGTAACAAAACAAACCACCAGCGCGCTAGATATGAATACCTTAAACGAGTGCACAAACCACGATCTTAGAGCATACTAGACATCATACGTACGTTATTAAATCACTTATCCTCTCTCTCAGGCAAGGCCACTCAATCCCGGGAAGTTACCTTGCACAGCGTCCTGGACAAGGGGGGGCAGAATCTCCTACAGGCCAGCTGTATCTTTGGAAGACTCCCCATTTTGCTCCTCAAAACTTTGGACTCAAATATCCTGTTTCGATGACTGGGCAGGATTGTGCCTGAATGGATTGCCCTATCTGGGATGGTTATCTCTGGTGGCTTGATGGCCCCCCCCTTAGGTAGCAATGTTTATTTTGCGATGTCTGGTCTCACACTCACTGAATAGTGGTGGGATGTGACTCAGGGCATTTTGTTTGTTAAAGGCACCATTCGGGTTTCGGTTCTTATTGTGATGCAGTGTTGAGACCACCCCGGGCTGAGCCATTTCCACAGCTCCTCCCAAGTTATCTCTGCATAGATAGGCATCACTAAGCGCCCCCCGAGGCGAGATGGAGCTGAGTCGAATGATAACTCCCTGCATCTCACCTTTTGTGTTCTGAAAACGGTTTGGCCAGGTGCTCCCATTCAAACATCAAGGAGATTTTAAACACAGAAATAATGTAAAAAGGCGGCTTTTCTCCTCCAAGATGAGGTGGGGTTTTTTTGACTATATAGGCATTTATATAATATAGAATCATAGAATGGTTTAGGTTATAAATGGAAACATCTTCTTTTAAGCTAGGATACAGGTCTGTTGCAAAAAATTTGTCCATATTAAAGTGATATAACTTTGAGCTTTAACCCAATAGTTCAATTAAAACTCAGTGATTAATCCTTGATTTCATCTATATCCAATTCCCTCCCCTATTTAAATGAGTTATCTGATTATTATAAACTGAATATACATACCCTATCTTATCCCAAGGTCTAGCATCCAGTGCTTTTTCACTGTGAGCAGCATTTTTGGAGCCCATCACTGGGAGCAGTCTAGAAAGCTTTAAAACAAATACCTTAAGTTTAACATAGGAATCTAGAGACACTCCAGTGAAGAAGAAAAGCACAACACAGCCCCTTTTTCTATAAAGACACAGTTTTATATGGGCAGAATCGACAGTGAAATAATTTACAAGAGCAGGAAAAGCTAAATGAAGACGTTCTAGCAGTATAAAATTGGTCCTTACAAATACATGTGAGAGAGGCTACAAGTGTGTGAAAAATAGTGAAGGTATTGTTGGCTTTCGCAATAACAAGGCTATAAATACTTGAATGATAAGGATAATTAACCTTTAGTAAATTAGGAAACATGAGAAACCTTAAAGATAACAACTAACAGCAGCTATGAAGAAGAACATCTGAGAGAAACGAAAGAGAACTTCTCCAAGAGACCCCACAAATGATTAACAGAAGGAGACAGACGCATAGGAGAAGGGAGCTGATATGCATGGAAAAAGGGAACTGAAGATTATCGATCCTCAGAAACAATTGCCAGAAGGAAAACACACAAATAGAAGAAAAAGGGATTAATGATAATCAATCATCATAAATCATTACTCTGATGCAATGTTGAATGTATATAAGACATGGGTGAAGTAGTAGCTGGTGTGCCTCTGACTTGAGTCATGCACCCAGCGCTGTGCTTTTGCTTTATCGACTTTGTCCCTATAATAAAATAAGTGCCATTTCTGTTTAAGGAATCTGGCTGTTTATTACAAAGTGCTTCCCCAACATGAAAGTCCATGGGCCGGGCTGGACCATGAGTAGCTATTGGCCTCACTCAGTGGCCGCAGCACATCTGTGGAGTCTTGTGACTCTTGGTCTTCTTAATTACGCTACCAAAATTCACTGTTTCCATGCTGTTTTCACTTGCTAATTAAAGAGTAAGGTGTGTAGTTTTCTCTTTGTATTGTCTAATTTAAACTACTGTTCCACTAGAGGGAGCAATACATCTGTATCCGTATCTTGGGCACGGTTGCTGGTGCATCAAGCAGCCAAGCGTATATCAGGCAGTCCTTATCCGGGGGCCACAGCCTTTTCAAACTCCTTCAGTAAATCTACGCTAGAGACCATTCCTTCTTTATTACTTGTCTTTAATATTTTTGTCTCTCTAGAGAAATTTCCTGTTTGCATTTTGCTCATTTTCCAGGGCTTTGCATCCACTACAGGGAGGTATGCACAGAGAGTATATTGATTTTATTAAACTCCGTCACTGCCAGTGAGAGCAAACAAAGATTTAGAAATAGAGTGCATTTACTGCAGGTAAAAATAATCAATGAACACCATTTAAGAGCCACTTTTAATAAGATGGGAAATAAAATCAGAGAGACTCGGGATTTCATTTTAAAACGAAAAATAACAAGATTGCTGATGAAGTTAAAGTTCAACGACAAAACTAGGACCCATTTGTTACAGCAACATGCTGCCATTGAGCCAGTAGAATAAAAAACACTGCCAAACCTAATTCAAACAGCCAGAAAGGGCTACTAGAAAAAGACAACATTGGCCCAAGGATAAGGAAGATAAAGGCAATTAGGGATCACACAGGTGTCATACACATCACATAGCAATTTCAGATATACATATGCTATGTATTGATTAGACAGTATTTTATGAATTTTTCCATCCCTGGAAACATTCAAGGTCAGGTTGGATGGGGCTCTGAGCAACCTGGTCTAGTTGAAGATGTCCCTGCTCATGGCAGGGGGGGGTTGGACTAGATGACCTTTAAAGGTCCCTTCCAACCCAAACTATTCTATGATTCTGTGATTCTACAATGTCTCCCATACCTGTATGCTCTTTAATTCTTACCCATAAGCTCTCAGAGGCTCATCATCCATCCCCAGACAGAGCTCCATACATTCCAGTTGTTCTCTAACTTAAAGGGCAACACCCCCTCCTTGTCTTCCTGTACTGTCTTTCCTAAAAAGCCTGTATCCCTCCATTGCAACACTCCAGTCTTGGTAGCCATGCTACAACATCTCTGTGATCTCAACAGGATCATAGCCCTGCAACTGTGCACAGATCTCTAATTCCTTATGTTTATTCCCCATGCTGCATGCATTAGTGTAAAGGCACTTTAGAGAGGCACCCCAGCATGCTAATTTCCCAGAAAGGATTCTGAGGATTTCTTGTAGACACTTCCTTGCTTACATGCAAATGCTGTATGTTACCCCGCTTAAGCCCCATTTTTTTGGTTTTGTGTTCCTTTTCTGTCACATCACCCCAGGCCCCCTTCCTTGTCTTCCTTGCCTCTTCGTTATTGCTAACAGCAATTTACTCTTCTTTACTGATAACAGCTCCTGCCTGACTTCCCCTTAGGCATGGCTGGGCAAACTTTACTGTTTTACTCTTGCAGCTTCAGATATGACCTTCTGCCTCAGCCAGCATGGCTCTGAGTTGGTGGATTGCCTGGATGCAAGCTGGGAGCTCTGCGATACATCCAGTACTGACACCATCTCCATTTACTCTCATTTATTTTTATCTTTGGCTTTCTTCGGTGTACATGCTTTTCTGTGTAGCTAAGGAAGATAATCACAGCATAAACCCAGTAGTTAATGGCCTGTCAATATTTTTAGCATGATGGCAAATTGTCCAGAGTCTCTATTTTGACTAATACATACTGTGCAGACCAAAAAAAATCATTTATATTCCACGTAGGAAGGTCTCTGTCAAATCAAAAATATATGGCTATTGCTACCTCTTTGTCCAATTTATAAAGTCAATTCAGGAATCTATTTTGGTTATTTCCTTTAGAAAGATTCATATTTTCTATATTAGTAACAATTTAAACTGCTAGTATTACATTGAGATAAATATTACATATTTTCTGTATTCTAGACTGTCAGGGTGTGGGGTTTTTACTATAAATTTTAAGTCAAAACTATACTAATTGAAAACAAAATTATTTGGAATGCGGCAAGTCTGTGGCACACCAAGTGATACATTTATTAAATCAGAAATTGAATCTCCGATTCCTCACTGAACTGAGGAACAGAACAAGTCTGTGATTCCAAAAGATCAAGCTTAGCACTGATTTAATTCCTACCTTGATTCATACTCAAAATAAACTGCTACGTCTCTATGCTGTAGAAATCTCTTTTCAGATCTAGCATTGGATATTTTGCTATCTTTAAGGACTCATTGCCTTCTCCTACCCTGAAATTTGTCTGTATGCAGATGCACATTTATGGTTTTAGTGGTTAAGTCCCTCCACAATCCCCTCTGTTGTGTGTATGTGGTATTAGGTCCTTCCTCTCTACAATTCAGAAATGTTTTTTGGCAAAACTTAAGTCATATTACCAGTGTCAGTGAGAATCTGCAAGAACCTGCCCTCTGAGAAAGTCACCTGGGTAAAGTGCTTTTAGTTTTCAGTCAGGCAGGAACCAGGTTCACAAGCCATGCTATGTGATTTACTTGTATTGATTACCTTCATATTAAATGCGTAAGACAGTGTTGTACTGCTTCCCTGAATAAACTTCAACTTTGGTTTGTTTTTCCTCTTTCTCTGTTTGTCTTTCTCTCTCTGGTCCCATTTTGGCATCCAGGATCATTTTCTCTTCGACAAGCCAGTGTCCCCTTTGCTAACATGTGCTGGGATGGCACGTGACTGGCCAGATGCCAGAGGAATCTGGTATGTTGTGTGACATGTAGAAGCTTGTGTCATGTTTGGAAGACTGTATTACAAGTCTCCTTGCTTGTCCTAACCCTACAGTCACTCTGCACTGATACTCACAGCATGTTCAGTTTGTTTTTTACAACTTTTTTGCAGTGTTTTAAATAATTAATTAAAAAAAAAAAAAGTAAGACCTTTATATTCATATAGGCGGCGCAGGGGGATGGAGAATGGGGCTTCCGGTCAGTTCATCACACGTCTCTGCCACTCCTTCCTCTTCATACTGTTCCCCTGCTCCAGCGTGGGATCCCACCCACAGGAGACGGTCCTTCACAAACTTCTCCAACGTGGGTCCTTCCCCCCGGGCTGCAGTTCTTCACGAGCTGCTCTAGCATGGGTCCTTTCCACAGGGTGCAGTCCTTCAGGAACAGACTGCTCCAGCATGGGTCCCCTGCATTATTTTTGCAATTTTTGAAATGATTAATTAAAAGAAAAATTAAAATGTACGACCTTTATATTCATATAGGCAAAGATGCAGCAAAGATGCAAGGGTTGTTGAAGTGTTAGAAACCATGGAAGTGCTTGAAAGAAGTCACATAGGAATTAGGGCTTCCCCCACAAAAAAGGTGGCAAGATCAATAGCCCACCTGAAGACCATCTACACCAACGCACGCAGCATGGGCAACAAACAGGAGGAGCTGGAAGCCATTGTGCAGTGGGAAAACTATGATATAGTTGCCATCACAGAAACATGGTGGGATGCAATGCAACTGGAGTGCTGCAATGGATGGCTACAAACTCTTCAGAAGGGACAGGCAAGGAAGGAGAGGCAGTGGGGTAGCCCTGTGTGTTAGGGAGTGTTTTGACTGTCTAGAGTTTGACGACGGTGATGAAAGGGTCGAGTGTTTATGGGTAAGAATCGGGGAAGGGCCAACAAGGCAGATACCATGGTGGTCTTCATCCAACGAGGATGAAGAGGCAGATGAAATACTGGGAGAAGTCTCACAATTGCTATCCCTTGTTCTCATGGTGGAATTTAACTTAACAGATGTCTGCTGGAAATACAATACAGTGGAAACAGTCTAGGAGGTTCCTGGAGTGTGTTGGGGATAACTCCCCGACATAGTTGGTGAGGGAGCCAACTAGGGAAGGCACCCCGCTGGACCTGTTGTTTGCGAACAGAGAAGGACTTGTGGGGGATGTGAGGGTTGGAGGCCATCTTGGGCATAGTGATCAGGAAATTATAGTTTTCAATTCTTGGAGAAGCAAGGAGGGGGGGTCAGCAGAACTGCCACCTTGGACTTCCGGAGGGCAGGCTTTGGCCTGTTTAGGGGCCTGGTTGACAGAGACCCTTGGGAGGCAGACCTGAAGGGCAAAGGAGTCCAGGAAGGCTGGACATTCTTCAAGAAGGAAATGTTCAAGGCACAGGAGCAGGCCATCCCTATGTGCCAAAAGACGAACCCGCTAGGAAGAAGACCAGCCTGGCTGAACAGAGAGCTTTGGCTGGAACTCTGGAAAAATAAGAGAGTTTATGGCCTACGGAAGAAGGGACAGGCAGCTCAGGAGGACTACAAGGATGTTGTGAGGTTATGCAGGGAGAAAATTAGAAGGGCCAAAGGCCAACTAGAACTTAATCTGGCTACTGTCGTAAAAGACAATAAAAAATGTTTCTATAAATGCGTTAGCAACAAAAGGAGGGCTAAGGAAAATCTCCATCCTTTATTGGATGTGGAGTGGAAACATAGTGACCAAGGATGAGAAAAAGGCTGAGGTACTTAATGCCTTCTTTGCCTCAGTCTTTGATAGTAAGACCAGTTGTTCTCTGGGTCCCTAGTCCTCTGAGCTGGAAGACAGGGAAGGGAAGCTGAATGAAGCCCCCATAATCCACAAGGAAATGGTGAGTGACCTGCTGCACCACTTAGACATAGAATCATAGAATCATAGAATCATTTAGGTTGGAAAAGACCCTTGGGATCATCGAGTCCAACCATCAACCCCACTCTACAAACTTCTCCCCTACACCATATCCCCTAACACCACATCTAAACACATTCAGGGATGGTGACTCCACCACCTCCCTGGGCAGCCTATTCCAGTGTCTGACCACTCTTTCTGTGAAGAATTTTTTCCTAATGATGTCCAGCCTAAACCTACCCTGCTGCAGCTTGAAGCCATTCCCTCCTGTTCTATCGCTAATTACCTGTGAGAAGAGACCAGCACCAACCTCTCTACAATGTCCTTTCAAGTAGCTGTAGAGAGTGTGATGAGGTCTCCCCTCAGCCTCCTCTTCCTCAAACTAAACAGTCCCAGCTCCTTCAATCGCTCCTCATAAGATTTATTCTGCAGGCCCCTCACCAGCTTCGTTGCCCTCCTCTGCACTCGCTCCAGCACCTCGATCTCTCTCTCTCGTATTGAGGTGCCCAAAACTGGACACGATACTCAAGGTGTGGCCTCACCAGTGCTGAGTACAGGGGGACAATCACCTCCCTCCTTCTGCTGGTCACACTATTTCTAATACAAGCCAGGATGCCGTTGGCTTTCTTGGCCACCTGGGCACACTGCTGGCTCATGTTCAGCCGCTTGTCAATTAGAACCCCCAGGTCCTTTTCTGCCGGGCAGCTCTCCAGCCACACTGCCCCAGGCCTGTAGCGATGCATGGGGTTGTTGTGGCCCAAGTGCAGGACCTGGCACTTGGCCTTGTTGAAGCACATTCCATTAGCGTTGGCCCATCGATCCAATCTATCCAAGTCTCTCTGTAGAGCCTCCCTGTCCTCATGCAGATCAACACTCCCGCTTAGCTTCGTGTCATCTGCAAACTTGCTGATGATACACTCTATGTCCTTATCAAGGTCATCAATAAAGATGTTAAACAGAAATGGTCCCAACACCGAGCCCTGAGGAACACCACTTGACCGGCCGCCAGCTGGATTTAACTCCACTGACCACCACTCTTTGGGACCGTCCATCCAGCCAGTGCTTGATCCAGCAGATCGCATGCTCATCCAGGCCATGAGCATGCCAGTTTTTCCATGAGAATTCTATGGGGGACAGTGTCAAATGCTTTTCGAAAGTCTAGGTAGACAATGTCCACAGCCTTTCCCTCGTCCAATAATCGGGTCATCTTGTCATAGAAGGAGATCAGGTTCGTCAGGCAGGACCTGCCTTTCATAAACCCATGCTGACTAGGCCCGATCCCCTGCTTGTCCATTATATGACTTGTAATGGCACTCAAGATGACCTGCTCCATGACCTTCCCTGGTACCGAGGTCAGACTGACAGGCCTATAGTTTCCCGGATCCTCCTTTCTGCCTTTCTTGTAGATGGGTGCTACATTTGCTACCCTCCAGTCCATTGGGACCTCCCCAGTTAGCCATGACTTCAGGTAGATAATGGAAAGCGGCTTGGCGAGCACGTCTGCCAACTCTTTCAACACTCTTGGATGTAACCCATCCGGCCCCATAGACTTGTGCACATCCAAGCGGTGTAGCAGGTCACTGATCACTTCCTCTTTAATTGTGATGACCTCGTTCAGCTTCCCCTCCCTGTCTCCCAGCTCATGAGGCTGGGTGCCCAGGGAACAGCTAGTTCCACTGCTAAAGACTGAGGCAAAGTAGGCGTTGAGCACCTCAGCCTTTTCCTCATCCTTTGTGACTCTGTTTCCCTCTGCATCCAATAAGGGAGGGAGATTTTCCCTAATCCTCCTTCTGTTGTTAATGAATTTCTAGAAACGTTTTTTGTTATCCTTAACAGCTGTAGCTAGGTTGAGCTCTAGCTGCGCTTTGGCTCTCCTAATTTTCTCCCTGCATAACTTCACTACATCTTTATAGTCTTCATGAGAGACCCGCTCCCTCTTCCAACGGTCATGGACTCTCCTTTTGTTCTTGAGGTCCAGCCAAAGGTCCCTATTTAGCCAGGCCGGTCTCCTTCCCCGCCTACTTGTTTTTCGGCACACGGGGACAGCCTCCTCCTGTGCCTTTAAGCCTTCTCTCTTGAAGTATGTCCGGCCTTCCTGGGCTCCTATATCCTTCAGGGCAGCCTCCCAAGGGATTTTGTCCAGCAGTCTTCTGAACAGGTCAAAGTTTGCCCTCCGGAAGTCTAAGGTGGCAGTTTTACTAACCCCTCTCCTTGTTTCTCCAAGAATCGAAAACTCAATCATCTCATGATCACTGTGCCCTAGACGGCCACCAGCTTTTACTTCCCCCACAAGTTCTTCCCTGTTCACAAGAAGCAGGTCCAGGAGGGCACCTTCCCTGGTCGGCTCACTTACCAGCTGTGTGAGGAAGTTATCCTCCACACATTCCAGGAACCTCCTGGATTGTTCCCTCTCTGCTGTGTTGTATTCCCAGCAGATACCCGGGAGGTTAAAGTCCCCCACAAGAACAACGGCAAGTGACCGCGAGATTTCCCCCAGCTGCTTATAGAAAGCTTCATCCACCTCACTGCTTTGGTTGGGAGGTCTATAGCAGACTCCCACAGCGATATCAGCTTTATTGGCCCTTAACCTAATCCGAACACTCTCAACCCCATCATCACTATACTTGATTTCCGAGCTCAAGTCTATGGGGCCTGATGGGATCCACACAAGTGTACTGAGGGAGCTGGCAGAAGCACTCACCAAGCCACTTTCCATCATTTATCAGCAGCCCTGGCTAACCGGGAGGTTCCAGTTGACTGGAATATAGCAAATGTGATGCCCATCTACAAGAAGGGCTCCAAGGAGGACCCGGGGAATTACAGGCCTGTCAGTCTGACCTCGGTGCCAGGGAAGGTTATGAGAAGCTCACCTTGAGTGCTATCACGCGGCACGTACAGGACAACCAGGTGATCAGGCCCAGTCCACATGGGTTTATGAAAGCCGGGTCCTGCTTGACTAACCTGATCTCCTTCTATGACAAGGTGACCCACTTAGTGAATGAGTGAAAGCCTGTGGATGTTGTCTACCCACATTTTAGTAAAGCTTTCGACACTGTTTCCCACGGCATTCTCCTGGAGAAACTGGCTTCTCATGGCTTGGACAGGTGTGCTCTTTGCTGGGTTAAAAACTGGCTGGATGGCGGGGTGCAAAGAGTTGCAGTGAATGGAGTTAAATCCAGTTGGCGGCCGGTCACAAGTGGTGTTCCCCAGGGCTGAGTACTGGGGCCAGTTCTCTTTAATATCTTTATCAACGATCTGGACGAGGGGACTGAGTACACCCTCAGTAAGTTTGCAGATGACACCAAGTTGGGTGGGAGCGTTGATCTGCCTGAGGTTAGGAAGGCTCTACAGAGGGATCTGGACAGGCTGGATCGATGGGCCGAGGCCAGTGGTATGAGGTTCAACAAGGCCAAGTGCCGGGTCCTGCACTGGGGTCACAACAAGCCCATGCAGCGCTACAGGCTTGGGGAAGAGTGGCTGGAAAGCTGCCTGGCAAAAAGGACCTGGGGGTGTTGGTCAACAGCAGGCTGAATATGAGCCAGCAGTGTGCCCAGGTGGCCAAGAAAGCCAGTAGCATCCTGGCCTGTATCAGAAATAGTGTGGCCAGCAGGACTAGGGAAGTGATCGTCCCCCTGTACTCAGCAGTGGTGAGGCCCCACCTCGAGTACTGTGTCCAGTTTTGGGCCCCTCATCACAAAAAACGACATTGAGCTGCTGGAGTGTGTCCAGAGAAGGGCAATGAAGCTGGTTAAGTGTCTAGAGAACAAGTCTTATGAGGAGCGGCTGAGGGAACTGGGGTTGTTTAGCCTGGAGAAAAGGAGGCTGAGAGGAGACCTTATCGCTCTCTACAACTACCTGAGAGGAGGTTGCAGCGAGGTGGGGTTTGTTCTCTTCTCCCAAGTAACAAGCGATAGGATGAGAGGAAATGGCCTCAAGTTATACCAGGGGAGGTTTAGACTGGATATTAGGAAAAAATTTCTTCACGGAAAGGGTTGTCAAGCACTGGAACAGCCTGCCCAGGGAAGTGGTTGAGTCACCGTCCCTGGAGGTATTTAAAAGACGTGTAGATGTGTCACTTAGGGACGTGGTTTAGTGGTGGACTTTGCAGTGCTAGGTTAATGGTTGAATTTGATGATCTTAAGGGTCTTTTCCAACCTAAATGATTCTATGATTCTATTTAAACAATCATTGATATCAGCAACAGAACGTAGCATCATAAACATGGCTCCTTCTATGGTTTTTTTTATCTGTTTTTCCTATTTCAAGATAAAAATTTGATTTGAGAAAGAGCCAGTGAATCACCATGAAATCAGCAGGGTGAGGTTACAAATACAGCCTAAAGCTGGACTGTAGCAACACACTCAGCTAGGAACCACTGGCAATACAGTTGCAGGATATTGCACTGTAAATACCTTTCCCTCCTCCACACTTCTGAGAGACAGAATGTTATTTTAATTCCCCAAGCTGAAAGTAATCCTTTCTTTCCAAATAAACTGGACAAAGAGTGGTTACAGAAATAGTTGAATTTCCTTTTTGGTTTAGGTCTGTTTCTTCTTTTATAACCTTGATATTTTTTGTGCTTGAATAGAATATTTTTAGAGGAAGGGACAATAGCCCCCAGTACAGTGCACGCACACACCCCCTATCACGTGATAGAGCATGGGCTCTCCACGGGGTCACAGCCTCCTTCAGGCATCCACCTGCTCCAGCATGGGGTCCTCCACTGGCTGCAGGTGGATATCTGCTCCACCATGGACCTTCATGGGCTGAAGGGGACATCCTGCCTCACCATGGTCTTCACCAGGGGCTGCAGGGGAATCTCTGCTCTGGCACCTGGAGCACCACCTCCCCCTCCTTCTTCACTGACCTCGGTGTCTGCAGAGTTGCTTCTCTCACATATTCTCACTCCTCTCTCCTGGCTACTGTCATGCAGCATTTTTTTCCCCTTCTTAAATATGTTATCACAGAGGTGCTACTACCATCGCTGATTGGCTCAGCCTTGGCCAGCGGCAGGTCTGTCTTGGAGCGGGCTGGAACTGGCTCTCTCCGACATGGGGGAAGCTTCTGTCATCTTCTCACAGAAGCTACCCCTGTAGCTCCCCCCACTAGCAACAATTTGCCATGCAAATCCAATACATGAGCAGATACCCTCTTCCTCTACATACCCTTACAGATACTACTCCCAGCTCTACAGCAACACAGATAACACATTCACCTGAGCATGTTTTGATTTTTTTCTTTGGAGAAAAACTGGTGTTTTGAAAGATTACTGTGAAACCCTGAATATGTTTCAATATGCAAAAGAGAAGCAAAGGGACTGTAACTGTCTGCTATTTTTCCGAGATGCTCACAACATTGAATAGCGGTGAGCACTGAGAAGATTTTACTCAGGGTGGCAATACATCCTAGGCACTTGGATGACTAGTGCTGGAGCCTGGTCCTCATTACCTGGGACCTGAAAGCTACAGGAAAAGACTGGAATAGGCCATGCTGGGCAGGTTTCTGTTGGGTACAGAATATCAGCAAACTGATGTTTTGTTACTGATGATTTTTGGTCCAGCTTGCTGCAGCCTAAGGCCACAAGCCAGAGGTGGTGCCTGAGGAAAACACCAGAGAAGTGACCTGGTGAACTCTCCAGGGCTAAAAAAGTCTGAGGGTTTGAGATGACATGGTAAAGAAGTTTGTCTGAAAACCAGTCCTGGACAGAGAAGAGACAACTCCCATACAGAGACGACAGTGGGTTCCAGATGACAGGTCAAGTGGCAGACTTCAGAGACTGAAGCCATTTGCAGCTGCCTACTCTAGTTAACTATTGAACTTACCATGGTGTTGAATGCTGAAAAAGTAATGAGCACTTTTCAGCACCTTCCCTTCAGACTGACAGATTTTGCTTGTCTGGACAGTCATTTGAGAGAAGTGCTTCTGTGAATGTAAATCAGGTGCTCATAGAAGACTGCATAAATACGTGCACATACTGGGTAGAATTAAGGATTTGTGCTTTTTGCATTATTCAAGTAATACTTTCCTTATCATCAGCCAAGAAAGAAAGGTTCAAAGTCTACATAAAGCTTGCTGAGATGACAAAGGGAAAAGGGAAGCAGTCTCTACAAAGCGGTTGTCCTACTAAAGCTGCACTAAGACTAGTTTCTGTCAGTGCAACCAGGCATCTAGAGAGACGTAAGGTATCAGGCAGTGTTTTATTACACAAGATATTTATACAGAGATGTACAGAGGTGCTTTCTGTCAAAATGGCAGCCATATTTACCATCATTAACAGTCATTAGCCGCAAGATCATTTCCTACCAAACTGAGGTAACGGTGGTGGTACTTTAATGTCTTGACCTCTTTCCAGTTTCTTCTCACAGTCAACTAGATAGTTGACCCCATCAATGACAAGCTGAACTAGTTCTACCTACAACAACAAGAAAAACAACAATAATAAAAGATTTTGGTAACGCTGTTAATAGAGGAAGGAAAAAATTGACTTGTACAGCAAAGACAGCAAGTAAACCCAGACCCAAGGAGGGCCACAGAGTCCTTGGCATAGAGATCACACATGCTGTGGCACAGGGAGTATGGGTCATGCACTGGTCCAGTGGAAGCCCATAGTAATTCCCTTCTCCCTACCCCTTCTCCTATTCTGCTCCTACACATATCCCCATATAAACAAGCAGAAGTGCTTAAATAAAATGTTTAGGCATGAGTTTAGAGACCTATCTCAAATGTGACCACTCTGAGGGTACAAGATCCTTCCCAAACATTTGCTGAGAACTACAGCCTGGCACAGCCATTGGTTCCTGTCTGCTGTGTTCTCAGCATCCACATATTAGGACAAAGAAACTGAAAAGGCAGTGCCATGGATGTTCAAAGTCACCAGGCAGTTCTCTCAAGCAACAAATGCCAGTGTAAGTAAAGAGGCTCTGGTATTTTGCCAACAGCATCTTGTGAGGTTTGGATTAATGCCTTTATCCAAATGCCTTTGGGCTCAAAAGCTATTGAATATTGGTCTGACATTTGGCAAATGACTTCAGAGACTACTGGCACTTTGTCTTTCTTCTGTAGAAAGGGGGGGGGAGTTGTATTTTCTTGATGGATAGGAATGAGAGATATGAGTAGTACTGAAATGATTTGAAGAATCATGCAGAGCCCTCCCTTACTGTTTAGCATGCCTAAAGAAACTGTACATATGAGCTTACTTCGTGATGTTTTAGAGTGATGTTTTCCTATATCCTGTGAAACACAACAGCTTTATTCAATATACAGTCAGTACTGTAGAAGAAAGAATGCACTACATCCAAATGGACACCAGTGAATTGCAGAGGATAATCCATTCTTACATATGATAGAGGCATCTGTGCAGTGCCTAGCATTTGCATTCATCCTGGTACATTTCTAGGGTTTACCAGATGTTATAATTCTGGAAAATTAGGCTAAAAGCGATTGTGAGGAACCTTCTGTCCTATCTGCTTGCCCTAGGAAGGTTCAAGACTTTCAGAGAGGATGTGATAACGTGTACTCTTGTAGGTAACAATTTCTTCTAAAAGAATCTGGCTTACTGAAATATTTTCCAATCATACTAACTTTTTTTTTTATTCTGATTGAAATTTCACATGTAAGACAAGTCAAAATCAGATCTGTTCTATTCAGGAGATCCCTGGATAGTATTTACATTGTTGGTGCTTTTTCTGTTTGGTTGTAGACACAATGAACAGAATGCCTCAGATTTATCATTTTCCTAGAACAAATCTCTTAATCAGATTTAAATAGGCAGTAGGGAACTAATTGGAAGATCACTGACATAAAATATCCTCACAGATTTCCAACAGACTTTTGATCAGGTTTCCCAGTGCCTGCTCCCTGTCAAAGCAGGTTTAACTTATCAGAATAATACTGGATATGCTTCTGAACACGATCCAATATTGCCATAGAACAGATTTTTTTTCCTCAGTGTTGTCTCACTCTGCATTCCTTAAAGCAATGGGAAGACTCATTCAATTAAAGGGGGAGCTGAGTCAGGCCAACATCAATCTCTTTGGAAAATCCTACCCTGAATATTTGTACCTGACTGAAAATGAGATAACTGGACCTCTCTGTAACTCTAACGTCAGGCCACAGGATGTTTGCATCTGTTCAGTTTTGCATTGGCAAACTCCAAGTGTGAAAAGTGAGTTGCAGTAAAAGACAAGCTCTAAGTTAGGCTCTCAGTGAAGTTTCAATTTTCACGTATTTCAAACTTGATAATATTCCACTATTTGTATGAACAAGTCTAATCTTATCAGTCACCTTCTACATTCTGCAGAAAGACTGCTGCAAAAGACAGGAAAAATGCTTAACCCCCCTGTGATATGAAGGGCAATGGGATTTGATTTAGAAGACAGCGCAATTAAGGTCATATGGCTGGGCCCCCCAGTTAGTTGTTTTCTAACTGCACAATTTTCTAAGAACAATAAAAAACATCCTCAGTGACTGAAGATGTAAAATTTGGCTTCTCCCTTTGCCTGTTCTCTTAGCATCTGTAGCTCCCAACTGTGTTCATGTTTGAAGACATGTTCTTCGTAGCTCAGCTTCGGGGCAGCATGATGTGATTAGACAAAACTGCTCTTCTCACTGTGACCTGAGAAACCTGCATAATTCCACTGGCATGGGGGATCAAGCTGTGAAAGTAGCTCATGTCCTTAATTGTGCAGAGAAATGTTATTTTGCAGTGCTTAACTTCTTCACAGTCCTGAAAGATTGTGATAAAACTAAGAATACTGAGATTTATTTTTCAGGGCTTATCTTGTGCTTTAAAGCTACTCATTTTTTCTCTCAACCAGGCATAACAATGACAAGACATTTCTTATCTGGATTAATGAAGAGGACCACACGAGGGTGATCTCCATGGAAAAAGGTGGCAACATGAAACGGGTGTTTGAAAGATTTTGCCGTGGTTTGAAAGAGGTAGTAACTCAATGAATTTAATATGCCTGTTTGTTTATTGTTGGGCTGTTGTCAGCACTATTTAGTGTGCTTATCACTGCACTGACATCTACAGAAGCAACAAAATAAAGTAACAACAGTTCAAATAGCAACCCACATTAATAGCTGTTAAAGAAGAAAACAAAGACAAATTGTTAGATGAATTGTAAGGAAAAATAGACAAAATGTCATTTTAGCTTTTATATTACAAATGTCGTGGTTTAACTCCAGCCAGCAAGTAGTACCATGCAGTCGCTTGCTCACACCCCCTTCCCCCCCCACCAAGGGTGTATATGCATGTGTGTGTGTATGTAAGACTAGGCTTCTGGGCAGTATGAGTGCCCTATCGGACCCCCAATCAGGATTACAGGCAGTAGAAAAAGCCATTTAATACCTTTCTAAAAAATCAATAAAATAGTATTTACCCCTGTCATGGTTTAACCCCAAACAGCAGATAGGACCACACAGATGCTAGTGCAGTTCTCTCCCTTCCCCCAGAAGGGTAGGGAGAAGAGGGAGAAAAGGAGGGGAAAGGGGAAAAAAAAAAAATCATGGGTTGAGATAAAGACAGTTTAGTAGAAAAATAACGGAAAAGGAAAATAACAATAATAATGATAATAATAACAATAATGGTAAAAGAATACGCAAGACACAAGTCACTATCACCACCCTGTGATTTGGTTGCCCAGCCTGACTCAAGCAGAGATTCCCTCACCCAGCCAATGCACATTTAGAATCATAGAATCATAGAATCATTTAGGTTGGAAAAGACCCTTGGGATCATCGAGTCCAACCATCAACCCCACTCTACAAACTTCTCCCCTACACCATATCCCCTAACACCACATCTAAACACATTCAGGGATGGTGACTCCACCACCTCCCTGGGCAGCCTATTCCAGTGTCTGACCACTCTTTCTGGGAAGAATTTTTTCCTAATGATGTCCAGCCTAAACCTACCCTGCTGCAGCTTGAAGCCATTCCCTCCTGTTCTATCGCTAATTACCTGTGAGAAGAGACCAGCACCAACCTCTCTACAATGTCCTTTCAAGTAGCTGTAGAGAGTGTGATGAGGTCTCCCCTCAGCCTCCTCTTCCTCAAACTAAACAGTCCCAGCTCCTTCAATCGCTCCTCATAAGATTTATTCTGCAGGCCCCTCACCAGCTTCGTTGCCCTCCTCTGCACTCGCTCCAGCACCTCGATCTCTCTCTCTCGTATTGAGGTGCCCAAAACTGGACACGATACTCAAGGTGTGGCCTCACCAGTGCTGAGTACAGGGGGACAATCACCTCCCTCCTTCTGCTGGTCACACTATTTCTAATACAAGCCAGGATGCCGTTGGCTTTCTTGGCCACCTGGGCACACTGCTGGCTCATGTTCAGCCGCTTGTCAATTAGAACCCCCAGGTCCTTTTCTGCCGGGCAGCTCTCCAGCCACACTGCCCCAGGCCTGTAGCGATGCATGGGGTTGTTGTGGCCCAAGTGCAGGACCTGGCACTTGGCCTTGTTGAAGCACATTCCATTAGCGTTGGCCCATCGATCCAATCTATCCAAGTCTCTCTGTAGAGCCTCCCTGTCCTCATGCAGATCAACACTCCCGCTTAACTTGGTGTCATCTGCAAACTTGCTGATGATACACTCTATGTCCTTATCAAGGTCATCAATAAAGATGTTAAACAGAAATGGTCCCAACACCGAGCCCTGAGGAACACCACTTGTGACCGGCCACCAGCTGGATTTAACTCCACTGACCACCACTCTTTGGGACCGTCCATCCAGCCAGTGCTTGATCCAGCACTGAGCATGATGTCTATGGTATATATGCACTGAGCATATATACTGAGCAGGACACCTATGGTATGAAATATTCTGTTAGCCATTCCATCATTCTGCCTACGCTCCTTCCCAGCTTCTGTGCGAAGATGAAAAAAGTCTTTGAAAAAATATAAACATCACCTGGCAACAAATAAAACAAGATGTATTATTGACATTCCTTTCATACCAAATCTGAAAACACAGCAACCACTAGAAAGAAAATTAACTCTATCCCAGCTGAAACCAGGACAGTATCCACCCCTTGTTCCATATCATTTACATCATGGCCACATCTTACACTTTTCAATTCACCTTGTCCTTCAGCAGATTCTGCGACTCGTTGTGTAGGACTCCACACAGCAGCCTTCCACTTTTGATGCTTTCCCACAATCCGGCAGGACCCATCAGTGAACAGGGCATATTGCTTCTCATTTTCTGGCAGTTTATTATATGGCGGGGCCTCTTCTGCATGCGTCACCTCCTCCTCTGGTGACATTCTGAAATCCTTGCCTTCTGGCCAGTCCATGATCACTTCCAAGATTCCTGGGAGACTGGGATTTCCTAGTTGAGCTCATTGTGTGATCAGTGCAACCCACTTACTCCATGTAGCATCAGTTGCATGATGTGTGGTGGGGACCCTTTCTTTGAACATCCAACCCAGCACCGGCAGTCGAGGTGCTAAGAGGAGCTGCGCTTCTGTACCAACCACCTCCAAAGCAGCTCGAACCCCTTCATATGCTGCCAATATCTCTTTTTCTGTTGGAGTGTAGCGGGCTTCGGATCCTCTGTATCCCCGACTCCAAAACCCTAGGGGTCGACCTCGGGTCTCCCCTGGTGCTTTCTGCCAGAGGCTCCAGGTAGGGCCATTCTCCCCGGCTGCGGTGTAGAGCACATTTTTAACATCTTGCACTGCCCAGACTGTCCACAGAGCTACTGCATGAGCTATTTTCTTTTTAATTTGTTCAAAATCTTGTTGGTGTTCAGGACCCCATTTAAAATCGTTCTTCTTCCGGGTTACTTGATACAGAGGGCTTACAATCAGACTGTAATCTGGGATATGCATCCTCCAAAAACCCACAATGCCTAAGAAAGCTTGTGTTTCCTTTTTGCTAGTTGGTGGAGACATAGCTGCTATTTTGTTGATCACATCCATTGGGATCTGGCGGCATCCATCTTGCCATTTTATTCCTAAGAACTGGATCTCCTGCGCAGGTCCCTTGACCTTACTTCGTTTTATGGCAAAACCAGCTTTCAGAAGGATTCGGACTATTTTACTCCCTTTCTCAAAAACTTCTTCGGCTGTGTCTCCCCATACGATGATGTCATCAATGTATTACAGGTGTTCTGGAGCTTCACCCTGTTCCAGTGCAGTCTGGATCAGTCCATGGCAAATGGTGGGGCTGTGCTTCCACCCCTGGGGCAGTCGATTCCAGGTGTACTGGATGCCCCTCCAAGTGAAAGCAAACTGTGGCCTGCACTCTGCCTCCAAAGGAATTGAGAAAAACATATTAGCCATATCAATCGTGGCATACCACTTGGCTGCCTTGGACTCCAGTTCATACTCGAGTTCTAGCACAGCATGGCAGTACTCAGCGGTGGCGTGACTTCATTCAGGCCATGATAGTCTACCGTTAGTCTTCACTCTCCCTTAGACTTTGACACTGACCACATGGGACTGTTAAAAGGTGAGCGAGTCCTGATTATCACTCCTTGGCTCTCCAGTCGATGAATTACATTATGGATGGGAATCAGGGAGTCTCAGTTCGTGCGATATTGTCATCGATGTACCGTGGAAGTAGCAATTGACACCTGCTGTTCTTTAACCCTCAGCATTCCCACCACAGAAGGGTCACCTGAAAGGCCAGGTAAGGTAGACAGCTGTGTAATGCCCTCAGTCTCGACAGCTGCTATACCAAAAGCCCCCCGATAGCCTTTTGGGTCTTTGAAATACCCTTTCTTGAGGTAGTCTATGCCAAGGATGCACGGAGCATTTGGGCCAGTCACGATGGGGTGCTTTTGTTACTCATTCCTAGTTAGGCTCACTTCAGCTTCCAGTGCATTCAACTGTTGGGACCCCCCTGTTACTCCAGAAATAGAGATGGGTTCTGACCCTTTACAGTTAAATGGCATTAGGGTACACTATGCACCAGTGTCTACCAGAGCTTTATACTCCTGGGGTTCTGATGTGCCAGGCCATCGTATCTACAAAGTCCAGTAAACCTGGTTGTCCCTTTCCTCCACCTGGCTGGAGGCAGGGCCCTTTAGTTCTGATCATAGTATCCACTATCAATGAATGGGTTTGTGTGGCTCGCATGGGTTTCAATCCCTTCCGTGTTATTCAGTTCTTGGAAATACAGATCAGGTGTTCCTCCAAGTGGATCAGAAACCCTTCTACTTTGTGTGGGAAACTGCCCACTGGAAACTGGAGCAGCAATTTTCCAGGAAGAGCCTCCATTTGTGGTTGTTTTTCCTTGCAACTCGTGTACCTGTGCCTGTAGGATGGAGGTAGGTTTTCCATCCCACTTCCTCATGTCCTCTCTGTGGTTGTGGAGGTAAAGCCACAGGGTGCCTCATGGTGTGTACTCTTTATAGCCTCTCTCTTGAGCAGAAAAATGCTTACTCCTAATAGCTGAGACACTGGTACGTACAGGTGGAGAGTAGGACCTATCCTCTTTGAGTTGCTGGTGCTCCCAGACCAGTTTTTCGAACAGGCTTTTGTTTTTCTTGGACAGTCTTTCCACAGCCGAGACACAGGGCCATAGGGAAGTAGAAACACTTTCTTCATATTGCCGGAGTTGGCCACCATTGGTGCCTCTTTGTCTCCCCAACTCATTGTTGCCAATGAGCTGGCATATGATGATGGTGTGCTCTGTAGAAACTTCCGCCATATGCATTGGATACATTGGACTGCATCTGGATCTGTAGTTGACTGTGGATTGTCCAGGTTATGATAAATCAGCTCCCGCAAAGCCTTTTTCCATGATGGTCCACTTACCTGGGTGACATATAATATCCTCCTTGAAGGGATACCTTTCCTTCACAGCTAACAGAAATCACCTCCAGAGGCTGAGGGTTTGCGTCCTTTTTCCAATCGCCTTGTCAATGCCCTGTTCCCTAGACAGGGATTCCATCTGCTTGGCTTCCCTACCCTCTAATACCAAGCTACTGACCCCGTTATGCCAGCATCGGAGCAGCCAGGTGATAATGTGCTCACCTGGATGAAGACCGAAATCTTTTTGTATATCTTGCAGCTCACCCAGGGATAAGGATTAGGTGATTACCTCTGGTTCTTCCTCCTGTTCTTGTGATGGCCCTGGTTCATCTTCATCCCTTACTAAGCAAACTGATTTTTTTGTGTATATCTTCTTCTGTATAGGGGCAACTGATACTAGCACAGGTTGGTTCTCTAGTTCAGCAGCCACAGCGCTTGTCTTGGGGGTCGGAGTAGCTGCAGTGCTCGTTGTGGGGGGTGGAGTAGACGCAGTACTCATCGTAGGGGTTGGGATAGTGTGCCCACATATGCACCAATGTTTAACCTTAAGCAAGACATGAAACATATTTAGAAGCAATGAAGAACCTAGCAATAGAAGCATGCTGGTTCGAGCATCCCAAGGATATTCAAAATTCTTGAACACTATTGTAATTAGCCTAGAGGAGAAGGGGGAGATGAAGGAATCCAATCCCCCACAGATTGGTGCTCCAAGGGGAAAAGGTAAAAAGTGTAATTACTAAAAGTTTCTACTAGGCTCCCAAAGTACAGAGATGAAACTGCTGCTGCCATTTTGCCTGGTTCATCGCTTTTAATCATTAACAAGTACAGCCACAGCACACCCAATTTCATCATATCATGAGCCTGCACTACAAAGCACAGCAAAATGATAATCTGTCCTAGTTCCGGCGGGGACAGGGTTAAGTATTCCATGCCATGTGAGCCATGCCCACCCTGAGATTAAAAGGAGGAAGGGGGCGGGCAGTCGGGTTTGGAGCGGGCTGGCGCGTCCCAGGTCCGGACCAGCGGGAAGCAGCGGTTCCGTAATCGCGTTCGTATATTTCTCTGTCCGTGTTACTGTTTTCTTGTTCCCTTTGCTGTTCTGTTAAACTGCCTTTGTCTCAACCCAAGAGTTTTGCCTTTTTCTTCTGATCCTTCCCGTACCGGGAAGCGCTGAGCGAGCGACACATGGTTCTTTGTTGCCGTCTGAGGCCAAACCGCAACATAATCTTAACCCATTTCCCAGGGATGATAAACAGCACATCAGGGAGCACGTACAGCAGATAAGGTATTGCAAAACACAACCTCGAGAGCAAGTACAACTTTGAGAGCAAATAAATTAACATTGTGACTATTAACCCAATACAATGGATGCTTATGAGAAATTTGTTCTAATGCACTCTGATCTGATCTGTCATTATCTCAACCCATCAGGCCCCACATTGGGCACCAAAAAGGACTGTTGTGGTTTAACACTAGCCAGCAAATAGGACCACGCAGCCGCTTGCTCACTCCCCCTTCCCCCCCAAAAAAAAGGGTAGGGAGAACAGGAGGGGAAAGGGGGAAAAAGACAGTTTAATAGAACAATAACGGAAAAGGAAAATAACAAGAATAATAACAACAATGGTAAAAGAATATATAAGACACAAGTCACTCTCACCGCCCTGTGAATTGGTTGCCCACCCCGACCTGAGCATTGATCGCAGATTCCCGCCCCCGGCCAACCCTCATTTATATACTGAGCATGACATCTATGGTACAGAATATTCCATTGGCCATTCTATTGTTCTGTCTATGCTCCTTCTCAGTTTCTATGGGAAGCTGAAAAAATTCCTTGACTAGTATAAACATCACCTAGCAACAACTAAACCAATATGCATTATTGACATTCCTTTCATACCAAATCTGAAAACACAGCAACCACTAGAAAGAAAATTAACTCTATCCCAGCTGAAACCAGGACATCAATCTTCAGCACTGGTTGGCTAAAGAAATTTTTCTTCTTTGCCACCTCATGTCTACAGGCCGTAGGAGTTCATAAATAAAGCATTTTATTTTGGAAGACTAGCTTACTGGTTCTCATCCCTGATTCTGGGAGTGGACTGGATGTCGCTGAGGTTGTACACAGGACTTAGGACATAGGACTCCTGAGCTCACTGCCAACTTTGGGGACATACTGGGTTTTGTGACTGAAATACTATGGACTGATAGCCAGGGATCCTGGATTTTTTTCTGGTCTAGCTATTAATAAAGAACAAAAAGCCCTCATAGAATGACGTGTGGGTTAAAACAGTTTTGTCTAGACAATCCAGGTATGACAGCAATTTGGCTCTGGTCCCAGTGTAGGCCTGTGTACTGCTCTGGCAAAGAAAAAGTTGCTTTAACAGAGAAAAAGGATTCCCACGAGCAATACTAGCAAAAAAGGCAAAGCGGGATAGGTGATGTGTCAACATTTTATTCTCCACTATTCTTGTCCACACCATTCCTGTATGGATTGCCATAGAATCATAGAATCATTTAGGTTGGAAAAGACCTTTAAGATCATTGAGTTATCCCTGGTTTCGTCTGGGACAGAGTTAATTTTCTTCTTAGTAGCTGGTATACTGCTGTGTTTTGGATTTAGGATGAGAACAATGTTGAACACTGTTGAGAACACTGATTTTTTAGTTGTTGCTGAGCAGTGCTTATGCTAAGTCAAGGCTTTTTTCAGCTTCTCATACTGCCCTGCTAGCGAGGAGGCTGGGGGTGCACAAGAAGCTGGGAGGGGATGCAGCCAGGACAGCTGACCCAAACTGGCCAAAGGGATATTTCATACCATATGACGTCATGCTCAATTTATAAACTAGGGGGAAAGCTGTCCAGGGGCAAGTGATGAGCAAGTGCATCACTTGTTTTGTATATGCTATTATTATTATTATTATTATTATTATCATTATTTTCCCTTCCTTTTTTGTCCTATCAAACTGTCTTTATCTCAATCCACAAATTTTTTTTTTTTTCTGATTCTCTCCCCCATCCCACTGTGGGGGGGTTGAACGAACGGCTGTGTGGTGTTTAGCTGCCTGCCGGGTTAAACCATGACACAGTCCAACCGCTACCGCCAAGTCCAGCACTAATCCATATCCCTAAGCATCACAACTACATGTCTTTTAAATCCCAGCAGTTAGGTTATGTAAGGTTGAAACTGGGTTCAAATTGTCTCCAAGAATGAAAAAATACTCAGGCTGCAGAAAAAAAAATATTTCTCCCCATTGGGGTCCTTAACATGCTCAGTTCATCTGCAATGTAGAGGAACAGTGCTTATGTCCATCATATTGCTTTTGTTCCTTGGAACACTTGCTTCATTCCTCTCACTCTGGCAAAACAGCTTTCACTCCAGCTTCTCTGGCTTTTGAGAGACTCCTCTGTCTCAGGGAAACCCCAACTGCCATAGAGCTCATACAACTGTGCACTCCCATATCACTTCAAAGCCGCCAGCACAGGCCCTGGCCTGAAAAAAAAAAACCAAGGCAAAGTAGGGAGAGCAGGGAACTATAAACTCTGATTATGAAAGTGGTCTGTGAAAATGAGAAGAAGGTAAGTTCAGAGCATCTCTAAGAAATTTTGAGTATGTAGTGAGTTCGGGAACGTGGAAAAACAAAAGTGCCTAATGGATGCTTCTTTGGCATCTGGGTGGTTCACTGGGATCTGGTATGCTTCTCAGGCATACCCATGAGACTGAATAATGTACAGGATTGTGGCCTAAGTGACATAGCATGTGGATGTTGTTTCCAGGTTTGCCTCTGCTAATGTGCTTAGCTCTTGTTCAACAGAAGTGGACCTATGGACCTTGCCATGAGAAGTGGTCAGATAGCTTTGGGAACTGTGGCCAGAGCAGTTGTCTGAGGCACGAAATCAGGTCTAGTTTCTTGCCAGCAATTTCTGTGTCCTCACAAAATATAGAAATGATGTCAGGAGAGTCCGTTATTTTGTATCCTTCTGCAGAATGGAATTATTTGCCTATATTGCAGAGGTCTTGTGAACCTGAGCTGGCATATGTATCTGATTCTCTGCTGACAGTGAATTCACTGAACTGAAATTGTATTGGGATCACAGAAATAAGTCTCGGAAGTGTAGCTGAGTGGACAGAATTGTGGCTTATTCAAAGGTCAATAGACCTTTGTGATATTTCTGAGGATAATGATTTCGGTCTCTTTTGTAATAGGGTTTTAGAACTACTAATGAAAAGCACTATATAGGAGCTATGTAGTCTTTTTACAGTGGAAGCAGGGCTGTGAAATTTAAGCATTTAGAAATCAAGTGTCCTTCACCTAGCATCATAGAATCACCTTAAAAATTATATAAAACTAGGCTTTGGCTCCCTTTGCTCCACAGCGTTTGAGATGTTTAGGCTTGTGCTTTGCAACCTTTGTCTAAAAGCACCAAGGCTAGAAAATCATTTATATTCTAGGTAAAAGCCATAATTATTATGTAAATATATGACTTCATGGGCTAAGGCTATGTGATAAAGTGCCAAAGAGCCTTCAAGTTATTGGTAGTGAAAAAATGAAGGAATCCGTGTAATATTCATTGTTGCCTGATGAATGCAAAGGTTCACACTAGAGCCAAAACAGACTCTACTTGGGTATACGTTTATGCACCTCCATTTGTGAATAGCAAAGTTCATCATCAACATAGATACAAGGTGAAAAGAATTTCAGCTATAAAAAAGTGTCAAAAGATGAGACATTTGTATGCAGCTCTTTCTTTTTCCTTTCTCTTTTTTTTTTCCTTCATAGGTTGAAAGATTAATTAAAGAACGAGGCTGGGAGTTCATGTGGAATGAACGTCTTGGATACGTTCTGACTTGTCCTTCCAACCTGGGCACTGGTTTACGTGCTGGAGTCCATGTTAAACTGTCAAAGCTTAGCAAGGTATATATGTTGTTTAAAAGGCCAGTGACATAAATCAGGTCTTCATTTGATTTATAAAAAAACAAATAAAAAATGACAGTTTACAGCAATTGGATGTTTGCATGATGTGCAACACAACTAGGTCCCAGGCATAATGCATGACTAATTGAGCATACTTTTATTCTGCAAATTATTGTATTCATTATGGAAATTAATCTACTCAGCAGACAGCTACCAAGACAGGCTATAATCCAAAGACAGAGGAAACTGTCTCTGCCTGTCTTTCTGGAGATGCTATTAGATCATGGATAATGACAATAAGCAAGGCAAAAGGCAATACGCACAAACCTATTTCTTCTGTTAGGATCCCAGGTTTCCAAAAATCTTGGAGAACCTGAGACTGCAGAAGCGCGGCACTGGTGGAGTGGACACAGCAGCTGTAGCAGATGTGTATGATATCTCCAACCTAGACCGCATGGGTCGATCAGAGGTAACCTGTTTGGTTTTTCCTTGCTTTTAAACTCAGATCTGCACTGATGTAAGTCAGTTTCCCTCCATTTGAGTTCACTCTGATTTTAGAGTCACTTTTTAGATCTATGGCAGTTTTTTCTCCTGGTGAATTTGATCGAATCAAAAGGCTTACACAATGAAAAATTACTACTGTGCATGCAGTGTTTGCCAAATATGACAATGAAAAAAAACCTCTAAGCAAGTTCCATAAATGTGACTTGTTTACACCCTGTCCCAGAGGCCAGTAGGCTGGGGGTGGGCAAGAGATTGGGAGGGGACAGAGCCAGGACAGCTGACCCCAGCTGACCAAAGGGATATTCCATACCATATGATATTGTGCTCAGCAATAAAAGCTAAGAGAAAGGAGGAGGGGGGGCATTCATTATTAAGGCTTTTGTCTTCCAAAGCAACCACTATGCGTACCGAGGCCCTACTTCCCGGGAAGTGGCTGGACATCACCTGCTGATGGGAAGTAGAGAATAATTTAATTTTTTTGTTTCCTTTGCTTATGTATGTGGCCTTTGCTTTTCTTTATTAAATTGCCTTTATCTCAACCCACAAGTTTTTCATCTTATTTTCTCCCCCCTTGTCCTGCTGAGGAGGGAGAGCGATACAGCAGCTTGGTGGGTACCTGGCAGCCAGCCAAGGTCAACCCACCACATCTACAGTTAGACAGCAGGACTAAGCCAGTCCTTTCACACCAAACTAATGGAGGAGGATGGGTTGGTGCCATCTTACCATGTCCAATGTCACACTAAGCACAGGATGCAAGAGAGCTGGGTTTAAAGCAGTCCTCTGCCTTCTGTAGAGCAGAGATTTGAATTGTCATGTCTGAGCCCTCCCTGTTGGGCTGTAGCTATTTCAGTTTGAATGCATATTCACTGAACCAGAAAGAGAGTGGAAATGACCCTAGAGTCTGATGGTGTCCCCTTATTGTCAGGTGACGGTGAAGTCGCTCTCCTGGAAGACTCAGGTCCCAGACTTCTTTCCAGTTTAATATTTAAATTTTTTATAATACTTAATCTACAGGTGAATGAGGAAAAAACCAGTAGCATGAAATAGTTGTAGCCCATTTCCATTAGCTCTACCTGAGCCAAATCCTTACTCCAAGTCATATACTAAATCCTGTAGCATAGCTATACAGTTTCCCTTTCCTCACTGAGATCAGGGCTGTGTTCATCCTTGGACATGTCAAGAACAACTGAGATATAAAAATTAACCTTGCAAGACCCTGTAAGCCCAGTGATTTGAGCACTTTTCTAGTAGATAGGCAATATAGGTTCAAATCTTCCTTCAAACATGTCTTTCACTTCCCACGAGTGCTCTAACCTCTCAGTTATGGTCAATTGGGCAGGCCCTAGCAGGATAGATGTCTCCTGAGGACTCTTACTCCACTGGACTCTACTAACAACACAAAACAGGGTTTGATCTCAGATGCCAACCTGCTTGTATGGTTCATGATTTGAAAGGCTGCCTGCATGCATAGCAGCAAAATTTTAATTACATTGGGGCCTGCCGCAAGTTAAAACTCCATTGCAAAACAGAGTGTCCTGTCGAGGTATATTTATCACAGAATAACAGAATTATAGGGGTTGGAAGGGACCTCTGGAGATCATCTAGTTCAATCCCCCTGCCAGAGCAGGGTCACCTAGAGCAGATTGCACAGGAATGCGTCCAGGCGGGTTTTGAATGTCTTCAGAGATGGAGACTCCACCACCTCTCTGGGCAGCCTGTTCCAGTGCTCTGGCACCCTCAGACCAGCATAGCACTGAGAGGCTTTAGCAGCTTAGGTATGTATACAGTTTGGTCCTATTACTGCAGCACAGCACCTGAGTTGAGACTGATTCTTGCCATGGTTTCATAACATAAATAGAATCCTGGGATAATGGACTTAGACTGCAACTAGATTAAAACTGGTTCACATCCATCCAGTTGGATTCCCTTTCTTGCTCACCCTGCATTTTCTGCCTATGGAACAGAGCAAATGCAGGTCTTTTGTCCTTTCTTATTTGGACATCCTATTAAATGTCTTCACAGACAAGGTGTGTTTGGACAGGGGTTTGGAGAATTTAAATTTTGGATTTTGGTGCCTATGCTGGCAAGTAGGTAGCTAACTTCCTTTGGATCTAGCCCTAAATATATAGTCATTTATTAATATCTGAAACATCACCATGTGTGCTTTATACTAAAATAACACTAATAATATAAAAATGATTTCATGGCATGATTATTTAATGAGTTGTACTGACAGATGGCTTGAACCTATATATTTTGCTTATATGAAGACCTCCACTGAAGTCAGTGGTGCCTCATGTAGTGAGGATTCAAAGAATTAAGCCAATAGATAAGATATATTCCCTACCTTGTAGATTTTTAAATCTAAATAAGACAAGACAAATTCAAAGGGATATAAATGTTTATTATTGGACATTTTTTTTCAGTATATAATAAAATAAATTCCATTATGTGGTAAATGTGTTTACAGAACTGAATTGTATTCCTAAAGGCACAAGATAAAATTGTTTGCATTTTTCCTTTGTTTCAGTTACTGGTCAATGCAAACTTAATATGAAATTATTTTTCTCTGATTTTCCAACACAGCTGGTCTGTAAAAGACAGTAAAATAAACTAAGCCACTGAATGCTTTATAGTAATAGCAAATCCCTTGAAAATAAGTGACTGTCACAATAAAGAGACAATGGGATTTAGTCTTTGCATTAAGTTTTAACAAACCAGTCATTAAAGATTGCTATTGAACCATTTAATGAAGATTAAGAAAAATCTGTAATATAGCTTGCTGGCTACTGTGAAGCTAACAATGTCATGGGGCCTGGAGTCCTAGCATGTCACTGCCTGTGGAGGAATTATGCTGGGGTCAAGATATCTTGTATTCTTCAGTAATTTTGAAAAAGATTACAAAGATACCACTATGCTATGCAATATAGAATTGCAAATTTTGATGCTGCTCTGCGTTTGAATCCAGTCCTACAGTGTACATCAAGAGTGTGTCAGCTGAAAACAAAGGAATTATAGATGATATAAAGCCAGCGTGAGTTTAGGATGAGTCCCTCTACCTGAGAAATGTGGTTCCTGGGATTAATAAAACAGTATCACATAAAACAGTATCACCGTATTAATAAAACAGTAGGACATCTTTCCCTGCATAAAGGCACCTGATGGTAGGGAATGAGAAACTCATGATCATCTGCAGGGGAATGTGTGGTGCTGAAGGTGGAGTGAGCCATGTCTTTGAAGAAGTATAAGATGGTTTGATGAGCTCTATCAGCCAGTCAGTCTAAACGGCTGTGTCTGAAAGTCTAGTCCCCAGTCATGTGAAAGAACCCCCACTTTCCTCCTACCCCATGCATCCAGCAGCATTCAGGGCTGATGGTACCACAGAATTGGGGAAATAAGTGTGTCTCTTCCCCTCCTTGCACCCCCATTCCAATTAGTTTTCAGCTGACTGCTCACATAAATTCTCCTGAGAGCAAAACGGAACTATAAAAACACAGCAAGGCAGGTGAGACTGCCTCTCTTGGCAGCTGCAAGTGACCATTAAAGAGGAGCTGAGCTGGCCTTCTGCTGACAGTCCAGAAAACAGGGGGGTTAAGCATTTTTCCTGTCTTTTGCAGCAGTCTTTCTGCAGAATGTAGAAGGTGACTGATAAGATTAGACTTGTTCATACAAATAGTGGAATATTATCAAGTTTGAAATACGTGAAAATTGAAACTTCACTGAGAGCCTAACTTAGAGCTTGTCTTTTACTGCAACTCACTTTTCACACTTGGAGTTTGCCAATGCAAAACTGAACAGATGCAAACATCCTGTGGCCTGACGTTAGAGTTACAGAGAGGTCCAGTTATCTCATTTTCAGTCAGGTACAAATATTCAGGGTAGGATTTTCCAAAGAGATTGATGTTGGCCTGACTCAGCTCCCCCTTTAATTGAATGAGTCTTCCCATTGCTTTAAGGAATGCAGAGTGAGACAACACTGAGGAAAAAAAATCTGTTCTATGGCAATATTGGATCGTGTTCAGAAGCATATCCAGTATTATTCTGATAAGTTAAACCTGCTTTGACAGGGAGCAGGCACTGGGAAACCTGATCAAAAGTCTGTTGGAAATCTGTGAGGATATTTTATGTCAGTGATCTTCCAATTAGTTCCCTACTGCCTATTTAAATCTGATTAAGAGATTTGTTCTAGGAAAATGATAAATCTGAGGCATTCTGTTCATTGTGTCTACAACCAAACAGAAAAAGCACCAACAATGTAAATACTATCCAGGGATCTCCTGAATAGAACAGATCTGATTTTGACTTGTCTTACATGTGAAATTTCAATCAGAATAAAAAAAAAAGTTAGTATGATTGGAAAATATTTCAGTAAGCCAGATTCTTTTAGAAGAAATTGTTACCTACAAGAGTACACGTTATCACATCCTCTCTGAAAGTCTTGAACCTTCCTAGGGCAAGCAGATAGGACAGAAGGTTCCTCACAATCGCTTTTAGCCTAATTTTCCAGAATTATAACATCTGGTAAACCCTAGAAATGTACCAGGATGAATGCAAATGCTAGGCACTGCACAGATGCCTCTATCATATGTAAGAATGGATTATCCTCTGCAATTCACTGGTGTCCATTTGGATGTAGTGCATTCTTTCTTCTACAGTACTGACTGTATATTGAATAAAGCTGTTGTGTTTCACAGGATATAGGAAAACATCACTCTAAAACATCACGAAGTAAGCTCATATGTACAGTTTCTTTAGGCATGCTAAACAGTAAGGGAGGGCTCTGCATGATTCTTCAAATCATTTCAGTACTACTCATATCTCTCATTCCTATCCATCAAGAAAATACAACTCCCCCCCCCTTTCTACAGAAGAAAGACAAAGTGCCAGTAGTCTCTGAAGTCATTTGCCAAATGTCAGACCAATATTCAATAGCTTTTGAGCCCAAAGGCATTTGGATAAAGGCATTAATCCAAACCTCACAAGATGCTGTTGGCAAAATACCAGAGCCTCTTTACTTACACTGGCATTTGTTGCTTGAGAGAACTGCCTGGTGACTTTGAACATCCATGGCACTGCCTTTTCAGTTTCTTTGTCCTAATATGTGGATGCTGAGAACACAGCAGACAGGAACCAATGGCTGTGCCAGGCTGTAGTTCTCAGCAAATGTTTGGGAAGGATCTTGTACCCTCAGAGTGGTCACATTTGAGATAGGTCTCTAAACTCATGCCTAAACATTTTATTTAAGCACTTCTGCTTGTTTATATGGGGATATGTGTAGGAGCAGAATAGGAGAAGGGGTAGGGAGAAGGGAATTACTATGGGCTTCCACTGGACCAGTGCATGACCCATACTCCCTGTGCCACAGCATGTGTGATCTCTATGCCAAGGACTCTGTGGCCCTCCTTGGGTCTGGGTTTACTTGCTGTCTTTGCTGTACAAGTCAATTTTTTCCTTCCTCTATTAACAGCGTTACCAAAATCTTTTATTATTGTTGTTTTTCTTGTTGTTGTAGGTAGAACTAGTTCAGCTTGTCATTGATGGGGTCAACTATCTAGTTGACTGTGAGAAGAAACTGGAAAGAGGTCAAGACATTAAAGTACCACCACCGTTACCTCAGTTTGGTAGGAAATGATCTTGCGGCTAATGACTGTTAATGATGGTAAATATGGCTGCCATTTTGACAGAAAGCACCTCTGTACATCTCTGTATAAATATCTTGTGTAATAAAACACTGCCTGATACCTTACGTCTCTCTAGATGCCTGGTTGCACTGACAGAAACTAGTCTTAGTGCAGCTTTAGTAGGACAACCGCTTTGTAGAGACTGCTTCCCTTTTCCCTTTGTCATCTCAGCAAGCTTTATGTAGACTTTGAACCTTTCTTTCTTGGCTGATGATAAGGAAAGTATTACTTGAATAATGCAAAAAGCACAAATCCTTAATTCTACCCAGTATGTGCACGTATTTATGCAGTCTTCTATGAGCACCTGATTTACATTCACAGAAGCACTTCTCTCAAATGACTGTCCAGACAAGCAAAATCTGTCAGTCTGAAGGGAAGGTGCTGAAAAGTGCTCATTACTTTTTCAGCATTCAACACCATGGTAAGTTCAATAGTTAACTAGAGTAGGCAGCTGCAAATGGCTTCAGTCTCTGAAGTCTGCCACTTGACCTGTCATCTGGAACCCACTGTCGTCTCTGTATGGGAGTTGTCTCTTCTCTGTCCAGGACTGGTTTTCAGACAAACTTCTTTACCATGTCATCTCAAACCCTCAGACTTTTTTAGCCCTGGAGAGTTCACCAGGTCACTTCTCTGGTGTTTTCCTCAGGCACCACCTCTGGCTTGTGGCCTTAGGCTGCAGCAAGCTGGACCAAAAATCATCAGTAACAAACATCAGTTTGCTGATATTCTGTACCCAACAGAAACCTGCCCAGCATGGCCTATTCCAGTCTTTTCCTGTAGCTTTCAGGTCCCAGGTAATGAGGACCAGGCTCCAGCACTAGTCATCCAAGTGCCTAGGATGTATTGCCACCCTGAGTAAAATCTTCTCAGTGCTCACCGCTATTCAATGTTGTGAGCATCTCGGAAAAATAGCAGACAGTTACAGTCCCTTTGCTTCTCTTTTGCATATTGAAACATATTCAGGGTTTCACAGTAATCTTTCAAAACACCAGTTTTTCTCCAAAGAAAAAAATCAAAACATGCTCAGGTGAATGTGTTATCTGTGTTGCTGTAGAGCTGGGAGTAGTATCTGTAAGGGTATGTAGAGGAAGAGGGTATCTGCTCATGTATTGGATTTGCATGGCAAAGTTTTGCTAGTGGGGGGAGCTACAGGGGTAGCTTCTGTGAGAAGATGACAGAAGCTTCCCCCATGTCGGAGAGAGCCAGTTCCAGCCCGCTCCAAGACAGACCTGCCGCTGGCCAAGGCTGAGCCAATCAGCGATGGTAGTAGCACCTCTGTGATAACATATTTAAGAAGGGGAAAAAAAATGCTGCATGACAGTAGCCAGGAGAGAGGAGTGAGAATATGTGAGAGAAGCAACTCTGCAGACACCGAGGTCAGTGAAGAAGGAGGGGGAGGTGGTGCTCCAGGTGCCAGAGCAGAGATTCCCCTGCAGCCCCTGGTGAAGACCATGGTGAGGCAGGATGTCCCCTTCAGCCCATGAAGGTCCATGGTGGAGCAGATATCCACCTGCAGCCAGTGGAGGACCCCATGCTGGAGCAGGTGGATGCCTGAAGGAGGCTGTGACCCCGTGGAGAGCCCATGCTCTATCACGTGATAGGGGGTGTGTGCGTGCACTGTACTGGGGGCTATTGTCCCTTCCTCTAAAAATATTCTATTCAAGCACAAAAAATATCAAGGTTATAAAAGAAGAAACAGACCTAAACCAAAAAGGAAATTCAACTATTTCTGTAACCACTCTTTGTCCAGTTTATTTGGAAAGAAAGGATTACTTTCAGCTTGGGGAATTAAAATAACATTCTGTCTCTCAGAAGTGTGGAGGAGGGAAAGGTATTTACAGTGCAATATCCTGCAACTGTATTGCCAGTGGTTCCTAGCTGAGTGTGTTGCTACAGTCCAGCTTTAGGCTGTATTTGTAACCTCACCCTGCTGATTTCATGGTGATTCACTGGCTCTTTCTCAAATCAAATTTTTATCTTGAAATAGGAAAAACAGATAAAAAAAACCATAGAAGGAGCCATGTTTATGATGCTACGTTCTGTTGCTGATATCAATGATTGTTTAAATAGAATCATAGAATCATTTAGGTTGGAAAAGACCCTTAAGATCATCAAATTCAACCATTAACCTAGCACTGCAAAGTCCACCACTAAACCACGTCCCTAAGTGACACATCTACACGTCTTTTAAATACCTCCAGGGACGGTGACTCAACCACTTCCCTGGGCAGGCTGTTCCAGTGCTTGACAACCCTTTCCGTGAAGAAATTTTTTCCTAATATCCAGTCTAAACCTCCCCTGGTATAACTTGAGGCCATTTCCTCTCATCCTATCGCTTGTTACTTGGGAGAAGAGAACAAACCCCACCTCGCTGCAACCTCCTCTCAGGTAGTTGTAGAGAGCGATAAGGTCTCCTCTCAGCCTCCTTTTCTCCAGGCTAAACAACCCCAGTTCCCTCAGCCGCTCCTCATAAGACTTGTTCTCTAGACACTTAACCAGCTTCATTGCCCTTCTCTGGACACACTCCAGCAGCTCAATGTCGTTTTTGTGATGAGGGGCCCAAAACTGGACACAGTACTCGAGGTGGGGCCTCACCACTGCTGAGTACAGGGGGACGATCACTTCCCTAGTCCTGCTGGCCACACTATTTCTGATACAGGCCAGGATGCTACTGGCTTTCTTGGCCACCTGGGCACACTGCTGGCTCATATTCAGCCTGCTGTTGACCAACACCCCCAGGTCCTTTTTGCCAGGCAGCTTTCCAGCCACTCTTCCCCAAGCCTGTAGCGCTGCATGGGCTTGTTGTGACCCCAGTGCAGGACCCGGCACTTGGCCTTGTTGAACCTCATACCACTGGCCTCGGCCCATCGATCCAGCCTGTCCAGATCCCTCTGTAGAGCCTTCCTAACCTCAGGCAGATCAACGCTCCCACCCAACTTGGTGTCATCTGCAAACTTACTGAGGGTGTACTCAGTCCCCTCGTCCAGATCGTTGATAAAGATATTAAAGAGAACTGGCCCCAGTACTCAGCCCTGGGGAACACCACTTGTGACCGGCCGCCAACTGGATTTAACTCCATTCACTGCAACTCTTTGCACCCCGCCATCCAGCCAGTTTTTAACCCAGCAAAGAGCACACCTGTCCAAGCCATGAGAAGCCAGTTTCTCCAGGAGAATGCCGTGGGAAACAGTGTCGAAAGCTTTACTAAAATGTGGGTAGACAACATCCACAGGCTTTCACTCATTCACTAAGTGGGTCACCTTGTCATAGAAGGAGATCAGGTTAGTCAAGCAGGACCCGGCTTTCATAAACCCATGTGGACTGGGCCTGATCACCTGGTTGTCCTGTACGTGCCGCGTGATAGCACTCAAGGTGAGCTTCTCCATAACCTTCCCTGGCACCGAGGTCAGACTGACAGGCCTGTAATTCCCCGGGTCCTCCTTGGAGCCCTTCTTGTAGATGGGCATCACATTTGCTATATTCCAGTCAACTGGAACCTCCCGGTTAGCCAGGGCTGCTGATAATGATGGAAAGTGGCTTGGTGAGTGCTTCTGCCAGCTCCCTCAGTACACTTGTGTGGATCCCATCAGGCCCCATAGACTTGAGCTCGGAAATCAAGTATAGTGATGATGGGGTTGAGAGTGTTCGGATTAGGTTAAGGGCCAATAAAGCTGATATCGCTGTGGGAGTCTGCTATAGACCTCCCAACCAAAGCAGTGAGGTGGATGAAGCTTTCTATAAGCAGCTGGGGGAAATCTCGCGGTCACTTGCCGTTGTTCTTGTGGGGGACTTTAACCTCCCGGGTATCTGCTGGGAATACAACACAGCAGAGAGGGAACAATCCAGGAGGTTCCTGGAATGTGTGGAGGATAACTTCCTCACACAGCTGGTAAGTGAGCCGACCAGGGAAGGTGCCCTCCTGGACCTGCTTCTTGTGAACAGGGAAGAACTTGTGGGGGGAAGTAAAAGCTGGTGGCCGTCTAGGGCACAGTGATCATGAGATGATTGAGTTTTCGATTCTTGGAGAAACAAGGAGAGGGGTTAGTAAAACTGCCACCTTAGACTTCCGGAGGGCAAAACTTTGACCTGTTCAGAAGACTGCTGGACAAAATCCCTTGGGAGGCTGCCCTGAAGGATATAGGAGCCCAGGAAGGCCGGACATACTTCAAGAGAGAAGGCTTAAAGGCACAGGAGGAGGCTGTCCCCGTGTGCCGAAAAACAAGTAGGCGGGGAAGGAGACCGGCCTGGCTAAATAGGGACCTTTGGCTGGACCTCAAGAACAAAAGGAGAGTCCATGACCGTTGGAAGAGGGAGCGGGTCTCTCATGAAGACTATAAAGATGTAGTGAAGTTATGCAGGGAGAAAATTAGGAGAGCCAAAGCGCAGCTAGAGCTCAACCTAGCTACAGCTGTTAAGGATAACAAAAAACGTTTCTAGAAATTCATTAACAACAGAAGGAGGATTAGGGAAAATCTCCCTCCCTTATTGGATGCAGAGGGAAACAGAGTCACAAAGGATGAGGAAAAGGCTGAGGTGCTCAACGCCTACTTTGCCTCAGTCTTTAGCAGTGGAACTAGCTGTTCCCTGGGCACCCAGCCTCATGAGCTGGGAGACAGGGAGGGGAAGCTGAACGAGGTCATCACAATTAAAGAGGAAGTGATCAGTGACCTGCTACACCGCTTGGATGTGCACAAGTCTATGGGGCCGGATGGGTTACATCCAAGAGTGTTGAAAGAGTTGGCAGACGTGCTCGCCAAGCCGCTTTCCATTATCTACCTGAAGTCATGGCTAACTGGGGAGGTCCCAATGGACTGGAGGGTAGCAAATGTAGCACCCATCTACAAGAAAGGCAGAAAGGAGGATCCGGGAAACTATAGGCCTGTCAGTCTGACCTCGGTACCAGGGAAGGTCATGGAGCAGGTCATCTTGAGTGCCATTACAAGTCATATAATGGACAAGCAGGGGATCGGGCCTAGTCAGCATGGGTTTTATGAAAGGCAGGTCCTGCCTGACGAACCTGATCTCCTTCTATGACAAGATGACCCGATTATTGGACGAGGGAAAGGCTGTGGACATTGTCTACCTAGACTTTCGAAAAGCATTTGACACTGTCCCCCATAGAATTCTCATGGAAAAACTGGCTGCTCATGGCCTGGATGAGCATGCGATCTGCTGGATCAAGCACTGGCTGGATGGACGGTCCCAAAGAGTGGTGGTCAGTGGAGTTAAATCCAGCTGGCGGCCGGTCAAGTGGTGTTCCTCAGGGCTCGGTGTTGGGACCATTTCTGTTTAACATCTTTATTGATGACCTTGATAAGGACATAGAGTGTATCATCAGCAAGTTTGCAGATGACACGAAGCTAAGCGGGAGTGTTGATCTGCATGAGGACAGGGAGGCTCTACAGAGAGACTTGGATAGATTGGATCGATGGGCCAACGCTAATGGAATGTGCTTCAACAAGGCCAAGTGCCAGGTCCTGCACTTGGGCCACAACAACCCCATGCATCGCTACAGGCCTGGGGCAGTGTGGCTGGAGAGCTGCCCGGCAGAAAAGGACCTGGGGGTTCTAATTGACAAGCGGCTGAACATGAGCCAGCAGTGTGCCCAGGTGGCCAAGAAAGCCAACGGCATCCTGGCTTGTATTAGAAATAGTGTGACCAGCAGAAGGAGGGAGGTGATTGTCCCCCTGTACTCAGCACTGGTGAGGCCACACCTTGAGTATCGTGTCCAGTTTTGGGCACCTCAATACGAGAGAGAGAGATCGAGGTGCTGGAGCGAGTGCAGAGGAGGGCAACGAAGCTGGTGAGGGGCCTGCAGAATAAATCTTATGAGGAGCGATTGAAGGAGCTGGGACTGTTTAGTTTGAGGAAGAGGAGGCTGAGGGGAGACCTCATCACACTCTCTACAGCTACTTGAAAGGACATTGTAGAGAGGTTGGTGCTGGTCTCTTCTCACAGGTAATTAGCGATAGAACAGGAGGGAATGGCTTCAAGCTGCAGCAGGGTAGGTTTAGGCTGGACATCATTAGGAAAAATTCTTCCCAGAAAGAGTGGTCAGACACTGGAATAGGCTGCCCAGGGAGGTGGTGGAGTCACCATCCCTGAATGTGTTTAGATGTGGTGTTAGGGGATATGGTGTAGGGGAGAAGTTTGTAGAGTGGGGTTGATGGTTGGACTCGATGATCCCAAGGGTCTTTTCCAACCTAAATGATTCTATGATTCTATGATTCTATGTCTAAGTGGTGCAGCAGGTCACTCACCATTTCCTTGTGGATTATGGGGGCTTCATTCAGCTTCCCTTCCCTGTCTTCCAGCTCAGAGGACTAGGGACCCAGAGAACAACTGGTCTTACTATCAAAGACTGAGGCAAAGAAGGCATTAAGTACCTCAGCCTTTTTCTCATCCTTGGTCACTATGTTTCCACTCCACATCCAATAAAGGATGGAGATTTTCCTTAGCCCTCCTTTTGTTGCTAACGCATTTATAGAAACATTTTTTATTGTCTTTTACGACAGTAGCCAGATTAAGTTCTAGTTGGCCTTTGGCCCTTCTAATTTTCTCCCTGCATAACCTCACAACATCCTTGTAGTCCTCCTGAGCTGCCTGTCCCTTCTTCCGTAGGCCATAAACTCTCTTATTTTTCCAGAGTTCCAGCCAAAGCTCTCTGTTCAGCCAGGCTGGTCTTCTTCCTAGCGGGTTCGTCTTTTGGCACATAGGGATGGCCTGCTCCTGTGCCTTGAACATTTCCTTCTTGAAGAATGTCCAGCCTTCCTGGACTCCTTTGCCCTTCAGGTCTGCCTCCCAAGGGTCTCTGTCAACCAGGCCCCTAAACAGGCCAAAGCCTGCCCTCCGGAAGTCCAAGGTGGCAGTTCTGCTGACCCCCCTCCTTGCTTCTCCAAGAATTGAAAACTATAATTTCCTGATCACTATGCCCAAGATGGCCTCCAACCCTCACATCCCCCACAAGTCCTTCTCTGTTCGCAAACAACAGGTCCAGCGGGGTGCCTTCCCTAGTTGGCTCCCTCACCAACTATGTCGGGGAGTTATCCCCAACACACTCCAGGAACCTCCTAGACTGTTTCCACTGTATTGTATTTCCAGCAGACATCTGTTAAGTTAAATTCCACCATGAGAACAAGGGATAGCAATTGTGAGACTTCTCCCAGTATTTCATCTGCCTCTTCATCCTCGTTGGATGAAGACCACCATGGTATCTGCCTTGTTGGCCCTTCCCCGATTCTTACCCATAAACACTCGACCCTTTCATCACCGTCGTCAAACTCTAGACAGTCAAAACACTCCCTAACACACAGGGCTACCCCACTGCCTCTCCTTCCTTGCCTGTCCCTTCTGAAGAGTTTGTAGCCATCCATTGCAGCACTCCAGTTGCATTGCATCCCACCATGTTTCTGTGATGGCAACTATATCATAGTTTTCCCACTGCACAATGGCTTCCAGCTCCTCCTGTTTGTTGCCCATGCTGCGTGCGTTGGTGTAGATGGTCTTCAGGTGGGCTATTGATCTTGCCACCTTTTTTGTGGGGAAGCCCTAATTCCTATGTGACTTCTTTCAAGCACTTCCATGGTTTCTAACACTTCAACAACCCTTGCATCTTTGCTGCATCTTGCCTATATGAATATAAAGGTCGTACATTTTAATTTTTCTTTTAATTAATCATTTCAAAAATTGCAAAAATAATGCAGGGGACCCATGCTGGAGCAGTCTGTTCCTGAAGGACTGCACCCTGTGGAAAGGACCCATGCTAGAGCAGCTCGTGAAGAACTGCAGCCCGGGGGGAAGGACCCACGTTGGAGAAGTTTGTGAAGGACCGTCTCCTGTGGGTGGGATCCCACGCTGGAGCAGGGAACAGTATGAAGAGGAAGGAGTGGCAGAGACGTGTGATGAACTGACCGGAAGCCCCATTCTCCATCCCCCTGCGCCGCCTATATGAATATAAAGGTCTTACTTTTTTTTTTTTTAATTAATTATTTAAAACACTGCAAAAAAGTTGTAAAAAACAAACTGAACATGCTGTGAGTATCAGTGCAGAGTGACTGTAGGGTAGGACAAGCAAGGAGACTTGTAATACAGTCTTCCAAACATGACACAAGCTTCTACATGTCACACAACATACCAGATTCCTCTGGCATCTGGCCAGTCACGTGCCATCCCAGCACATGTTAGCAAAGGGGACACTGGCTTGTCGAAGAGAAAATGATCCTGGATGCCAAAATGGGACCAGAGAGAGAAAGACAAACAGAGAAAGAGGAAAAACAAACCAAAGTTGAAGTTTATTCAGGGAAGCAGTACAACACTGTCTTACGCATTTAATATGAAGGTAATCAATACAAGTAAATCACATAGCATGGCTTGTGAACCTGGTTCCTGCCTGACTGAAAACTAAAAGCACTTTACCCAGGTGACTTTCTCAGAGGGCAGGTTCTTGCAGATTCTCACTGACACTGGTAATATGACTTAAGTTTTGCCAAAAAACATTTCTGAATTGTAGAGAGGAAGGACCTAATACCACATACACACAACAGAGGGGATTGTGGAGGGACTTAACCACTAAAACCATAAATGTGCATCTGCATACAGACAAATTTCAGGGTAGGAGAAGGCAATGAGTCCTTAAAGATAGCAAAATATCCAATGCTAGATCTGAAAAGAGATTTCTACAGCATAGAGACGTAGCAGTTTATTTTGAGTATGAATCAAGGTAGGAATTAAATCAGTGCTAAGCTTGATCTTTTGGAATCACAGACTTGTTCTGTTCCTCAGTTCAGTGAGGAATCGGAGATTCAATTTCTGATTTAATAAATGTATCACTTGGTGTGCCACAGACTTGCCGCATTCCAAATAATTTTGTTTTCAATTAGTATAGTTTTGACTTAAAATTTATAGTAAAAACCCCACACCCTGACAGTCTAGAATACAGAAAATATGTAATATTTATCTCAATGTAATACTAGCAGTTTAAATTGTTACTAATATAGAAAATATGAATCTTTTCTAAAGGAAATAACCAAAATAGATTCCTGAATTGACTTTATAAATTGGACAAAGAGGTAGCAATAGCCATATATTTTTGATTTGACAGAGACCTTCCTACGTGGAATATAAATGATTTTTTTTTGGTCTGCACAGTATGTATTTAGTCAAAATAGAGACTCTGGACAATTTGCCATCATGCTAAAAATATTGACAGGCCATTAACTACTGGGTTTATGCTGTGATTATCTTCCTTAGCTACACAGAAAAGCATGTACACCGAAGAAAGCCAAAGATAAAAATAAATGAGAGTAAATGGAGATGGTGTCAGTACTGGATGTATCGCAGAGCTCCCAGCTTGCATCCAGGCAATCCACCAACTCAGAGCCATGCTGGCTGAGGCAGAAGGTCATATCTGAAGCTGCAAGAGTAAAACAGTAAAGTTTGCCCAGCCATGCCTAAGGGGAAGTCAGGCAGGAGCTGTTATCAGTAAAGAAGAGTAAATTGCTGTTAGCAATAACGAAGAGGCAAGGAAGACAAGGAAGGGGGCCTGGGGTGATGTGACAGAAAAGGAACACAAAACCAAAAAAATGGGGCTTAAGCGGGGTAACATACAGCATTTGCATGTAAGCAAGGAAGTGTCTACAAGAAATCCTCAGAATCCTTTCTGGGAAATTAGCATGCTGGGGTGCCTCTCTAAAGTGCCTTTACACTAATGCATGCAGCATGGGGAATAAACATAAGGAATTAGAGATCTGTGCACAGTTGCAGGGCTATGATCCTGTTGAGATCACAGAGATGTTGTAGCATGGCTACCAAGACTGGAGTGTTGCAATGGAGGGATACAGGCTTTTTAGGAAAGACAGTACAGGAAGACAAGGAGGGGGTGTTGCCCTTTAAGTTAGAGAACAACTGGAATGTATGGAGCTCTGTCTGGGGATGGATGATGAGCCTCTGAGAGCTTATGGGTAAGAATTAAAGAGCATACAGGTATGGGAGACATTGTAGAATCACAGAATCATAGAATAGTTTGGGTTGGAAGGGACCTTTAAAGGTCATCTAGTCCAACCCCCCCTGCCATGAGCAGGGACATCTTCAACTAGACCAGGTTGCTCAGAGCCCCATCCAACCTGACCTTGAATGTTTCCAGGGATGGAAAAATTCATAAAATACTGTCTAATCAATACATAGCATATGTATATCTGAAATTGCTATGTGATGTGTATGACACCTGTGTGATCCCTAATTGCCTTTATCTTCCTTATCCTTGGGCCAATGTTGTCTTTTTCTAGTAGCCCTTTCTGGCTGTTTGAATTAGGTTTGGCAGTGTTTTTTATTCTACTGGCTCAATGGCAGCATGTTGCTGTAACAAATGGGTCCTAGTTTTGTCGTTGAACTTTAACTTCATCAGCAATCTTGTTATTTTTCGTTTTAAAATGAAATCCCGAGTCTCTCTGATTTTATTTCCCATCTTATTAAAAGTGGCTCTTAAATGGTGTTCATTGATTATTTTTACCTGCAGTAAATGCACTCTATTTCTAAATCTTTGTTTGCTCTCACTGGCAGTGACGGAGTTTAATAAAATCAATATACTCTCTGTGCATACCTCCCTGTAGTGGATGCAAAGCCCTGGAAAATGAGCAAAATGCAAACAGGAAATTTCTCTAGAGAGACAAAAATATTAAAGACAAGTAATAAAGAAGGAATGGTCTCTAGCGTAGATTTACTGAAGGAGTTTGAAAAGGCTGTGGCCCCCGGATAAGGACTGCCTGATATACGCTTGGCTGCTTGATGCACCAGCAACCGTGCCCAAGATACGGATACAGATGTATTGCTCCCTCTAGTGGAACAGTAGTTTAAATTAGACAATACAAAGAGAAAACTACACACCTTACTCTTTAATTAGCAAGTGAAAACAGCATGGAAACAGTGAATTTTGGTAGCGTAATTAAGAAGACCAAGAGTCACAAGACTCCACAGATGTGCTGCGGCCACTGAGTGAGGCCAATAGCTACTCATGGTCCAGCCCGGCCCATGGACTTTCATGTTGGGGAAGCACTTTGTAATAAACAGCCAGATTCCTTAAACAGAAATGGCACTTATTTTATTATAGGGACAAAGTCGATAAAGCAAAAGCACAGCGCTGGGTGCATGACTCAAGTCAGAGGCACACCAGCTACTACTTCACCCATGTCTTATATACATTCAACATTGCATCAGAGTAATGATTTATGATGATTGATTATCATTAATCCCTTTTTCTTCTATTTGTGTGTTTTCCTTCTGGCAATTGTTTCTGAGGATCGATAATCTTCAGTTCCCTTTTTCCATGCATATCAGCTCCCTTCTCCTATGCGTCTGTCTCCTTCTGTTAATCATTTGTGGGGTCTCTTGGAGAAGTTCTCTTTCGTTTCTCTCAGATGTTCTTCTTCATAGCTGCTGTTAGTTGTTATCTTTAAGGTTTCTCATGTTTCCTAATTTACTAAAGGTTAATTATCCTTATCATTCAAGTATTTATAGCCTTGTTATTGCGAAAGCCAACAATACCTTCACTATTTTTCACACACTTGTAGCCTCTCTCACATGTATTTGTAAGGACCAATTTTATACTGCTAGAACGTCTTCATTTAGCTTTTCCTGCTCTTGTAAATTATTTCACTGTCGATTCTGCCCATATAAAACTGTGTCTTTATAGAAAAAGGGGCTGTGTTGTGCTTTTTCTTCTTCACTGGAGTGTCTCTAGATTCCTATGTTAAACTTAAGGTATTTGTTTAAAGCTTTCTAGACTGCTCCCAGTGATGGGCTCCAAAAATGCTGCTCACAGTGAAAAAGCACTGGATGCTAGACCTTGGGATAAGATAGGGTATGTATATTCAGTTTATAATAATCAGATAACTCATTTAAATAGGGGAGGGAATTGGATATAGATGAAATCAAGGATTAATCACTGAGTTTTAATTGAACTATTGGGTTTAAAGCTCAAAGTTATATCACTTTAATATGGACAAATTTTTTGCAACAGACCTGTATCCTAGCTTAAAGAAGATGTTTCCATTTATAACCTAAACCATTCTATGATTCTATATTATATAAATGCCTATATAGTCAAAAAAACCCCACCTCATCTTGGAGGAGAAAAGCCGCCTTTTTACATTATTTCTGTGTTTAAAATCTCCTTGATGTTTGAATGGGAGCACCTGGCCAAACCGTTTTCAGAACACAAAAGGTGAGATGCAGGGAGTTATCATTCGACTCAGCTCCATCTCGCCTCGGGGGGCGCTTAGTGATGCCTATCTATGCAGAGATAACTTGGGGGGAGCTGTGGAAATGGCTCAGCCCGGGGTGGTCTCAACACTGCATCACAATAAGAACCGAAACCCGAATGGTGCCTTTAACAAACAAAATGCCCTGAGTCACATCCCACCACTATTCAGTGAGTGTGAGACCAGACATCGCAAAATAAACATTGCTACCTAAGGGGGGGGCCATCAAGCCACCAGAGATAACCATCCCAGATAGGGCAATCCATTCAGGCACAATCCTGCCCAGTCATCGAAACAGGATATTTGAGTCCAAAGTTTTGAGGAGCAAAATGGGGAGTCTTCCAAAGATACAGCTGGCCTGTAGGAGATTCTGCCCCCCCTTGTCCAGGACGCTGTGCAAGGTAACTTCCCGGGATTGAGTGGCCTTGCCTGAGAGAGAGGATAAGTGATTTAATAACGTACGTATGATGTCTAGTATGCTCTAAGATCGTGGTTTGTGCACTCGTTTAAGGTATTCATATCTAGCGCGCTGGTGGTTTGTTTTGTTACTTTTCGGGATCACTTGTTAGGTGGTAATGGTGTATTCTGTGAATTGTTTTTGTTCTTTTCCCCTGAAATTGCAATAGTGCATTCTTCCATTGTATCCATAAGAACTTGCAATAGTGGCGTATCGGACCTGTGAGTGAAGTCCAAATAAATTGTTAATTTGAACCTCTCAGTGAAGTCTTTTTCTCTCCGCCACATTTTACTGGCACAGCGAGCAGGGTGTAATGGAAGAACTATTCCAGAAACATGGCTGTAAACCCTCTCCCGCGGATAGGGAGAAGGCTAAGAGGTTGTGGAAAAGTAAGGAGAAAGTGGTGGAATGGGTAGAGCAGTGTAAGAAGGAACAAAAGGAAAAAATCGGAAAGGGTAAAGGTATCTTGTGTACTGTTTTTGGAGTATGCTTAGCCTGTGCACAGGAGGAGGCACAGAAATCTGAAGCTGTTAAGAAAATGGGTGTAGCTGACTTGAAGGCAGACACCCTGATTGATTGTGGTAAAAAGCTCTGTGAATTGCGAACTGTGCCACCCATAAGGGGAGTTGTTTCTAGCTGGATCTAAACCTTCGGGTTCGTCGGTCCAAAGTTGGGTGCTGTTGCAAAAATCAATGTATGTTGTATTTAAACCCATAAGGTTCCATTCACCTACGTTTATGGTAGTCTTATTTATCCAAAAATCGTTCCACCCATCATTACAAGTACAGTTGTATATGTTAAAAGGAGGGGGTGGGCATAGGCAGTTCTGGGATCTTTTGTTTCCAACAGCAATTATTGTCACTCACTAGAAACTCAGTATTTTCATCTTTTAGCAATTGCAGTTGTTCTGCTTCTCTGAGCATCAAATTATGGCCATTGTTAGACAGAGTACTGGGTTATGAAGACCCCTGGTCTGGATCAGTACTGTTATTTATAGAATCATAGAATACCGATTGTTCTTGGCAAAAACACGAGCTAGACAAGATGGCCCAGCACCCTGTCCAGCTAAATCTTAAAAAAGTGTCCAATGATGGGGAATCCACCACTTCCCTGGGGAGATTATTCCAATGGCTGACTCTTCTCATTGTGAAAAAAAATTTCCTCTTTTATCCAATTGGAGTGTCCCTTGGAGTCACTTGTACCCATTACCCCTTGTCTTTTCCATGTGACTCCTTGTAAAAAGAGAGTCTCCGGTTCCTTTGTAGCCACCCTTTAAATACTGGAACACGGTGATAAGGTCTCCCCTGAGCCTTCTTTTCTCAAGGCTGAACAAACCCAATTCTCTCAGCCTTTCCTCATATGGCAGGCTTCCCAGTCCTTTAATCATAGAAATGTAGAATGGTTCGGGTTAGAAGGGACCTTAAAATCTCCCCTCTTTCATTTTAAAACCGTTACCCCTCGTCCTATCGCTACACTCCCTCATAAAGAGTCCCTCCCCATCTTTCCTGTAGGCCCCCTTTAGGTGCTGGAAGGCTGCTATAAGGTCTCCTCGGAGCCTTCTCTTCCCCAGGCTGAACAACCCCAACTCTCTCAGCCTGTCCTCATAGCAGAGGTGCTCCAGCCCTCTGATCATCTTCGTGGCCCTCCTCTGGACCCGTTCCAAGAGGTCCATGTCCTTCTTGTGCGGAGGGCTCCAGAGCTGGATGCAGTACTCCAGGTGGGGTCTCACCAGAGCAGAGCAGAGGGGCAGAATCACCTCCCTCGACCTGCTGGCCATGCTTCTTTTGATGCAGCCCAGGATGCGGTTGGCTTTCTGGGCTGCAAGCGCACATTGCCGGGTCATGCTGAGCTTCTCGTCCACCAGCACCCCCAAGTCCTTCTCCTCAGGGCTGCTCTCAAGCCATTCTCCGCCCAACCTGTATTTGTGCCTGGGATTGCCATGACCCAGGTGCAGGACCTTGCACTTGGCCTTGTTGAACTTCATGAGGTTCGCACAGGCTGTGTAAGGGATAACAGAGGATGGTTCGAGTGAGACACGAGGGAAAATTACTAGTTGAACCAAACCCAGTATACGTGCCGAGAAAAAGGACCTCAGTACTGTTGCTGCAAAAACTCTGTGCGTATCCATGAGAACCAGACCTTCAAAGAAGAAGATAACAAGAAGGGAGTACTGTACTTTTCCACTCAATCCGGTGTAGGATATAAGGGGGCTGTCTCGGGCTGGGGAGAGGGAGAGAGACATGAGCGCACTTTGAAGATACAGGGGACGCCCTGAACGCGCTGTGCCTTGCCTCCCTCTACCGTACCGATGGGGCTCCTTGTTATCCTGCTGCTCGGCGGTGCTGCTACGGTCTATGGGTTGGTAAGATTCTCTGAAGTAACTTTGGGACATTTGGGAACCGCTTTGCAAGGCTTTGCAATAAAGCTGAATTCACTGCTTTTTTTCTCTGTAGCAAGGCTTCACAATAAAGCAGAGTTAACCTTTTTTTTTTTCTTTGTGTGGGCTCCGGTTTGCATGTTGGAATCTCTCCAAAAAAGAACCCGTTACACAGGCCCACCTCTCAAGCCTGTCCAGGTCCCTCTGGATGGCATCCCTTCCCTCTGGCGTGTCGACCACGCCACACAGCTTGGTGTCGTCGGCAAACTTGCTGAGGGTGCACTCAATCCCACTGTCCATGTTACCGTCAAAGATGTTAAACAGCACTGGTCCCAGTACCGACCCCTGAGGAGCGCCACTCGTCACCAGTTTCCACTTGGACATCGAGCCATTCACCGCAACCCTTTGAGTGCGGCCATCTAGCTAGTTCCTTATCCACCGAGTGGTCCATCCATCAAATCCATGCCTTTCCAATTTAGAGACCAGGATGTCATTGCGGGACAGTGTCAAATGCTTTGCATAAGTCCAGATAGATGACGGCGGTTGCTCTCCCCTTACCTACCAATGCTGTGGCAACATCGTAGAAGGCCACCAAATTCATCAGGCATGACTTGTCCTTGGTGAAGCCATGTGGCTGTCACCAATCACCTCCTTGTTTTCCATGTGCCTTAGAAGAGATTCCGGGAGGATCTACTCTTATGATCTTGCCAGGCACAGAGGGGAGACTGACCGGCCTGTAGTTCCCTGGGTCTTCCTTTTTTCCCTTTTTGAAAATGGGGGTTATGTTTCCCCTTTTCCAGTCAGCAGGAACTTTGCCAGACTGCCACGACTTTTCAAAGCATAGAACAGAATCATAGAATCATAGAATGTGTTGGGTTGGAAGGGACCTTTAAAGGTCATCTAGTCCAACCCCCCTGCAGTAAGCAGGGACATCTTCAACTACATCAGGTTGCTCAGAGCCTCATCAAGCCTGGCCTGGAATGTCTCCAGGGATGGGGCCTCCACCACCTCTCTGGGCAACCGGTTCCAGTGCCTCCCCACCCTCATTGTAAAGAACTTCTTCCTAATGTCTAATCTAAACCTACCCTGCTCTAGTTGAAAACCATTGCCCCTCGTCCTATTGCTACATGCCCTTGCAAACAGCCCCTCCCCAGCTTTCTTGTAGGCCCCCTTTAGGTACTGGAAGGCCGCTATAAGGTCTCCCCGGAGCCTTCTCTTCTCCAGGCTGAACAGCCCCAACTCTCTCAGCCTGTCCTCATAGCAGAGGTGCTCCAGCCCTCTGATCATCTTCGTGGCCCTCCCCTGGACCCGTTCCAAGAGGTCCATGTCCTTCTTGTGCGGAGGGCTCCAGAGCCGGACGCAGTACTCCAGGTGGGGTCTGACGAGAGCAGAGTAGAGGGGCAGAATCACCTCCCTCGACCTGCTGGCCCCGGTTCTTTTGATGCAGCCCAGGATGTGATTGGCCTTCTGGGCTGCAAGCGCACATTGTTGGCTCATGTCCAGCTTTTCATCCACCAGTACCCCCAAGGCCTTTTCCGCAGGGCTACTCTCTATCACGTCATCCCCCAGTCTGTATTGATAACGAGGACTGTCCCGACCCAAGTGTAGGACCTTGCACTTGGCCTTGTTGAACTTCATAAGGTTTGCTCGGGCCCACCTCTCCAGCTCATCCAGGTGCCTCTGGATGACATCCCGTCCCTCTGGCACGTCGACCGCACCACTCAGCTTAGTGTCGTTGTCAGACTTGCTGAGGGGGCACTTGATCCCACCGTCTATGTCACTGATGAAGATATTGAACAGCACCGGTCCCAGTACAGATCCCTGAGGGACACCACTTGTCACCCCTCTCCATCTGGACATCGAGCCTTTGACCACTACCCTCTGGATGCGACCATCCAGCCAGTTCCTAATCCACCGAATCTCTCCAACTTAGAGAGAAGGATGTTGGGGGGGACCGTGTCAAAGGCCTTGCAGAAGTCCAGATAGATGACATCCATTGCTCTCCCCTTGTCCAATGATGCAGTCACTCCATTGTAGAAAGCCACCAGGTTGGCCAGGCAGGACTTGCCCTTGGTGAAGCCATGTTGGCTGTCTCGAATCACCTCCCTGTCCTCCATGTGCCTTAGCATAGCTTCTAGGAGGATCTGTTCCATGATCTTCCCAGGCACAGAGGTGAGGCTGACAGGGCGGTAGTTCCCAGGGTCCTCCTTTCTACCCTTTTTAAAAATGGGTGCAATGTTTCCCTTTTTCCAGTCGCCAGGGACTTCACCTGACTGCCACGACTTTTCAAATATCATGGAGACTGGCTTGGCAACTACATCAGCCAATTCCCTCAGGACTCTGGGATGCATCTCATCAAGTCCTATAGACTTGTGTACGTTCAGGTTCTTCAGGTGGTCTCGAACCTGATCTTCTCTTACAGTGGGAGGGACTTTGCTCCCCCAGTCCCTGCCTTGAGGTTTATCCACTCAAGAGGTGTGGGAAGAGAAATTGACAGTGAAGACTGAGGCAAAAAAGTTGTGGAGTACCTCAGCCTTCTCTTTGTCTGTTGCCACCAGTTTGCGAGTTGTGTTCATCGGGGGGGATATGCTTTCTTTGACCTTCCTTTTCTGGCTGACATCCCTGTAGAAGCCGCCCTTATTATTCTTTGCATCCCTTGCAAAGTTCAGCTCGAGCCGCGCCTTGGCCTTCCTGACCCCATCCCTACACAACCGGGCAGCGTCCCTATACTCTTCCCAGGACATCTGTCCTTGCTTCCATTGTCTGTGCATTTCCTTCTTGCCCTTTAGTTTGACCAGTACTTCCTAACTCATCCATGCCAGTCTCTTGCCTTCCTGGATCAAGAGCTCTTGCACACTATGGAAAGAGTCCTTAAAGTAAAGATCTGCCAGCTCTGTTCTGCTCCCTTGTCCCTGAGGGCAGTTTCCCAGGGGGTCCTATTGACTAACTCCTTGAAGAGCTGGAAGTTTGCTTTCCTAAAATTCAGGGTCCTGACTTTACTCTTCTCCTGACCCATATCCCTCAGGACTGCGAACTCCATCAGTGCACGATCTCTGCAGCCCAGGCCTCCAATCTTGATGTTGCCGATTAGCTTACTTGCGTTGGTGACCATCAGGTCCAGTATCGCATCCCTTCTGGCAGGGCTGTCTATTACCTTGCTTAAGAAGTTATCCTCGATGCACTCCAGGAGTCCCCTGGGTTGCCTACAGCTTTCTGTGCTACTTTTCCAGCAGATGTCAGGGTGGTTGAAGTCCCCCAGCAGGACGAGAGCCTGCAAGTGCAAAGCCTCCTGTAGCTGGAGTAAGAAGGCTTTGACAATAGGCTCCCCTTGATCAGGCGGCCTGTAGTAGACACCAACCACAAGGCTCCCTTTGTTGCCTTGGTCTCTAATTCTTACCCATAGGCTTTCAACCTGCTCGTGGCTATTCTTCAGAGACAGCTCTTCACAATCTATCCATTTCCTGATGTAGAGGGCAACCCCTCCTTCCTCGCCTGTCCCTTCTGAACAGCCTGTAGCCATCGATAGCCACACTCCAGTCACAGGATTCGTCCCACCAAGTTTCAGTAATGGCAACTAGGTCGTAGCTTTCCAGCAGCAGGGTGGCTTCCAGCTCCTCCTGTTTGTTGCCCATGCTGCGTGCATTGGTGTAGAGGCACTTCAGCTGGGCTGTTGGCCGTGTCACCTTCTTAGAGGAACACTCCTTAATTCCTTTGAGGTATTTCACCGGTGTTTCCCTCTTGGCTCCTATTACCTCAGGAGCCCCCGACTCATCTCCGTAAGGCTTCAAGCGTGCTGCAGTGTACCCAGCATGTCTCAGAGGGCTAAAGGCCCTCGCTAGCACTTCTAACCTTGATGTATTGTCCCACAGCTCTTCACGGGCAAGCCTGATATTATCCCCCTTGATATTGTGTAGTGGGTTTCTGCTACAGGCTGCCTGACCAGGAAGAACAAGTGGATGAGGCCTTCTACAGACAGCTAGGAGCAGCCTCATGTTTGCAGGCCCTGGTCCTCCTGGGGGACTTTAACCACCCCGATATCTGCTGGAGGGACAACACAGCAGGGCATAAGCAATCCGGGAGGTTCCTGGAGAGCATCAATGACAACTTCCTCACCCAAGTGACAGAGGAGACAACGAGGAGAGGTGCTCTGCTGGACCTCGTGCTCACCAACAAGGAAGGGCTTGTTGGGGATGTGAAGGTCAAAGGCAGCCTTGGCTGCAGTGACCATGAGATGGTGGAGTTCAGGATCCTGAGGGGAAGGAGGGAGGAGGGTGAAAAGCAAGCTCACAACCCTGGACTTCAGGAGAGCAGACCTTGGCCTCTTCAGGGATCTGCTTGGAAGAGTCTGTCCTGGTTTGAGGTAGAACAGAACCAATTTTCTTTCTGTTCAGTAATTTTACTTTTCAGTTAAGCCTCTTCTAACTAACTAAACTCTCTGAAATTAACAGCATATCGTTCAGACACTGTTCGCTCCCAGAGTGATAAGACTTGATTGTTTATAATTTATGCCAAGGAATGGTAGGCAGAGAGGCTCCTGCTTATACTTATTGCTATAACAGCCAAGGTCAGCTAACTTTGTTGTGTGCCCCGTTGGAGGGTCGGAAACTGAAAAAGCGTAGAGGGGTCGCACCTGCGGGGAGGAGCGGACAGGACAGGTGACCCCAAACTGACCAACAGGGTATTCCATCCCATCTGCCTCATGCTCAGTATAAAAGCTGAGGGATCAAAGGGTCACACTCTCTTTCTTCAATGGCTGATGTCCGAGGAGGACTCTGTCTGTTCGTCTGCCCTTGATCCTGATCTGTGCATTCCTGAATCCAGTTCCTGAGTTCAGCTCCCGTCTGTTGCTGAGTCCAGTCTGGGACTTTCCCAGTGCCTGCTAGTGACATGATCGTCATCCTGGGAGCTTGATATGGTTTTGCATATATTGTATATTTTTCATTATTTTTATTTTTTTTATTATTAGTATTTCATTAAAGTACTTTAGTTAGTTTCTTTTAAACTCGTAAGTCTCTTCCTCTCTCTTCCTCCTCTCCCTAAAGGGAGATGCTCTCCCTTCTCTGAAGGGAGAGAGGTCAGAGAGCATCTGCCGTTCCTTTCAGTGGCCAGTCCAGCCCAAACCACGACAGAGTCCCTTGGGATAGGTCCCTGGAGGGAAGAGGGGCCGAAGAAAGCTAGTTAATATTCAAGGATCACCTCCTCCAAGCTCAAGAGCGGTCCATCCCGATGAGCAGGAAATCAGGCAAAGATCCCAGGAGGCCTGCGTGGATGAACAAGGAGCTCCTGGCCAAACTCAAACACAAAAAGGAAGCATACAAAGGGTGGAAGCAGAGACGGGTAACCTGGGAGGAATACAGAGATACTGTCTGAGCATGCAGAGATGCAGTTAGGAAAGCCGAAGCCCACCTGGAACTGAATCTGGGCAGGTATGTCAAAGACAACAGGAAGAGCTTCCAGAAGTAGATAAGTAGAAAAAGGAAGGTTAGGAAAATGTGGGCCCGCTGCTGAATGGAGTGGGGGACCTGGTGACACAGGACACGGAAAAGGCTGAGGTACCAAATGCGTCAGTGTTTACTAGCAAGACCGGCCTTTGGGAATCCCAGGCTCCAGAGACCAGGGGCAAAGGCTGTAGCAAGGGAAATGTACCCTTCGTAGAAGAGGATCAATTGGGGAATGCTTAAGCAAACACGACGTTCACCAAGGGGTAGTCATGCATGACCAACCTGATAACTTTCTATGATGAAATGACTGGCTTGGGAGATGAAGGGAGAGCAGTTGTCTACCTTGACTTCAGGAAGGCTTTCGGCACTGTCTCCCATAAGGTCCTCATAGAGAAGCTGTTGAAGTATGGGCTGGCTGAGCAGACAGTGAGGTGTGGTGAAAACTGTCTGAACAGCTGGCCACAGAGGGTGGTGATCAGGGGAACAAAGTCTAGTTGGTACCAGTGTACCCCAGGTGTCAATACTGGGTCCAGGCCTGTTCAACATCTTCATTAATGATCTGGATGATAGGGCAGAGTGTACCCTTAGCAAGTTTGCAGATGACACAAAACATGCTGCAGGTCGCCCAGCTGGAAAGCAGCTTGACAGAAAAGGACCTGGTAGACACCAAGTTGAACACGAGCCAGCAGTGTGCCCTTGCTGCAAAGAAGGCTAACAGTATCCTGGGCTGCATTAGGCAAAGTATTGCCAGCAGTTCGAGGGAGGTGATCTTTCCCCTCTACTCAGCACTGGTGAGGCCACACCTGGAGTACTGTGTCCAGTTCTGGGTTCCTCAGTACAAGAGAGACATGGAGCTACTGGAGACAGTCCAGCAAAGGTCCACGAAGATGATGAAGGGACTGGAGCCTCTCTCCTATGAGGAAAGGCTGAGCGAGCTGGATGGTGCAAGTGAGACACGACGGAAAATTACTAGCTAAACCAAACCCAGTATACGTGCCAAGAAAAAGGACCTCAGTACTCTTGCTGCAAAAACTATGTGTGTATCCATGAGAACCTGACCTTTGAAGAAGATAACAAGAAGGGAGTACAACAATGTAGTCACGTATCAGACAGCCGCTGTTAGCAAAGCTGGATCATAAGTCTGGTAAGGCTCGCTGCATGCGCTGGCCATGCGTGCAGTGACTCTAGCCTGCACCTTAAACCATTGATTAGAGGTCTCCCTGATGCTGTGAAAATGTATGTGCAAAAGGAAAAAATTTCACAGGCAATTGACCATAATACTTGCAACCCCCATCAGCGATGGCAGCCCGTTTTAACTTGGGGGGAACTATTACAAGAAATAGTGATTTATGGTAGAGACATGGGTTGGTTAGAGGAAGGTTCAAATACACAGCGCCGGGTCCAGCAGGCACAGTTTTTCGGGCAGAATAATCCCCGTCCTCCTCGACAAACCAATTCTCATTTTGACCCTCAGCATAATGAATTGTGGAGAAAGGCATTAGCGTTAGGAATACCCTGATCAATGTTACATGGACAGTCCACAGAGAATATTCGTATAATGGTAAACTTGGTGGAACAGCCTATTAACAAAGCTGCAGAATGTACCGATGCTGTTAAAACACAGGAAGATAAAACCTCTGCTCCTGCGAATCCTTTCTCAGACTTAAGGAAGGATTTGATTGATCTAAAAAGCTAGAAAGCGTGGGGGGTATTTTAGGCTGACCCACCCATGTGATATCTAACCTAGAATGGTCTAACCATTGAAGTGACCCACATATTGTTTTAGCTACTGGCCCCAGACGAATTCCTGTAAATTTTCTAATTGATACTGTAGGTCAAATAAGTGTTGTCACCAAAAAAACAGCAAAAAGGATAGGATTAGTCCCCACCCGGAAGAAGATAAATGTAATAGGAGTGACCAGAGTCCCTGAAATCAGACCAATTGGTACATTGTGTGTCTGGCTTCCAGGAGAAAGCCGAATGACTAAGATAAAAGTAGTCATTGGTCCTTATCGTAATAACATTTTGGAATTTGATGTATTAGCAAACAAAGTCTGGAGATTGCCAGACAGCATGGTATGGAGCTTTGGAGCCCCATCATGTGAGGTCCGGTTACTGGAGACTGCCATTAGACTCCTTCTCAAGTAACAAATATTAATCAATATCCTTTACCAGCCACAGCCAAAACGGGAATCAGGGAAGTAATTAAAGACCTGGAAGCCCATGGTATTATAATCAGGACACACTCACTCTATAATTCTCCAGTATGACCAGTACGTAAACCGGACGGTAGATGGCAACTCACAATTGACTACAAGAGGCTTAATAGCAATGTAATGCCCCTTATGGCCGCTGTTCCTAATATTGCTGACTTGGTCACCCAGATTCAAGCTAACCATCACACATGGATGTGCACATTAGATGTTAAGGATATGTTTTTTATGATTCCTCTTCAGGAGGAAGATAAGCCTCAATTTGCATTCACGTGGGAGGGAGTGCAATATACTTTTAATCATCTCCCACAAGGATACAAACATTCTCCCACTGTTGCCCATAATGCACTAGCAAAAATATTGAAGGAGGTAAAGGTACCAGATGGGATAAACATGTACCAATACATTGATGACATCCTAATAGGTGGAGATAATGAAGAGACAGTCAGAGAAGTGTCTAGTCAGGTTTGGGACACGCTGACTTCATTGGAATTAGAAATCCCTTCCACTAAATGTCAGGGACCAAGTCAAGAAGTTAAATTTTTAGGAGTCTGGTGGTCAGGAGGAGCTGTGGCTATACCAGCTGATATCCTGGAAAAAATAGAAGCTGGTAAAGCTCCGGAGAAAAAGGAGATTCCATAATTGCTAGACCCCTGTATAATTTGATTAAGAAAAATGTTGGTTAGCAGTGGACCCCTCAGCATGAGGAAGCCTTGAACTTGCTGATTCATGAACTTTGCATATATCAGTCTTTAGGCCCCATACACCAGACAGATCCTATACAGATTGAGTGGGGATTTAGTGAACATGGTTCTCATTGTAATTTATATCAACAGGGACCAGAAGGCCCTGCTCTCTCATTCATTTAATGATACTGAGCAGAGATATACTGATTGGGAAAAAGGTATGTTATCACTTGTGCGGGCAGTAAAAAAGGCTGAGCGGATTCGCACAAACCAAGATATGGTTGTCTGGGGTTCTTTCCTCCTCCTGGAATCGGTTAAGAAAGGGACTCCTCCCCCTGAGGGAATTGCCCAAAAACCCACTGTCCAGAAATGGTACTCCTACTTGGAAGGTATTGGTCAGTTAGTTACTATTATTGACGGACCAGTAAAAACATCTAAATTACAAAAGGATGTTAATGCAGACCTTTCTATGTTAGTCAAACCTAACAAACCATCACCTATTTTAGAAGCACCCCCTTTTACAGCTGAATCAGACCAGACAGGTGTATGGTTTACACATGCTTCTGCAGCTCGCAAAGCCCGTATCTGGCAATATACAGCAGTAGCTCTAGAGATAAAAACAGGAAGAAATGAGTTTGAGAAAGGAGAAGGTAGTGCTCAAGTAGGGGAGCTACGGGCTGTATTGTTAGCTGTGAAACATGGAGCTCAAACTATATATACCAACTCCTATGCAGTGTTCAAAGGGGCAACAGAATGGATAGGACACTGGGAAACTAATGATTGGCAAGTCAATTGGGTGCCAGTGTGGAGAACAGAGGACTGGAAGCAGCTATTGGAAGTGGGAAAGGAAAAGACACTACAAATAGGCTGGGTAAAGGCGCATGATAAGGCTATAACTGAGGTTGCCCACTGGAATAATAAAGTTTACTGCCTCACCCGCATACATACATTAGAAGTGGATGAGAGTCTGGATGCACAGGAGTGGGTAAGGTTAAGGGAATGGCTACATGAAAGGCGTGGCCACACTGGGAAAGCTGATCTGTATAAGGAATGCTAAGCCAGAGGGTGGCCAGCTACACTGGCCAACTGTGAAAGGACAATAACACACTGTCCACAGTGTCGCCTGCGATTAAAAATGAATCATCCAAATCAAGCCCTGCCTTTACATATCAGGGCAGGGAAAACACTCTGGAAAACTTGGCAAATTGATTATATTGGGCCACTTAAAGCGTCTAATCAGTATAGATATATCCTCGTAGGTGTAGAGGTGGTGTCAGGATTGACTCAAGCCGCTGCAACTACAACAGCTTCTGGAGAAATTATATCCAAGAAACTACATAAATTTGGCAAGTCTCCCATACAATTGCATTCTGGCCAACCAGTAATGGTCAAATTACCTCATATTGGAGTTGTGCCCCTGACATTGACTAATCCAAGGGGACCATATGCATGGGAAGCAAAAGATAACTCTGACCGCGTACATCGAATAAGTAGTAGGTGGATCATACCAACTTTCTAACTGACTCATTGTCGATCATATATATGGTCGAGCAGCACTTTTCCATTTTGCTTGCAGGTGTGCCCCAACAAAAGGAGGGACAAGGAGTACGATGGGGTGGAGACCTAAGATGTGCTGACCCGAAGTATGAACTGCTCTGGCATGGAATGGACAAGCTGTGCAGAACTTGAATGTGGACCAGAAGTTTTTTTTTCTTTTTCCTTTCTTCTGATCTTTGTATGTTTGTTTTGATAAGGATAATTTTTGTTGTTGTTTGTTTTCTTTGTTGTTGTAAATCTAAGTTTTAATAGGTTGTGGCATATCATGGCTGTGATTGTAAGGCCTTTTGTATTAATAGTCATTAGCTCTATAATAACCATAGGTATAAGTAGACAATCTAGGATATGGAATAGACAGACTCAGGCTTTTGAACAACATGCTGATGGTTCCCCGATAATAAATCACATCGAACCAGACAATGTGATCTATAAGACGATACAAGGTTTTGCTCGCATGCTTAATTTTTCTCACGTGACTACCTGTCTGCCTCTACCACATACCCCCACTCAGGGGATCCCCTTAACAGCTCTCCCTGTGGATATAGGTAAAAATTTGGAGTGAATTTGAATGGAGGTGGCCATTTAACAATACATTAAATCGAACTTCTGTTTGGAGCTTAAATTGTTCCTATGTCCCTCTTTGTCAGGACAATAAAACTGTGGGATGTAGAGGCAAACAAAAACAATTCTTCCAACAACAGCCATGTTCTAAACACCCTTAGGCAGATACACGGTATGGGGATAAGCCATACTGGGGAAAACATTTAATCCTGAGGTATGTGGAACTGGTAAACACACAGTGGTGTTTTGAGTTTCCTTCAACACCCAGTAATTCATGTACATGGTTCAATGTAATGCAGGGGCCACCTGCTGATTGTTTATGGTCTCATGCCCATGAGGAGAGAACAGATGACAGCAAGGATTGCTATCCTTGGAGGTCTCAACAAAAGGCCTCAACACAACCCCACGTAAAAAGTCCCCTGTGGAATTGTACAAATATTATAAATTGTATCACCGGTGGGAATCCACAAAACAGTTGGTTGTGGTTAATCCCTTCATTACGTCATTTGATTAGTGCTGCCTGCTTGTGTCAAAATTAGACAAAGCCATATCCTCCAGCAATGGGGTGTAATACCAGCATAAGCTACATAGATTTAGAATATTCTAAGAAATCCTCCTGTCAGATCCCTCGAACCATGGGCAATTGTGATGACTCACCTATATATGCTCCACGTCAGTTAACTTGGATATGCTCAGACGGGACTATTACAGATATGTTAAACCCTATTCATCCATGTCTGCAATGTACTTTGGGAGTGCCTTCATTATGTCCTTCTTATTACTCTGAAAAATTTATTTCTCAAGGTCTGTGGCATCCCTGTACCAAACAAAGTACCGATTGGACTGTATCCCAGAAATTAGCAGTATGGGCCAAAGGATTCTTTGGACTAGGAATAGGTCACCTTAGAACCAGAACTGTGTTGTCCAATTTAACTGCACAAGTGGAAACTATCAGACCTTACTAATAACAACTTTGAATTGCTCAATACCCAAGTGCAAATGGTCTCAAAAGTTGCACTGCAAAACCGACTCGTGCTAGATATGATACTGGTCAAAGAACAAAGAGCGTGTGGATACTTAAAGGCAAACCATGAACAAGAAGAATGCTGTGTTACAATTCCTAATGTGTCACTACCTCTTTGGGAAAACCTCCAGAAGATGAAGAAGATAGCTGAAGCGACACATGAACTGCAGGACCAAATAAAGGACGCTTGGTTGGGAAATATTTTTGGTAAATTAGGATGGATATTGAAGTAGGGTTTGATATATTAAATCTGTAAACTAATTGAAGTAGGGGCTTAATCTATTAGAACTGTAAATTAGAGTAGGAGCTTAATTTAAGAGACTGGGTGCCTTAAGGCTGTACAAAGAGCAGATGCAACAGTTGTAGTAATAAATGTCAGAACTTATCTCCTACTTTTTAAAAAAGAATGCTTTAGGACAATATAACCTTGTAGTAGAAGCTTATCTCTCAAAACAAGGGGCCCAGGATTACTGAGGAATGCAGAGACTAGTCAAAGCTAACACTTTTGATACGCCAGCAAGAATAAAGGAGTAGAGGCCTGCAGTTCACCCAGAAGGTCACAACGATGAAGAGGAGTGGAGGAAGTAAATGACCACCAGATGTCTCTGAAGACCACCGAGAGACTCTAGTGCGCATGCAGGAGTGGGCAGTAACCTGTAATAATGAGTTAATGAATAGGTAATCATTTCTTGGAAAACTAGTGAATATGCATACGTGGTATGTATTTAAACTGTACAACTAAATCAGTCAGCGTGCACATTAGGTGGAGCAATCCCCTGTGCGCCCGGCACTGCAATAAAGAATACCTGCTTAATAGTCACCAAGGCTATTGAGTCTTAACTTCAGCATTTCACTGCAGCAGTATCATACCTGTTGCTTTGTTCCATCTTGCACTCTAAACCACTTGTCAAGCTTCTGCAAGTAACTACTGCTCTGTCGTCGTATGAGAAGTGATAGCAGACTTCTTCAGACTTAAATCACAAGGTAGATCTGCATGAGAATTTCAGTTGAAGAGCAACAGCTGTTTTCAGGCAGTCAAACAAAGCATGTACTTGCATGGGACTGGAAGAGTATAAGCTTCCATCTTATTTCTGTTCTTTGCTTCAATGATTGCTGAGGAAAATGAGGTACTGAAAAGTTTGCACTATACTCTGTAAAACAGTAGCACAGATTAGCAATCTTCAGTAACTGTTGGACAAAGCTATTTGTCAAATGCACCTACTGATAAATATTCCAAGTGATTTCACAAAGGTATGTGTAGCTAGAATGCTATTTGAAAAGCCATTGTAAAAGCTGCTGCATGTAAAAATGCTTTGTATCCGCAGGCAAACTTAAAAGTTAGGCAAATTATTAGAGTTTAAGCAAAGTTTTGTGCTACCAGAAACTTCCTGAATCTCCTTGTCTTAGAAGCTGGATAGAGCTTGGTATATAATACTTTGGCTACGTAAAAAGAATCCCCCCCCACACACTTTAAGATCTGTGGTTGCATCCACAAAGAGGCCTAGCTTTTGCAGTGCTTAGCACTACACTGGCTGAGGTCTAGGTGTCAGAGGGTAGAACCTGTAGGCCTGAGTTAGGCAGAATACCAAGACCACTTGGAAACCTTAGCTGCCTAAGCACTTGTCTTGGCCTGGACGGGATTCAGCTTGCATAATTCTTGACACTGAGTTTATGGACATTTGGATTTCTGTCCAGTCATGGATGGAGACGTAACATAATATATTTTCTCATCTTCGTTCACAGTCTGTAGGACCACACATGTTCTGCAAATATATTTAACACACACATGCAGTACCTGGCATGCGTGATAGCTTCTCTTATCAAAAATACAATCTCAACGTACATTCCATCCTAATATTAAGCCTACAGTTTTCATATTGAGGCAGCAAGCAAGTGAAAGACAGCCTTTCTGCAATGCTTCATCTGAGATCACCTCTCCATCTCACAAAATTGTTAGAAAAAGTCCTAAAAGCATATCTTTTGCATACTGTCCATTCCTGTTTGGAATGACCTTAGCCTGCATTCCATACTTGCTGAATGACCAGACAGTGCCCATCTGACGTATTACAGGAAAGACAATCAAGAAACATTTGTTTTAACATTTGAAACATTGTTTTCTCTAGTTTTTATTCAAAGTTGTATTCTGCTCTGTCCAGGAAGGGACACCTGGTAAGGACATGCTCTTTTACTCTCTTGAAGGCAGTGATCACTATCTCTGACTTTTTTACTACAAAAAAACTTGACTCAAAATTTCCCTTTACACTTGCAACAATTGATTTATTTCATTTCAGCTTTTAGTGCCTCAGCAATAAGCACTGCTAAGTTGAGATTCCATTTTGACCAGTCAATCAGGCTTCATGTTAGTCATAAGAAATCTGAAATTTTGTCTCTAGATACGGAAAAGCAACATAACATTTCTTCATCTTTAATTTTTTATAAGCCATAAATTCAGCAGAAAATGTAAATTTTCAAATATCCGTAAGCTTTCCTTTACTTTCACCCTTTGATAAAAATCAGGATACAATGAATCATATAAGTGACAAAGCTTCTCCTTCAAGAGAGTATTCACCTCGTCAAACTCATATCACATCAACTGAATTTATATCAACTCTCTCTAATCATTATTCTACACCAAAAAAGTAAAATTAAAAAGCATCTTTAACAGCAACTCTGAAATCTATTCCAATTCAAATATACTTTATAAGATGTTATTTTTCTTAAAATCTGAATTTTGAAGATCCCAATCTCTTGATTTCTCACTTTGACTGCTGTGACATCAGCATCCCAAAGGGCACAAACATGAAGTGCACAGCTTTGCCTTGCTTCTTATATAGAGCATTCATAGTATATCCAGCTTAAGTTACATATAACATACTCAAGTTAACCCTTGTAACGTACATATGTTTAGGCATGGAATTTTGTTCCAGCTCTCTCTTTTGACAGTCCAGGGCAACCCTATTTTTAAAACAGGTTTAAGACAAATTAAATTTTATTTTTAGAGGGACAAACCCCATCCATACTTTGACTAATGAATCTTTCATGTCAACTTCTTACAGCAATTTATTCTTAATCAGGTAGAAAAGTGTGAGCATCCCCAAAAATATTTATATCAGAAAAGGTTAGTTGGTGGATTTGAACAGTCTTAAAGAAAAGTTAAATTCTTACTAGTAATGTTTCTCCCATTGTCAGTGGCATGAGAAGTCAGGCAAAAGGGAGAAAGCTAGATCTGATGGTATCTTCCCTTGTATTTCTGCTTTGAGTGGCAAGACATCAGGGATATTCCAGGACATAAGGGATATTCCATACATTATGATGTCATGGTCAGCAATAAAAGCTGGAGGAAGGGAGGACATCGTAGTGATGCCATTTGTCTTCCCAAGTCACTGTTATGTGTGATGGAGCCCTGCTTTCCTGGAGATGACTAAACACCTGCCTGTTGATGGGAAGTAGTTGTGATGGAGAGAAAAAGACTTCACTGAGAGGTTCAAATTAACAATTTATTTGGACTTCACTCACAGGACCGATACGCCACTATTGCAAGTTCTTATGGAAGAATGCACTATTGCAATTTCAGGGGAAAAGAACAAAACAATTCACAGAATACACTATTACCACCTAACAAGTGATCCCGAAAAGTAACAAAACAAACCACCAGCGCGCTAGATATGAATACCTTAAACGAGTGCACAAACCACGATCTTAGAGCATACTAGACATCATACGTACGTTATTAAATCACTTATCCTCTCTCTCAGGCAAGGCCACTCAATCCCGGGAAGTTACCTTGCACAGCGTCCTGGACAAGGGGGGGCAGAATCTCCTACAGGCCAGCTGTATCTTTGGAAGACTCCCCATTTTGCTCCTCAAAACTTTGGACTTAAATATCCTGTTTCGGGACTGTGCTTGAATGGATTGCCCTATCTGGGATGGTTATCTCTGGTGGCTTGATGGCCCCTTAGGTAGCAATGTTTATTTTGCGATGTCTGGTCTCACACTCACTGAATAGTGGTGGGATGTGACTCAGGGCATTTTGTTTGTTAAAGGCACCATTCGGGTTTCGGTTCAGGTTTCAGTTCTTATTGTAAGAACCATGTTGAGACCACCCCGGGCTGAGCCATTTCCACAGCTCCCCCCAAGTTATCTCTGCATAGATAGGGATCAATAAGCGTCTGCCGAGGTGAGATGGAGCTGAGTTGAATTGACAACTCCCTGCATCTCACCTTCTGTGTTCTGAAACCGGTTTAGCCAGGTGCTCCCATTCAGTAGTGAATTAATTCCTTATTTTGCTTTGCTTGCGCAGGCAGTTTTTGCTGTACCTATTAAACTGTCTTCATCTCAACCCACAAGTTTTGTCACTTTTACCCTTCCGATTCTCTCCCCCATCCCACTGGGGGGGGGAGTGAGTGAGTGGCTGTGTGGTACTTTTAGCTGCCTACTGGGGTTAACCCACAACAGCTCTCTGCTAAGTGAACACAGGCAAAGTTACATTACTTCATAGGACTACAAGTCTTGTGGTTCTATGTCAAAGTGCTCATAGTGTAACTTTCTACCTTGAAGATATTTCAATCAACTTGGGGTCATTTGAATTCCAGGGAAAAGGGCACAAATTCTCTGCTTATGGAGAATCACATGTTGCTTTGTAAACTCTACCTACTAGAATATTTCATACCAAAATAATGTTCAGTCTAATGTCTTTGACAATCTCCTTTCCCTTAGTATGACTGCCTTCAGGCAGCACACCGATCAGCACTACTAATTCCTACTGTTTATTCTTTTATCCTCTTCACAAGAAACCATTTCATGGACACTGAAGAGTTTTGTTTTGGTGGAGATGCTGCTATATATTTATATCAGAGAAGGCTAAGTAGTTGTTCTGTGCCTACACCACTGAATACCCTAAATATAAGGATCAAGACCTTGTATATTACCCAATCTGAAATGAGACAGCAGTGCAAAGAACAGAGGACAGGTATGATATGCATGTGGTGGCCTGCATTGCTAAGGAAACATGATGTAATGTTCTGAACTAGATAGAGTTTCCTAATGATACTCCCTTGTGCCCATGTTTACTGTACTTCAGTAGAGGTGACAAAAGTGAGTATGAAATAGTGAAAAGTGAACCCGATCAACATTCACCAAGATGATAAGTTTCATTAACTGGAGATGGCAGAAAGTGTTCCTTTGAGCTGCATCTATACTAGCATTTAGGGATCCAAGGACACATCTAAATTTGTCTGGAGGAGCTAGACAGGTAAAGCCAGAGGAGACTGAAATGGCTCATTTCTGTCCATAAACAGAACCTCCACTTTGTCCCAGATTGGTTTGCTGAAGAGCAAATCTTATCCACCTAGTGGGTTAACTTTGGGGTAATCATATGATCACATACAGCAAGGGAAAAGTGTACACTCTGCCTGCTGCTGACATCCACACTGTGCCAGCAGTCTACCTTGTACCTGCAAGTAGATGTTGAATAAGAGCAAAAAAGAAAGACATACTTATGGAGAAATGGTACACAAAAACCAAAATGGCCTACAGTTGGAAGTACAGTTTGCTATCACTGTTCATTCTTCCATTCCACTGAACATCCTTTCAGAAAACGTAGTGTACTACACTGGATCCTTGACACTTCTTTAAGAAATGTCTATTGATTGACAATATTAAATTATGCAGAAAGGTCCAGTAGAATGGGAATGGATGGCTGCTCTCCATCCATTGATCACATCAGTATGATGTGTCCTATGTCCTGCCTGATTTTACTGGATTTAATATACCTACTTCAATTAGATGAATGAGCAGCTGGAAATAGCTGCTCAAGATTTTCCACCAGATAATACCAAAGAGACTTAGAAGCAGATCTTACTTTCAAAATTATTTTAAGATACACAAAAAGGGGAGAAAGTATCAAATTCTAGTAATGGAAGGAGATAGCTGGTGACTTTCTCAGAGAGAGAAATTACATCATGCTGTTTAGAAAGTCATCCAGAACGTGCATTATTTTTTATATGAAGGAATTTCTTCACAACATTTGGTGCTGGTTCTATTGCAGGTTTCAAGCATTTAAGAGTAAGAAAAAATTGTGATTATGGCAATTTCAGTGAAAGTAGAAAGGAAATTTCACATGGACAATAACAAAGCCTTAGTAGGGGCTTGAAGAAAACGTTTAATGTTTCAGTCCGATTGTTTAAGCTTTTTTTTTCCACCATGAGCGCTCTCTGTCATTTATTTGGCACAAGAATGTTTACTGAAAGTTATTAACCACTAGAAAAAACTAAAGATGGAACTGGCATATTTGCCATCATCAGAATTCCTTAATGATTTTTATATGCTCTAACTCAAATAGTTTGACTAGATGCAGGAATCAGTAGGTAAAGTTTTACAGCCATGGAGGTCAGAATAAAATATCATAACAGTCTTTTCTTGTCCCAAAATATCTCTGAATCTGTGTGATCTTAAAGTAATCTGCAAATCACTAAATGTATTTCAGAACCCAAACCTTAATAGATTTCTGTTGTAGGTTGACCCTGGCCAACAGCCAAGCACCTACACAGCCACTTGCTCACTCGCCGCCATCCCTCCTCCCTGTCAGCACAGCAGGGTCAAGAATAGGAAGAGCAAAAGTGAGAAAACTCGTGGGTTAAGATAAAGACAGTTTAATAGGGAAAGCAAAAGCCGCACACACAAGCAAAGCAAAACAAGGAATTCATTCACTACTTCCCATTGGCGGGCAGGTGTTCAGCCATCTCCAGGAAAGCAGGGCTCCATCACGTGTAACGGCTACTTGGGAAGACAAAATGCCATAACTCCGAATGTTCTCCCCTTCCTTCTTCTTCCCCCAGCTTTATATGCTGAGTGTGACGTCACATGGCATGGAATATCCCTTTGGTCAGTTGGGGTCAGCTGTCCCGGCTGTGTCCCCTCCCAACTTTTTGTGCACCCCCAGTCTACTCGCTGGCATGGCGGTGTGAGGAGCAGAAAAGGCCTTGACTCAGTAAAATACTACTCAGCAATAACAAAAACATCTTTGTATTATCAACACTTTTTCCAGCACAAATCCAAAACATAGCTCCATAGTAGCTAATATGAAGAAAATTAACTCTATCCCAGCCAAACCCAGCACATTCTCCACCCCCTTATTCCATACCATTTACGTCATGCTCAGTTCACACAATATCTAATACATCTGGATTAACCACCACCCACCTTCCCATCCTTTGATATAATACACAGATATCATTCCCCTAGTCTATGGACCACCCTTGTGAAATGTCTGTAAAATGTCGATAAATGTCCACAAAATGCCCCTTGAGTTCATTTAGTCCATAACTTTGGGCTCCATCTGTTATGGTGGTCACTCAGGACAGGAGAGGTCGTATGTTGCATGGAGTTTCTGGGCACCAGAGCCAGCTCAGGTCAGGTCACTGCTGCGCTTGCAATGCTTCTTGTAAGGCTTGTCCTCCATTGGCTCAGGTGGTTCCTGCTATAGCAATTCCTATAACATGCAACTCAAATCATGGGTTACAACAATTTAAAGGTATTTCCATTAGAGTCTCCACCCCTGGTCCCTTTGTACCAGACCATAGTGGTTAACATTGCAATGAACTCCTCCCCTTGCTCCCAGTCTGGCTAGCAACAAGGGGTTTCTGCTGTAGTAATTCCCATAATATGCAACTCAAATCATGGATTATTTTCACCCAGGATTAAATCACCTTGAGGTACTGTCCTGGTTCCGGCAGGGACAGGGTTAAGTATTCCATGCCATGTGAGCCACGCCCACCCTGAGATTAAAAGGAGGGAGGGGGCAGGCAGTTGGGTTGGGAGTGGGCTGGTGTGTCCTGGCTCTGGACCGGCGGTTCTGTAATCGCATTTGTATATTTCTCTGTCCGTGTTATTGTTGTTGTTTTCTTGTTCCCTTTGCTGTTCTGTTAAACTGCCTTTGTCTCAACCCAAGAGTTTTGCCTTTTTCTTCTGATCCTTCCTGTATTGGGAAGCGCTGAGCGAGCGACACGTGGTTCTTTGTTGCCGTCTGAGGCCAAACCACGACAGGTACACATTGGACTCCCCCGTCCTTCTGCATTATCTGCCAAGTGTACTCAGGTCCTTGAGCAAAAACAATCCCACAAATAGGTTTACCCTTTTCTGAGGAAGGAACAACCCAGACTGTTTTTCCCAACAAGTTCCTTGTATGTGCTATGGGGATCTTATCTCCTTCCGCAGTGTGCAGGGGTTTTGACTGGGCAGGGCCAGGTTGACTGACCAAGTCACCTCCTCTGGCGACACTCCATAGTTTCGTCCCTCTGGCCAGTCCATGATCACTTCCAGGATTCCCAGGCAGTCGGGGTTTCCTATTCAAGCCCATTGTGTTATCAGTGCAACCCACTTACTCCATTTGGCATCAGTTGCATGATGTGTAGAGGGGACCCTCCCTTTGAACATCCAGCCCAGCACCGGCAGTCGAGGTGCCAAGAGGAGCCGTGCTTCAGTATCAACTACTTCTGAAGCGTCTCGATTTCCTGTGCAGGTCCTTTGATCTTACTTTGTTTTATGGCAAAAGCAGCATTCAAAACAGTCTGGATTATTCTTCTCCCCTTCTCAAACACTTCCTCTGCTGTGTTGCCCCACACAATGATGTCGTCAATATATTGCAGGTGTTCTGAAGCTTCACCTCGTTCCAGTGCAGTCTGTATCAAACCATGACAAATGGTAGGACTGTGTTTCCACCTCTGGGGCAGTCGATTCCAGGTGTACTGGATATGCCTCCACATGAAAGCAAACTGTGGCCTGCACTCTGCTGCCAAAGGGATCGAGAAAAATGCATTGGCGATATCAATTGTAGCATACCACTTGGCTGCCTTGGACTCCAGTTCATCATGGAGTTCTAGCATGTCTGGTACAACAGTACTCAGCGAGGGTGTGACTTCAGGCCCCAATAGTCTGCTGTTCATCTCCAGTCTCCATACTCCACTGTTAGCCTCCACTCTCCGTTAGGTTTTTGCACTGGCCATATGGGACTATTAAATATAATCATAGAATCATAGAATCATTTAGGTTGGAAAAGACCTTTAAAATCAACGAGTACAACCATTAACCTAGCACTGCCAAGTCCACCACTAAACCATGTCCCTCAGCACTACGTCTATACGTCTTTTAAATACCTCCAGGGATGGTGAGTCAACCACTTCCCTGGGAAGCCTGTTCCAATGCTTGACAACCCATTCAGTGAAGAAATTTTTCTTAATATCCAATCTAAACCTCCCCTGATCAACTTGAGGCCATATCCTTTTGTCCTGTTGCTTGTTACTTGGTCAAAGATGATGACAGCCACTTCAGTACAACCTCCTTTCAGGTAGATGTAGAGAGCAATAAGGTCTCCCCTCAGCCTCCTTTCCTCCAGGATAAATATCCCCGGTTCCCTCAGCTCCTCCTCATAGGACTTGTTCTCTAAACCATCAAAGGCTTTATTAAAGTCTAGGTAGACAACATCCACAGGCTTTCCCTCATCCACTAAATGGGTAACCTTGTCATAGAAGGAGATCAGGTTAGTCAAGGAACAAGGTTAGAAGGAGAGTCAGGTTAGTTCGGACCTGCCTTTCATAAACCCATGTGGACTGGGCCTGATCACCAGGTTGTCCTGTATGTGCTGCGAAATGACACTCAAGATAAGCTGCTCCATAACCTTCCCCATCACTGAGGTCAGACTGACAGGCCTGCAGTTCCCCAGATCCTCCTTCCGACTCTTCTTGTAGATGGGCGTCACATTTCCTATCTTCCAGCCAACTGGGACCTCCCTGGTTAGCCAGGGCTGCTGGTAAATGAGGGAAAGTGGCTTGGTGAGTGCTTCCGCCAGCTCCCTCGGTACTCATGGGTGGATCCCATCTGGCCCCATAAACTTGTGTGTGTCTAAGTGGTGTAGCAGGTAACTAACTATTTCCCCTTGGATTATGGGTGGTTCATTCTGCTCCTCGTCCCTGTCTTCCACCTCCAGGGGCTGGGTACTCAGAGAACAACTGGTCTTACTATTAAAGACTGAGGCAAAGAAGGCATTAAGTACCTCAGCCTTTTCCTCATCCTTTGTCACTGTTTCCCCCTGCATCCAATAAAGAGTGTGTCCTGGTTTGAGGCAAAACAGAACCAGCTTTCTGTTCAGTAATTTTAACTTTTAGCTGAGCCTCTTCTAACCCTCTGACACTCTGAAAATTAACAGTATATTGTGCAGAAACTGTTTGCTCTCAGAGTGATAAGACCTATGTTTATAGTTCATGCCAAGGAATGGTATGCAGAGAGGCTCCTGCTTATACTTATTGCTATAACAACCAAGGTCAGCTAACTTTGTTATTTGCCCCATTAGAGGGTCGGAAGCGGAGAAGCGTAGAGGGGTCCCACCTGCAGGGAGGAGTGAACAGGACAGGTGACCCAAAACTGACCAACAGGGTATTCCTTCCCATCCACATCACGCTCAGTATAAAAGCTAAGGGATCAAAGGGTCAATTTTTTTTCTTCAGTGGCCGACATCCGAGGAGGACCCTGTCTGTTCGTCTGCTTTTGATCCTGATCCGAGCATTCTTGACTCCAGATCCAGAATCCAGCTCCTGCCCATTGCTGATTCCAGTCTGGGACTTTCCCTGTGCCTGCTGGTGATGCAATCGTCATCCTGGGAGCTGGATATGGCTTTGTATATATTGTATACTTTTTAAAAATTTTATTTTATTATTATTTATTATTTCATTATTTATTAATATTTTCATTAAAGTAGTTCTTTTTCTAAACTTGTAAATCACCTTATCTCTTCCTCTCCTCTCTTAGGAGGGGGGGGGGAGGGGCCATCTGTCATTCTGATTGGCCAATAAGGCCAAAACCATGACACAGACACAAGCCAGTCCCCAAGCTACTCTGCCCTTGGCACAGGCACGAGCCATCCCCCCACCTGTACCAGCTCAGGCCATGCCCCTGCCTGTTCCGGCACAAGCCACTCCAGCCTCAAAAACAAGCACAGTCACTACTCCAGCTGCTTTGACAATGAGTACCGCTGCTACTCAAATTCCATCAGAACTGGTACAAATTTCCCCAGTGACCAGGAAGCAGAAAAGGAGGTCACCTCATTCCCCTGCCCCTTATGATAAAGACCAGCTCAAGCCAGATAGCATGGGAGAGAGTTCTTCTGACGAAAATGCAGGAGAGAGTCCTTCTAAAGCAGATCAGGGAGAGGGTCCTTCTTGGGCAGCGTCAACGCAGGAGGAGGACTCGGATGTAGAGATAATTGTTAAATCCTTCTCTATGAAGAATTTGCGAAATATGAGGAAGGACTTTAGTCGTCATGAAGGGGAGACACTTATATTCTGGTAGCTCCAATACTGGGACAATGGGGCTGATAACATAGACTTAGAAGGCAGAGAAGCTAGGCGGTGGGAAACCTGGCCAGAGATGGAGGTATTGACAACGTGATTGTGAAAAAGACAAACACTCTCAGTCTCTGGAGGCGACTGGTATCAGCTGTAAAGGGCAGGTATCCCTTTAAGGATGATATCGAATGCTGCTGAAGTAAATGGACCAGCATGGAAAAAGGTATTAAGTACCTGAGGGAGAGGTGATTTATGGTGACTGGCGAGTGAACGTAGACCCTGACGAAATGCCGTGCAAATGATCTTTGCTGAGGAAGTTTGTGCAGAGTTTGTGCACCATCAATGTATTCCCACACTTTGTCAGCAATGGTCTGGGGAGGATCTGATGCCGACACACCAACTACAAATGAAATGGCTAACAGGGTACGACAGTATGAAGACAGACTCTCTCTTCCCCTCACTGTGGCAGCTGTGGAAAAAATGGCTGAGGAAAGTGAGAAAATGATTGAGAAAATGACCAAGAGAATGGCTGAGCAAAATGAGAAAATGACTGAGAAAATGGCTAAGAAAAATGATAAACTGTTTGAAAAACTGTCCAGGATGGAGGAAGCATCCCACTCTTCCCCTGAACAGACGCACATCTCAGTCATTAAGAAAAAACGCCCTCCTATGAAACCGATTCAAGAGAAACAGGACCCACTCCGAGATTTCCTGTGGCTTTGCCTCTGCAACTATGGAGAGGACATGAATAAGTGGGATAAAAAACCTACCCTGGCCCTACAGGCACGAGTGCTTGAGTTAAGGTAAAACAGATAAAAGAAAGAATTCTTCCAGGAGGATGGCTGCTCCGACCTATGGTGAGTGATCCTCCAATCTGGGTAGGAACTCATATGCTAATCATGAGTACTATGCTCAACATTAGGGTTGCCCTGCCTCCAGCCAGGAGGAGGAGAGGGACAAACAAGTTTATTGGACTGTGTGGATACGATGGCCTGGCACGTTAGAGCCACAAAAGTATAAAGCCCTGGTGGACACTGGTGCACAGTGCACCCTGTTGCCATTGAATCATAAAGGAACAGAATCTATGACTATTTCTGGAGTGACAGGTGGGTCTCAAGAACTGACTGTACTGGAGGCCAAGGTGAGCCTGAATGTGAATAAATGGGAGAAGCACCCCATTGTGACTGGCCCAGATGCTCTGTGCATCCTTGGCATAGACTTCCTCAAGAAAGGGTATGTCAAAGACCCAAAAGGTATGGGTGGGCTTTTGGTAAAGCAGCTGTAGAGACTGAGGACATTACACAGCTGTCTACCTTACCTGGCCTTTCAGGTGACCCTTCTGTGGTGGGACTGCTGAGGGTTAAAGAACAGCAGGTGCCAATTGCTACTTCCATGGTGCATTGATGACAGCATTGCACCAACCAAGACTCCCTGATTCCCATCCAGAACCTGATTTGTTGGCTTGGAGACCCAAGGAGTGATCAGCAAGACTCGCTCACCCTTTAACAGCCCTATATGGCCAGTGCAAAAGTCTGATGGAGACTGGAGATTAACAGTAGACTATGGTGACCTGAATGAGGTCACACCACCACTGGGTGCTGCTGTGCCAGACATGCTAGAACTGCAGTATGAACTGGAGTCCAAGGCAGCCAAGTGACATGCTACCATTGACATTGCTCATGCATTTTTCTCTATTCCTTTAGCAGCAGAGTGCAGGCCACAGTTTGCTTTCACCTGGAGAGGCATCCAGTACACCTGGAACTGACTGCCCCAGGGGTGGAAACACAGCCCCACCATTTGCCATGGGCTGATCCAGCCTGCACTGGAGAAGGGTGGAGCTCCAGAACACCTGCAATACATTGATGACATCATTCTGTGGGGTAATACAGCAGAAAAAGTTTTGAAGAAAGGTAAGAAAATAATCAAGATTCTTCTGAAAGCAGGTTTTGCTGTAAAAACAGGGAAGGTCAAGGGACCTGCATGAGACATCCAGTTCTTGGGAATTAAGTGGCAAGATGGGTGTCACCAGATACCAATGGATGTGATGAACAAAATAACAGCTATGTCCCCACCAACTAACAAAAAGGAAACACAAGCCTGTCACATCCCACTCAGAAAAGAGGAGGGGTAAGTGACTCAGATTCGCAAATCCCCAGCAGCATGGACTAATCACAGAATCATAGAATGGTTCAGGTTGGAAGGAACCTTAAAGATCATCTAGTTCCAACCCCCCTGCCATGGGCAGGGACACCTTCCACTAGACCAGGCTGCTCAAAGCCTCATCCAGCTGGCCTTGAACACCTCCACGGATGGGGCAACCACAACTTCTCTGGGCAACCTGGACCAGTGTCTCCCCTTTTCCCCCTTTCCCCCCTTCCCCCCTGGCTCCTGCTCAAGCCATAACCATCAGCGGGAGTTGTTATGACTTGCACTTGAACTGTGGGGGATGGCTGGCAACACAGTCAAAACACTGTCTGGAGTGGGGACCTAGATATTTTGTTCCCTTGCGAATATGACTATAGGTCAATTCTCTTACTCTATAAATAGTGGACAGCCCAAGAGACCTTTGAGCTCTCCTGCATGGCAGCGGGCTGCACGCCAGGATCTCCCCTTGAGTGGGGACGCTCGCTTAAGGTTCTACTCCTCGAGGCTGAGAGATTCCTTGCCACAACAGATTCTTGGTAAGTGACTAAGAGCATGCTAAACTTTGAAACCTGTCGTGGTTTGGCCTCAGATGGCAACAAAGAACCACGTGTCGCTCGCCCAGCGCTTCCCGGTACGGGAAGGATCAAAAGAAAAAGGCAAAACTCTTGGGTTGAGACAAAGGCAGTTTAACAGAACAGCAAAGGGAACAAGAAAACAACAACAATAACACCGACAGAGAAATATACAGACGCGAATACGGAACCGCCGCTCCCCGCCGGTCCGGCCCGGGACGCGCCAGCCCGCTCCCAGCTCCGAACCCGACTGCTCGCCCCCTCCCTCCTTTTAATCTCAGGGTGGGCGTGGCTCACATGGCATGGAATACTTAACCCTGTCCCTGCCGGAACCAGGACATTATCCACCCCTTATTCCATACCATTTTGCCACGCCCAGATCTTACAGTTTTCGGAACATGTGACTGTATACCCGGCGTAGCTCATGCACACAGTCCATGGGCCGAAGATGCAGATCTTGAGGAAGTTGCTGGGCGTCAGCTCTGATCCCATCACCACTTTGCTTTACTCAACTGTTCATCAAAGTCCATTTGTCCTTAATTTGGGTGATTCTTACTGCAGTACAGCCAACAGCAATTATAGTAACGAGGACATACAGTGACAGTGTTGCACACGATTTGATTCATTGGCTATTCTCCCCCAAAATCAAGTCCCCATGAGGTACACATCGGACTTCCCCATCCTGCCGCATCACCCACCAAGTGCACCCAGGTCCTTGGGCAAAAGCAATCCCACGGATGGGTTTGCCTCTGCCTGAGGCAGGACTAACCCAGACTGTCTTCCCCAACATATTCTTCATGTGCACTACGGGGACCTTATCCCCTTCTACAGTACGTGGAAGTTTTGACTGGGCAGGGCCAGCCCGATTGGTAGATCCCCTGGTATTAACTAGCCAGGTAGCCTTTGCTAAATGTGCATCCCAATGTTTTAAGGTCCCACCACCCATTGCTCTCAGTGTAGTTTTTAACAGTCCATTGTACCGTTCTGTCTTCCCAGAGGCTGGTGCATGATAGGGGATGTGATATACCCACTCAATACCATGCTCTTTGGCCCAGGTGTCTATGAGGATGTTTCGGAAATGAGTCCCATTGTCCGACTCAATTCTCTCTGGGGTACCGTGTCGCCACAGGACTTGCTTTTCAAGGCCCAGGATAGTATTCCGGGCAGTGGCATGGGGCACAGGGTATGTTTCCAGCCATCCAGTGGTTGCTTCCACCATTGTGAGCACATAGCGCTTGCCTTGACGGGTTCGTGGCAGTGTGATATAATCAATCTGCCAGGCCTCCCCATATTTATATTTCAACCATCGTCCTCCATACCAAAGAGGCTTCAAACGCTTGGCTTGCTTGATTGCAGCGCATGTCTCACATTCATGGATGACCTGTGCAATAGTGTCCATGGTCAAGTCCACCCCTCGGTCACGAGCCCATCTATATGTCGCATCTCTTCCTTGGTGGCCTGAGGTCTCATGGGCCCACCGAGCTATGAATAGTTCACCCTTATGTTGCCAATCCAGATCCACTTGAGCCACTTCAATCCTGGCAGCCCGATCCACCTGCTGGTTGTTCTGATGTTCCTCCGTGGCCCGATTCTTCAGTACGTGGGCATCTACGTGGCGTACTTTCACAACCAGAATCTGTATCCGGGCAGCAATATCTTGCCATAGTTCAGCAGCCCAGATGGGTTTGCCTCTGCGCTGCCAGTTGCCCTGCTTCCACTGCTGTAACCACCCCCACAGAGCATTTGCCACCATCCATGAGTCGGTGTAGAGATAAAGTACTGGCCATCTTTCTCGCTCGGCGATGTCCAAAGCCAGCTGAATGGCTTTCACCTCTGCAAACTGGCTCGATTCACCTTGTCCTTCACTGGCTTCTGCAACTTGTCGTGTAGGACTCCACACAGCAGCCTTCCACTTTCGATGCTTTCCCACAATCCGGCAGGACCCATCAGTGAACAGGGCATATTGCTTCTCATTTTCTGGCAGTTTATTATATGGTGGGGCCTCTTCCGCACGCGTCACCTCCTCCTCTGGTGACATTCCAAAATCCTTGCCTTCTGGCCAGTCCATGATCACTTCCAGAATTCCTGGGCGACTGGGGTTTCCCATTCGAGTTCGCTGTGTGATCAGTGCAATCCACTTACTCCATGTAGCATCAGTTGCATGATGTGTGGTGGGGACCCTTTCTTTGAACATCCAACCCAGCACCGGCAGTCGAGGTGCTAAGAGGAGCTGTGCTTCTGTACCAACCACCTCCGAAGCAGCTCGAACCCCTTCATATGCTGCCAAGATCTCCTTTTCTGTTGGAGTGTAGCGGGCTTCGGATCCTCTGTATCCCCGACTCCAAAACCCTAGGGGTCGACCTCGGGTCTCCCCTGGTGCCTTCTGCCAGAGGCTCCAGGTAGGGCCATTCTCCCCGGCTGCGGTGTAGAGCACATTTTTCACATCTTGTCCTGCCCGGACTGGCCCCAGGGCCACTGCATGGACTATTTCCTGTTTGATTTGTTCAAAAGCTTGTCGTTGCTCAGGACCCCATTTAAAATCATTCTTCTTCCGGGTTACTTGATACAGAGGGCTTACAATCAGACTGTAATCTGGGATACGCATCCTCCAAAAACCCACAATGCCTAAGAAAGCTTGTGTTTCCTTTTTGCTAGTTGGTGGAGACATAGCTGCTATTTTGTTGATCACATCCATTGGGATTTGGCGGCGTCCATCTTGCCATTTTATTCCTAAGAACTGGATCTCCTGTGCAGGTCCCTTGACCTTACTTCGCTTTATGGCAAAACCAGCTTTCAGAAGGATTCGGACTATTTTATCCCCTTTCTCAAAAACTTCTTCGGCTGTGTTTCCCCATACAATGATGTCATCAATGTACTGCAGATGTTCTGGAGCTTCACCCTGTTCCAGTGCAGTCTGGATCAGTCCATGGCAAATGGTGGGGCTGTGTTTCCACCCCTGGGGCAGTCGATTCCAGGTGTACTGGATGCCCCTCCAAGTGAAAGCAAACTGTGGCCTGCACTCTGCTGCCAAAGGGATTGAGAAAAATGCATTCGCTATATCAATCGTGGCATACCACTTGGCTGCCTTAGACTCCAGTTCATACTGGAGTTCTAGCATATCCGGCACAGCAGCGCTCAGTGGTGGCGTGACTTCATTCAGGCCACGATAGTCTACAGTTAGCCTCCACTCTCCATTGGATTTTCGCACCGGCCATATGGGACTGTTAAAAGGCGAGCGAGTCTTACTGATCACTCCTTGAACCTCTAGTTGACGAATCAGCTTATGGATGGGAATCAGAGAGTCTCGGTTAGTGCGATATTGCCGCCGATGCACCGTTGTGGTAGCAATCGGCACCTGCTGTTCTTCGACCCTCAACAACCCCACAACAGAAGAATCCTCCGAGAGACCAGGCAAGGTGGACAACTGTCTAACTTCCTCCGCCTCCAAGGCAGCTATGCCAAAGGCCCATCGATACCCCTTTGGGTCCTTAAAATACCCTCTCCTGAGGTAATCTATACCAAGGATGCATGGAGCCTCTGGGCCAGTCACAATGGGATGCTTTTGCCACTCATTCCCAGTTAGGCTCACTTCAGCCTCCAGTACAGTCAACTCTTGGGATCCCCCTGTGACCCCAGAAATACAAATGGGTTCTGCCCCTCTATAGCTTGATGGTATCAGAGTACACTGTGCTCCTGTGTCCACTAGAGCCTTATACTCCTGTGGGTCTGATGTGCCAGGCCATCGAATCCACACTGTCCAATAAACCCGGTTGTCCCTTTCCTCCACCTGGCTGGAGGCAGGGCCCCTCTAATCCTGGTCATGGTATCCGGTACTCACTTCTTGCAGAAATGACTTGGAGGTTCCTTCAAGAGGATCAGAAGCAAGATCAGGCCTTATGGTCTGTCTGGGGAACTGCCCACTGGAAACTGGGGCGGCACTTTTCCTGGAGGGATCTCCTTTTGTGGTTGTCCTTCCTTGCAACTCCTGTACCCGTGCCCGCAGGATCCAAGTAGGTTGTCCATCCCACTTCCTCATGTCCTCTCCGTGGTCACGCAGGTAGAACCACAGGGTGCCTCGTGGTGTGTACCCTTTGTACTCTCTCTCTTGAGTGGGGAAATGGCTGCTTCTAATAGCTGAGATGCTGGCCCGTACAGGTGGGGAGTAGGACATATTCTCTTCAAGTTGCTGAACCTTCCGGGACAGTTTCTCCACAGCTGAGACAAGGGGGGAAGAGAGGCTTTCTTCATATCGCCGGAGCCGGCCAGCCACCTCATCCACCGTTGATCCTTCTTCACCTTTCCATTCCATTACTGCCAGTGAGTTGGCATATGACGATGGTGCGCTCCGTACAAACTTCCGCCACATGGGCCTTGTGCAGTGCACCTCATCAGGATCTGTGGGCAAGTCTGTGTTGTCCAAGTCATAATAAATCATCTCCCGCACGGCTAATTCTCTCAGGTACTGGATACCTCTTTCCATGGTGGTCCACTTGCTTGGGTGACATACAACATCTTCACTGAAGGGGTACCTCTCCCTCACGCCTGACAGGAGTCGCTTCCAGAGGCTGAGGGCTTGGGTCTTTTTTCCAATTGCTTTGTCAATACCGCCTTCCCTAGACAGGGATCCCAACTGCCTGGCTTCCCTACCCTCTAATTCCAGGCTACTGGCCCCATTATCCCAACACCGAAGCAGCCAGGTGACAATGTGCTCACCTGAAAGTCGGCTAAAATCTTTTCGCATATCCCGCAGCTCACTCAGGGATAGGGATCGGGTAATTATCTCTGGTTCTGCCTCTTCCTCCTGTCCTTGTGATGGCCCTGGTTCATCCTCATCTCTTACTAAGCGAACTGATTTCTTTGTGTACTTCTTCTTTTGTATGGGGGCAACGGATACTGGCACGGGTTGGTTCCCTGGTTCAGCAGCAGTGGCTGTCACCGGGGCTGGAGTAGCTGCAGTGTCTGTCACCGGGGTCGCAGTAGCCGCAGTGCCTGTCGCAGGGGTCGCAGTAGCCGCAGTGCCTGTCGCAGGGGTCGCAGTGCCCGTCGCAGGGGTCGCAGTAGCCGCAGTGCCCGTCGCAGCAGCACCTGCCACAGGGGCCACAGCAACTGCAGCGCCTGCCGCAGGGGCCGCAGCGCCTGCTGGTCTGGTCTCTGTCTCTTTCTTCTGAGGGTGCTGCATAGCACTGAGCAGTGCCTGGTAGACACTGGCCAGGGCCCAGCACAGTGCGGTGAGTTGTGCCTCTCTAGAATAGCCACAGCACTTTCCCTTCAGATATTCTACTATTCTATCAGGGTCCTGTAATTGTTCAGGGGTGAAGTCCCAGACCATTGGAGGTGAGAAGTTCTCTAGATACCTGCCCATGTTCTCCCACCTGCCATGCCACCCCTGACTGTCCAGCCTTGGAGCAGATCTCTGGGTGGTAGTCTTAAATAGTTGTTTAACCCTAAACGAGACCTGGAACATATTCAGCAAACATAACACTAGGAACATGCTGGTTTGAGCATCCCAAGGATATTCAAAATTCTCAAAAGCTGTCATACCTGACTCAAAGGAGAAAAGGGAGGCAAAAGAGCTGGGGAAAGTGTCCCCCCCTGTTTCCCCCATAGACTGGGTGTAATTATTAATGAATTCTGAGAGGTGGTGCCCAATGTACGGACAGGAGAGCAATATCACATAAACGCCCCAAAATAACCGTCTAACAAGTGATGTTATCATATCATAAGCCGATATTGCACAGGACAGCAAAATGATAATCCTCATCCCCCTCCCAGAAGTAACAAATATCATCACAGGGAGTGCATAAAACACATAGGAGTTTACATAACACAGCCATGAGAACAAACTAAGCAACATAGTGACCGTGACTATTTACCTAACAAATTTGTTTTTTCAAGCTCTAGTTAGATTCTGTCGTTGTCTCAACCCTTCGAGCCCCACGTTGGGCGCCAAAAAAGGACTGTCGTGGTTTGGCCTCAGATGGCAACAAAGAACCACGTGTCGCTCGCCCAGCGCTTCCCGGTACGGGAAGGATCAAAAGAAAAAGGCAAAACTCTTGGGTTGAGACAAAGGCAGTTTAACAGAACAGCAAAGGGAACAAGAAAACAACAACAATAACACGGACAGAGAAATATACAGACGCGAATACGGAACCGCCGCTCCCCGCCGGTCCGGCCCCGGGACGCGCCAGCCCGCTCCCAGCTCCGAACCCGACTGCTCGCCCCCTCCCTCCTTTTAATCTCAGGGTGGGCGTGGCTCACATGGCATGGAATACTTAACCCTGTCCCTGCCGGAACCAGGACAAAACCTTAGCTAAGTGAGATAAAGGATTGATTGCGCATATATGATCCTTTAGACATAAACCGTTGACCAAGTCTGGGACTAGGATTGGATCCAGCCGCACCTAGACTCCTCTCTGAGAAGGAGTTTAGAAAGCCAGGGGGTCCTTTCTGAACCTCGTGACTCAACGGGAGGGTTTCCCTGACAGCTTGTCTGACCCTGGCCTCTATGCAGTAAATAATCGAGTGTACCCTGTCATCGAATCTCGTAAAACACTGTCGCATTCACTACTAACTTTGTTAAATCACTGTTTTATGTTAATAAATATTTCACTACTTCTCTCTTACAAGTGAAGTTAATCACTCTGCCCGCGACAGTGTCTCACCACCCTCACAGTAAAGAATTTCTTCATAATATCTAATCTAAATCTGCCCTCTTTCAGTTTAAAATCGTAACCCCTTGTCCTATCATTACACTCTCTCATAAAGAGTCCCTCCCCATCTCTCCTGTAGGCCCCCTTTAAGTACTGGAAGGCTGCTATAAGGTCTCCCTGGAGCCTTCTCATTTCCAGGCTGAACAACCCCAACTCTCTCAGCCTGTCCTCATAGCAGAGGTGCTCCAGCCCTCTGATCATCTTCGTGGCCCCCCTCTGGACCCATTCCAACAGGTCCATGTCCTTTTTGTGCTGAGGACTCCAAAGCTGGACACAGTACTCCAGGTGGGGTCTCACCAGAGCAGAGGAGAGGGGCAGAATCACCTCCCTCGACCTGCTGGCCACGCTTCTTTTGATGCAGCCCAGAATGTGATTGGCCTTCTGGGCTGCAAGCGCACATTGTTGGCTCATGTCCAGCTTCTCGTCCACCAGCACCCCCAAGTCCTTCTCCTCAGGGCTGCTCTCAAGCCATTCTCCGCCCAACCTGTATTTGTGCCTGGGATTGCCATGACCCAGGTGCAGGACCTTGCACTTGGCCTGGTTGAACCTCATGCAGTTCACATGGGCCCACCTCTCAAGCCTGTCCAGGTCCCTCTGGATGGCATCCCTTCCCTCCGGCATGTCAACTGCGCCTCACAGCTTGGTGTCATCGGCAAACTTGCTGAGGATGCACTCAATCCCACTGTCCAGGTCACCGACAAAGATGTTAAACAGCACTGGTCCCAGTATGACCCCTGAGGAACGCCACTCGACACCAGTTTCCACTTGAACATCGAGCCATTGACCGCAACTCTTTGAGTGCAGCCATACAGCCAATTCCTTATCCATCGAGTGATCCATCCATCAAATCCATGCCTTTCCAATTTAGAGACCAGGATGTCATGCGGGACAGTGTCAAACGCTTTCCATAAGTCCAGGTAGATGACGTCGGTTGCTCTCCCCTTATCTACCAATGCTGTGGCAACATCGTAGAAGGCCACCAAATTCATCAGGCACGATTTGCCTTTGGTGAAGCCATGTTGGCTGTCACCAATAAGATCCTTATTTTCCATGTGCCTCAGCAGAGTTTCCAGGAGGATCTGCTCCATGATCTTGCCAGGCACAGAGGTGAGACTGACCGGTCTGTAGTTCCCTGGGTCTTCCTTTTTTCCCTTTTTGAAAATGGGGGTAATGTTTCCCCTTTTCCAGTCAGTGGGAACTTCACCATACTGCCAGGACTTTTCAAATGTAGTGGAAAGCGGCTTGGCGACATCATCTGCCAGCTCCCTCAGGACCCATGGATGGATTTCATCCAGCCCCATGGACGTATGCACCTTCAGGTTCCTCAGATGGTCCTGAACCTGATCTTGTCCTACAGTGGGCGGTTCTTCATTCTCATAGACCCTGCCTTTGCATCCTGCAACTTGGGTGGCGTGCTTCGACCCCTTGCCGGTAAAGACCAAGGCAAAAAAGTCATTCAGCACCTCAGCCTTGTCCATATCCTGGGTGACCAGGTCTACTGTCTCCTTCCTGAGAGGGCCCACACCTTCCCTAGTCTTGCCTTTACCCCTGACGTACTTATAGAAATTTTGCTTGTTATCCTTGATGCCCCTAGCCAGATTTAATTCTATCTGGGCTTTAGCTTGTCTAATCTGGTTCCTGGTTGCTCCGACAGTTTCTCTGTATTCCACCCAGTCAACCCGTCCTTGCTTCCACCCTCTGTAGGCCTCCTTTTTGCTTTTGACCTTGTCCAGGAGCTCCCTGTTCATCCATGCAGGCCTCCTGGCATTTTTGCCTGACTACTTCTTTCTTGGGATGCACCGCTCCTGAGCTTGGAGGAGGTGATCCTTGAATACTAACCAGCTCTCTTGGGCCCCTCTTCCCTCCAGTACTTTTTCCCATGTTACCCTGCCAAGCAGGTCCCTCAAGAGGACAAAGTCTGCAATCTTGAAGTCCAGGGTAGTGAGCTTGCTGTGTGCCCTCCTCACTGCCCGAAGGATCTTGAATTCCACCATTTCATGATCACTGCAGCCGAGGCTGCCCTATCCCACTGTCCACGTTGCCAACAAAGATGTTAAACAGCAGTGTTCCCAGTACTGACCTTTGAGGAATGCCACTCGTCACTGGCTTCCACTTGGACATCGAGTCACCTCTACCACGGATAATTCCCTCAGATACTGGATACCTCCCTCAATATTGATCCATTTGCTTTGGGAATTTGCAAGATCTTCCTTGAAGGGATACCTGTCCTTCACACTTGACAGGAGTCGCCACCAGAGACTGAGGACTCCTGCCTTTTTTCCAATCTCTTTGTCAATGGCCTAATCCTTAGCAAGGGATCCCAGCTGATGGGCTTCCTTACCCTCTAATTCCTGACTACTGACCCCAGTACCCCAGCATCAGGGTAACCAGCTGAGAATTTGCTTGTCTGGTTGACGGCTAAAATCTTTTTGCATATCTTGCAGCTCATTTAGAGATAGGGATCAGGTGGTTTCTGTCTCATTTATGATTTCAGTTTCTTCCTCTTCCTGTTCTTGTGACTGCTCTGCTGCAGAACAGGCTGCCTCTTCTGATTCTTTCTCCTGCTCCCTCTTAGGAGAAGCTTCTTCATCCCTTACTAAACAAGCTGACTTCCGCTTCAATTGTTTCTTTTTAGTTATAGGGGCGACTGATATAGTGTCTGGTTTAGCCATAGTGTCTGTTGGTATGTTTTCAGATCCAGAGACCCTTTCTTCTCCCTGAGGATTCTGCATAATATTGAGCAGCGTTTGGTAGATGCTGGCCAGGGCACAGCACAGTGCGCTAAGTTGTGCCTCTGGGATAGCCACAGCATATTTTTTTTCCAAACATTCTATCACTTCATCAGGATTCTGCAGTTTTTCAGGAGTGAAGTTCCAGACCATCAGAAGCGAGAAGCTCTCTAGATGCCTGCCCATATTCCCCCACACACCATGCCACCAATGACCGTAAACACGCCAATGGTCACTTGCTGAGACCAGCTCCAGTGCAGGTAAGTCCGCACTGAGGAAGAGAATCACGGCAAAAAAGGATGGCAAGGGGCTCGTTTTGGGGCTTTTCAAAGCCAGGAAAAGCGGCAAGCCCGGGCTGGTACCTGGCAGTTCCGGGGGGGCGGAGATAGCTGAGGAGCCTGCCACCCCTCAAGGGTGAAAACTACACACATAACTCCCTCTCTGAAATGCTTATACACCAATGCACGCAGCATGGGGAATAAACAGGAAGAAATGGAGATCTGTGTGTGGTCGCAGGGCCATGATCTCATTGCAATTACTGAGACGTGGTGGGACAGCTCATGTGACTGGAATGCTGTCATGGATGGCTATGTCCTTTTCAGGAAAGGCAGGCCAGTGAGGCAAGGTGGTGGAGTTGCACTCTATGTGAGAGAGCATCTGGAATGCATCGAGCTCTCCCTGGGGGCAGATGAAGAGAGAGTTGAGAGCTTGTGGGTAAGGATTAAGGAGCAGGCTAACATGAGAGACACTGTTGTGGGTGTTTATTACAGGCCACCTGATCAGGATGGGGAAGCTGATGAGGCCTTCTACAGACAGCTGGAAGTAGCCTCGCAGTCACAGGCCTTGGTTCTCATGGGGGACTTCAGTCACCCTGATATCTGCTGGGAAGACTACACAGCCAGGCATGCACAGTCCAGGAGGTTCCTCCAGTGCATTGATGATAACTTTTTGACACAGGTGGCGGAGGAGCCAACAAGGAGAGGTGTACTACTGGACCTGGTACTGACAAACAAAGAGAGACTGGTGGAGGACATGAAGGTTGGGGGCAGCCTTGGCTGTAGTGATCACGAGAAGATAGAGTTCAGGATCATGGGTACTATGCACAAAACACAACCTTGGACTTCAGAAGGGCTCTCTTTGACCTCTTCAAGAAACTGCTTGGAGAGATCCCATGGGCTAGGGCTCTGGAAGGTAGGGGGACTCAAGAGAGCTGGTTGGTATTCAAAGACCACTTTCTCCAAGCTCAGGATCGGTGCATCCCTAAGAGCAATAAATCAGGCAAGGGAAGCAGGAGACCTGCACGGTTGAGCAGGGAGTTTCTGAAAAAGCTCAAGTGGAAGAAGGAAGTTGTCCTGGTTCCGGCGGGGACAGGGTTAAGTATTCCATGCCATGTGAGCCACGCCCACCCTGAGATTAAAAGGAGGGAGGAGGCAGGAAGTCACCACTTGGAGAGGGCTGGGGCATCCCGGGTCCAGTCGGTGAGCGGCGGTTCCATAATCATGTTTGTATATTCCTCTATCCGTGTTATTTTTGCTGGTTTTTTCTTGTTCCCTTTGCTGTTCTGTTAAACTGCCTTTGTCTCAACCCACGAGTTTTGCCTTTTTCTTCTGATCCTTCCTGTACCGGGAAGAGCTGAGCGAGCGGCACGTGGTTCTTTGTTGCCATCTGAGGCCAAACCACGACAGTCCTTTTTGGCGCCCAACGTGGGGCTCGAAGGGTTGAGATAATGACAGAATCCAACTAGAGCTTGAAAAAATGAATTTATTGTATGCATTTATTTTATTAGGTAAATAGTCGCTGGTCACCATGTTGCTTGGTTTGTTCTCATGGCTGTGTTATGTAAATTCCTATATGGCTTATGTGCTCCCTGCGGTCATATTTGTTACTTCTGGGAGGGGGATGAGGATTATCATTTTACTGTCCTGTGCAATATCGGCTTATGATATGACAACATCACTTGTTAGACAGTTATTTTGGGGCGTTTATGTGGTATTGTTGTCCTGCCCGTACACTGGGCACCACCTCTCAGAATTCATTAATAATTACACCCAGTCTATGGGGGAAACAGGAGGGGACACTTTCCCCAGCTCTTTTGCCTCCCTTTTCTCCTTCGGGTCAGGTATGACAGCTTTTGAGAATTTTTAATATCCTTGGGATGCTCAAACCAGCATGTTCCTAGTGTTATGTCTGCTGAATATGTTCCAGGTCTCGTTTAGGGTTAAACGACTATTTAAGACTACCACCCAGAGATCTGCTCCGAGGCTGGACAGTCAGGGGTGGCATGGCATGTGGGAGAACATGGGCAGGTACCTAGAGAACTTCTCACCTCCAATGGTCTGGGACTTCACCCCTGAAGAATTACAGGACCCTGATAGAGTAGTAGAATATCTGAAGGGAAAATGCTGTGGCTATTCTAGAGAGGCACAACTCACTACACTGTGCTGGGCCCTGGCCAGTATCTACCAGGCACTGCTCAGTGTTATGCAGCACCCTCAGGAGAAAGAGACAGAGACCAGACCAACAGGCACTGCGGCTGCCGCAGCCCCTGCGACAGGCACTGCGGCTACCGCAACCCCGGTGGCAGCCACTGCAGCTACTCCAACCCCGGTGGCAGCCACTGCCACTGAACCAGGGAACCAACCTGTGCCAGTATCCGTTGCCCCCATACAGAAGAAGTACAGAAAGAAATCAGTTCACTTATGAAAAGATGATGATGAACCAGGGCCATCACAAGGACAGGAGGAAGAGGCAGAACCAGAGATAATTACCCGATCCCTATCCTTGAGTGAGCTGCAGGATATGTGAAAAGATTTTAGCCGACTTTCAGGCGAGCACATTGTCACCTGGCTGCTTCAGTGTTGGAATAATGGGGCCAGTAGCCTGGAATTAGAGGGTAGGGAAGCCAGGCAGCTGGGATCCCTGTCTAGGGAAGGCAGCATTGACAAGGCAATTGGAAAGAAGACCCAAGCCCTCAGCCTCTGGAAACGACTCCTGTCAGGCGTGAGGGAGAGGTACCCCTTCAGTGAAGATGTTGTATGTCACCCAAGCAAGTGGACCACCATGGAAAGAGGTATCCAGTACCTGAGAGAATTAGCCATGCGGGAGATGATTTATTATGACTTGGACAACACAGACTTGCCCACGGACCCTGATGAGGTCCAATGCACAAGGCCCATGTGGCGGAAGTTTGTACGGAGTGCACCATCGTCATATGCCAACTCACTGGCAGTAATGGAATGGAAAGGCGAAGAGGGACCAACGGTGGATGAGGTGGCTGGCCGGCTCTGGCGATATGAAGAAAGTCTCTCTTCCCCCCTTGTCTCAGCTGTGGAGAAGCTGTCCCGGAAGATCCAGCAACTTGAAGAGAATATGTCCTACTCCCCACCTGTACGGGCCAGCATCTCAGCTATTAGGAGCAGCCATTTCCCCACTCAAGAGAGAGAGTACAGAGGGTACACACCACGAGGCACCCTGTGGTTCTACCTGCGTGACCATGGAGAGGACATGAGGAAGTGGGATGGACAACCTACTTGGATCCTGCGGACACAGGTACAGGAGTTGCAAGGAAGGACAACCACAAAAGGGGATCCCTCCAGGAAAAGTGCCGCCACAGTTTCCAGTGGGCAGTTCCCCAGACAGAGCAGAAGGCCTGATCTTGCTTCTGATCCTCTTGAAGGAACTTCCAAGTCATTTCTGCAAGAAGTGAGTACCGGATACCATGACCAGGATTAGAGGGGCCCTGCCTCCAGCCAGGTGGAGGAAATGGACAACCGGGTTTATTGGACAGTGTGGATTCGATGGCCTGGCACATCAGACCCACAGGAGTATAAGGCTCTAATGGACACAGGAGCACAGTGCACCCTAATACCATCAAGCTATAGAGGGGCAGAACCCATTTGTATTTCTGGGGTCACGGGGGGATCCCAAGAGTTGACTGTACTGGAGGCGGAAGTGAGCCTAACTGGGAATGAGTGGCAAAAGCATCCCATTGTGACTGGCCCAGAGGCTCCATCCATCCTTGGTATAGATTACCTCAGGAGAGGGTATTTTAAGGACCCAAAGGGGTATCGGTGGGCCTTTGGCATAGCTGCCTTGGAGACGGAGGAAGTTAAACAGTTGTCTACCTTGCCTGGTCTCTTGGAGGACTCTTCTGTTGTGGGGTTGTTGAGGGTCGAAGAACAGCAGGTGCCGATTGCTACCACAACGGTGCATCGGCGGCAATATCGCACTAACCGAGACTCTCTGATTCCCATCCATAAGCTGATTCCTCAACTAGAGGTTCAAGGAGTGATCAGCAAGACTCACTCACCCTTTAACAGTCCCATATGGCCGGTGCAAAAATCTAATGGAGAGTGGAGGCTAACTGTAGACTATCGTGGCCTGAATGAAGTCACGCCACCGCTGAGCGCTGCTGTGCCGGACATGCTAGAACTCCAGTATGAACTGGAGTCCAAGGCAGCCAAGTGGTATGCCACGATTGATATGGCTAATGCATTTTTCTCAATCCCTTTGGCAGCAGAGTGCAGGCCACAGTTTGCTTTCACTTGGAGGGGCATCCAGTACACCTGGAATCGACTGCCCCAGGGGTGGAAACACAGCCCCACCATTTGCCATGGACTGATCCAGACTGCACTGGAACAGGGTGAAGCTCCAGAACATCTGCAGTACATTGATGACATCATCGTATGGGGAAACACAGCCGAAGAAGTTTTTGAGAAAGGGAATAAAATAGTCCGAATCCTTCTGAAAGCTGGTTTTCCATAAAACGAAGTAAGGTCAAGGGACCTGCACAGGAGATCCAGGTTTTAGGAATAAAATGGCAAGATAGACACCGTCAGATCCCAATGGATGTGATCAACAAAATAGCAGCTATGTCTCCACCAACTAGCAAAAAGGAAACACAAGCTTTCTTAGGCATTGTGGGTTTTTGGAGGATGCATATCCCAGATTACAGTCTGATTGTAAGCCCTCTGTATCAAGTAACCCGGAAGAAGAACGATTTTAAATGGGGTCCTGAGCAACGACAAGCTTTTGAACAAATCAAACAGGAAATAGTCCATGCAGTGGCCCTGGGGCCAGTCTGGGCAGGACAAGATGTTAAAAACGTGCTCTACACCGCAGCCGGGGAGAATGGCCCTACCTGGAGCCTCTGGCAGAAGGCACCAGGGGAGACCCGAGGTCGACCCCTAGGGTTTTGGACTTGGGGATACAGAGGATCCGAAGCCCGCTACACTCCAACAGAAAAAGAGATATTGGCAGCATATGAAGGGGTTCGAGCTGCTTCGGAGGTGGTTGGTACAGAAGCGCAGCTCCTCTTAGCACCTCGACTGCCGGTGCTGGGTTGGATGTTCAAAGAAAGGGTCCCCACCACACATCATGCAACTGATGCTACATGGAGTAAGTGGATTGCACTGATCACACAGCGAACTCGAATGGGAAACCCCAGTCGCCCAGGAATTCTGGAAGTGATCACGGACTGGCCAGAAGGCAAGGATTTTGGAATGTCACCAGAGGAGCAGGTGACGCGTGCGGAAGAGGCCCCACCATATAATAAACTGCCAGAAAATGAGAAGCAATATGCCCTGGTCACTGATGGGTCCTGCCGGATTGTGGGAAAGCATCGAAAGTGGAAGGCTGCTGTGTGGAGTCCTACACGACAAGTTGCAGAAGCCAGTGAAGGACAAGGTGAATCGAGCCAGGTTGCAGAGGTGAAAGCCATTCAGCTGGCTTTGGACATCGCCGAGCGAGAAAAATGGCCAGTACTTTATCTCTACACTGACTCATGGATGGTGGCAAATGCTCTGTGGGGGTGGTTACAGCAGTGGAAGCAGGGCAACTGGCAGCGCAGAGGCAAACCTATCCGTGGGATTGCTTTTGCCCAAGGACCTGGGTGCACTTGGTGGGTGATGCGGAAGGATGGGGAAGTCCAATGTGTACCTCATGGGGATCTGATTTTGGGTGAGAATAGCCAATAAATCAAATTGTGTGTTGTTGATTGCTAAGTAACCCTGTCACTGTATGTCCTCGTTACTATAATTGCTATCAGCTGTACTACAGTAAGAATCACCCAAATCAAGGACAGATGGACTTTGATGAAAAATTGAGTAAAGCACAGTGGTGATGGGATCAGAACTGACCTCAGCAGCTGGCGCCCAGCAACTTCCTCAAGATCTTCATCTTCAGCCCATGGACTGTGGGCATGAGCCATGCCAGGTATACCAGTCACATGTTCCGAAAAATACAGCATGCAACAGTCCAGCACCACAAAGCATCTCACCTGCCCTGAGAGAATGTTCTAACAGATGGAGCCCAAAGCTGTGGATTGAACTCACTCACCAGACACTTTGCAGGGATCGCCCATAAACTAAGGGCATTATATCTGCATGAATATATATGTACATATATATATATATGTATATGACAGGGGAAAGTGGTGGCAATTCATTGGAACCTGTAAGATCTGGGCATGGCAAAAATGGTATGGAATAAGAGGTGGATAATGTCCTGGTTCCGGCAGGGACAGGGTTAAGTATTCCATGCCATGTGAGCCATGCCCACCCTAAGATTAAAAGGAGGGGAGGGGGCAGGAAGTTGCCGCTTGGAGCGGGCTGGCGCGTCCCGGGTCCGGTCGGTGAGCAGCGGGGAGCGGCGGTTCCATAATCGTGTTTGTATATTCCTCTATCGATGTTATTGTTGCTGTTTTTTTCTTGTTCCCTTTGCTGTTCTGTTAAACTGCCTTTGTCTCAACCCAAGAGTTTTGCCTTTTTCTTTTGATTTATCCTGTATTGGGAAGACTCGAGCGAGCGGCACGTGGTTCTTTGTTGCCATCTGAGGCCAAACCACGACAGAAGTTTACAGCAAGTGGAAGAAGGGACTGACCACTTGGGAAGATTGCAACCTTGGACTTCAGGAGGGCTATCTTTGACCTCTTCAAGAAACTGCTTGGAGAGATCCCGTGGACTAGGGCTCTGGAAGGTAGGGGGGCTCAAGAGAGCTGGTTGGTATTCAAATACCGCTTTCTCCAAGCTCAGGATCGGTGCATCCCTAAGAGCAATAAATCAGGCAAGGGAAGCAGGAGACCTGCACGGTTGAGCAGGGAGCTTCTGAAAAAGCTCAAGTGGAAGAAGGAAGTTTACAGCACGTGGAAGAAGGGACTGACCACTTGGGAAGATTACAAGAATGCTGTTAGAGTATGCAGGGATGAAATGAGGAAAGCCAAGGCCTCCTTGGAATTAAACCTGGCAAGGGATGTCAAGGTCAACAGGAAGGGCTTCTTCAAGTATATTGGAAGCAAAAGGAAAACCAGAGAAAATGTGGGCCCACTGTTGAATGAGACAGGAGCCCTGGTGACAGAGGATGCGGAGAAGGTGGAGTTACTGAATGCCTTCTTTGCTTCAGTCTTTACTGCTTGGCCCAGCCCTCAGGAGTCCCAGACTTTGGAGAAAGTAACAGGGAAAGTCTGGACAAAGGAAGACTCCCCCTTGGTTGAGGAGGATCAAGTGAGAGATCAATTAAGTCAATTGGATATCCACAAGTCCATGGGTCCCGATGGGATGCACCCGAGAATGCTGAGGGAGCTGGCAGAAGTCATTGCTGGGCCGCTCTCCATCATCTTTGAAGGGTCCTGGAGAACAGGTGAGGTGCCTGAGGACTGGAGGAAAGCCAATGTCACTCCAGTCTTCAAAAAGGGCAAGAAGGAGGAGCCGGGGAACTACAGGCCGCTCAGCCTCACCTCCATCCCTGGAAAGATGATGGAACAGCTCGTTCTGTGCCTCATCTCAAAGCATGGGGAGGAAAAGAAAGCTATCGGAAGTACTCAGCATGGATTCACCAAAGGGAAATCATGTCTGACTAATCTGATAGCCTTCTACGATGGCATGACTGGATGGAGAGATGAGGGGAGGGCAGTGGATGTTGTCTACCTTGACTTCAGCAAGGCTTTTGACCACGTCTCCCACAGCATCCTCATAGGGAAGCTTAGGAAGTGTGGGTTAGATGAATGGACAGTGGGGTGGATAGAAAACTGGCTGAAAGACAGAGCTCAGAGGGCTGTGATTAGGGGCACAAAGTCTAGCTGGAGGTCAGTGACGAGTGCTGTTCCCCAGGGGTCAGTACTGGCTCCAGTCCTCTTCAATATATTCATCAATGACCTGGATGAAGGGATAGAGTGCACCCTCAGCAAGTTTGCTGATGACACAAAGCTGGGAGGGGTGGCTGACACACCAGAAGGCTGTGCCGCCATACAGCGAGACCTGGACAGGCTGGAGAGTTGGGCAGAAAGGAACCTTTTGAAATTCAACAAGGGCAAGTGTAGGGTGCTGCACCTGGGGAGGAATAACCCCATGCACCAGGACAGGTTGGGGGCTGACCTGCTGGAGAGCAGCTCTGTGGAAAGGGACCTGGGAGTCCTGGTGGACAACAGGATGACCATGAGTCAGCAATGTGCCCTTGTGGCCAGGAAGGCCAATGGCATCCTGGGGTGCATCAAGAAGAGTGTGGCCAGCAGGTCAAGGGAGGTCATCCTCCCCCTCTACTCTGCCCTGGTGAGGCCCCATCTGGAGTACTGTGTCCAGTTCTGGGCTCCCTGGTTCAAGAAGGACAGGGAACTGCTGGAGAGGGTATAGCAAAGGGCTACCAAGATGATGAAGGGACTAGAACATCTCTCTTATGAGGAAAGGCTGAGGGACATGGGTCTTTTTAGTCTGGAGAAGAGAAGACTGAGGGGGGATCTCATCAATGCTTATATATACTTAAAGGATGGGTGTCAGGAGGATGGGGCCAGGCTCTTCTCAGTGGTGCCCAGTGACAGGACAAGAGGTAACGGGCACAAACTTGAGCATAGGAAGTTCCACCTAAACATGAGGAGGAACTTCTTTCCTTTGAGGGTGGCAGAGCACTGGAACAGGCTGCCCAGAGAGGTGGTGGAGTCTCCATCTCTGGAGATCTTTAAAACCTGCCTGGATGCATTCCTGTCCAGCCTGTTCTAGGTGACCCTGCTTTGGCAGGGGGGTTGGACTAGATGATCTCCAGAGGTCCCTTCCAACCCCTACCATTCTGTGACCATACTCTCACGGAGCCTGGGTCATATTCCTAAATTCCCTGTTAACCTGAGACAAAACCGAAGCAATATTCCTAAGAAACACTAAAAGGAGCATTTTAACTATCCAAGGATGTTCAAGATACTGAGAAGTTATTGTAACGAGGAAGAAAACATCACAGAAGATGGTAGTGAAGGTGTCATTCTGTATTTCCACCGCAAAAAACCTCGCAGAGGAACAAATATAATTGTTAATTGTCTCTATGAGATGGTACCCAAAGTACAGTAACGGCTTCAGTACAGAGCCCAAATACCAGATTAAGCTCAAGGCCAGTGTTTTAATAACAAGTCTCCTAGGCCAAACATCACTAAGCACTACAGCCAACACCAATCTTTAACATGTACAGCAAAAAAAAAGAGCATGGTGCAGACCAGATAATTTGATATTGAGAACAGATAAATCAGTATCATGACCTGCAAGTGTTAACAGATATAAATCCCTTCTAATATGCTCTGGTTAATCTGTTATTATCTCAAACACTTTGAGCCCCACGTAGGTGCCAAAAAGGACTGTTGTGGTTTAACCCCAGCTGGCAACTAAGCACCACACAGCCACTCGCTCACTCCCCCGCAGTGGGATGGGGGGAAGAGAATTGGAAGGGTAAAAGTCAGAAAATTTGTGGGTTGAGATAAGAACAGTTTAGTTACTGAAATAAAATATTAATAATAATAAAAATTGTAATGAAAAGGAAAATAACAGAGAGATAAATAAAACCCAAGAAAGGCAAGCGATTCAAATGAAAACAATTGCTCACCAACAGACCGATGCCCAGAAAGTCCCTGAGCAGCAGCCTCCCCGGCCAACATCCCCCCCTGATTTTATTGCTGAGCTTGACATTGTATGGTATGGAATGTCCCTTTGGTCAGTTGGGGGTCAGCTGTCTCACCTGCGTCTTCTCCCAACTTCTTGTGCACCCCCAGTCTACTCACTGGTGGGGCGGTGTGAGGAGCAGAAAAGGCCTTGACTGTGTAAGCACTGCTCAGCAATAGCTAAAACATGGGTGTGTTATCAACACTGTTTTCAGCACAAATCCAAATCATAGCCCCATACAAGCTACTATGAAAAAAAATTAACTCTATCCTAGCCAAAACCAGTACACATGCATATTTATATTTATTGTCTTGCAGAAGAGACATTTTGTGTTCACAGGATTCAAATTCTTATGGTCATGGTACTCATACTAGCAAATCACTTCCTGCATCATAAATCTCCAACTATTATTTATTTACTTTTAGATGTAATAGAAAAAGATCCAGTAAAATGTCTAGAAGCCACTGAGAGCTTAACTTCAATGAAAATTTAACCACAAAAATTCCACAATGAAACAACATTTAGGGTCTATATAAATCCAAATAAGTTCAGGTTCATCACTATTTATTTTATGACAGAGGCACATTCTATGGCCTAGCATGTCCAAGACAGAATCATGTACTATTTGATGCAGTGCATCTAGGAATCAATATATGTTTTCACCCTCATTTCCCACAGAAACAAATTTTATGCCGTTTCACTGTTCATCTATCTGTTAGTATCACCATGCCACCCCACACATACTTTTAGCATTTCAAATTTAATTTAGAAACAGAGTTTGAAATACCAGAGGTGATAAAATCCCTAGAAGTTTTGTGAAAGTTAGTATCTGGGTAAAGGAGAAAGACACAAAACAGTTTCTCTACAGCAGAATTCAGTTTTTAAAATATTCTGGTTAGCAACACCTGATTGGCAAATAAGCACATGCATGGTTACAGACTAGTCAGGCAATGCACTTGGCCTTGCCCAGTGACAAAACAATAAAGGAACAGCAAAGAGGGATGGGCACTGGAATTAATGTCATTGGGAAAGGAAAACACAGGACATCGGGACATAAATCTGCAGGAGACCCATTTTATGCTGCTTAAGGGACAACTTGTTAATAGATTCTTTAGAGTAACTTTTTATGTTCTGTATGAAACTCTCTCTTAAATCGATAGTGAAGTATCTACATTCTTGTTCTTTTCAGAGAAAAAAATGTTCATCTAATTGCACATTTATCCATTCTTCCATGACTACCACACTACTTAAGTACAGCAGGTCCAGTTTGGAAATTGCCAAGGTCTGTATAACTGCTGCACACACCCAAAAAGTGTACAAATGCACCTTTTTATGCAGGTAGACAATAGGACATGATCTAAAGATTGCATGGTTCCTTCTCTCCCAGGACACAAGCTTGGTTTGAGTCATCACTGCATTTGCCCGAATCCCTGCAAAGCTCATTCTTCATCAGTTCACATAGTGCCTGCTACATTACTTCCTACAATATACAACACGCATCACAGATTATTTTCCCCCAGTGTTAAAACTCCTTGAGGTACACACCAGCTCTCCCCATCCTTCTGTACCCACCAAGTACACCGAGGTCCTTGAGCAAAGACAATCCCATGAACAGGTTTGCCTTTTCCCAAGGGAAGAGCAACCCACGCCTCTTTCCTCAACCACTTCCCTATGTGCACTACCGGGATCTTATCTCCTCCCACAGTATGCAGGGGCTTGGTTTGGGCAGGACCAGGATGGTTAGCAGATCCTCTGGTGTTAACCAGCCCAGTAGCTGCTGCTAAATTTACATCCTAGTTCTTCCATGCCCCATTGCCCAATGCTCTCAGCATCTCTCTCTCAATCTTTCCAGAGGCTTGTGGGTGATAGGGCATGTGATACACCCACTCAGTGCTGTGTTTCTTGGCCCAAGAGTTTATGAAGTTATTTCTGAAATGAATCCCATTGTCTGATTCAATTCTTTCTGGGGTACTGCGTCACCATAGAACTTGCCTTTCAAGGCCTAAGATGGTGTTTCAGGCAGTGGCATGGTTTACAGGGTATGTTTCTATCCAACCAGTAGCTGCCTCCATCATGGTGAGGATGTAGCGCTTGCTTTGTGGGTTCATGGCAGTGGTCCAATATAGTCAATTTGCCAGGTCTCACCATATCGAAAACCCAGCCACCTCCTTCTGTTCCAGGGAGACATTACTCTTGTGGCTCACTTGATTGCAGCTGTGATGGTGTGTTTCACCCCCAACCTGACATTTATATCCCATAACCCTCCCCAAGCAATAACCACCCATGGTGGTCATAATGGATGCATCTAGTTGTGACGGCTGCATCTGGCTCAAAGTGGTTTCGGGGAGACAGATAACAACACAATAGTCAAAGAATATAAACATGAGGAGGAACTTCTTTACCCTGAGGGTGGCAGACCACTGGAACAGGCTGCCCAGAGAGGTGGTGGAGTCTCCATCTCTGGAGACATTCAAAACCCGCCTGGACGTGTTCCTGTGTAACCTGCTCTAGGTGGCCCTGCTCTGGCAGGGGGGTTGGACTAGATGATCTCCAGAGGTCCCTTCCAACCCTATGGTTCTATGATTCTATGATTCTATGAATAACTTGAGCAATCATAGAATGTTTAGAGTTGGAAGGAACCTTAAAGATCATCTAGTTCCAACCCCCCTGCCATGGGCAGGGACACCTCCCACTAGACAAGGTTGCTCAAAGCCCCATCCAGCCTGGCCTTGAACACTTCCAGGGATGGGGCATCCACAGCTTCCCTGGGCAACCTGTTCCAGTGCCTCACCACCCTCACAGTAAAGAATTTCTTCCTAATATCTAACCTAAATCTTCCCCTCTTTCATTTTAAAACCGTTACCCCTCGTCCTATCGCTACACTCCCTCATAAAGAGTCCCTCCCCATCTTTCCTGTAGGCCCCCTTTAGGTGCTGGAAGGCTGTTATAAGGTCTCCCTGGAGCCTTCTCTTCTCCAGGCTGAACAGCCCCAACTCCCTCAGCCTGTCCTCATAGCAGAGGTGCTACAGCCCTCTGATCATCTTCGTGGCCCTCCTCTGGACCTGTTCCAAGAGGTCCATGTCCTTTTTGTGCTGAGGACTCCAGAGCTGGACACAGTACTCCAGGTGGGGTCTCACAAGAGCAGAGGAGAGGGCCATGCTTCTTTTGATGCAGCCCAGGATGCGGTTGGCTTTCTGGGCTGCAAACACGCATTGCCGGGTCATGCTGAGCTTCTCGTCCACCAGCACCCCCAAGTCCTTCTCCTCAGGGCTGCTCTCAAGCCATTCTCCGCCCAACCTGTATTTGTGCCTGGGATTGCCATGACCCAGGTGCAGGACCTTGCACTTGGCCTTGTTGAACTTCATGAGGTTTGCATGGGCCCACCTCTCAAGGCTGTCCAGGTCCCTCTGGATGGCATCCCTTCCATTCCAGCGTGTTGACTATGCCACACAGCTTGGTGTGGTTCGCAAACTTGCTGAGGATGCACTCAATCCCACTGTCCATGCCGCTGACAAAGATGTTAAACAGCGCCAGTCCCAGCATGGACCCCTGAGGAACGCCACTCGTCACTGGTTTCCACTTGAACATCGAGCCATTGACCGCAACTCTTTGAGTGCAGCCATACAGCCAATTCCTTAGCCATTGAGTGGTCCATCCGTCAAATCCATGTCTCTCCATTTTAGAGACAAAGACGTCATGCGGGACAGTGTTAAATGCTTTGCACAAGTCCAGGTAGATGATGTCAGTTGCTCTTCCCTCATTCACCAACACCGTAACCCCATCATAGAAGGCCACCAAATTTCCATGGTGGTCCATTTCGTTGGACAGCATTCGATATTATCCTTAAAGGGATACCTGCCCTTTACAGCTGATACCAGTCGCCTCCAGAGACTGAGAGCGTTCGTCTTTTTCACAATCACGTTGTCAATACCTCCATCTCTGGCCAGGTTTCCCACCGCCTAGCTTCTCTGCCTTCTAAGTCTATGTTATCAGCCCCATTGTCCCAGTATTGGAGCTACCAGAATATAAGTGTCTCCCCTTCATGACGACTAAAGTCCTTCCTCATATTTCGCAAATTCTTCATAGAGAAGGATTTAACAATTATCTCTACATCCGAGTCCTCCTCCTGCGTTGACGCTGCCCAAGAAGGACCCTCTCCCTGATCTGCTTTAGAAGGACTCTCTCCTGCATTTTCGTCAGAAGAACTCTCTCCCATGCTATCTGGCTTGAGCTGGTCTTTATCATAAGGGGCAGGGGAATGAGGTGACCTCCTTTTCTGCTTCCTGGTCACCGGGGCAACTTGTGCCAGTTCTGATGGAATTTGAGTAGCAGCGGTACTCATTGTCAAAGCAGCTGGAGTAGTGACTGTGCTTGTTTTTGAGGCTGAAGTGGCTTGTGCCGGTATGGGCAGGAGAGGGGCTTGCGATACAGGTGTGTGGGGTCAGCTGGTGCCAGTACAGGCAGCAGAGTAACTTTTACCACAGGCTGCTGTGTGACTGGTGCCAGGATGGGCAGGGGCAGTGTGGGGGGATGGCTGGTGCCGGGGGGACATGGCCAATGCCGTACAGGCGGGGGTGTGGCTTTTGCTGGTATGGATGGGGGCGTGGCTGGTGCCACTGGGTGGAGTGCCCAGTGCCGGTGGTGGGGTAGCTTGGGGAGTGGCTTGTGCCTGTGCCGGCTGTGGATTGGCCCATGGGATTTGAGTAGCAGCAGCACATGTCCTTAACCACTCCTGCACCAACATTTAACGAAAAACCACGCCTGCAACACATTCAGGAAAACCAACAACAAAATCACGATCTTATGAAAGTAACATTCATTTTCTAAACAGCCCAAAAATTTTCCGTCCCCTAGCCCTGATGGTGTCACTTTGGCATAAGCATTAAACGGCGAAGTAAACCTTCCCCATGTAAAACTGAAAGTGTAATTAGTAATAGAACCCATCATGTGATGCCCAAGATATACAGGTAGAACCATTATCCAAGTAATCATATTATACATCTGAATGCCAATCCAGACCAAAATGGCATGTTTAAACCAACACATACAAACACAAAGAGCAAATAAACCATACAACATATTTGGTGGGTTAAGCAGCATCGCATCAATTAACTTCAAACAAAGCTCTCTGAAGGCATGATATAACATTTTCCTTAAGAATGACATGATGTGAGCTGTCTGTTCTCCCTGAGCAAGCTGGAATTCAAACTTTTCAAGCAATCTATCAGAGTTCTGGATGAGCCCTGCTCGTGCCCCACGTTGGGCGCCAATAAATCTGTCGTGGCTTGGGCCGGATTGGCCAATGAGAATGACAGGTGCCCTCCCCCAAGTCTCGCTCCAAGGGGAGGAGGAGGAGGAGACAAAGAGATTTTGAGTTTAGAAGGAAACTAAACTACTTTAATGATATACTAATAATAAAATAAAAAGGAAATAATGAAATAGATACAGTATATACAAAACCGTATCAAGCTCCCAGGATGACGATCACATCACCGGCAGGCACTGGGGAAGTCCCAGGCTGGACTCAATAACAGATGGGAACTGGATTCCAGAGCTGGAGTCAGGAACACACGGATCGGGATCAAAGGCAGACAAACAGTCAGAATCTTCCTCGAACGTCGGCCATTGAAGAAAGAGAGCTGACCCTTTGATTCCTCAGCTTTTATACTGAGCACGAGATAGATGGGATGGAATACCCTGTTGGTCAGTTTGGGGTCACCTGTCCTGTCCCACAGGTGCGACCCCTCTATGCTTTTCCACTTCCGACCCTCCAATGGGGCAAATAATGAAGTTATCTGACCTTGGTTGTTATAGCAATAAGTATTAGCAAGAGCCTCTCTGCGTACCATTCCTTGGCATGAACTATAAACATTTGTCTTATCACTCTGAGAGCGAACTGTTTTCATCACAACATGCTGTTAATTTCAGAGAGTTAGAAGAGGCCTAGCTAAAAAGAAAAATTACTGAAAAGAAAGTTAGTTCTGTTTTACCTCAAACCAGGACAGGGGGCTATGTTTTCCCTTTTCCAGTCAGCAGGAGTTTCAGTGGACTGACACAACTTCTCAAATATGATTGATAGTGGCTTGGCAACTTCATCCACTAGTTCCCTCAGGACCCGCAGATATATCTCATCAGGTCCCATGGACTTGTGCACCTTCAGGTTCCTCAGATGGTGTTGAACCTGATCTTTTCCTACAGTGGGTGGTTCTTCATTCTCCCAGTCCCTGCCTTTGCCTTCTGCAACTTGGCCAGTGTGGCTAGAGCCCTTGCTGGTGAAGACCGAGGCAAAAAAGTAATTGAATACCTCAGCCTTCTCCATATCCAAGGTGACCAGGTCTCCCATTTCCTTCCTGAGAGGGCCCACATCTTCCCTAGTCTTCCTTTTATCACTGACATACCTATAGAAGATTTTCTTGTGGCCCTTGACGTCCCTGGCCAAAAATCCAATCCAAAACCTCGTAGATTGTTTGTGCCCTGCTGTGTTGCCCTTCCAACAGATATTGGTGTGGTTGAAGTCCCCCATGAGGACCAGGGTCTGTGAATGTGAGGCTGCTCCTATCTGTCTATAGAGGGCCTCATCTGCTCTTCCTGGTCCCATGGCCTGTATCAGACCCCCACTGTAATGTCCCTGCCCTCCCTTTAATCCACACCCATAAGCTCTTGGTTGTCTCCTCATCCATCTCCAGGCAGAGCTCCATGCCCTCCAGCTGGTCTTTGACACTGAGGGTGACACTCCCTCCTCGTCTCCCCTGGCTGTCCTTCCTGAAGAGCCTGTATCCTTCCATTCCAACACTCCAGTCATAGGAGCCATCCCACCGTGTCTCTGTGATGCCAATAAGATCATAGCCCTGCGGGTGTTCACACGTCTCTCCTCTTATTTATTCTCCATGCTATGTGTGTTTGCATAGAGGCATTTAAGTTGGGATCCCAATGAAGCTGACTTACTGGCTGGAATTCCTTTGTGCTGCACTCCAGGTGCTCTCTTGCTGACCTGAAACCCTTCTCCAGGTTCTGGGCATCTATTACTGACATTGGCATCATACTGTGGGATGGACTGAGGTTCCCCTCCCTGGGCAACTTTAGTTTAAAGCCCTCATCACAAGCTTGGCAAGCCTCTGACCGAAGATACTCTTCCCCTTCTCTGACAGGTTGACCCCATCGGCCCCCAGTAGATAAGGTTTGTTAAAGTGAAGCCCATGGTCTAAGAAGTGGAACCTCTGGCTGTGGCACCAGTCCTGTAAGCATTTATTAATTTGCCAGATTTACCTGGCCCTTTCAACCCCCTTCCCTTTGACCAGGAGGATTGATGAAAAAAACTACCTGTGCCCCAGAGTCCCTGACTGTTGCTCCCAGGGCTCCATAGTCCACACTCCTCAGGCTGCTCCTGGCTGTATCACTGGTGCCCACTTGAAACAACAGCAGCAGGTAATAGTCAGTAGACTGTACCAGGCTTGGTAGTCTTTTGGTGACATTCCTGATACAAGCCCCCGGTAAGCAGCACGCCCCTCTAGAGAGCACATCAGGTCAGCAAATGGGTGCCTCTGTACCTCTCAGAAGAGAGTCACCTACTACTATCACTTGTCACCTTTTCTCAGTCAGACTGGTTGTTATACAGGGAGCTGCCTTACTCAGCTCCAGCACCCATGATGTAACTGGTCTTTCCTCTTCACTCTGCAGAGCAGTGAAGCAGTTCTGCAAGAGCACCTCAGCTTTTGGGGGAAGTCTCTTCCTCCTGCTGGTCTTTGCAGTTACAAGCTTCCATTCTGTGTTACAGCCTCCCTTCCTTCTGTGCATCCTGGTGGGGAGGGGAGTTTTCAGTTGTTTGGCTGTGGGTCCACCACAGACTGCACTTGGAACCAGCTATTTAACTCCTCAGCCTCCCTGATGTTACACAGCCTCCTCACCGCCTCCTGCAGCTCAGCCACCTGTTGCAGGAGGTCCTCCACCTGGGCACACCTTTTGCAGGCAGGTGTGCTGCCTATCCCTACCCCAGAGGAAAGGCTCAGGCACCTCATGCAGTCTGAGGTCTGCACTGCAACCTCTCCCTTCAGCAGCTCCATCTGGGTGGAGGCATCGGCCACTGCTGGGGTAGATGGTGCATACCCCCCAGCCGAAGCTGCAGCCTTTGCTCTCAGATGAGTGCCCACCATTCTGCGTTGAGCGCCCTTGACCCGTGCAGATGGTTACAGAATGGTGCCTGGTTGTGTGTCCTTCAAGTCTCCCACTCGACCAGTGGAATGCTCCTCCTTCGAAAAGGCACCCTTCTGTGCAAACCACCACACTAGCTGATACACCACACCCTGTCTACCCACACCTGCTCATTGCGCTCTCCAGGCTGCTTTTTATAGACGGGGAGGGGATGGTTGCGGTTGCCCTGGCAACGCCTAGGCCTCATCAGCACTTCCCTCGAGGGCTGCCGGCTCCTGGCGGGTCTCTCCGCTGCCCTAGCGTGTCCTTACCTCAGGAAAACCCCCTGTGTGCCGAGCTCTGCCGCTCTGCTGCGGGTCGGCCCGGCTTCGGAGCAGCTCCCCTCAGCGACATCTGTTGTCTGCTGTGAGATTAGGAGCTACGAAGCTGTTAGAATCACAGGTAAATGTAAAATCAAAATCTGCTCAAATCTTAACATTTCTGAAGTACCTGCTTGGGGTGAGTGGTCATCAGACCTCTCTTAGGCTGTATAGAAAGAAGGGGTTCAGAGAAACAGAAAAGGTAATTAATGTCTCTTGTTTCTGTTGGGAAACATTATTTGAAGAACACACAGGGGTATGTAATACAAAATACGTCTGTTTGAAGTATTAGCTGCCCTTCAAGAACAGGAATGTCCATCCAGGATCCAAACCAGCAATGCACATGGCCACCAATGCTTTTGATACTTGGCAAACTTACACCTGGAAAGTGAATGACCTTACAGCCTAAAATGTCCTTTCCAAAACTAGTCTCTGCTTTTGTAAGCATCTTTTGTCCTGCACTCCAGCTCCTCTCCTTTGACCCTGTCTGCTGAAGTCACTCACTCAAATGTCTCTCTTCCAGTTGGCTTCATTATCTCCTTTCTCTGCATTCCCTTATAATCTTTTAGTTTCCTATTAGTCTCCACTGGAGTAACTGAGTATTTTACAGTCTTCAGTGCATTTATCCTCAGAAAATACATGCAAGTTTAGTCAGCTATATTGTTCTTATTGTTCTCCTTTTACAACTGAAAAATTACAGAAATTAAGTTACTAGTCCAAATTCAGAGGGGATCTGTGCTGCAGATTAAGTTTCCCAGTTGGAAAGTGCCTTTTATAGCACAGCAGCCTGTACCAGAACCTCCGGTGTCACCACACAGAAGAAGGTGGCTGGACCAACACCACACGGCTAAGGCAGGCTCTGAGAAGCATTTTTGTGAGCCATCAAATTTGTATTTATTGATCTCTGTTGTGGGGAGAGGAACAAATGGTGAAAGGCAGATGGAAGATGCCTTACATACAGACACGTATGTCACTGGGTCTTCAGTGAAATTGTTGTTTTGAAATGAGGACTGGTGGTGAATTATAGTGTTAAAAAGTGTGAGTGTTTTAAAAATTTGGGTAACCGAGTAAGAAATTGGCTTCCCTTCAGAACTGTTCTTTTCTAATGACCTTTTAAAACATTTTTGTCAATAAATAATTCACACTTAATGGCTTGAAGCTTCTTTTGCTGAACCAAAACAGTAAAACCAGCAACAAAAAAAACAGGTGTAGTACTGTGTCCTGGTTCCGGTGGGGATAGGATTAATTCTCCCCAGGCTCTGGCAGGGACACAGGTATTCCATCCCATGTGAGCCATGCCCAGTCTGTAGCCAGGAGCTGGCTGGGGGAGGAAGTCTCCGCAGGGGTCCTGCTGGGGCTTCCGGGGTTCGGTCAGTGAGCTGTGGTACCATTTGTACATTCCTCTGTCTGTGGTGGTGTTGTCTTGTTCCCTTTGCTGTTCTGTTAAACTGCCTTTGTCTCAACCCACGAGTTTTGCCTTATTCTTCCCCGTGCGGGGAGAAGCTCGAGAGAGTGGCACGTGGTTCTTTGTTGCTGTCTGAGGCCAAACCACGACATACTGTTTTAAATACATTTACAAATAAAAACCAGAATGGATACTAGATTTTTATCTCCTGATAGCATGCATTTGTAATTGAAGCAACATAATTTTAAAAGCTTTGTGTAGTAAAATAACATACCTGATGAGTGCTCTGAAGAACAAGACACAGCACAACAGCTTTAAAGAAATTGTGCCAGAAGAGGCAAGGCACTTTTATTCATAAAGATTAGCTCAGTATTTGATGTGGATAAATATTCTATAAAGTAAAGCCATTAGAGCTAGCGAGAAATACTACTCAATTGTACAGTATGTAGACAGCAACCAGCTCAACTAACAATGTAACTGCTCCTGACCGGAATTTCAGCCAAAGTTGAATTTATTTCAAGAATTATAGAACAGAGGGCTAGTAAAGGAATTCTACAGAGGGTGGAAGCAAGGACGGGTTGACTGAGTGGAATACAAAGAAACTGTCCGAGTGACCAGGAACCAGATTAGACAAGCTAAAGCCCAGATAGAATTAAATCTGCCCAGGGACATCAAGGATAACAAGAAAAACTTCTATAAGTACGTCAGGGGTAAAGGCAGAACTAGGAAAGGTGTGGGCCCTCTCTGGAAGGAGACAGGAGACCTGGTTACCCAGGATATGGAGAAGGCTGAGGTGCTGCATGACTTCTTCGCCTTGGTCTTTACCGGCAAGGGCTGCAACCACGAAGATGATCAGAGGGCTGGAGCACTTCTCCTATGAGGACAGGCTGAGAGAGTTGGGGTTGTTCAGCCTGGAGAAGAGAAGGCTCCGGGGAAACCTCATAGCCACCTTCCAGTACCTAAAGGGGGCCTACAGGAAGAATGGGGAGGGACTCTTTATCAGGCAGTGTAATGATAGGACATGGGGCAACGGCCTCAAACTGAAAGAGGGGAGATTTAGATTCGATATCAGGAGGAAATTCTTTACTATAAGGGTAGTGAGGCACTGGAACAGGTTGCCCAGGGAAGCTGTGGATGCCCCATCCCTGGAAATTTTCAAGGCCAGGCTGGATGAGGCTTTGAGCAACCTTGTCTAGTGGGAGGTGTCCCTGCCCAGGGCAGGGGGGTTGGAACTAGATGATCTTTAAGGTCCCTTCCAACCCGAACCATTCTGTGATTCTGTGATCTGTGTAATTCCTATTTAGAACCAAAACTTTCCATCATTTAGAAGGCTGTATTCTAGAATAGTGTTTTAGGTTTCTAACAAAATTCTTTCAATATTCAAACAGATGTAAGTAAGATTGGAGAGTTTTAGTATGACTTACAGATTAACATTATAATTGTGATATTGTAAGGTGTATAAAAGGCCTTTACAGTTTTTTTTTACCAATGTCAGCAGCCATAGGACGTCTCCAAAATGTTTATTTTGCGTGATGTTTTAAATACAGATGTCAGTTACTGAAGTAAATTGACTACAATATGTAACTCTGTATCTTTATAGACTATACACTTCTATATTCTTGAAAAAAATGTAATACTGCCTGAAGTCATAAATGCTTTAGAGGTTTATATGTTTCTGTCATAACTCCATTTATTCCTGGAAAAAAGGGAGGTTTTGACAGTTTTTGAAAATACAACTATTTCTTGTAAAATGAAACTTTATTCTAAAATGTGTCCAAAATTGCAAGACACAAGCATCATTAATCAGATAAATAATCATATATTTATGTACAGAGAGCACTGAAACACAAAACAATTAATATCATTCTTATACCATTTTAATGAGTATCCATCAATAAAACTTTACAATTTTTAAGACTTCACTTGCCAAACAGTTGTAAAATCATATGTATAAATTATGTTTACTACAAGACGTCTACTGCAAATTCAAATAAAAAAATCCGAAGTAATGCTGCACAGATACCTATGTACACTGGATGAATTCATGCAGCTAGGCAGTGCAACAAATTAACTCTTTAACTTATAACAAAATGGAACGGCCATGTTGGCAAACAGAAGAAAATATATTTTTGTAATAATTTATAGTGCATTTTGATGTTAGACTTTATAAAATGATTGTTGAGTGATATACTTCTAAAATGCTACATATGATCTGAGATGCCCCAACTCCTCTGCTGCAAAAATAGAAACAAGAAAAGCTAAAAAAGCCACTGTAGTACAGAGTCTGATATACTGGTACCATCTTGATTTTTTTTTCTTGGTATCAGACTTGTTTGCAAGTGTCCATGTCTATAGGGACATACATTACTCCTTGCTATCAAAAGTAAATCTTCCATGCTCCAATGCTGTCTCTATAAACTGAATCTCACATGATTCTTAGACTGCACTGTTCTACAGAAACACAGCTGAGCTTTGAAAAAAGAACTCTTAAATCCCTATGAATTAGAGAAAGTAAAATGGTAGATAGAGATCTCTATTCCTGAAGCTCCTATCCCTAATTGCTTTGATTACATAAACACAGAATACTATAAATGGCTTTTATGGCTTGGATTAAATTTCTGCTAATTTGTTGGGCAAGCACAAAGCCCATGTTTCTCCACAGAGCTTGCCTTTTACAGTGTAGAAGGCTACAGACTATTTTGGTTGGTGAAAGGAAGCCAAGCCTCAGGTAACTACACAGAAAAATACTTCATTGGTGAAAGTATTTCAGAAATAATGAAACAAAATCTAAAAAGAACTGCTTGAAAACTCATATCTTGTGTAGCTGTGATACTAAAACACAGCTGTTCACCTTTCAGTTTCGCATTGGTTGGTATATCGTAATCAAAAATGTAGATACAACTGAGATTTGTACCTCATCAAATATTACTTAAGTGTCAAAATTAGATGAGATAGAATTACACGGTGACAGTTTTATCTTAAAATCTTGAGTGATAAGCCCACTCAGTGTTTTCGCTAGGAAGTCACTGCTAAATTGCTACACTTCTTTGATTTCTGAAAAGATATTAGTTTACAGCAGCCTGTAAAGTACTACAGAGTTGCTCCCTGCTCCTTTGTGCTTCCAAAACTCCCTTTCAAGCCAGTAATAATTTTAAGTTAATGGGAGTTTTGAGCAAACAAGGGATGCAGAACACATGAATTGGGTGAACAACATAGCAATTTATTTATACAGCAGCATTTCTAAATTTTCATTATGCAATCACAGAGAAAAGCTAAAGGACAACATGCACTGCAGTGGCATGACATTGTGCTTGTATCTGGTGGAGAATACTATAGCATTTTCATGTGTGAAAATATAAACATTAGCCCCAGAAGACTCAGATATCCAGTATTAATGAAGCCATCAACTACTAGGTAGTAAAGAATACCTCAAAAGAGGGAAGAAATTTGTATGCTCATAGCTTAGATACTGAAGCTGAAGAGAATTACAAAAGCACAACACAAGCCTATATTTCTTGTAAATTATATGTATATTCATATACTTTTGCTCAAACCACCTCAAAATGCTGAATGATAAAATAATAACTGAAAATATAAATGTTAATTGAAAGTTAAGCACTAAAAATAAATGACTGCTGGAGAAGGTAACTCATTAATTCCTACTTTTCTATACTTCCTGGGTGGTAAGCATGTCCACGTCTCCAAAGCCCATTAAGATATTCAAGAATATCGTGATCTACCAAGAAAACTGGAAGAATATCATATGATAGACAGAATTGCTTTATGCATCTGAAAAGTAGTCAGTAAAAGTGGCTACCACAGTAATCTTTCCCCATTGCAACAGTTTTACCTTTGTCCCAGAATTCACTGAGAACCCAGAAATAGTAACAGGAAATCCATACCCATTTTCATGCAAGGATGATACTAGGATAATTCTTAAAGATAATATTTTAGTTAAGTTCAGCACTTAAAATACCGAACAGTAGAGCAGAGATTGTAATAGCATATCATAAAAACATTTCTCAATTTTTTTATTCATAGCTACAAAAGATGCATATAATTTTCAACACTGAATGACTCACAACTCAAAAAATAAAGCAAATATATCAGTATTTCTGCTGTTAGACTCACAAAAGAAAATTACACCCACTTTTTGTGATGAAGTAATATGGTAACTTTGGAAGCAGCTGCCCTGTCTCAGGACCAGCCAAGAGAATGTGGATACTTCATGAAGGTGAAAAGGTACAAGTTACAACATTCATATTTTTCAACCTCAGCCGTTCCTCAGCTCACAACCAGAACTGGTACAATTGTTATGATTTGGTACTAACAGTTAATGAAGAAGGATAGCAAGTCAAACTAGATTAAGGTAGGTGTATTGTGCAAGCCTGAGGTGGAACCAACTATAAATGGGCTTCGATAATCCAGACAGTAATGCTGTCTAAAAATAACTGGTCTATCTAAAACTACGCACTTTCCTCATCTCCAAACCAGGATGTGAAATCAGATACATAAATTTACAAGAAGCTTACAAAACCCATAAATTACCATTACTGCCTTGATTCTCACAATCATAAGTTATGAGCTTCTAGATTTATTCTTTAAAGCTCTTAATAAAGGCATATTTACCCACTCCTAGAAAGAATATACATTAATATATTTAATTTAAAAGGAGCATATGCTATTGCTGGTGTTGATTCATCTATGCAATGGTTTCTTCATGTGTTGATTTAAGTGACTGAATCTGTGCAGTCAAAGACTGCTCATTTAACAAATAAAGGTCAGAATTTCTAGGCAGGGGTAAACCCTCCAGAAATGTTCAAATCACTTGAATTTGTACTTGTTTATAAAAAAAAGGAAGTAAAGGAGGAGAGAACAGCAAACTGTGGGGGCAGAAATTTCATGTCTGAGACTGAAGGATTCAGAAAATTATTTGGAATTCACACAGATTCAAATTCTTAGCAATTGCATTATTCTTGTCCATTGGAGGCTCAAACAAATAGACTTTTGTATACAGGAATATGAGGCTAAACATAAACCCTTGAATTCATACCACCTGTTTTTAAGCCCTTAAAAGCATTCAGGATTCATCAGTGGAGAGGGCAAATGATGCCATAATGCAGTCTTCTCGAGGCATCTCTTTTTCTGTCCCTCCAGTGACTTATTGAGGAAACCCAGGTAGCTAATTTTTAGATAACTAAAGTTAGGGTAGGATGAATCAGGACACAGTGTGGAATACTGTCCTGGTTTGGGGTGGAGCTGAGCCAACTTTCTGTTCAGTGAGAGGCTCTTGCTTATATTTGTTGCTGTGGCAACCAGGGTCAGCTGACTTGGTTGTTTACCCCATAGAAGGGTTGATCCTGATCAGTGTGTTCCGGAATCCAGTTCCATCGCTGAGTCCAGTCTGGAACTTCCTCAGTGCCTGCTGGTGACATCTTCCTGGGAACTTGATACAGTTTTATATATATATATAATCTATTTCATTATTTCCTTTTTATTTTATTATTAATATTTCATTAGTTTAGTTTTTTCTGAACTCATAAATCTCTTTATCTCTCTTCTTCCTCTCCTTGGAGCGAGAGATGGGGGAGAGCATCTGTCATTGGCCAACCCATCCCAAACCACAACAAATACAAACAAATACTATCTAGTGGTATAATATTGCCATTACAAAACAGCCTGTAATAGCATTAAAGTCTGAGGCTCCAACCCAGATACGCTTTGCGGTTAGTGACCCATACAGTCCATGTCTTTGTAGCTCCCCAGTCTTGCCAGGAACACTTTAAAGATAAACCAATGAAGCTTGATTTTATGACCTTGTTTCCCTTGTTTGGTCCTTAGACAAGGAGGTTTCTTTGAACACCGGTGATTCCCAAGAGTTGTGCTGTACTGGACTTCAGAAGCACTTTATGCAGGGATGCTCTCTGAATATACAAATGCAACATCAGAGTTGTATTTTAGTACAGCAGAACTAGTATTACCAAACCTCTCAGCACTTTAATAGCTGTGAAAAATAGCTGTATATTTCAAAAAGAATCCTTCAAAAAGGGAAGCCTTCAGTGGAAGGTCTGTTTTCTGATACAGTCAAAGGGCTTTAAATAAAGATGGTACAATTCCTTCCAGCAATTCCAGCTGGCATAGTGTCAATAATTCATTTGGAATATGATTGTTGTCAAGCAGATTGTTGGATCTCTCATGAACACAGACTGCTGCCCTTCTGAAATGATTTAAGAAGCTGTTTTTAAAAGTTACAAATATGGTCTGGAGAAGTTTACATTTGGAATGATTACTCATCCTAACACAAGACACATATTGGCCTATTTATGAGGTTGTGGGAATTTTGTATTGCCATGCTTTTGAACTCTTTTGGTATGGCATGGATTGACTCTGCTAGAGCTGTCAATAATGAAGCACTCGCTGAGGACAGGTAACAGCTGTTCTGAAATACACAAAGTTTGTGAGACTCCCTCCACACTATCAATATTATTGCTTAAGGTCAGAGGCAGCATCAAGATTTCTATATATTTTTATACATTAATATTTATATTGACAAATTTAATTCCTGCTGATTTGGAATATTACTGAGGTTTTCTTTACTTTTAAAAACTGGATTTGTACATTAGTTTCACTTATGATGGTAAAAGTCATTCTTTGTCGAAAATACACCTACAGAATTGTTTAAATGTGACCTGCAAATACTTCTCTTTAATTGGGATTATGCCCTGTTGTTCTCCATAAAGGGCTCAAGTAATCTGTAAGAACATTTTTTTGACCTTAGCAATACAAGGAATTTATCTACAGTTTGTCTTGGAGGTGTGAGGAATATTTATTGTAAGTATCCAAAGTTTTATGTGAAAAGGTAAAGGTGCAAAGTCACTAACAAAGACTGTCTTTATTCAAAAGGTTAATCTAGTCATTTAAACTATCAACAAAACCAGACAAAACACAGAACTTCAAATGATCCAAGTAAGAATCCCTTTCAATTTTTGTGGGTTGTGTTGTCAGATTTTTCACTCTTTTCCAATCATCCTAAAGTCTTTCAGTCTACATGGGATTTGAATTTCTGATGTTAGAAACAAGCAAAGAACTCATATATGTTTTATGTATATCATAAAATAGCAGTATAAATTAATTCATAGCTGGAGTTCTTTTCTTTCTGAGTAAACAGATAAATAATGAAATTCTCCTTAAGACTGCCTCACATAAAGTCTGTGGTAGCTGGAGACAAGGGCACAATATGGAGAAATTGCTTCCTTACCTCCTGCACACCCCAGAGTTGAGTTTCTGTTCTGGCACCAACATAAAAGTGCAAAAAAAGAGACACCAGAGGAAAAGCTAGTATATCTATGCTTTCTTAGTGCAAGGAAGCCTGTAGGTTGGAAGACTTCTCTGAGAGAGTCTGCTGAAGTTCTGTAGCTTGTCTTGGGCAGGGGACAGTAGGAAGAAAGACTTTCCTTCTTGTGTAGTTTACTCAGGCTTTACATAGGCAGCTGCAGCTTGAAAGCATACGCTGCAGACATTGCACTGAGTCATGAAATGTGCTAAACTGCAGCTGCCTATCATCTACTAAAATCTAACCCCAAGCTCTCAAAAAGGATATGAATGGAGTTGAATTTTCTTATGTTTCATTTGATTTAATATTCCTGTAAATGGCTTATATATTTTCTGTTTGAAATAAATTATGAAATCACTAAGCATGCTTAACAAGGCTTTAACTATATGTGAACAGCAAGTTCTGAGGACAGAACAAGTACTATTGTAGTATAGAATACAGTCAAGCCACCTCTTGCTTCAAAACAAGAATTTACAGTATTTACAGCAATGGTGACAAGGTTTCTTACACAAAACCTACAAGAATTTACAAAATATGCATGGATCACTGAGGTTATAATGCCAGCAGTAAAGTAAATCTCTACATAGAATATCTTGTGCAATGTGAACAAAGTTGACAATAGTTTACCAATGCTTTAAGTAATTCAGATAAATATGATAATCCAACAGCTATCAAATCTTTTTTCTCTCCCCACCAGAAATGAGTGTTTGCCAAATGCATGTATGGCAATCCATAAAAAGTTTTTTTGTTTTTGTGGTTTTAGACAAACATGCACAAAACAGATGCACTGCAATATTTTTGTGAGGGGATACTTACTACAAAAAAGCCCTCAAATTTGGTCTTTAAACATATACAGCATATTGATTCACACTTCTCAAATAGCCACTACAAGGCTAAAAAAGTTTCTTGTAAGGATTATTTTTGTCCTGAAAAAAAAAAAAAGTTACTTAATTCTCAAATAATAGAAAGCTCCAGCTTCCACTTTGCTGATGCCACTGTTCAAGTCTGTATTATTTTAGCCTTATTTAGGAATTTGTATTACTCTTCCTTAACAAACAGTGTAAACTGTAAATCAAATCAAAACTAGGAGTCATTTAGAAAAATTAGAATACATCTGGGAACAGCTTACAATCACTTTTGAATGTCATGCTTCTAGACAACAATTTAACAAACTCTGCTTTTTCTTTTCACTAAACTTTTCAATATTCTATGTGTTCTTGTTAGAGATGGACTATGATATCTGCTGAAAGGGTACTTGCTCATCTGTAACAAACTTGGTCTGTGGATATTGCAGCCCCCTGTCCATAACCTTCTGTCTAGGTCAAGAAACCTAACCCTCATGCAGTCTCTCAGCTGGAATGTACAGACTGCAGGCTGCACCTCCCCATTAAAACACAGAGGAACTACGGAATCACAGCTCTCAGGTTTGTTGCTGTCTGCTAACAAGCTTGTATTTGATAACATACATACTTTTCAAATTTTCCTGGTATATCTTTAGTACATTTCTAATTCAATTAAATATGCTTTATGTAGATTTTATGTTCTTCCATTCTGCATGGCAAATATTGGCTTTTGTTTCAATTCATTTTATGTCATTGTTAGAAATTGTCTTGACTAATGCATAAGCCTTTGTGATGCTAACTTCCCTAATATACAACACTGAGGGCTCTCAGGATCTTGCACCACCACTCCTTATTTGCTCTAATGAAATAAACTATCTGTAGTAGGATTCTATTTATAGATGTGAAGAACTTTCCATATGTTTGGCATGGTATAATTAATGGGAAAATCCAAATGAGAGAGAAAGAAATATGAAGATTAAACAAAAGAAATAAAGCCTGCAAATATTTGGTTCATCCAGTTGATAATTTGGCTCCTCACTGATTGGAGCAGGATTCCATAGCAATAATTCTTCATATCAAAAGTGATTACTGATGATTTCAATCTATAGGGACAAACATAGTTTTGGTCATGGTTACTGCTATAGTTCTCTCCTATTCTGAGGAACTGTATATTCCCTGTAACAGACCAAATGTTTAAATTGTATGGTCTATTTTCGAGTTGTGGAGGGTTGACCCTGGGCAGCAGCTAAGCATCCACACACCCCTTTGCTAACTCTCCCCCAACCCACCAGCAGGATGGGGGAGACAATAGGAAGACGAAAAGGGAGAAAACTCATGGGTTGAGATAAAGACAGCTTAATAAGCGAAGGAAAGAGGAGAAAAAAATAAGCAATGCAAAGGCGATCATCACATTCCATAAGTAGATCAATGCCCAGTCAGTCTCTGAGCAACAGCCACCTTGGCAGACAACAAAAGCCAACCGTCCCTTCTTCCTCTACCCTCAGTTTTTACTGCTGAGCATGATGTTACATGGCATGGAACATCCCTTTGGCCAATTCATATCAGCTGTCCTGGCTGTGTCCCCTCCCAACTTCTTTGCCCACCCCCAGACTACTCAGTGGGGGGCAGAGTGGGAAGAGGTTGATGCTGTGTAAGCACTGTTCAGCAATATCCAAAACATTGGTGTGTTATCAACACTGTTTTAGCCACAAATCCAAGCCAGCACCATATGGGCAGAAAGTTAACTCCATCCCAGACAGACCCAGTACGCTAGTACACCAGAGTACTGAGAAAGCGTGCAGCCTTTCACAAAACACATTTTCAGATGATTCACTATGAAATGTAGTGCTAAACTACTAGAATTTTATGTTAGTAAAATTAAGCCTCTTGTTTTGTCATTGTAAAATCTTATGGGAGTCCCTAGACCTAATTGCAATACTGTAGAGGTTGATAAGAGAATACAATCATAGAATCTTCATGGTTGGAAAGGACCTTTGAGATCATCGAGTCCAACCATACACACACAAAAAAACCCCCTACAATCTCAGCCACTAGAGCATGCCCTGAAGTGCCAAATCTAGACGTTTCTTAAATACCTCTAGGGATGGTGACTCAACCACCTCCCTGGGCAGGCTGTTCCAGTGCCTGACCACTCTTTCAGTAAAGTAATTCCTCCTAATATCTAATCTAAACCTCCCCTGCCACAGCTTCAGACCATTTCCTCTGGTCCTGTCATTATTCACCTGGGAGAAGAGGCCAACACCCACCTCTCTACACCCTCCTTTCAGGTAGCTGTAGAGGGCAATGAGGTCTCCCCTCAGCCTCCTCTTCTCCAGACTAAACATGCCCAGTTCCCTCAGCCTCTCCTCATATGGCTTGGTCTCCAGACCCCTCACCAGCTTGGTAGCTCTCCTCTGGACCCGCTCCAGCACTTCAATGTCCCTCTTGTACAGAGGGGCCCAAAACTGAACACAGCACTCGAGGTGAGGCCTCACCAGTGCCGAGTACAGAGGCACGATCACTTCCCTACTCCTGCTGGCCACACTATTCCTGATACAAGCCAGAATGCTGTTGGCCTTCTTGGCCACCTGGGCACACTGCTGGCTCATGTTAAGCTGGCAGTCGACCATCACCCCCAGGTCCTTTTCTGCTGGGCAGCTTTCTAGCCACTCTTCCCCAAGCCTGTAGCGTTGCTTGGGGTTGTTGTGACCGAAACGCAGGACCCGGCACTTGGCCTCATTAAACCTCATACAATTGGCCTTGGCCCATCCATCCAGCCTGTCCAGGTCCCTCTGTAGAGCCTTCCTACCCTCAAGCACATCAACATTCCCACCTAGTTTGGTGTCATCTGCAAACTTACTGAGGGTGCGCTCAGTTCCCTCATCCAGATCATTGATAAAGATATTAAACAAAACTGGCCCCAAAACTGAGCCCTGAGGGACCCCACTGGTGACCGGCCGCCAAGAGGATTTCACCCCATTAATCACAACTCTCTAGGCACGGCCATCCAGCCAGTTTTTAACCCAGCGAAGAGTACACTTGTCTATGCCATGATTCGCCAGCTTCTCCAGGAGAATGCTGTGGGGGATGGTGTCAAAGGCCTTACCAAAGTCCAGATAGACAACGTCCACAGCCTTCCCCACATCCAGAAGGCGGGTCACATGGTCATAGAAAGAGATCAGGTTGGTTAAGCAGGACCTCCCTTTCCTAAACCCATGCTGGCTGGCCCTGATCCCTTGGCTGCCCTGCACTTGCCGTGAGAGCTCACTCAAGATGATCCTCTCCATGATCTTTCCTGGTACCGAGGTCAGGCTGACAGGCCTGTAGTTCCCCGGATCCTCCTTCCAACCCTTCTTGTAGATGGGCGTCACATTAGCCACCCTCCAATCATCTGGTACCTCCCCTGTTGACCAGGATTGTTGATAAATGATGGAGAGAGGCTTGGTGAGCTCTCCTGACAGCTCCCTGAGTACTCTTGGGTGAGTCCCATCCGGCCCCATAGACGTATGTGCGTCCAGGTGCAGAAGCAGATCATTGACTACTTCCTCCTGGATTGTGGGTGGGTTGTTCTGCTCTCCATCCTTATCTTCCAGCTCAGGAGGCTGAACCCCCTGGGGATAGCTGGTCTGACTATTGAAGATGGAGGCAAAGGCAGCATTAAGTATCTCAGCCTTCTCCTCGTCCTTGGTTGCAACTTTCCCCCCCGCATCCAGTAAGGGATGGAGATTCTCCCTGGCTCTCTTTTTGTTGATGTATTTATAAAAACTTTTTTTGTTGTCCTTTATGTTAGTGGCCAAGTTGAGCTCCAGCTGGGCTTTTGCCTTCCTAATTTTCTCTCTGTGTAACCTAACGAGATCTCTGTACTCCTGAGTTGCCTGTCCCTTCTTCCAAAGGTGAATAGTGAGGTAGTGTAACAAAACCTTGTTATTGAAAGAACAGCTGGGTACACTTTGCAGATATATTATCCAGTACTTAATTATCAGACTCTGTGAACAAGCCTGCTTGACCACTCAATTACTTTTCTGAGATACACACACAGAAACTTACACAGCTGAGGGGCACACTGAATCATCCATTAGATAGAATGAAAACAGAGTACACAAATGAAATGACTTTTTGTGAATTGAGGGCTTAAAGTCATACATATTGTATGCTAGGAAATCCAATTTTTGGGATGTGGAAGGAACTTTCAACATAAAGTCCACTTTTATTATTCATAGAAGATATGCAGTAAATCTTGTTTTGATCTGATTTCGCAAAAAACATGTCTTTCAGCAAATATTTATGATGCTGAATACAAATGGAAATAAGGTAATTTCACAGAATGGTAGGGGTTGGAAGGGACCTCTGGAGATCATCTAGTCCAACCCCCCTGCCAAAGCAGGGTCACCTAGAACAGGCTGGACAGGAACACGTCCAGGCGGGTTTTAAAGATCTCCAGAGGTGGAGACTCCACCACCTCTCTGGGCAGCCTGTTCCAGTGCTCTGTCACCCTCAAAGGAAAGAAGTTCCTCCTCATGTTTAGGTGGAACTTCCTATGCTCAAGTTTGTGCCCGTTACCTCTTGTCCTGTCACTGGGCACCACTGAGAAGAGCCTGGCCCCATCCTCCTGACACCCATCCTTTAAGTATATATAAGCATTGATGAGATCCCCCCTCAGTCTTCTCTTCTCCAGACTAAAAAGACCCATGTCCCTCAGCCTTTCCTCATAAGAGAGATGTTCTAGTCCCTTCATCATCTTGGTAGCCCTTTGCTATACCCTCTCCAGCAGTTCCCTGTCCTTCTTGAACCGGGGAGCCCAGAACTGGACACAGTACTCCAGATGGGGCCTCACCAGGGCAGAGTAGAGGGGGAGGATGACCTCCCTTGACCTGCTGGCCACACTCTTCTTGATGCACCCCAGGATGCCATTGGCCTTCCTGGCCACAAGGGCACATTGTTGACTCATGGTCATCCTGTTGTCCACCAGGACTCCCAGGTCTCTTTCCACAGAGCTGCTCTCCAGCAGGTCAGCCCCCAACCTGTCCTGGTGCATGGGGTTATTCCTCCCCAGGTGCAGCACCCTACACTTGCCCTTGTTGAATTTCATAAGGTTCCTTTCTGCCCAACTCTCCAGCCTGTCCAGGTCTCACTGAATGGCGGCACAGCCTTCTGGTGTGTCAGCCACCCCTCCCAGCTTTGTGTCATCAGCAAACTTGCTGAGGGTGCACTCTATCCCCTCATCCAGATCGTCAATGAATATGTTGATTGAGACTGGACCCAGTACTGACCCCTGGGGAACACCGCTAGTTACAGGCCTCCAACTGGACTCCGCAACGCTGATTGACAGCCCTCTGAGCTCTGCCATTCAGCCAGTTTTCTATCCACCCCACTGTCCACTCATCTAACCCACACTTCCGAAGCAAATATACATCACATCATTTGCAAAATCTGGTAGGAATACAAAATCTTAACTCTGTTACATCTAGTTCAGCTAAGCAGATATGATTTATTTTCAAAACTGTTAATAATTATAAAAAAGTTCTTGGAATAATAAATATAGTACTTATATTACTTCTTAACTGTACACTCATAACAGCAGAATACAGCAGCACTTTATGAAGAGAGAAATCATATAATAGCCACTAAACCAATACAGAGTTGTAAAAATGTGAGTCTGGTAGCTTTTCGGTAACTTTGCAAGAACATGTTTTATAGGACACAGCACAGGATAAACTTCTATTCTAATATTATCATAAAGTGTTTTATCCTTTGAGCTGCTGAGCACATAGCACCTGTCTGCCTTCATAGCCTGGAGGCTGTCCAGCAGCCAGAAGAACATCACAAGGAGATGGCTGTGTCCTGATGGCCAGACTCAAAACAGCTCAGTCCAAGATTACCTACAGCTTCACTTTCTCAGTAAATACATCGTATTTCTTTACCCTCAAATTTTATTAACCCACCTTTTGACTTTTCATCCACCTACTCTGTTCTGTACAGTGTCTTGCAGAATTCTCCCTGCTGCCCTTTACAGCAGAAAAGACTAATTTAAGAAACCATGTGCCTTCACTTGCCCAGACTCGTTATAGTGTTGCAAATTTACCATTCCTCAGCAAGGCTTCTTGAGCATCTGGTTTGGAAAGCATCTCAGTTGTATGAGTTTGTGGTCACTCTTATTTGCTCTGATGCTCTCTAAGAGGATGAAGTTAGGCTTCATATAATAATACAGGAAAATGGTATGGATGTGATTTAACATAGACGTGGTGGAGACTGGTCTTTAATGTTTTATCAGAAGCTGAAAACCCAAATAGCAGACAAGAGTCAGATATAGATACTTTTTCCCCACAACATTGCAAGAGAAAGGTAGATCGACTCAGATTAGGAAGGAGGAAAAAAGGAAATGAGTGTCCCAAGGTCCAGGACACAGGCAGCGTCTCTGCAGGACTTCTGGGCCTTTATTCAAAGAAAAATAAGGAAGCTAATCCTTTGAAAATGGGAAATAACTTGTTTATGAGAGCAATTTTCTATAAAGCATTTTCAAAGCTATTAAAAAACAAAGGCTGTTACTATCTGTTCCCAAAATGGTGCCAATGTAAATAGTGTGAAAATAACTTATGTATGAAAAGCAAGGTGCTTCACAATGAAGGCTATTATTTCACTTTTAATTTGTCCCTTGGGGTCTCTTTATAAGTATCTTAGACCCAGCTGCATTATGTTCTGCAGCAGGAAGGACTATAATCTTTTGCTTGGGTCACTTGGCACTGCTTCCTTATCTCAGTAATAGTTTTGTTTGCAATTCCTCTGACTGGTCACTTAGAATTGTAGATGAGTTCTTTACTACTCTAACATGAATTAGCCATGGGTGCTTGTGAATTAGGTTAATGTGACTATGTGACCGGGCTCAGTCTCAAGGCTTCATTGTAATGAAATGTTCTCCACTTTCTAGGAAGAATGCAAGAAAAGGGATTTACATTACAAATTATTCCCAAATTGCATTGCCATTCTGGGGACCTCTACTCCTTTCTACCTGGCTGTATGCTGTTGACAGTTGCTTTTGCTCCAATGAGAAGTGGGATTGTAGAAGTGGATAAATTGGCTGCACTGAAGGTGTGGTTGAAAGTGTTTGGGTTAACCATTCAGACAACCCAGAATTGTTTGCAGTGAGTTCCTTTCCTGAGGAAACCTCTGACACTTTCCCTTATGAGGTCTGTGAGGGAATTATAGACTGCATACTTCCAGTAGACATTTTTGTGGTTACAAGGTTATCTGCTAGGAGTTGAGCTCTGCTGAAAATGTCTCCTTTGTTATATTTGCCTGGAATGCCCTTGTTATGTAACCATTTGTTTCTTGATAAGAATTGTCTAGCTGATCTATAACACTTTCCAGTTTATAGACAACAGGGCTATGCAAGGGCTGCATGCCTTTCTGCTCTACCCACTGCAGAAGTGAAGTGACTTGCTAAGTTCAACTCATTTGCATGAACACTATTATAGAAACCAGGTTTGACTTTTATTATAGGAACTTACATGTCTGCAAAGCTGGAGTGGACTGATCTTGAATGGTGCACAGCTGGGAACTACATCACCTTGAGAGAGACATTTCTGAGAGTCAGTGGCTCCCAGCTCTTGCCTGTATACTTTTGAAAATAGGAGCTTTTGTCAGGCAGAGGCAATATATTGCCAAGAAGGTAACTGAAAAACTTGTTCCTATTTCTAAGAGACAGTCTCCTAGACTGAATTAATGATTAATTTCTACCTGATCGTTTCCTTTCTAGACTGAGAAAGAACGCAGTTGTACACATTATTTCTGAAAGTTTTCTGATTCTTCTGCTTGACCACAATGTTTTCCTTGAAAGATGGCTCCTTTTTCAAGAGGAGTTCCCCTGCAGGGGAAGCAAGGAAGTTGAATGTATATGATAAAACAGTTCATCACTGAAAAAACATTGCTATATACCTCTGAAATACACCTAATTTTGAAAGACATCATTCATTCTAGTCCTAGAGTGACCTACAATCCACATCAACTTGGTATACCCTTTATATTTTAAAAAAGTATGTACACCAGCTGTAGAGTTAATTACATTTACAAGCTGCTTATATCAATAGCTTTCTCTGCTCTTCATTCAGAATCTTTATTATGCTGTGTTTGAGCCATGAAAAATGAAACTATATTCTGCAACCTTGGAGTACACAAACCCAGTTTTATATGATGAATGACTATTGCCCTGTGAATGCTGATTAACTGGTACGTGTAAGGCGAGAGGTTTCTTACAGTGGCAGAGAGCTGCAGCTACAGGCCTCTAGCAAGACACAAGTATACGACTTAATATTTACTTATAACTTGCTATATATTGAGCATGATGATAACAAGGTATTTCAAATCAAGACCCTGGCAGGTAAGCAAAGAACAAAGTAATATTTGGAAGTGATGTACCATATATATGTTTTAACCTTTTGAGCTGGGATGTCAAAATGACACAGGAATAATAAAACTACTCATTAAATCTTTATGGTGTCATGGTTTGGGCCAATTTGTCATATATCTTGAAGATGCAGGAATCAAGGTGCTGGTGTAACCGGTTCTTTTTTAAAGATTACAACGTACAAACCAGGGCTCACACAAAGAAAAAAAAAAAAGGTTAACTCTGCTTTATTGTGAAGCCTTGCTACAGAGAAAAAAAAGCAGTGAATTCAGCTTTATTGCGAAGCCTTGCAAAGCGGTTCCCAAATGTCCCAAAAGTTACTTCAGAGAGTCTTACCAATCCATAGACCGTAGCAGCACCGCCGAGCAGCAGGATAACAAGGAGTCCCATCGATACGGTAGAGGGAGGCAAGGCACAGCACTTTCAGGGCATCCCCTGTATCTTCAAAGTGCGCTCATGTCTCTCCCCCTCTCTCCGACCCGAGACAGCCCCCTTATATCCTGCCCCGGATTGAGTGGAAAAATACAGGCTAGAGTCGCTGCACACGTGGCCAGCGCATGCAGCGAGCCTCACCAGACTCATGATCCAGCTTTGCTAACAGCGGCTGTCTGATACCTGACTACATTGTTGCACTCCCTTCTTGTTATCTTCTTCTTTGAAGGTCAGTCTGTCATGGATACGCACATAGTTTTGGCAGCAACAGTACTGAGGTCCTTTTTCTCGGCACGTATACTGGGTTTGGTTCAACTAGTAATTTTCTGTCGTGTCTCACTCGAACCATCCTCTATTATCCCTTACACAGCTGGTCAAAGTATTCATGCAATTAACAGAATGTGCTTTTATGAACATATAATTGTATGTATATATTTGTTGTGGTTTGGGACATGTTGGCCAATAACAAGACAACAGATGCTCTCCCCCACCTCTCACTCCAAGGAGAGGAAGAAGAGAGATAAAGAGAATTATGAGTTTAGAAAAAAACTAAACTAATGAAATATTAATAATAAAATGAAATGGAAATAATGAAATAGATACAATATATACAAATATAGACAAAACCATATCAAGCTCACAGGGAGATGCCACTGGCAGGCAACTAGAGAAGTTCCACACTGGACTCAGTGACAACTGGGAACTGGAACACACTGACCAGGATCAAAAGGCAGATGAGCCAACAAGGTCCTCCTCACACATCAGTCATTGAAGAAAGAGAACCATTGGAGAAGATCTAACTTAACCCCCTTGGTCCCGCAGCTTGTATACTGAGCATGGCAGATGGGATGGAATACCCTATTGGTCAGTTTGGGTCACCTGATCTGTCCACTCCTCCCCACAGGTGCAACCCCTCCATGGGGTAAACAACCAAGTCAGCTGACCCTGGTTGCCACAGCAACAAGTGTGAGCAAGAGCTTCTCTCACTGAACAGAAAGTTGGCTCTGCTCCACCCCAAACCAGGACAATATTTGTTATGAGTATATAATTGTATGGGAATCAGAGGATGAAAAGTTGGGAATGACTCATTAAAAACTGCATTAATAGAATTCTTCTGAAAGGCCTAGAGCTTCCTCACCGAAAGGGTTATTAAGCATTGGAACAGGCTGCCCGGGGAAGTGGTTGAGGCACCATCCCTGGAGGTATTTAAAAGACAGGTAGATGTGGTACTTAAGGTCATGGTTTAGTGGTGGTTTTGTCAGTGTTAGGTTGATGGTTGGACTTGATGATCTTAAAGGTCCCTTCCAACCTAGACGATTCTATGATTCTGTGTTAATAAGGGAAAATTTCTGAGTCAGGTAAGAGGAAATCTAAAAACCAGCTTTCCTCTGTGAGGTACTGCTTGTCCTGTAAGGGGTCTTTTTTGTCATTCCTTCTAAAATAAAATCTGATTGGACCTGGAAATTTCAAAATCATCCTTGCTAGCCAAGATAAACTGAAGAGATAAATGGCACAATTTCATCATTTTCTCAATTAAATGACTCTTGTTGCTTTATGTGTAATTACATCAAGATTTGTATTTGCTACACGCTGCTGCTGCTGCTTAAATGTATTGGTCTGAGCAGACAGTAGAAATAAATGTCAATGCAGTCCATGCTATTTCACTTGAAGAAGTACTGAGTATTCCCATAGTGACTGAAACATAGCAAAATATGAACATTTCTTGTACCAGAGGAAAAGCTTCTGCAACCATAACAAATTCCAGTGCTTTCAAAGCCTTGCAGAGTTGCACATCACTATCTCACAAGATATTAGCATTTCTTCTTATTTTGTTTCCCATTTCTCATTGTAAGTGGTTGAACTAAAACAGTAACTTCAGTAAATGAAAGCATTTGGATTGTGTTAGTTCTGAGAGTGACAGCACTTTCATGCACACCATATTTAACAGTACTCTTGCTTATACTGTGAAATACTTAGCATTTTCATATTTTTTGAGACCTATGGTTAGAAATGTTCGTATATATTTAGTCAGATAATAAATCAAACACTAGAAAATTGTGTATAAGTTTCTACCACCCCAGATAAAGGAAAATAAACTTCTGTACCCACCCCATTGTCTGCTTTTACATCAATTAGATAAGTATAAAAATGTTAGCATTCAATATCTATTGCATTTCTTGGTGACCTTGGGCTGCTTTATTCTTTTAATGTATGTGTTTTACCTGAAATTATTTATATTCATTTGGCTTGTTTATTTCTAAAGACTACTACAAACTTCCAGGCTTTGGTAAATTACCATTCATGCCAAAAGCTATCTGGTTCCAATTTTCCAGCTGTTTTAAAATGTCCATTTAAATGCCTATAAGCATTGGTTTTGTTCCATTTTACTTTCCAGTAATTCTTTCAAACTCTTGTTCCTGTGTTTGAAATACAAGTAATCAGAGAGAGAATGGCCAAGTCTAGCCTTTTCAAAGGATCTAAAGCTGAGGTGTTCTTTGTTGATTGCAAGGTCTCTCTCTCCTTGGCTCTCCTGTTTGTCTGAATTTCCTCTTCTCTTCTCCAGTCCTCCCTCACTTAGCATTTCTTCCTCCTCATTGCAGTCCTTCATCACGCACTCAGGTTTACCAGACAAATCTTGAGCCACGTACAGTTTGTTGTTGTCATCACAGTACATGCCAGGGCTGTAATGCTCTGTCTCATAGCAGTTGTCTTCCTCTTCTTCCTGGCATGAGCTTCCCTTGGCACTCTCGCCATCCAAATGAAATGAGATTCCCTTCCCTTGGCTTTTCTGGGAAAGATCAAAGGGTTCTTCCTGTTCCAAACTTCTCAAGACATTTGTCTGGGACAGAGAAATGCTTCTTCTTCCAAAACCTTGTAGTGGTTTGAGTGGGGAGAAAAGGAACAATTTATATATAGCAAATTTTATGATGTGATACAAATTTTACCTTTGTCTTCCACCCAGCTATCTCCAACTACTTTATTGTTTACATTTCATGGCATCTCCTTTGAGATGCTGTTAAAAGAAATACTATCATATCCACTTCACAGCCAGATCAGGACACACAAAACATTGTGCTGTACATGCCAGACACTTAATGAGAGAGCTAGGAATAAAAGTGAAGTGTCCTGGCCTCTTGTAAACTTTTTTTTTTCCAGTGAATCTACCCACTGCCTCCTTCCTATTTTTTTTTAAATGAACACTTTGATCTAAATCATCACATGCCATAATCAAAGTCCCAGGTTTTGTACATTTTTTCCAGAGGAGTGGAAGAGATTAAAAACACGTTAATGTATTTGTTCTATGGACCCTCTGGTTCAAAGTTACTACTTTAAAAATGAAAACACAATCAAGTCTCATCAGTCTATGAACTCCACTCTTCTTGATTTTTCCTCTCTCATCTAGTGCCACTGAAAAGCTATATGCACTAGATAGTGCTTCAGCTTGAAGAAATCATTATAATCAAATGATGATTTTGAGTTGTGCAGTATAAATCTGAGTGTAGTTCCAGATCTAGTTTGTCTTAATATTTGTCAGAGCATCTCCTTTCTGTTCCTCTTCCTGGAAACCCAGACATTACCCAGGAGCCATCTGTGGACTTAAATAGGCTCTGACCATCAGGATGCACAGAAGAAGATTCAGACACTGCAGGCATAGCCCATCTTAATTAAAAGAAAGGTGACAGTACTGGGGTGAGGATTTCACCCAATAGCAAAAATCTATGAGAGCCACTACTTTACTTGCTTAGTTCGGGGTTGTTTTTTTCCTCAATAATTGAATCCAGTTTCTGCAGGATTTATGCAGCCTCACTAGATACAGCTGCTACTTTGCAACAGGTTGTATTTGTTAAAGTGGTTCATAAGCAGGTGGCAGCCCTCACAAATTGTCTTATAGCTGATAAGCCTCAAGGGCTGAAGGATCTCTACACTGAAAAGCACTTAGGCTGTCTTCAATTACAAGTAATTGTGTAACTAGCATGGTGCTGTAGGACATTTACAGGGGAAAAAAAGAGACATATTATTATCTATCTGTTAGGATCTTTGTAAATTTTATCCCAAATGTCATTAGAATATATGTTTTCCATATGTGCTAGACTGCCCTAAAGCCTGAATTTGAGGAACACCAAGAAATCTTACCCATGAAGGAGTTATTTATCCAGAAAGTCTTAACAAACAAAATATCTTGGATACTCAAACTCTCAAAACATGTGTCCCTCCCCAGTTCCCCCACTTCTTTAGATAGCATTGGCACGTGTGCATACATGAGGCTTATTTTAGGAAGTATGTGTGGGAGGTAGGAAATGCTTTGCAGGATACTGAGTGGTCAAAAATCCATATACTTTGAGATGAGGGAGGAGCATCTCCTCCTGTCCACATGCTTCTTTGTAAACTGTCAATACATCACAGAATAAACATATCTTAAGCAGAAAGGCTCTTGGATGTAGAGCTATTCAGGCTTCCATTCCCATTCCAGACTAGAATCCAATAAGCAGTGAACAAGACCCGTGAAATCTTCTAGATTTTTTGCTTGTCAGCTTTGAATGTATTTATGATTTATTCCCCATGTTTAAAACCATGGGGATGTACCTCAAACACGTGAGAAAAACTATAAACTCTTAACCAGATGTACCTGGGGAAAAATGTCTGCTTGTTCATGGCTGCTAGACTGTGGTCTGTCAGCATCTGGTAATCAACCCCTCTCAAACTGTAAAATATATTAAAAAATAATGGAACTACACCCTCAGTCAGGAAGATCAACGCAATTTCAGCCATGTCCTCCAGTCATTCCCCTGGCCAACTACATGTGCCACAGTCTCACTAAGGCTGAGTCTCCACCAGCTCACTCCCATTTGTGTTTCAGGGGTACCCACATGGTGGGAGAAGCTCTGCAGTGATGTGGATATTGCACTTTCCCCACAGTAATGTAATGGGCAGCCCTGAGCTTAAGTACAAGAATGTTTGGTATGGCTTGATAAATCCTCTACTCTAAAACTACTGACTATATTTTCCCGAACACCTGACAACAGCAACTTAGTGTGCTAAAATTATATCCTTTGTGCTCACGAGTACTGTCTCATTTTGTCTTCATCTACTACTCCGTCTTGGCATGTACCTCTGTGTCATCAGATATCTAGTCTGAAAGGTCTCTGAGACAAGGGTCACCTTGTGGATCTCTGAACTATAGCACTGGAGTAATACAGATAGTTAATAACAACTTCGTAGGCTTATGGGATTCAATCTCTTCCAATTGCATTGGATCTATGGTACAAAGCCCATTTGGGTTTACTGATATGTGCCTTCAAACCTCTCAGAGAATAGCTGAAAAATATTACCTTGAGAATGAAATCCTCTTTCCATGACGCTATGTTTGACTTTCATGTGTCTGGTTAGGTTCCCCTTCAAGGTGAATTTGCTGGGACAGTAGAGGCACTTGAAAGGCTTACTGTCTGAGTGCAAGTGCATGTGTCCCATTAAATTGTGCATTCTGTTAAATTCCTTTCCACAAAGCTGTCAAAAACAGTAAAAATGAAAATTATTTGTTCTTAGGGATACTTCCAAGGAGAACATTTTAAAAGGAAATAGAACATACCCTTCTCAACTTGAACCCTGGCAGCTTCTGGCCGCACTTTGTTTTTCAAAGATACAGGCAAAAAACCTACTGACAAGAATATGTGGTTAAGTTTGATCTATCTAGGGCCTTCTGCGCTGCTGCTATTTTTTTTTTAATTTGGTGACTAGGAGAGACACACGGGCAAGGATTCCCCAAAATCAGGGAATGTTGTTGTAAGGAGAGGAGAAGCTTAAGTATGTAACCTGAAAGGCTCTTAACATGAATGAAATTCAAAGTATAACTTTCTGCCCTGGTGAACCATTTCATTTGTAGTTTATAAATCTAGCCTTTAATCAAGAAAAACGCCAGGTAGAGATGAAGATACCAATGAAGGATTTATGTGAAACAGTCAAGTAGAATATTACTTCTCCTTAAGTGGAAATGAAATGGCTGTACATTTTGCTTAAAGCTTGAAAAAGAAAATCCTTTTTTTCTTTGCTTCTCGCTCCCCCATTTTTCTCTGATCCTCTTATTTTCTGTTTACCATCTTCTGTGTTTCAGTGTCTCTGGTGAGTAAGCCAGAATTTAAACAGTCATGGGGTGGCAAAAATGACTCAGCTTTCCCCGAAGCATGTTCCTGACAGCTCGAGCCATTGATTTGATGAAACAATAAGGGTTTTTTTTATTGTTGTTGTTTATCTAGATGGATCCTTTTGTAGTCTGGTCCCTTATAAATCAAATATATTCTCACGTCCAAAGAGCAACGAAGCTGGTGGAGGGTTTGGAGAACAAGTATTATGAGGAGCGGCTGAAGGAACTGGGGTTGTTCAGCCTGGAGAAAAGAAGGCTGAGGGGAGACCTTATCGCTCTCTACAACTACCTGAAAGGAGGTTGTAGAGAGGTGGGGGTCAGTCTCTTCTCCCAAGTAACAAGCGATAGGATGAGGGGAAACAGCCTCAAGTTGCACCAGGGGAGGTTTAGATTGGATATTAGGAAAAATTTCTTCAGCGAAAGGGTTGTCAAGCATTGGAACAGGCTGCCCAGGGAAGTGGTTGAGGCACCATCCCTGGAGGTATTTAAAAGACATGTAGATGTGTCACTTAGGGACATGGTTTAGTGGTGGACTTGGCAGTGTTGGGTTTACGGTTGGACTCAATGATCTTAAGGTTGTTTTCCAAGTAAATGATTCTATGATTCAAGACATGAGAGTTTGGTATCACTATTACAAGCTTTTAGTCTTACTTGTCTTCTGGTCTTTCCCTATCATGATTTATAATTTTATTCATATTCAAGTGGCTATTTCCATCCTCTGCGAACTTCTGTGTTTGCTTTCTACTTAAGTTCTGTTTTTGGAATGGTTTTAGACAAATACTTTTTTCCATCAGATTGTTTTTTTTACAGTCTTTATTACTATATGAGCCAGAATCACCATTACTGTGTAACTGAAATTTATATCAAGCAGTGTATTCATCTGGAAGAAAATGATTAAAAAGCAATTACTGTGATTCCACCAAATTTTTGTTCCAATCTGATTTCTGATTTAATTTATTTTGGTAGCACAGAAGGTCTGCTACGTACTTTTTGATTCAAATTCACAAAGCCATCACCTGGAATATCTGGATGAAATGTAGGTAGTGGAATGATCCTCAGTGAAGTAGTACTTTATCGTTTACTTTTTAAACCATCTCTTGAGGGAAAATGGAAGCAGTTCATTAATATAAAAATTTGCAGTGGTATTGGTTTTAAATAAAAACTAGAGCTGAGTCAATGTTGCAAAAAGGAAAAGTCTGGAAATATTCACTTTCTTTTAAAAAAAATATTTACTTCAGCTGCATTAGTTCTGTGGTTTGCTCTCTGTGATTTTCCTAAAATGAACATTCTAGTAAATAAATTTATCAGCAAAGTGGGAAAAAAAAAAAAGAAAAAAAAATAGCCACTGAATATTAGTTATTAATTTTTAAAAGTAAGATATCAGATTCCAAGGGTCATAGAATCATAGTATCATAGAATTGTTAGGGTTGGAAGGGACCTTAAAGATCATCTAGTTCCAACCCCCCTGCCATGGGCAGGGACACCTCCCACTAGATCAGGTTGCTCAGAGCCCTATCCAGCCTGGCCTTAAAAACTTCCAGGGATGGGGCTTCCACCATCTCTCTGGGCAACCTGTCACAGTGTCTCACCACCCTCATGGTGAAGAACTTCTTCCTAACGTCCAGTCTGAATCGACCCATCTCTAGTTTTAATCCATTCCCTCTAGTCCTACCATTACCTGACATCCATCCACTTAGGAAAGCGGACTGTCTCTCTTTTGCATTTAAAGAAAGCTAATCTGCCAGATGACTTATATTCAGTGAAATGAATGCACCAAAAAACAGGGCTGGGAGGAAACAAAGAGTAGAAGAAGCACTGATAAGCACAGAAAAATCACAAGGAAGAACATCAGCTGATAATATCTTGACAGCTGCTGGAACGATCCAAGATGTCTCAATATTTCTCTGGCTATAAGAATGCCAATAATAATACCTCTCTAATACCTCTTAGCAGAAGGCTTCTGGTTATCTACTTGGCTGACCTGTTTTCTCACCAGCTTTTGCTTTCTGATAGCTAGGTCTTTATTTTTCTAGCTAAACTGGTAATCAAGGAAAATCAGTTTGAACGGGTGAATGGCTAGAGTACTTCATGCAAATTTATATCTTTATATGGTATTGAGTAGTAAAATGGGTCTGGTAGGAGCCTTTTTTTTTTTTCTGTCAAGGCAACATTTCTTTCTGTTTCTTGATAATGAAAAGAGAGGGGATTTCCTAAAGGGTCCTTACAGCATAAAAGTTTTGTGTTTCTGAATAAAGGGGGTAGGTTTTCCATTTCCCAAAGTCACGCACCGTCTTAGGGATGTGTAATATGTTCCTGTCCTGAAATCTCATCTGGGGACATGAGGAAAAGGTATCAGAGTGGAGAGGTGTGGCAGGAAAATGAAAGAAATGCAGATATGAAAATTGGTTTTCAGAACCATGGCTCTGTGTGGCATGGTATCTGGGTAAGATGTCCCTTTCAAAAGGCACAAGATGAGTTTCAGATGAATGCCCATGATTCAGAGGGCAAAGGGTGTAGGTTTCAGACTCACATGCTGAAAGACAGCAACTCAGAGCTAGCTGGGGTTCACAGCTAGTGCTTAAACAACAGCCTGAGTCTGCAGACCAAACTAGAAAGATGTACAAGATTTTCTTCCTCTGTGATGGAACAAGGGTGTGAGCACTGATGAGCAGAGTGTGAAAGATGACCCAGAGCCAGTTGCATGGGAGGGAGCTCCAGCAGAAATCACCACAGAGCACCTTAGCACTCAGGGAGATGCAAAGCTCATGCAAGATATCTTGGGATAGCAGGAACGACATGGTTTACTTGTGGACCTTTTGTTAGACTCTCTAGTTTAGACAAAATAAAATTCAAGCCCTGAAGAGAAAGACCTCAGCTACAAGTCTGTTGAACACACTTTGATGCACTGGCTGGTGAAATGGACTTCAGTATAGTTTGCTAGAAAAGCTGAATTAGTTCAACACTAGATTTTGTCTTCCTAAGCCACCGTATGAAATATCACCCTTCTAGATTTGTCAGTCTGTTTTGTTTCTTCCCAAAGTACTTCTTGCTCACATTTTCTTTGGTTTTGACTCCTGATCTAAACCTGTGATTTTAGAGGGGAAAAAGTGGAGTTCAAAACATCTGCTGCAAAGTGCATTTCACTAGGCTGGATTGCATTCTTTATTACAGGTCTGAAACATTATTGATTTCATTACTAAAAGCAACTGTAAATTTCATAGGAGCTTCCTCTGCAAATCAGAATTAGCACTTGCACCAGTTGGTGCAACTCCTTCAGAACTCTTCAGTGTTTTTGTTTAAAACAGAAATAAACAAGGAAGCATGGGCTTAGGCCTTTAAAAGCTACAGAGAAGTTCATTCTTCAGAGAAAAATCAAGCACAGTTCCAGGCTGTAGCTGGATGAGGAAACAGAAGGGACAATTGCTACATCCTCACTTCAGATAGTCTGTGCTTAGCTGTGATTAGACACATAGGAAAGTCTCATGGGGTTTTTTGCTGTGAGAAAAAGGTAAAGAAAACCATTGCATACAGTGAAGTAGAAAGGCTACTGCTGTGCTCTCTTTCCCCTGCATTCTTCTTTTTCCTTTTTTTTTTCTTCATAAGAAGGGTGTTCCTTTCCTCAAAGAGAGAAGGAGAGGGAGAAAGACTGTAAACTGTTCAAAAGGACTGTGAGAAAACAGGAAGCTTTGAAAAGTACAAGAGAAAGCAGGATGAAATCTATTTGCAGGTGGTTCCCAGGGGACATGTGAGCCATTGTTAAGCAGGCTGTTCATATAGCTATATCCTTCCTTCTGCTGAGGAGGAGTTTGGTGCCAAAAGGCTGCTATCTGGTCATTTGCCTTAACCCTCTGAATACCAGACAGAAACACTTGCTAAAGTCTTTCAAGGGCTCTGCCAGAGAGGCAAGGGATGTTCCTAATGCCAAAGAGCAATTCCTGATTCTCCCTTTGCTCCACTCTGTTCACGAGCATTGATGTTGATTCATACCCCTTCAGCAACAGGAGAAACTGGTTCACCGTGCTTTTTTCCTCCTTGCAGATATTTACCTCCATTATTTTGTGCTACCTAAGCAGAACCTGGATCAAGAAAGGAAACTAGACTGTTTTATGCTAATTTAAATACAACTGTAGAATGTGTTAGCAAGTCTTGTTTTTCTAATTCTACCATATCACCAGGTGATAACATCACAGAAACATCCAGTGGGTTTATGCCTCTGCCACCAAAGGAGATACACTTACCTTGCATTTAAAGGGTTTAACGTCAGAGTGAACAATCATGTGGGCCTTGAGAGTCTGCTTTTGCACAAAGCTCTTGAAGCACAAATGGCATTGATAGGCTCTGATATTGGTGTGGATCAGGATGTGTCGCTTCATGTTAGCCAGCAGAGTAAATTCCCGGCCACAAATTCCACATTTGTGCTCTTTCACACCCTGTAAGAAAACAAAAAAAATCAGAAAATTCTGTAGATGGAATATTTTCTAGATCATTTCATCTTCAGTACAGCAATATATAAATTATTCATTCTGCAATAGCAAAGCAAGTAATAAATTATTTTGCTTTTAACATCATTTGCTAAAGTAATAGATACTTATGTATTTTTTCTTGGCAAATTCTTACAAGAATCTGAGAAGCAGAGAGGGAAAACAAAATGTAAGCTTAATGAAATAATGAGTTGCTTTCATCAGTAAGTTTACAAATCAGTGAGACATAGTATCAGAGCTTCTCTGTCCTATTCTGCTGCTTATGTAAAATATTGGTCAAATGTGTACACTTATTGACCAAGAATAAAAGCTAACCAGTTAAGTGACTAAAGTAGTGCCTGCCTATGGTAATCGAGCATCATTGGCTTCTAAAAAAGACCTATCCCTTTTTTGAAGAAAGCTATGGAAAATAATCTGAAATAACCAAGAAGTATTCAAGCAATGCCACCAAATAAGGATGTACATGTTACATTCAAGGAAGAGAAAAAACTATTTACTCTTAGTGGGACTTGCACTAACTCTAATGGAGTGACCCCATTTTATCTGGTGTTTACAGAGCATTTCTAGCACACTGTATGTCATCTGGTCAATTTACGAATGCATAATTCAGTATTCTTGGTCACACCCATGTGGTCTAACTGACAGCTCCTCAAAAAGTCATTTAGATGCTATGAAAATCAATGAATTTACCACTAAACACTTTAAGAGTTTGAATATAACTTGCTGAAGGTAATGATGATTTATTAGTGAAGTGCCAAGAGCAATTACTCCTTCTGCAGGCCCCCATTACAAAGATGACTTGAAACAATCTCTACTTTTGTACCAGTAAGTGGTTTTCATAGATAATTGCATAGCTAAAACTGTGAACAGCAACTCTAAGTGTCTGCTTATCTGATGTGAGGCTACATTTGGGCAGCTAAGAACTGTTAATTATGTTCACAGCTGCAGCTGTGGACAAAGAAGCAGAAGCTCTCTAAAGGCTCAAGGGCATTGCATTTCCTATGACAAAAAACTATCAAGTTTTGAATTAGTAGAATTTTGCATGGTAAATCCAAAGATCAGGGAATCTCCAGAAAGAGCAGAAATTATAATAGTGTAGTAGGGAAGAACAAGCAAATGTGGAAGTAGAGGTTGTTGTTTTTTAAAAGAAAATGTTTTTATTAGACTAAAATGCTGTAGCTTTCTGTTTTTCATATAAAAGCCAAAATTCAAGTGTTAAAGGAAAAAATATGCAAGACTGGAAGAAAATTTTTATAAAACATGGGGTTTTTGACTTGTCTTAATAATATTGTTGTAAAGGTGGATAAACTAATTTCAGACATTGCTGAACTGAACATTTTGCTATTTTTAAAAGCGATCCTTTTGGATACGTTCCAAAGCCTGCTCCTAGTCTGAACTGACAGTGCTGTCATTACTGACAGCAGTGGCAAGACTGCCACTTGATACAAATTGGCTGGGATTATGGTCCTGCTTGTCCACTTTTATTAACTGGCATTCTGGATAACATGCACAAAGGGGAACTTTTCTTAGGTTGTTTTTTTCCCTAAATGTCTCATTATAATGATTCTTCAAATTCTGATGAGTAATAATATAGTTTCTTTTGCTGCATACATACATCCTACTGTATATCCACCTGCTTCCCAGTTCAGGGAAGCAATAGATCTGTTTCAGGGGGGTTAGCTCTACAAAACTATATTATTTTACGGAAAGTCATTCTGAAGATAAAACACAGAAACAGAAATGTGAATATAATTTTGGGAAGTAATACAGGTGTTTTAATTTAACTCCTGTTTATAACAAAACATTTTTGCATGTATTTTCTTAAGACTAACAGAGACATCTAGCTTCTAGTATTGACAGTGCTGCTGGGGCTTTTGCTCTGCATAAAATTCTCCCGCTGGCAAAGGGCCAGCATGAGGCTCTATAGACTGATTACCTTCTTTCCAAGGAGGTATATGTATCTTTAGTAGTCTGTAATCCTTGTGCTACCTTCTGATGCAAGGTGACAGTGCAACTCGTGATGGCTTACCTTGTGAGTTAGGGAGTGTTGTTTGAGATGGTGAGGCTGCACAAACTCCATGCCACATTCAGTGCAGATATACGGACGGATGTCTTTGTGCTTCATCATGTGGTTTTGCAGCTGACTTGGGTACTGGAAGGTCTTATCACATTCAGTGCAATTGTACTGTATAGGACCACGGTGGGTTGTTAAGTGTCTCTTCAGCTGGGCCAAGGTTGGGAAGTCCAGACCACACTCCACACAAATGTTCTCTCGGACGCTCTCGTGCTTAGATTTGTGTGCTTTCAGCTCGCTGGGATATGCAAAACCTCTGCCACAGATCCTGCAGTTATAAGGCTTGATGTCACTGTGTTGCATCATGTGTCTCTTAAGGTGACTGATTTGAGTGAAAGCCTTGTGGCACACCTGGCACTTATGTGGCCTAGTGCCCTGGTGTGTCAACATATGTGTTTGCAAGTGGCTCAGCTGCTTGAAAAGTTTGCCACATCGGGTGCAAGCATATGGCTTAATGCCACTGTGCCCCAAGATATGGGTAACCAAATTGTACTTGGATGTATAGGACTTCTCCCACATGGGACATTGCCAGCGTTTCTGTTCACCACCCACATCAACATAGTAGCTGTCGTCTATCTGAAGGCTGACATCTACTCTTTCCACTTTCTGTTTATTTTCACCACTTACTCTTACTTCAGACCTCCTGAAGGGTGGCTCTGGAGGCCTTTTCATTTGAAAGGGGTTCCTGAAATGAAAGTTTGGGGGCACAGTAAAAGGAAACATTAAGCCAGGATGGACTTTAGGATAATAAGGGTAAGGAGCCTGCATGAATGCTGGGCTACTGGGCCATGCCATCTTAGGCTTCACTGGTTCTTGTTTAATGGGCTTGGCTCCAAAGTGCTCCAGAGTTCTGTAGAACTGAAAACCAAAGTTGCAGAGATCGATCATCTGGGAACTGTATTTGGGCTGTTCTGTCTGTTGAAACACCAAGTGGAGACTGGAAGAGCCTATATCACTGTGATCTTCAGGTCTGTCTGGTGGTGATGAGGAACACTCAAGAACGACAGAAGGGGGCATTTTTGTTGGCATGCTCTTGCGTTTCTGAGACCCTCCTTCCAAGGACCCCTGGAAAGTTTCCATGTCTCCAAGAGGAGGAGGGCCATAGTGGAAATGTGAGAGGTGTGGTCTGAATTCTTCACCAAATGGAGTCGCTCTGTGTGGCTTTGTAACAGGGCTCAGCAGCTGCAGGCAGCAGGAAAAGGGAGAGGCTCGTGTACTGTCCACATTAAAACTCGTTTCTTCCTTCTTCATCATATGTAATTTTTTCTGTGTTGCCCAAATTCCTTAAAACAAACAAAAAAACCCCAAATCTCTTTTTTTCTTCCTATTTTCCTGGGGTTAACATTTTATTGTCTAGTTTATTAGTTTGGAGGTTGTAGTTTTTTTAATTAAATGCAACTAAGGATGTCTTAGGCCCATATAAGACAAATGCCTTTTAAAGTAGAATTAAATTGTCTAGTGGAGAACAAAGAAGTTTTGGTCTTCCTGTGGTAGAATTGGTGGTTTAAATCAAGTTTTACCCATACAACTTCTTTGCAACATAAACATGCTGCACTGTGACACACTACTTAGCAGATGAATCTGTATGGCAATGTTTCTGCTTAATTTAATTCAGCCAGGCTATTTGTGGGCAAAATCCTGTCCTTGGCTGTAAATGCACAGGCTCTAGAAATTGGTGGTGCATCTAAAGGATGTGGCAATACAAACAATAATGTGCACATTTATTATGGCTGTGACATGAAAAGTCAAACCAAAAAATTTTAAGCTTCTTTGTATCATTAACATGCGCTGCTGTGAGAGAAAACAATGGCCAAGTGATCTAAGGACACTGTGCACCATCAGGTTTTGTGCCATGTTTCCTGGCTTCTCTCACTTTGTATTGTAATAAGAAGGTAGAGATTAATTAATTTTCTTTGTTTTGATCCCAGAGATATTTACCTGGCAGATTTGGGGGAGGAAAGGCCTTTGACCACTCTCTGAATTACTTTCAGTTTTATAGAAATAATCTAGGGGTTTTTTTGCTTGTTTCTAAACAGGTGGGCAAAACCCCCACTTTAAAACTAAATATAGAATTAATGTCAACCACCCCTCAGGTCTCCAGAGTAATTGGCACCTAAGAATGCTCCAATCCTTTCTATGGTCCAGTATGACAAGGCAGATTAAGAATTGTCCTCTGGCAATTTTTTATATTCCACTGATTGTACAGGGAGCTTCTCCTGAATTTGGAGTTCATCTAAAATATTGATTATGAATTTTGGTTCATCTTAAATAAGGCTTCTACCTTTTGTCTTGGCTCTCTAGGGATGCACTCATCTGAAAGTGTGTGTGTGTATGTCTGTGTACAACTGTCCAACCAGGCAGAGGTTAGGTTGGAAAACTAGACATATTTTCCCTCTGTTACCTGTGACATGTTGATGCTATTTATAAAACCATTCTTGGAAATATTGGGTGGAGAGCATGAAGGTGGTTAGAGTACTAAAGACACTCCTGTTTTGTTTCAGGAATCTCCATGCTGGACAAATTTGCTTCTAAAGATAGATACAAGCACATCTCTCTGACCTCATTAGGCTGTGGACAAGAGAAGGCATCTTAAAAAACCTGCTTGCAAAGAGATTACTTCCAATAGAGTAGATTGTGGAATTATCTTTGAGATACTGCGTGAAGCCAAAGGCTCAGTGACAAAACTTTAAGATGGAAACTTTAGACAAAGGTATCAATCAATGCACAAAGAAGGAATGGTAACTGAAGTGAAAATTGTAGGATCTCTAAAACGATGATTCTAAAAACACCTGTGATAGAGCAAAAGCCTAAAAAAAAAAAAGTTGCTTAAGACTGGGATAAGTATCTAATAATTATACCAGGATGTGACTTTCAGTCCCTAACTCTCTGATTGACAGTAGTGTGTATATATATACACACACGCTATATATATAAAAATATATATGCATGTGTATGTGTGTGTATATAAAAAATATATATAAGTATGTGTGTGTGTGCATTCCATCAGAGGGGATTGTTAGGGAGTATGCATTTTGTTATGTTTCCTTGTCACCCTGAACTCCCTGGGCAAAATGAGGAACAGTTAGATATTGAAGACTCTTTGGGTACAAAGGTTTGACTTATTAAAAAGGGAGAAAGGGAAGGGAATCCTCTGAATGTCAAAAAAGACTCCACTTCTTTCCAAAAGGGAAAAAAAGATTTTCAAAATTCATCTTGAGCAATGTTTAACTCACACAATTTGAACATAAAATATGCCTGTAGACCAAAATCTCCCTTTCAAAGTATGGACCTGTCCTTCAAATGTCTTTTATCTTGTGTATCTGATTCTTTCCCAGCAAAATGAGTATAAAATGCTTCAGAAAGCCCATAGCAATTGAGAACCCAGCTATGTTATTTACTGGTTTGTTAGATTATTGAAATGCTACCAAAAATACATATAAGTGACAGTGAGTTATGTCTAATTGCTCTCTTGTTTCTTGGCTGCTGGTTCCTCCCTTCTTCCACAGTCTGTTTTATGCAAAATTTCAGTCTATCTATCTGGAACACAGAGTTATGGCAGAGGCTGTAGAACTGCTTGAAATGACTAGAAATAAATAATTTCCTTGCACTACTAACCTTTGGTTGCTTTCACTGAGCATACGGTTTTATTCCACTTTCCACAGTTACACACATCACAGGACCAAGCCTACAAAGGAAATTGTTTAAAGAGTCAGTGACCAGCTCAATCAGAAAGGTGCCATATAATCCGTCAAAAGAGCACCTAAAAGGGGAGGGAAAGTACAGATTTACAATCTAACCTTGCTGCTTTTTTTTCCCTTCAAACTGCCAAGACCCATGATGTAGAAATTCATCGACAAAAGATTAAATCTAGCTCCTCTTCTCATCTCCTTTCATGTTGGTAGCAAACCTTGGTAATTTGAATAGAGGCATGATCTTCACATTAATCAGAACTTAATTCCATAAAAATGTGAGTCCTGAGGAAACCATAGAAGAGACTGCAGATTTGACCACCATGCGAGAAATAGTTAAGGAGCAGTCCCATCTTTAAATAAATTCGGTAGATAACTTTAAAGCTTTTAATAACACAGTTCCCCATTAACTGACTCTGGAGTAGCTGATCTCGTTTTAGTACTCAAAAATAAATAAGGGGGGATGAAGTGAAGGATGTTTGTATTAAATATCTCCTAGGGACCTTTTGTCTCTCCTTTTCACTTTAAAACTTCTTTCTTTCTCCAGCACCTAGTTATTTAAGATGGAATGCAATCTAGTGCAGTGGTGTGTGATTCTAAACATTTAGTTTAAACCTGGATAGACATTAAAAATTCTAGCTTTTATCAGCAATATTTCATCTTTTAAGTTTTGAAAACTTGGTCTGGAAACCTCACTGAGACAGACGTTTCCATGCTATGTTGGCACTTCAACATAAAAAAACCCCTAAACCTAGCACTCCAGAGCTTAAAAAAAAGTTTCTTTAGAACAGACAAGCATCCTCACAGTTTCTTTCTTATGTAAATAAGTATATTTGGAAACACACTAGTTTGTAAAATAGAACCACAAATAATCTCTCTTCCTCGCTGTCGTGGTTTAACCCCAGCCGGCAGCTAGGACCACGCAACCACTCGCTCAGTGCCCCCAGTTGCAATGCGGGAGAGAATCGGAAGAATAAAAGTGAGAAAAAACTCATGGGTTGAGATAAAGACAGTTTAATAGGGAAAGCAAAAGATGTGCACACAAGCAAAGCAAAACAAGGAATTCATTCCCTGCTTCCCATTGACAGGCAGGAGTTCAGCCATCTCCAGGAAAGCAGGGCTCCATCACACATAACAGTGACTTGGGAAGACAAATGCCATGACTCCGAACGTCCCCCCCCTTCCTTCTTCTTCCCCCAGCTTTATATGCTGAGCATGACGTCATATGGTCTGGAATATCCCTTTGGTCAGTTGGGGTATTATGGTTGGAGAAAACTCATAACAATTTATTGTCATTTAGACAATTATTCTATCACCTGATGACCTCTCCCCACACAGAAAGGGGAGTCGGGAAAAGCAAGGAAACATGAGGGTTGAATTATAAATAGATTTAACAGGATAAGACTAAATAATTAAAAATAATACTAAAGAACCAGTATTGATCCTGATACTAACAAAAGTTATACAAGAATTATACTCAGCGAATTATACCAGTAGGAAGCTGTGCACTTCCAGCAGCGGACAGCAAATGTTGGACACTGAGAGCGCAACGACTTCAGGAGTGTCTTGGTTCCAGCGGAGATAGGGTTAATTCTCCCCAAGACACGGGTATTCCATGCCATGTGAGCCATGCCCACCCTGAGCTGCCGGGGGAGGGGGCAGGAAGTCGCCGCTTGGAGCGGGCTGGGGAATCCTGGGTCCGGTCGCTGAGCAACGGGGAGTGGCAGTTCCGTACTCGTGTTTGTATATTCCTCTATCCATGTTATTGTTGCTGTTTTTCTTGTTCCCTCTGCTGTTCTGTTAAACTGCCTTTGTCTCAACCCAAGAGTTTTGCCTTTTTCTTCTGATCCTTCCCATATTGGGAAGACCTGAGTGAGGGGCACGTGGTCCTTTGTTGCCGTCTGAGGCCAAACCATGACAGCCCTTTTTGGCGCCCAACGTGGGGCTGTGTTTCCACCCCTGGGGCAGTCGATTCCAGGTGTACTGGATGCCCCTCCAAGTGAAGGCAAACTGTGGCCTGCACTCTGCTGCCAAAGGGATTGAGAAGAATACATTAGCCATATCAATCGTGGCATACCACTTGGCTGCCTTGGACTCCAGTTCATACTGGAGTTCTAGCATGTCCGGCACAGCAGCGCTCAGCGGTGGCGTGACTTCATTCAGGCCACGATGGTCTACAGTTAGCCTCCACTCTCCATTAGATTTTCGCACCAACCATATGGGACTGTTAAAGGGTGACCGAGTCTTGCTGATCACTCCTTGAACCTCTAGTTGAGGAATCAGCTTATGGATGGGAATCAGAGAGTCTTGGTGAGTGCGCTATTGCCGCCGATGCACCGTTGTGGTAGCAATCGGCACCTGCTGTTCTTCGACCCTCAACAACCCCACAACAGAAGAGTCCTGCGAGAGACCAGGCAAGGTAGACAACTGTTTAACTTCCTCCGTCTCCAAGGCAGCTATGCCAAAGGCCCACCGATACCCCTTTGGGTCCTTAAAATAGCCTCTCCTGAGGTAATCTATACCAAGGATGCATGGAGCCTCTGGGCCAGTCACAATGGGATGCTTTTGCCACTCATTCCCAGTTAGGCTCACTTCCGCCTCCAGTACAGTCAACTCTTGGGATCCCCCTGTGACCCCAGAAATAGAAATGGGTTCTGCCCCTCTATAGCTTGATGGTATTAGGGTGCACTGTGCTCCTGTGTCCACTAGAGCCTTATACTCCTGTGGGTCTGATGTGCCAGGCCATCGAATCCACACAGTTGGACCCGGTTGTCCCTTTCCTCCACCTGGCTGGAGGCAGGGCCCCTCTAATCCTGGTCATGGTATCCGGTACTCACTTCTTGCAGAAATGACTTGGAAGTTCCTTCAAGAGGATCAGAAGCAAGATCAGGCCTTCTGCTCTGTCTGGGGAACTGCCCACTGGAAACTGGGGCGGCACTTCTCCTGGAGGGATCCCCTTTTGTGGTTGTCCTTCCTTGCAACTCCTGTACCTAAGTCCGCAGGATCCAAGTAGGTTGTCCATCCCACTTCCTCATGTCCTCTCCATGGTCACGCAGGTAGAACCACAGGGTGCCTCGTGGTGTGTACCCTCTGTACTCTCTCTCTTGAGTGGGGAAATGGCTGCTCCTAATAGCTGAGATGCTGGCCTGCACAGGTGGGGAGTAGGACATATTCTCTTCAAGTTGCTGGACCTTCCGGGACAGTTTCTCCACAGCTGAGACAAGGGGGGGAAGAGAGGCTTTCTTCATATCGCCAGAGCCGGCCAGCCACCTCATCCACCGTTGATCCCTCTTCGCCTTTCCATTCCATTACTGCCAGTGAGTTGGCATATGACGATGGTGCACTCCGTACAAACTTCCGCCACATGGGCCTTGTGCATTGGACCTCATCAGGGTCCGTGGGTAAGTCTGCATTGTCCAAGTCATAATAAATCATCTCCCGCACGGCTAATTCTCTCAGGTACTGGATACCTCTTTCCATGGTGGTCCACTTGCTTGGGTGACATACAACATCTTCACTGAAGGGGTACCTCTCCCTCACGCCTGACAGGAGTCGTTTCCAGAGGCTGAGGGCTTGGGTCTTCTTTCCAATTGCCTTGTCAATGCCGCCTTCCCTAGACAGGGATCCCAACTGTCTGGCTTCCCTACCCTCTAATTCCAGGCTACTGGCCCCATTATTCCAACACTGAAGCAGCCAGGTGACAATGTGCTCACCTGAAAGTCGGCTAAAATGTTTTCGCATATCCCGCAGCTCACTCAAGGATAGGGATCGGGTAATTATCTCTGGTTCTGCCTCTTCCTCCTGTCCTTGTGATGGCCCTGGTTCATTGTCATCTCTTACTAAGCGAACTGATTTCTTTGTGTACTTCTTCTTGTGTATGGGGGCAACGGATACTGGCACGGGTTGGTTCCCTGGTTCAGCGGCAGTGGCTGCCACCGCGGTTGGAGTAGCTGCAGTCCCTGTCGCAGGGGCTGCAGTAGCCGCAGTGTCTGTCGCAGGGGTTGGAGTAGCCACAGTGCCTGTTGCAGGGGCTGCAGTAGCCGCAGTGTCTGTCGGTCTGGTCTCTGTCTCTTTCCCCTGAGGGTGCTGCATAATACTGAGCAGTGCCTGGTAGATACTGGCCAGGGCCCAGCACAGTGTGGTGAGTTGTGCCTCTCTAGAATAGCCACAGCATTTTCCCTTCAGATATTCTACTACTCTATCAGGGTCCTGTAATTGTTCAGGGGTGAAGTCCCAGACCACTGGAGGTGAGACGTTCTCTAGGTACCTGCCCATGTTCTCCCACATGCCATGCCACCCCTGACTGTCCAGCCTCGGAGCAGAGCTCTGGGTGGTAGTCTTAAATAGTCGTTTAACCCTAAACGAGACCTGGAACATATTCAGCAGACATAACACTAGGAAGATGCTGGTTTGAGCATCCCAAGGATATTCAAAATTCTCAAAAGCTGTCATACCTGACCCAAAGGAGAAAAGGGAGGCAAAAGAGCTGGGGAAAGTGTCCCCTCCTGTTTCCCCCATAGACTGGGTGTAATTATTAATAAATTCTGAGAGGTGGTGCCCAATGTACGGACAGGACAGCAATACCACATAAACGCCCCAAAGTAACTGTCTAACAAGTGATGTTGTCATATCATAAGCCGATATCGCACAGGACAGTAAAATGATAATCCTCATCCCTCTCCCAGAAGTAACAAATATCATCACAGGGAGTATATAAGCCATATAGGAATTTACATAACACAGCCATGAGAACAAACCAAGCAACATGGTGACCAGCGACTATTTACCTAATAAAATAAACACTTACAACAAATTTGTTTTTTCAAGCTCTAGTTGGATTCTGTCGTTATCTCAACCCTTCGAGCCCCACGTTGGGCGCCAAAAAGGACTGTCGTGGTTTGGCCTCGGATGGCAACAAAGAACCACGTGCCGCTCGCTCGGGCCTTCCCAATATGGGAAGGATCAGAAGAAAAAGGCAAAACTCTTGGGTTGAGACAAAGGCAGTTTAACAGAACAGCAGAGGGAACAAGAAAAACAGCAACAATAACATGGATAGAGGAATATACAAACACGATTACCGAACGTCCGCTCCCCGCCACTCACCGACCGGACCCGGGATGCCCCAGCCCGCTCCAAGCGGCGACTTCCTGCCCCCTCCCCCGGCAGCTCAGGGTGGGCATGGCTCACATGGCATGGAATACCTGTGTCTTGGGTAGAATTAACCCTATCCCCGCCGGAACCAGGACAGGGAGGAAGGGAAGGCCTCAGGGGTCCAGCACCGGGGCAAGGAGTTCTCTGGAGTGCCGCCATCAATGGAGAGAGAAACTATGCAGCAAACTCTCTAATTTATATCAAATGTGATGTTCATGGTATGAAATAATCTTGCTGGCCAGCCTGGGTCAAATGTCCAGGCCTCATCCCTACATCTGGCAAGGCTTGAAGACACTGAGACCTTGAATCCCACATAGCCTAGCTGGCTATAAAGTAAATATTTTCCCGAATTCAGACACTGGAGCTTTCTAAAAGTGGAGTTTTCCCCAGCATTAGAAGAGAAATTAGTCCTGTGTCACTCAACCCAGGACATGGGGTCAGCTGTCCCAGCTGTGTCCCCTCCCAACTTCTTGTGCACTGCTATCCCACTCACTGGCAGGGCGGTGTGAGGAGTAGAAGTGCCTTGGCTGCTTAGCAATAACCAAAAACACCAGTGTGCTATCGACACTATTTCCCATCCCAAATCCAAAAAATAGCAACATACCAGCTGCTAGTAAGGAAGTTAACTCTGTCCCAACTGAAACCATGATACTGCCCTTTTAAAAAAGAAAAGAAAGGTTAGAGTGAGTTCAGATAATTGCTGAGGTATTTCCAAAATAGAATACCTATGCAGAAGCTAATAATGTTGAGTTAACTTCCATGAAAGGGGAAGAGAGTTTAACACAGAATATGAATCACCATTTACTTTCTCATTTCCACTCATCGTATTTCTACAAAGGATTTTACAAAAAAGTATGTAAATCATGCTATTCACTCTACAGCATATACATTGTTATAGTCCCTAGTTAATATTCCATACTGATGTCAACAGCAAAATTTCTTTAGACTTCAATAGAACCAAGGTTCTTCTTCCAGTATGAAAGTGCCTTCTATCTATAGAATAAAAGTTCAGCAATAAAAATGGGAGGTTATGAAGTTGCTCCAGCTTAAACACTGACTACTACTGTTCTGATTTTGCTCTTGGGCAGCACAATGGTAAAAACTGAAATGAGACCAAGATGAGAGAAAGTGATATGTACGCTCTGGCAAACAGGCTACTTTTATGAGGTTTGCGCTTGTGTTTTCTCTTTCAAAAGAAGATGAAACAGAGGAAAGTGTAGGAAGGCTAAAGGTGGCTGAATAGGATGAACAGCTGCTCTTAGCTGGAAGAGAAATTCCATGTTTAAATGAACATATATGACTGTAGAAGCTGTGCACTCTAAGAGTACGTTTCTGCTCTCCTCTTGAGGCCTGAAATATTGGCATCTATTAAGGAAAGAATGAAATCTAACAGCTGTTTCTGCATAGGATGTGGTGAGGATCAGTGAAAAATGACACACTATTATATTTCTTGAGCTGTAGTTGAACAGTTGGAGAGCTCCAGCCTTATTGAACAACCATCTGTTTTTTCAGTCACTGACTTTTTTAAACTCTTGTTATAGAGGTGGTTATGCTTGTCTTAATAGGTTTAATGGGTTCTCCTTCATTCAGTTTACCCTTCAGTATAGTTTTTGGTTTTAAATGTATTCAGTCATACAGCTGTTGAACTAAACACAAAAATCTTTACTTAGTTTTCACTCAGTCACTATTTATGCAGAACTTGCATCAGTCTCAGGATCCGAGCAAAGGGGCCTCACTATGCTGAATTCCCTACCAAATCTACACTGCTCTGAGATATTTTCAGACTTTGAAAATGCCAGGAATACCTGTACAAACATGAATGTATCCATCACTGATAACCAATTATTTTCAGTTAATACACATCTGATTGATTTTCCCTGCTAGTTTCCTTCAGTGGCAACATGAGCCCTCCATAAACCCCTTTTTTCTTTCTTTTTGACTTGTTTTCATGCCTTCTTTCATGTTGCCTCCTGTGTGTGAGTGAAGTCCCACAATAATGTTGCTGTTCCCCATTTCCTTTTCTATTGGGAGTTTCATAATTTCGCAGAGTTGGAAAATAATCAAGTGGATTTTTTTTTCACCTCTAATTTTCAAGCATATCTTGTCTGTTTTGCTGGTTTTATGGCCTGTCTTGAGTAAGATGTTGGGCTAGATGATGATAATGTTCCATATCTGTAAAATCCATGCATCTGCTTATCATTTGTACAGTCAGATTTTTGTTTGTAGATGCTGCCTTGGTGAATTATGCAGAAGCTGTAAATATGCTCAAAAGATTTAGAGTTATTTCAATACTAGGCTTTCTAGATATTAGTTCAAACTGCCAATGTTATTCAATAATGGGCTATCTGTACAGTTTTTATCAAATTAAGGAATTTTATTTACTCTAGACTTGAGTGACTATAGACATTAGAGGAGGGCAGGAGGTAAAAGATCATGTTCAAATCCATAACAGAACTTCTCTAAAATCAGTGTCAACCCTATTCTCTTATTCTTTAGAGAAGTCTGTGCAAGGTGTATTTTCCATCCATGTTCTCTGGGCACCAATAGCCATCAATAGCACACAAATTTTAAAAATGGACTCCATTATCATATACTGAGTGCATGTTAATATACTCAAGCTGAGTGTATAAACTGAGTATATGCTATATATAAACTAAGTATATGTTAATATACCCAAATCAGCCTTGAAGTCTTTATGCTACATTATTTGAAGCGAATCTAAAAGATGATTTGCATTCTAAATGAAGAGAACACTTTTTCTGCCATGGTGTGGAGCTAGAAGGCAGCAGAAATTTGGACTACCTTGCAAAAATAAACAAGGATTTAGGGAAAGTATCCAAAATTAATGCGCGTGGATACTGATTAGGGAGACACAAATGTTGGGGAGGCTTTAAAAAAACAGGCCTAAGCTGTGAATAATAGACTGTGGAGTTTAGTCAAATCTTTTCCAATACCACAAACATTTGTTTTCTCTCTCTCACATGCATGTAGACTTTGTGTCAAATTAAGTCCATGATTTAATCATCAGCTTAATTGTCTTCCAAGATAAGACTTCTTGTCCCATACCTTTTATGAGACAGATATGTCTGCTGAAATGGAGAACGCTATCATGATAAAGGTAATTCTCTTCCCCTTTTGGATTATCATCACTAATAGAATTGGAAGCAAGTAAACAATTGTTCATGAAAATTATCTGGAATGACTGTAAACGAGAAGAGGACCAGATCAGTTTTTTTTCTTCCAACATCAGTATGATAGTACTGAGGAGCTCGGTGTCTTTTTACTTTTCCCTGGGAAATTACCTTCATCTGCTAATATCAGGTTTCAGGATAAAACTACTTCTTTCCAACAACAAATGCTTTTTTCTCATCAAATGCTTGGTAAAGTAAAACTGATAACCTTTGTAACTCTTCCTAGGGCATAATTCAGAACTCACTAAGGCTTATGGAAAGACTTCCAACAAACTCTGAAATTAATCTTTCACCAATTTCCTTGTAATTTTTTATGGGTTCTGTTGTCCAATGAGGTATGATCCCATCTATGCCATGACCAAAATTTGATACTTTTGACAAATTTCTTGTATAAATATGAAAAAAATACCTTATATCCTGAGACAATATGCTAACAGATGGTAACCTTTGCAGACAAACTTAATGGAAATCATACAATTACACACCTAAGAAGCTTAATTTATTAAAAAATCTGAAATGTTTAAACAGCTTGACGTGATACAGTAGACAGATGCAACAAGCAATGAACTTTCAAAGATATCTCATATATTAAATAATCCTTATTTTTTTCCCCTTGCTTCATGTTTGAGGTTCGATCATTTTAGATACTCCATCTGCTTTAAGGACCTCCTATGCAGTGTAGCTGTATTCATGTTGTCTAGGAGATGATACCAATATGAAGAAATGGGTCTTCTCTCAAAAAGCTGTGCAAGAGAAATACCTTCCCTGCATTGTCTTTGTTATTCTCAAATTTTAACATTTTAACTTACATTTTTGTTTTATTTTAGCTGGGAAATACAGATGTTTGGGAAACACCCACTTGCCTGCACTGCTTATAGAGTGGCTTTTGGAATCATCTTGGATAGATGTGTAACTACCTGAAAATAGAGTAGAAATCTGCTCTACTTTTAGGGAGCAAGACACTATAAGCACTTTTACAGGAGTATAGTTACATTGGTATGTCTTGTAATAGAGAAAATGCTTAAAATAATATCAAAATGAATGCACATTCATTTTTCCATAACTTACAGATAATTTTTGGTTTGCTAGTTATTGAAAATGTTAAAATAGATTCTGAGATTTCCTCCATTGAAAATCTGGAGCAGTCCCACCACCTACACTGCCAAAGCTGAGGCACTGTTGGTGGCATCAGATGTGCTTATAGAGTTACGGCATAATTTGATTTTCAGTGGTGCTGTAGTGAGGTAGCTGTAGATATTTTTCTTCTCTCCAGTATTAGTGCTCTCTTCTCAGTTTAGCATAATGGTTTGCTATTCCTCTCATTGCTTTTATGTGTGCTCTGTCCTTAGTTTAGCAAAACCTTTGCTATCATTCTCATTACTTTTCTGTTGCCTAACAAGACAGTTGGGTGTTTCTTCTTAAAGCAAAGAAATTGTTTTAGGTGCCCCAGACTAGTTTCATCTTTTTTGAAAAGAAAACAAAAAAGCAAGGCTGAGTGCTGACAGCTTTTGTCCACGAAGTGAGTATAGGTCTGAGTTTAGGCTGAGGATGTTCCAGGCTTAGAAAAGTACCTTAACAAATTGCACTCACCCGTGCTGGACCCTGAGTCCCTTCTTCTTGAGCTTTGGCACTGCAGAGAAAGGGTTATCAGGAAGAATGAACTAAAAGGAGCCTGACTTCGTAGCCAAGCCATAAGTGCAATCACACAGGAGGGTGAAGTACCTTTAACCTGTGACCGTTCAATAAACCTGCAAAAGTGACACCTGGAGGGGAATCCAGACCTATCTCTAGAGAGGATGGAGTCTGCAGCCCCTAACTACCCCTTCTGCCTTCTCTCTGCTCCCTGCCCCTTGGCACTTGCATTTTTGGCTACATAATGGCCCAGCACTAGCCAAAGGACAGCAGGGTTACCCTCACAGACCAGGGCTCTAGTTAGGGCACTCCCTTAAGAGGCTAGAGATGGGGGTCCAAATCCCTCAGGGGGGAGGAGGGAAATTAATCAGTCTCCCAATTCATGTCTGTAATATTTTACAGTGAATTTGATGCCATTTAGTGTATATTCTGTTTCATATAAATATTCTTACAGGACTGGGTCCCCATTTGGGCATAGGTATACTGGGTTTCCAGACCCTGCCCAGACTTCAGGGCTGACAAGATCAGATTGGCCAGGATGGTGACATCAGGAGCACATATAGTAGCAGAGCTTCAAATGCGCAAAGCTTAACTGGTGCCAGCAGACTGGGTGGAAATACAATTTGATCCTGCCCTCACTACTTATTAGAATCAACAATGGGTTGGCTCAGTTAATTACTCAATTAAACAATGGCAGTAATTCATCCTAAGTAACTGTCCTAATTCTCTCCCTGGAATCATTCACATTGTACTGAAATCATTATGGAAAATCTGAGGTATAGCTGAGAACAAGATTTAGGATTTGGCTGTTATGAGGTGATGCCAATAAGACAAATTTCTTCCTTTTCTTAAGTGGATAAAGAGATCTCATGTCAGAGGCTGGAACCATGGATCTGTCCCTGCCTTTATAAAGTATGTGGAGTCACTTTAATCACTGTTGATAGAAGTCCTATCACTCCATCCCTGTTTCCTGTCTACTTCCATATCTGCCACTGCAAATTAAAATAGTGCATTTTTGGCAATCCAATGTATTAAATAATTTTTCCTCCAGAATATTAAAAAATTACACTAACGCACTTTTAGGATATTTTTTTTCTCACCATTCAGATATCATAAGAGACAGGGTGAACTGAAGAACAAATAAATAATATAAATATAAGAAGGGATCTGGTGGTAAAATAGTAATATTGAAGTCCTTGAAAGAACACTTTGGATAGAATCTTTGTATCTACAAAGCACAATCATTAAACACTATAGAGTAAAGTGGAGAGAGAGGGTTTTTGAGCTGTGCAGTGGTATTATTTTAAAACAAATAATGGAGCTATGCAGAACACCCAGAATTAGAATGACCAAAAAAAGCATGCCCTTCCATGACCCTCATGCTGTCCTGCTTGGGGCGTTGTTTTGAAATGCCAGTGCCTTCACTGGCATTCATGACCTTTAAAAAGGAAATAGATTAGCTTTCCTTCCTACTGTAGTCCCAGTGTTGTTATCATCTCTATGGAAGCCAGAGAGATGGTCTGGTCTCCTCCCACCTCTTTGTTATCTTAAAGGGTAGCTGAGGGCCACCTTCAGCCTTGTTTCTTCAAGCCAGCCCACTGACATGCTCCCACACCATTGGCAGTTAATGTATGGGAAAGCAATTGCACCTTCTGAGTGATGTATGTGTAAAGCAACAGGTAAATACCAGGTAAAATGTGTGCATATGCTTGGAGAAGGGCAGCGGCAAAGAAGACTGTATGGCAGAATTTTCATATAAAGTCTCCAAAACAGATTAATTTTTTAATGAAAGTCTAGTTTTACTTAAACATGGGGAGTATTGTTAGCCTTCAGCAGGACCAAGATTTTGCTTTCTGTGTTTATTTTGCTTTAAATTCTTTGCTTCACACAGTTCAAAACTCAGTGAAACTGAAGGTTGCTGAAGTGGTAGGTATCATGTGTTCCAGTAAGACATGCTATATCCTACAAGAACTGAAAGAGGGTTTCATCCAGAAATTGAAAGAATTGGGAAAAACATCTCTGCTACTGACCACTTCTCTTGGTGTCCAGTTCCTTAAAATGAATTACCAGATGATGCTTTCCTAGTCATTTCGGAAAGATGAATAAATTTGGTTTCAGCTGGTGTTTGAGCAGACTTCTTCCTGAAAAAGCTGCTTGGCTGAGAAGACTAATTAATCCCTATTAACCTCTATTACTCATTTGCAATTAAGCTGTCTCAGTAGTGACTTATTCATTTCCCTCTGAACAGAAGTTCAATAGGAAACACAGCAAAAGAATTAGAGATGTCAGTGCCATTCCTAGGCCACCACTTTGTTTATCCTGTTGATACCCAAACAAGAGTAGAAAAAACTAAGAATCATGGGCAATGAGACAGAGTTAAAAATGGTTCTCGAGGCAAATTACTGGGGCATTGAGAGGAAACTACTTTTGATATGTCTGCACTATGATTAGGGAGCTCCGCTTTCCAGACCGCCACAGCATAAACTGTCTTAAAGCACTCAAACCATGCTGAACTAAAATATGTGTTTATTGTTCAGAAAAAAGATCACCTTCACATACATCTCACAGTTGCATTCAAATGAGGGTTCATTTTTTAAAATAAATGTATTTTATTTTGTTTAAAGAGCAATGTGCTTAGTTCTTCAGTTCCAGCATAAAATTGTATTTTTTGACTGATCATATGAAGTGCCTGCAAGGATGTAATTTAAGGTATCTTCCTCTCTGGCTTTGCCCTTCACCTGTGATGCCAAACTTGAATCTTCTCACTGACTGAACATCAAGAAAAAAAATGCTTTCCCTCTCTGATCCCCAAAATGCATCCTATATATAGCACTTAATTATTCTGTTAACTTCTAAGAAGTTTTTAAAATAAGCATGCTTGTTGCAACAGCTAAAGGAAATCTGAAATTTAAAACAAGTTTTATATTGCTTCTGTGATTTTGATCACTTGGAAAACAAACCTCTGTGTAAATCAACTAACAGGGAGAAATTCCTGAGATTAATTATTTTAAACTGAAACAGACTTTAAAATGCCACTTTTATGGAATTCAATAAACTAGCATACAGAGTGGGAATGGCAGATCAGACTTAGCCAAATGTCATCAACAGATAGTGGAACAGAGCCTAGAGCTACAAACAAATAAGAAATTACTTTTTGCCCCCCCCCCCCCCCCCCGAGAGAATAAACTGAACATAGTTCAAAATCTGAAATTCTGAATGTTTACCAAACCACTCTGGTACTAATCCTTTACCGTTAGTGATGCTAAAGGCTTGTTCTGGATACTAACTCAATTCAGATTTTCATCGCAAGAAAAAGGAAATCAAAAATCCATCAAACCACTGTGACTCTACTCCATGCCTAAGAATGGCCAACCAGAAATATAAAATGAAGTTTTGTAAAAAACACCTTATATATTAATATAACTCTTTTTCTCCACCCCCACCCCTGAATAACTAACTAACTAAATCATTCTATTCAGAGCTTTTTCTCTGGAAAAATGCCAAGTGCCATGTACTAAAACCTAGAAGATTTGATAGAAATTATTGCTGTGTTTTGGGAGGAATGGCAGGCAAGGCTGTGCTATGAGCAGGGGGACAATACCCAAGGATAAACTGTCTTGTGAATTCTGTTCTGACTTACCAGCCTAACCATGTTCGGTGCCTCCCACTGGATGCTTCTTCATGGATTTTTTTTCTGTGTCTAGTAGTGAACAAGCTAGTGAAAATCTTTTCTGCAGTCATTAGAGGGAATCCCAAGTCCTGACCATTTGCCTACAGAATCCAGTGACATCTGTTCAATCACATTTCTTTACCTGTGGCTTAAGCTTAGGGAGGGGAGGTCCCTTTTTGTGGGATAGGAAAAAATAAATTAATGTATTTGGGGATAAAAGACTTTAATTAGTATTTTGATTTCTCTGGCAGGAGATATGGAGGAGTCATCGATCAGCACCATTTCTCCGATGCATGTGACTGCTTCCATAGTATCTTGACAAAATGCTACCTACAGACATATAAAATGGTTCTGGAAACCTTGGTGACTTCATATTGTGAGTGGAGCATTATGCAGAAAATCTATTTGACATAACATTCATGCTGGTGCTTGAATATTATAATGAACACATCCTTGCTGTGGTGCCGCAGAAAAAAAATTATTTTCCTGCACTTTTATAAAAGGATGGGTTTAGTTTCTGGTAAACCTATGAGCACCCTGTTGTCAACTTGCTCTTCCAGGAGGTTCTCTACAGTTTTCCGTAACTCCTATCACAGGACAATAGCATTGGACTAATACAGGATGCTCTTCATGACTTCATAAATCTGCACTAGAGAACCAACCCAGCGTGGGCTGGTGCCTACCAGATGCTTCAAACAAGTTCTCCTGTTCCTTAGAAGCTGACTGATGCTCTAAAAACAGGTCATCCCTTTCCTTTTCACCTCCTGATATTGTTTTCATGACACATATATTCTAAATACTTTTAAGAAAAATTAGACAGGTAGAAAAATAACCTGCTACCTGGAAGTATTATATGAAAGGCACCCCCTTTTCAAAAAATGGTTTCAAATAATTTTATCTGGAGCTGAAACACCAAGGAGGTACTTGCTTCAGAAAGCACCTCAGAGAGAGGACTAAACCTGAAATAGTGATTTTATTCCACAATCTGTTCTTCCCCGATATCTTTAGAACGGATATCAGGAAAGGCAAGGATTTCATGGATGGACCACTCGATGGATAAGGAACTGGCTGGATGGCTGCACCCAAAGAGTTGCGGTCAATGGCTCAATGTCCACATGGAAACCAGTGATGAGTGGCGTTCCTCAGGGGTCAGTACTGGGACCAGTGTTGTTAAACATCTTTGTCAGTGACATGGACAGTGGGATTGAGTGCACCCTCAGCAAGTTTGCCAATGACACCAAGCTGTGAGGCGCAGTTGACACGCTGTAGGGAAGGGATGCCATCCAGAGGGACCTGGACAGGCTTGAGAGGTGGGCCCATGTGAACTGCATGAGGTTCAACCAGGCCAAGTGCAAGGTCCTGCACCTAGGTCATGGCAATCCCAGGCACAAATACAGGTTGGGCGGAGAATGGCTTGAGAGCAGCCCTGAGGAGAAGGACTTGGGGGTGCTGGTGGACGAGAAGCTCAGCATGACCCAGCAATGCACACTTGCAGCCCAGAAAGCCAACTGCATCCTGGGCTGCATCAAAAGAAGCGTGGCCAGCAGGTCGAGGGAGGTGATTCGGCCCCTCTGCTCCGCTCTGGTGAGACCCCACTGGGAGTATTGCGTCCAACTCTGGAGTTTTCAGCACAAGGACATGGACCTCTTGGAACGGGTCCAGAGGAGGGCCACAAAGATGATCAGAGGGCTGGAGCATCTCTCCTATGAGGACAGGCTGAGAGAGTTGGGGTTGTTCAGCCTGGAGAAGAGAAGGCTCCGGGGAAACCTCATAGCCACCTTCCAGTACCTAAAGGGGGCCTACAGGAAGGATGGGGAGGGACTCTTTATGAGGGAGTGTAATGATAGGATGAGGGGTAACAGTTTCAAACTGAAAGAGGGGAGATTTAGATTGTACATTAGGAAGAAATTCTTTACTGTGAGGGTGGTGAGACACTGGCACAGGTTGCCCAGGGAAGTTGTGGATGCCCCGTCCCTGGAGGTGTTCAAGACCAAGCTGGATGGGGCTTTGAGCAGCCTGGTCTAGTGGGAGGTGTCCTTGTCCATGGCAGGGGGGTTGGAACAAGATGATCTTTAAGGTCCCTTCCAACATGAACCATTCTATGATTCTATGATATATTTAAATTTGGTTTAAATCTAGTGTATTGGATGTTAGTAAGAGACAGAGTCATTCCAATTTACAAAGACTTTAGGAAACCTTTGGATTTTAATCATTTCTATAGGAGTAGTAGCAGATCCAGCATAGAGCTCTCCACAAAACAAAAGGTCTTTCATCGCTGTAAAAAGAGTCTAACAGTTACACTTCAACCCTGATCAGAGAAGGCTAAAGCACAAGTGGCTTTTTCACAGTTGAGGAAGAGAAAGAGGAAGACTGGAAATCATCTTTTCACTCCCAGCTGACATGCTTGTAGCTTATCAGAGCACCTGGTGTCAGAATAAGCTGCTCCCTGAAAAGGGGTAAAGCCACATGCTCCCATCCCAGAGCCGTCACACCTGCTCTTCCACCCTGGGAACACCACCCCGTGAAATTCTTTCTATGAATAGAAATTAGGTGGTTTCTCTTCTTCATCAGGCCTCCAAACAGAGGACTGCGTGGTTAATGCCTGCTTGCCATACATAAGTATTCCTTGTAGTACAGTATTATCTAATAACAACTGAAAACATATGACCCTTTTCACAGCCTTTCTTTCAGTTTCAAATCAGTTGCACCTTTCTCTAATTCGTTACAGAAAAGTGATGTTATCAATGTATGAGACTTAGTTTACCTTGTAGCTTTTTGTAATTAAAGGAACCTTCAGATTTAATGAACATTTGTGGTTTTCAGTGTTCCCAGAATTCTGGTGTTTCTAATAAGAAGCTGATAAGTTAGATGTTTTCAAGTTTACTTTTTATGAATATTGGCAAGGGAAAATAGGTTTTCAGGAAACACGCTTTTTTCTTTTAAATCAAACCAAAATTCATACACATGAATTCATGCACATCCACAAAGTAGAAGGAAAATGTGTCAGTGTTTTAGCTTTCACAATAGAAGAGGAAGGGGAGAGAAAGTAAGAATAATATTTTTTTCATCCTTATTTCAAATAATTAATATGTCTTTCTAACATATGAAGCAGGAAATAAGGACTGAAAGTAAAAAAAAAAATGCAAATATTCACATAATTTCTTCCTGTAACCTCCAGAGCGTGAAAATATTTTCTTTTAACATTTGATTACTTAGCTTAATTGCTTCCAGTGTCAGTGGAATTCTTTACAATACATTAAGCATTGTTGGTTTAGAAGGAAAATGTTATGTTTTGTTTATCAAGATCAGGGTAACACTAGTATAAAACAATTTGTTTTACAAAAATAAGTCACAAAGGTATTAAGTTTGGAAGGAACTAAAAGATTAAATAATATTTTTCATTGGATCATTAGTATTTTAGAAACAAGGCAAGAAGGACTGGTCTATGCCAGATAGATTAAAAAAAAAAAAATCAGACATCTAACATGCAGTTCAGTGCATGTTTTAAATAACCTATAAGCATTAACTTAGACCTCTTTACTGGACAAAAATCTGTATATCATCCATAAAATTCCATTGAATTTTTTACAGCAGTAGAGAGCTGCAGTCTCAGTTTCAGAATATTAGCTTTTCAGCAAGAAAGAAGATAGCCATAAGTCATCTTTTTTCAGACTTGTTTCTTTCTTTTGAAAGACTTCACATTATTTGTCTCTCTATAATTCTTTCTTCTCCAACCTGACATTCCTTCCTTTTCATTGGTCTTCTGGGATGATAAACTAGAATGGGGAAAACTACTGCATTTAAGAAGAAAATGTTCATTTGTTTTAAAAGTTGGTCTATTTTAAAAAATTGGTTGGGGTATAAAATTAGTCCATCAAACAAATGAATAATTTTACAACTATCTGTAGCAGTCCACACAACACTTGCAAAGTCTGTTTGAAGGAGCAGTTTGTTTCATTAAATCAGTTACTACTGGGGAACATTCATTAGTGCTCAGAAGCTATGTATTATTTCTCATCAACTAATAAGAGGCTACCTATCCTTACACACCTTTGCCTCACTTGTATCTTTAAACCATCAGTGCAGAAAAGCCCTATTATCTTATGCAGCATTTACTGCTTTTGTTTCTCAGGGTAATATTCTGCTGACATATCTGTGTGAGTGGTGTGGTCCATTCAGATAGACGTCTTTCTGCATCACTGAGGCTTTGCAATATCAAAGATTGGAAACAATATAAGTGCTATCTAGGGTAAACCATATTCTACCATGATTCATCCCTCTGTGCTTCTTCCATTCTGAATACTGCCTATCTATCTGGCACTACTAGAAATGGCACCTAAAAGACATACGAATATGTGTATCTGTGAGATGCACATGGTGCCTTTCAGTCCACCAGTATCTGCTCTACATCCAGGCAGTCCTAAGGGAAGGCTCTTAACGATGTGCTTGTTTGAAAGAATGAGAAAACAATAAAAACTGCTTAAAATTCAAAGATTCAAATTCTCTCCTGGTCAAAAATCTATATTATAGATTCCAAAATGTTACTGGGAATGTAATTCAGTGCTAGTATTCTGTATCCAAAACTCATATTTTCAACAGTTTTCACTATTAAAGATCCTGGTCCTCAGTATAAAAAGACACCTGACATTTACAGAAATACTTCTATCAGTTTCCGTGCTTTTCAAATCAGACCTGTTAACTTGGGATTTCCATACAACTTGTTTCCGTATCATCTTTGCCATCAATGGTGTAGTTTTGTTTTTATTTTTAAGAACAAAAGCAAAATCTGTCTATATTTTCATTATAGTTGAGAACAAATCAAATAGAAATAATGGCTTTGAATAATTCTGTGTGAACTGACTGACCTTTTACTTATGAATGCTATATACATAAATATGGCTCGTAGCAATAAGACTTTAAGCAAAATAAACAGAGCATCTCTCTTTCAATTCTTTTTTTATTCTTGGTTTATTGCTTCAATTATTTTTCTTTAATAACATTGAGGTGAATAACTGAAAACTCATTTCACAAACATTTAATTTGTGCCATAAGCTGGTAATGGATCTGTACTCAGTCTGGCCTCAGACTATACTATTCTCTGCTTATAAATATCTCAGCAATGTGGGATAAGGATAAAACACCAGCCAAAAAATATCCTCTTCCTGACTGTTGGAGAAAGATATTAGTTGTGTTACAAATTACTATTATACTAAATCATGTTACAGTTATCCTAGCAATAAAATATACAATGTGAAAACAAATAAACTCCAAATGATTGCAAAAAATGTATTATTTGAAGGAAAAATAAACCTGAAAGGTGAAATCTAAGAATGTAGTTCAAAACTCAAAGTCTGTTTTTAACCATCAAATTATTAAGCATTCCTTTAAAAATGCTCTTTCTGTGTGCTCATTGTTGAGGAATGGGTTTAAAAATAGCATTTACGGCTTTTGGCCACCTACTATGAACATATATTCTTATTTATCTATTTCTGACAGTCTCTCAGAGAAAGAATTTATCATATACGTGGTCTAAATTAATAATACATTAATGTTTAGTATCTCCAAAAACAAAATCTGTACCTAAATGCTGCAACTGGGTCTTACCCACATGGTAAACTGAACTTCTGAATTAACCATATCAAAACTTCCAGGTGACTGCAATCCAGACTAACACTCTGCAATTTGAGCAAAGTACCACAACAAATACAGAGATTAAATATTTTTGAATGTTTAGGAGACTCCTCTACTTCTCACTTGAAGTAAAAAGTGTTTTTCCAGATGTTTGACACATAACTGTCAAAATAACTGTCCAAATCATCTACTTAATTTGAATCAGTATTTCGTCATGTTAAAAAATAAACCCAGGTATCCTGAGAGAAAGATGTGGCAAGTGGTTTTCACAGCAACATCTGTAATTTTCTTGATATTAGCAGAGTATTCTTTGTGGGTTAAGTATCACCAAGTGAACCTAATAATTGGTACCAAACTAGACCGAGCTGCAACATTAAGCTACAGAGTTCAAGAAACAAGTTATTTCCACCTCCTTTGGCAGAACCCATGTGCTGCTCTTAAAGCAAAGGGAATTTCCAACTTACAGAGAAATTGGGCTGAATTTGGGGTAGATTGCTCCTTTCTATGGAAAAACTTGCAGAAAGGCACAAAATAGAAGGGGAAGAAATTCCGTTCTACTAGTTGGTTCAGCAAGGGGTGGAAGCAGAGGGCTGTCCCAGGGTGGAAGCATAGCCCAGGTGCCCTGATGGAAGTGGGAGAGGGCCAGCTCAAGCTGCCTGCCGGCTCTCTGCAATGGAGCTACTCTGTCTGGACTCCAGGCATCCTGTAGATGACCTTGCACTTCAGAGAGCCATGGCTTGAAGAAATACTGGGTCAAAAGATGACCAAGCTCTCCTTCTGCAGAAAAATGATCTGTCCTAATTCTTCCCCCCACCTCTACATTCTGCTTTTATAAAAGCACGGGGAGGGGGGGAATTTTCTCTTCCAGTATTTGAAACATACTCTTACATTCAATCATTTATTTTATGCACCACTTCTGATTGTTCTGATACATTTATGTCCAACATGAAAAATATTATTGGTATCTACAATAATGTAAATGACAAATAAACAGACAACATTTGAGTCCATCCTATGACTGATGCTAGTGGTCAACCTTGGTGTTGTTACACACTATGCAACGTGTACTTCTTTTTCTTTTTTTTTCAAGTGAGAAACTAGAACTGTCTTAGCATGTCTTAAATGTAACTTTTCCTAGACTAATTGTATACACAGATGAGTAGAGATAAACACATGTAATCATAAACACAATACCATTTGAAGGGAAAAAAAACACTAGTAATTTTTCTCCCACTATAGCACAGGTTGGTGCAGACTTCAGTAGTGGCAGATGATATATGAAATATACCAATTTGCATATGAGACAGCTTCTCTCTTTATTTGAGCAATGGCCCAGTGAAGCCTGTAATAAGATTCTGTTAGAAGTCCTATATGCAAAATTCACAGCAGATTGTGTTATGAATATTATCAGCCTCACTGGAAAACATTTTCTTGTCTGCATTGGTTAAACCGCATGCTATTAGCGCCAGTATCTAAAAACCAGGCTATAGATATCTATAGCATAAATGTACTGCTTGTCAATGCATATGGTTATTATCTTTTTATCAGTTAAATGTGTATCTGATAAATGCCTTTTCTTAATTGAAAAACATATATATTGCGCTTCTAAAGAGTTAAGCATAAAAGCATTTTTACTTAACTTACCAGTTACTGAAGCCGGAACGAGTCTTGCCTTAAAGTCTCTACCTGCTCTCATGTTGGTAATCAACAATCTCCCCTCCCCTCTGTGCAGAGATTGCAGTAAACTTAGAAAACTAGCAGGGACAGTGTTTCAAATGACTTAAGAAAGAGAACAGGAACAATAAATTTGTTCTCTTTTTTTCAGATGAGTACAGTACCTTCAGAAAGAAGGAAGGAAGGGAGGGGAGAGGAACTCAACAACTCTTTGCTTTCCTGCAAAAAATAAGGAAACAGCAGATAGCAATCTCATTTTCTCTCAAACAAAATGTTTGGAAAAATAAATATAACCAAACCAAAAGGAATTCCTCAAGTATTATATATGCATTATTGGCTTCATAAAACCTACTGTACATCTTGTTATGTGCAACTACATTAATGGAATTGAATTTCCCATGTAGTGACTAGGAATAAGACATCCATATCTTACACAAAACACTTAGCCATAAGCTCGAACAGATAATGCAGGCTTTTACTCTAGACAAGGAGCAATCATACATAGAATCATAGAATCTTCATGGTTGGAAAGGACCTTTGAGATCATCGAGTCCAACCATACACACACAAAAAAACCCCCTACAATCTCAGCCACTAGAGCATGCCCTGAAGTGCCAAATCTAGACGTTTCTTAAATACCTCTAGGGATGGTGACTCAACCACCTCCCTGGGCAGGCTGTTCCAGTGCCTGACCACTCTTTCAGGAAAGTAATTCCTCCTAATATCTAATCTAAACCTCCCCTGCCACAGCTTCAGACCATTTCCTCTGGTCCTGTCATTATTCACCTGGGAGAAGAGGCCAACACCCACCTCTCTACACCCTCCTTTCAGGTAGTTGTAGAGGGCAATGAGGTCTCCCCTCAGCCTCCTCTTCTCCAGACTAAACATGCCCAGTTCCCTCAGCCTCTCCTCATATGGCTTGGTCTCCAGACCCCTCACCAGCTTGGTAGCTCTCCTCTGGACCCGCTCCAGCACTTCAATGTCCCTCTTGTACAGAGGGGCCCAAAACTGAACACAGCACTCGAGGTGAGGCCTCACCAGTGCCGAGTACAGAGGCACGATCACTTCCCTACTCCTGCTGGCCACACTATTCCTGATACAAGCCAGAATGCTGTTGGCCTTCTTGGCCACCTGGGCACGCTGCTGGCTCATGTTAAGCTGGCAGTCGACCATCACCCCCAGGTCCTTTTCTGCTGGGCAGCTTTCTAGCCACTCTTCCCCAAGCCTGTAGCATTGCTTGGGGTTGTTGTGACCGAAACGCAGGACCCGGCACTTGGCCTCATTAAACCTCATACAATTGGCCTTGGCCCATCCATCCAACCATATGTATACACATCTGCTGTTTCCACAGTGATATAGGTAAAAAAATTCCTAAAACCCCTCTTTACTGTGATCACAAGAAAACAATAGATTGGATATTTACAGAATGTTGTCAAATGAAAAGAGGGATAGAGGGGATCACAAATATGGTAAGGACTGTAGCTTGATATTGGAGTTGCAGTAACAAGTAATTTATCTCAAAGACTTGCAATACAGAAAACATCCTGATTTATTCAAACAAAAACTATGTGCTGTTGTATTGGGTTTGCATGTGTCGTGGATGGAGTGATGCACTTCACTCGTAAAAGAGAAGCAGCAATATATTTATTGATATAAAACAGCAATTTAACAAAGTTTGATAGTAAATGTGACAGTGGTTTAACAAGATTTGATGGCAAGGTACACTTGGTTATTTACTGCACATAGGGCCGGGTCAGTCAAAACTGTCAGGGAGACCCTCCCGTTGAGTCACGAGGTTCAGAGCGAAATCTAGGTGCGGCTGGATCCAATCTTATCCCAGACTTGGTCAATGGTTTATGTCTAAAAGATTTTATGTGCACAATCACTTTAAGATATAATCTTAGTGAAGCTTTGAAGTTTAGCATGCTATTAGTCACTTACCGAGGATCTGTTGCGGCAAGGAATCTCTCAACCTCGAGGAGTAACCTTGAGAGGCGTCCCTACCCAAGGGGAAATCCTGGCGTGCAGCCCGCTGCTGTGCAGAAGAGCTTAAAGGACTCTCAGGGTGTTCAATATTTATAGGGGTAACATGATTGACTTAAAGTCATATTTGCATATCGACCACAGTACCAATACTGTGGTTAGATGGGTGTATTGATTAAGTTACCCTCTGGCTGTTGTGATGTTATCTGTCTTCCAGAAATCCACTTTGAGACAGATGTAGCCATCACAACCAGATGCACCAATCACGACCACCACAAGTGGTTGTCCTGATTCGTGGTGGAGCAGAGCCAACTTTCTGTTCAGTGAGAGAGGCTCTTGCTCACACTTGTTGCTGTGGCAACCAGGGTCAGCTGACTTGGTTGTTTACCCCATGGAGGGGTTGCACCTGTGGGGAGGAGTGGACAGATCAGGTGACCCAAACTGACCAATAGGGTATTCTATCCCATCTGCCATGCTCAGTATACAAGCTGCAGGACCAAGGGGGTCAAGTTAGATCTTCTCCAATGGTTCTCTTTCTTCAATGACTGATGTGTGAGGAGGACCTTGTTGGCTCATCTGCCTTTTGATCCTGGTCAGTGTGTTCCAGTTCCCAGTTGTCACTGAGTCCAGTGTGGAACTTCTCTAGTTGCCTGCCAGTGGCATCTCCCTGTGAGCTTGATATGGTTTTGTCTATATTTGTATATATTGTATCTATTTCATTATTATTTTATTATTAATATTTTTATTAAAGTAGTTTAGTTTTTTTCTAAACTCATAATTCTCTTTATCTCTCTTCTTCCTCTCCTTGGAGTGAGAGGTGGGGGAGAGTGTCTGTCGTCTTGTCATTGGACAACCCAGCCCAAACCACAACAGCCCAAACTTGCTTCAGCGGAGTTACAGGAGATAAAGGTCAGGTTGTGATTGGGGGGAGCACACCATCACAGCGTGGCAAGGTTTTGGTAGTGGGGGGGCTGCAGGGGTGGCTTCTGTGAGAAGCTGCTAGAAACTTCTTTTATGTCCAATAGAGCCAATGCCAGCTGGCTCCAAGATGGACCTGCTGCTGGCCAAAGCTGAGCCAATCAGAAATGGTGGTAGGGCTTCTGTGATAACATATTTAAGAAGGGGGGGACCAAAAGGTGCAACACCAGCAGCACTCAGGAGAGGAGTAAGAATATGTGAGAGAATAAGTCTGCAGGCACCCTGGCAGGATGTCCCCCTGCAGCCCATGAAGGTCCACAGTGGAGCAGATATCCACCTGCAGCCTGTGCAGGACCCCCCACTGGAGCAGGTGGCTGTGCCTGAAGGAAGCTGAGACCCCATGGAGAGCTCGCACTGGAGCAGGCTCCTGGCAGGACCTTTGGAGAGGAAACCATGCTGGAGCAAGTATGCTGGCAGAACCTGTGACCCCGTGGGGGACCTATGCTGGAGCAGTTTGTGAAGAACTGTAGTCTGTGGGAAGGACTCCAATTTTAGAAGCTTGTGGAGAACTGTCTCCCATGGGAGGAACCTCACACTGGAGCAGGAAAAGAGTGTTGAGGAGTCCCCCCACCCCGAGGAGGAAGGAGTGGCAAGAGACAATGTGTGATGAACTGACCACAACCCCCATTCCCCATCCCCCTGTGCTGCTTGGGAGGGCGGAGGTAGAGAAAACTGGAAGTAAACTTGAGCTCGGAATAAAGGGAGGGATGGGGTAAGGTGTTTTAAAATTTAGGTTTTACTTCTCCTTATCCTACTCTGATTGGAGTGGCAATAAATTAAATTAATTTTCCCAAGTTGATACTGTTTTGCCTGAGATGGTAATTGCCAAGTGATCTCCCTGTCCTTATATAGACCTGCGAGCCTTTCGTTATATTTTCTCTCCCCTGCCCAGTTGAGGAGGAGGAATGATAGAGCAGCTTTGGTGGGCACCTGGTGTCCAGCCAGGGTCAACCTGACACAACTATGCTCTAGGACAGATTTTATAATTTATTTTGTTTCTTTCTTTTCCTATTGAACATATACAGATGAAATATTCTATAAGCATCTAGGAGAAGTCTCACAATTGTTACCACTTGTTCTCATATGGGGACTTCAAGTTACCAGATGTCTGCTGGAAATATAATACAGCAGAGAGAAAACAGTCTAGGAGGTTCCTGGAGTGTGCTGAGGATAACTTCCTGACACAGCTGATGAGGGAGCCAATTAGGGAAGGCACCCTACTAGATCTGTTGTTTGCAAATAGAGAAGGACTTGTAGGGGATGTGAGGGTTAGAGGCTGTCTTGGGCACAGAGATCATGAAATGATAGAGTCTTCAATTCTTGGAGAAGCAAGGAGGGGGGTGTCGTGGTTTGGCCTCAGACGGCAACAAAGAACCACGTGTCGCTCGCTCAGCGCTTCCCGGTATGGGAAGGATCAGAAGAAAAAAGCAAAACTAACCCAGCAAGACTAACCCAGACTGTCTTCCCTAACATATTCTTCATGTGCACTACGGGGACCTTATCCCCTTCTACGGTACGTGGAAGTTTTGACTGGGCAGGGCCAGCCCGATTGGTAGATCCCCTGGTATTAACTAGCCAGGTAGCCTTTGCTAAATGTGCATCCCAATGTTTTAAGGTCCCACCACCCATTGCTCTCAGTGTAGTTTTTAACAGTCCATTGTACCGTTCTGTCTTCCCAGAGGCTGGTGCGTGACAGGGGATGTGATATACCCACTCAATGCCATGCTCTTTGGCCCAGGTGTCTATGAGGCTGTTTCGGAAATGAGTCCCATTGTCCGACTCACTTCTCTCTGGGGTACCATGTCGCCACAGGACTTGCTTTTCAAGGCCCAGGATAGTATTCCGGGCAGTGGCATGGGGCACAGGGTATGTTTCCAGCCATCCAGTGGTTGCTTCCACCATTGTGAGCACATAGCGCTTGCCTTGACGGCTTCGTGGCAGTGTGATATAATCAATCTGCCAGGCCTCCCCATATTTATATGTCAACCATCGTCCTCCATACCAAAGAGGCTTCAAACGCTTGGCTTGCTTGATTGCAGCGCATGTCTCACATTCATGGATGACCTGTGCAATAGTGTCCATGGTCAAGTCCACCCCTGGGTCACGAGCCCATCTATATGTCGCATCTCTTCCTCGATGGCCTGAGGTGTCATGGGCCCATTGAGCTATGAATAGTTCACCCTTATGTTGCCAGTCCAGATCCACCTGAGCCACTTCAATCCTAGCAGCCCGATCCACCTGCTGGTTGTTCTGATGTTCCTCCGTGGCCCGATTCTTCGGTACGTGGGCATCTACGTGGCATACTTTCACAACCAGATTCTCTATCCGGGCAGCAATATCTTGCCATAGTTCAGTAGCCCAGATGGGTTTGCCTCTGCGCTGCCAGTTGCCCTGCTTCCACTGCTGTAACCACCCCCACAGAGCATTTGCCACCATCCATGAGTCAGTGTAGAGATAAAGTACTGGCCATCTTTCTCACTCGGCGATGTCCAAAGCCAGCTGAATGGCTTTCACCTCTGCAACCTGGCTCGATTCACCTTGTCCTTCACTGGCTTCTGCAACTTGTCGTGTAGGACTCCACACAGCAGCCTTCCACTTTCGATGCTTTCCCACAATCCGGCAGGACCCATCAGTGAACAGGGCATATTTCTTCTCATTTTCTGGCAGTTTATTATATGGTGGGGCCTCTTCCGCACGCGTCACCTCCTCCTCTGGTGACATTCCAAAATCCTTGCCTTCTGGCCAGTCCATGATCACTTCCAGAATTCCTGGGTGACTGGGGTTTCCCATTCGAGTTCGCTGTGTGATCAGTGCAATCCACTTACTCCATGTAGCATCAGTTGCACGATGTGTGGTGGGGACCCTTTCTTTGAACATCCAACCCAGCACCGGCAGTCGAGGTGCTAAGAGGAGCTGTGCTTCTGTACCAACCACCTCCGAAGCAGCTCGAACCCCTTCATATGCTGCCAAGATCTCCTTTTCTGTTGGAGTGTAGCGGGCTTCGGATCCTCTGTATCCCCGACTCCAAAACCCTAGGGGTCGACCTCGGGTCTCCCCTGGTGCCTTCTGCCAGAGGCTCCAGGTAGGGCCATTCTCCCCGGCTGCGGTGTAGAGCACGTTTTTAACATCTTGTCCTGCCCGGACTGGCCCCAGGGCCACTGCATGGACTATTTCCTGTTTGATTTGTTCAAAAGCTTGTCGTTGCTCAGGACCCCATTTAAAATCCTTCTTCTTCCGGGTTACTTGATACAGAGGGCTTACAATCAGACTGTAATCTGGGATATGCATCCTCCAAAAACCCACAATGCCTACGAAAGCTTGTGTTTCCTTTTTGCTAGTTGGTGGAGACATAGCTGCTATTTTGTTGATCACATCCATTGGGATCTGGCGGCGTCCATCTTGCCATTTTATTCCTAAGAACTGGATCTCCTGCGCAGGTCCCTTGACCTTCCTTCGTTTTATGGCAAAACCAGCTTTCAGAAGGATTCAGACTATTTTATCCCCTTTCTCAAAAACTTCTTCTGCTGTGTTTCCCCATACGATGATGTCATCAATGTACTGCAGATGTTCTGGGGCTTCACCCTGTTCCAGTGCAGTCTGGATCAGTCCATGGCAAATGGTGGGGCTGTGCTTCCACCCCTGGGGCAGTCGATTCCAGGTGTACTGGATGCCCCTCCAAGTGAAAGCAAACTGTGGCCTGCACTCTGCTGCCAAAGGGATTGAGAAAAATGCATTAGCCATATCAATCGTGGCATACCACTTGGCTGCCTTGGACTCCAGTTCATGCTGGAGTTCTAGCATGTCCGGCACAGCAGCGCTCAGCGGTGGCGTGACTTCATTCAGGCCACGATAGTCTACAGTTAGCCTCCACTCTCCATTGGATTTTCACACCGGCCATATGAGACTGTTAAAGGGTGAGCGAGTCTTGCTGATCACTCCTTGAACCTCTAGTTGAGGAATCAGCTTATGGATGGGAATCAGAGAGTCTCGGTTAGTGCGATATTGCCGCCGATGCACCGTTGTGGTAGCAATCGGCACCTGCTGTTCTTCGACCCTCAACAACCCCACAACAGAAGAGTCCTCCAAGAGACCAGGCAAGGTAGACAGCTTCCTCCGTCTCCAAGGCAGCTATGCCAAAGGCCCACCGATACCCCTTTGGGTCCTTAAAATAGCCTCTCCTGAGGTAATCTATACCAAGGATGCATGGAGCCTCTGGGCCAGTCACAATGGGACGCTTTTGCCACTCATTCCCAGTTAGGCTCACTTCCGCCTCCAGTACAGTCAACTCTTGGGATCCCCCTGTGACCCCAGAAATAGAAATGGGTTCTGCCCCTCTATAGCTTGATGGTATTAGGGTGCACTGTGCTCCTGTGTCCACTAGAGGCTTATACTCCTGTGGGTCTGATGCGCCAGGCCATCGAATCCACACTGTCCAATAAACCCGGTTGTCCCTTTCCTCCACCTGGCTGGAGGCAGGGCCCCTCTAATCCTGGTCATAGTATCCGGTACTCACTTCTTGCAGAAACGACCTGGATGTTCCTTCAAGAGGATCAGAAGCAAGATCAGGCCTTATGCTCTGTCTGGGGAACTGCCTGCTGGAAACTGGGGCGGCACTTTTCCTGGAGGGATCCCCTTTTGTGGTTGTCCTTCCTTGCAACTCCTGTACCCGTGTCCGCAGGATCCAAGTAGGTTGTCCATCCCACTTCCTCATGTCCTCTCCATGGTCACGCAGGTAGAACCACAGGGTGCCTCGTGGTGTGTACCCTCTGTACTCTCTCTCTTGAGTGGGGAAATGCCTGCTCCTAATAGCTGAGATGCTGGCCCGTACAGGTGGGGAGTAGGACATATTCTCTTCAAGTTGCTGGACCTTCCGGGACAGCTTCTCCACAGTTGAGACAAGGTGGGAAGAGAGACTTTCTTCATATCACCGGAGCCGGCCAGCCACCTCATCCACCGTTGATCCCTCTTCGCCTTTCCATTACATTACTGCCAGTGAGTTGGCATATGACGATGGTGCGCTCCGTACAAACTTCCGCCACATGGGCCTTGTGCAGTGCACCTCATCAGGGTCCGTGGGTAAGTCTGTATTGTCCAAGTCATAATAAATCATCTCCCGCACGGCTACTTCTCTCAGGTACTGGATACCTCTTTCCATGGTGGTCCACTTGCTTGGTTGACATACAACATCTTCACTGAAGGGGTACCTCTCCCTCACACCTGACAGGAGTTGTTTCCAGAGGCTGAGGGCTTGGGTCTTCTTTCCAATTGCCTTGTCAATGCCGCCTTCCCTAGACAGGGATCCCAACTGTCTGGCTTCCCTACCCTCTAATTCCAGGCTACTGGCCCCATTATTCCAACACCGAAGCAGTCAGGTGACAATATGCTCACCTGAAAGTCGGTTAAAATCTCAAGGATAGGGATCGGGTAATTATCTCTGGTTCTGCCTCTTCCTCCTGTCCTTGTGATGGCCCTGGTTCATCATCATCTCTTACTAAGCGAACTGATTTCTTTGTGTACTTCTTCTTCTGTATCGGGGCAACGGATACTGGCACGGGTTGGTTCCCTGGTTCAGCGGCAGTGGCTGCCACTGGGGTTGGAGTAGCTGCAGTGGCTGCCAATGGGGTTGGAGTAGCTGCAGTCCCTGTCGCAGGGGCTGCAGTAGCTGCAGTGCCTGTCGCAGGGGCTGCAGCAGCTGCAGTGCCTGCCGCAGGGGTTGGAGTAGCCGCAGTGCCTGCCTCAGGGGCTGCAGTAGCCGCAACGCCTGCCGCAGGGGCCACAGCAGCCGCAGCACCTGCCGGTCTGGTCTCTGTCTCTTTCCCCTGAGGGTGCTGCATAACACTGAGCAGTGCCTGGTAGATACTGGCCAGGGCCCAGCACAGTGTCGTGAGTTGTGCCTCTCTGGAATAGCCACAGCATTTTCCCTTCAAATATTCTACTACTCTATCAGGGTCCTGTAATTCTTCAGGGGTGAAGTCCCAGACCACTGGAGGTGAGAAGTTCTCTAGGTACCTGCCCATGTTCTCCCACATGCCATGCCACCCCTGACTGTCCAGCCTCGGAGCAGATCTCTGGGTGGTAGTCTTAAATAGTCGTTTAACCCTAAACGAGACCTGGAACACATTCAGGAGACATAACAATAGGATCAGGCTGGTTTGAGCATCCCAAGGATATTCAAAATTCTCAAAAGCTGTGATACCTGACCCGAAGGAGAAAAGGGAGGCAAAAGAGCTGGGGAAAGTGTCCCCCCCTGTTTCCCCCATAGACTGGGTGTAATTATTAATAAATTCTGAGAGGTGGTGCCCAATGTACGGGCAGGACAGCAATACCACATAAACGCCCCAAAATAACCATCTAACAAGTGATGTTGTCATATCATAAGCTGATATCGCACAGGACAGTAAAATGATAATCCTCATCCCCCTCCCAGAAGTAACAAATATCATCAAAGGGAGTGCATAAGACACATAGGAATTTACATAACACAGCCATGAGAACAAACTAAGCAACATAGCGACCAGTGACTATTTACCTAACAAATTCGTTTTTTTTTTTTTTCAAGCTCTAGTTGGATTCTGTCGTTGTCTCAACCCTTCGAGCCCCACGTTGGGCACCAAAAAGGACTGTCATGGTTTGGCCTCAGACGGCAACAAAGAACCACGTGTCGCTCACTCGGCTCTTCCCGGTATGGGAAGGATCAGAAGAAAAAGGCAAAACTCTTGGGTTGAGACAAAGGCAGTTTAACAGAACAGCAAAGGGAACAAGAAAACAGTAACACGGACAGAGGAATATACAAACGCAATTACGGAACCGCCATTCCGGACCCGGGACGTGCCAGCCCGCTCCAAACCCAACTGCCTGCCCCCTCCCCTCCTTTTAATCTCAGGGTAGGCGTGGCTCACATGGCATGGAATACTTAACCCTGTCCCTGCCGGAACCAGGACAGGGGGTCAGCAGAACTGCCACCTTGGACTTCCAGAGGGTAGACTTTAGGCTGTTTAAGATCCTGCTTGACAGAGTCCCTTGGGAGGCAGTCCTGAAAGGCAAAGGAGTCCAGGAAGGCTGGATGCTTTTCAAGAAGGAAATCTTCAAGGCACAGGAGAAGGCCGTCCCTATGTGCGGAAAGACAAGCAAAAGGGGAAGACGACTGGCCTGGATGAACAGAGAGCTTTGTCTGGAATTCAGGAAAAAAAGAGAGTATACGGCCTTTGGAAGAAGGGGCAGGCAACTCAGGAGGGCTAGAAGTACTTTGTGAGGTTATGCAGGGAGAAAACTAGAAGGGCTAAAGCCCAAACAGAACTTAATTTGGCTTCTGATGTTAAGGACAATAAAAAATGTTTCTATAAATACATTAGCAATAAAAGGATGACTAAGGATAATCTCCATCCTTTATTAGACAGTGGCGGATACATAGTGCCCAAGGCAAAGGCTGAGATAATTAATGCTTTCTTTTCCTCAGTCTTTAGTAGCAGGACCACTTCTTCCCTGAGTACCTAGCCCCCTGAGCTAGTAGATAGGGGCAAGGAGCAGAATGAAGCCCCCATAATCCAAGGGGAAATGGTGAGGGACCTGCTCCAACACCTGGACATACCCAAGTCTACGGGGCCGGATGGGATCCACCCGAGGGTACTGAGGGAGGTGGTGGAAGTGCTCACCAAGCCACTTTCCATCATTTACCAGCAGTCCTGGCTAATCGGGGAGGTCCCACTTGAATGGAGGTTAGCAAATGTGACGCCCATCCACAAGAGGGGCTGGAAGGAGGATCCGGGGAACTACAGGCCTGTCAGTCTGACCTCGGTGCCGGGGAAGGTTATGGAACAGATCATCTTGAGTGCCATCGCGTGGCACATGAAGGACAACCAGGTGATCAGGCCCAGTCAGCATGGGTTCATGAAACGTAGGTCCTGCTTGACTAACCTGATCTCCTTCTATGACAAAGTTACTCGCTTTGTGGATGAGGGAAAGGCTGTGGATGTTGTTTACCTGGACTTTAGTAAGGCCTTTGATGCTGTTTCCTACAGCATTCTCCTGGAGAAACTGCTCATGTTTTGGATGGGTGTACTTGTCACTGGGTAAAATACCGGCTGGATGGCCAGGTCCAAAGAGTAGTGGTGAATGGAGTTAAATCCAGTTGGCAGCCAGTCACGAGTGGTGTTCCCCAGGGCTCAGTATTGGGGCTGGTTCTGTTTAATATCTTTATCAATGATCTGGATGAGGGGATTGAGTGCACCCTCAGTAAGTTTGCAGACAGCAGCAAGTTAGGTGGGAGTGTCCACCTGCTTGAGGGCAGGAGGACTCCACAGAGGGATGTGGACAGGCTGGATCGATGGGCCAAAGCCAATGGTATGAGGTTCAACAAGGCCAAGTGTCGGGTCCTGCACTGGGGTCACAACAGCCCCATGCAGCGCTACAGGCTTGGGGAAGAGTGGCTGGAAGAAAAGGACCTGGGGGTGTTGGTCGACTGCCAGCTGAATATGAGCCAGCAGTGTGCCCAGGTGGCCAAGGTGGCCAACAGCATCCTGGCCTGTATCAGGAATAGTGTGGCAAGTAGGACTAGGGAAGTGATCGTCCCCCTGTACTCGGCACTAGTGAGGCCCCACCTCAAGTACTGTGTCCAGTTTTCGGCCCCCCACTACAAGAAAGACATTGAGGTGCTGCAGCATGTCCAGAGAAGGGCACCAAAGCTGGTGAGGGGTCTGGAGAACAAGTCTTATGAGGAGCAGCTGAGGGAGCTGGGGCTGTTTAATTTTGAGAAAAGGAAGCTGAGGGGAGACCTTATCGCTCTTTACATCTACCTGAAAGGAGGTTGTAGCGAGGTGGGTGTTAGCCTCTTCTCCCAAGTAACAAGCGATAGGATGAGGGGAAACAGCCTCAAGTTGCGCCAGGTGAGGTTTAGATTGGATATTAGGAAAAATTTCTTCACCAAAAGGGTTATCAAACATTGGAACAGCTGCCCAGGGAAGTGGTTGATTCACCATCCCTGGAGGTGTTTAAAAGATGTAGTGAAAAAGATGTAACTGCTGAGGGACATGGTTTAGTGGTAACTCATCAGTGTTAAGTTAACGGTTGGACTCGATGACCTTAAAGGTCTCTTCCAACCAAAGCGATTCTATGAGTCTTTTTTTCTGGGCTGAACAGCCTCAACTCTCTCAGCATGTCTTCATAGGAGAGGTACTGGTACTCCAGCCCTCTGATCATCTTTGTGGCCCTCCTCTGGACTTCCTCCAACAGGTCCATGTCTGTCTTATGTTGGGGGCCCCAGAGCTGGACACAGTACTCCAGGTGGGGTCTCACCAGAGCAGAGCAGAGGGGCAGAATCACCTCCCTCAGCCACGCTTCTTTTGATGCAGCCTAGGATGTAGTTGGCTATCTGGACTATGAGCATGCATTGCTGGGTCATGTTGAGCTTCTCATTCACCAACACCCCCAAGTCCTTCTCCTCCTCAGGGCTGCTCTCAAGCCATTCTCTACCCAGCCTGTATTTGTGCTTGGGATTGCCGTGACCCACGTGCAGGACCTTGCACTTGGCCTGGTTGAACCTCATGCAGTTCACATGGGCCCACCTCTCAAGGCTGTCCAGGTCCCTCTGGATGGCATCCCTTCCCTCCAGCATGTTGACTGCTCCACACAGCTTGGTGTCATCGGCAAACTTGCTGAGGATGCACTCAATCCCACTGTCCAGGTCACCGACAAAGATGTTAAACAACACTGGTCCCAGTACTGACCCCTGAGGAAAGCCACACATCACTGGTTTCCACTTGGACATTGAGCCATTGACCGCAACTCTTTGATTGCAGCCATCCAGCCAATTCCTTATCTACCGAGTGGTCCACCCGTCAAATCCATGTCTCTCCAATTTAGACAAAAGGATGTCATGCAAGAAAGTGTCAAATGCTTTGCACAAGTCCAGGTCGATGATGTCAGTTGCTCTCCCCTTATCCACTGATGCTGTAATACTGTCATAGAAGGCCACCAAATTTGTCAGGCACAACCTGGTCTTCTACAATGTGCAATTCTTCATTCTCCCAGTCCCTGCCTTTGCCTTCTGTGACTTGGGCAGTGTGGTTAGAGTCATTGCCGGTGAGGACTGAGGCAATAAAGTCATTCAGTACCTCAGCCTTCTCCATATCCCAGGTGACCAGGTCTCCCGTTTCCTTCTGGAGAGGGCCTGCATTTTCCCTAGTCTTCCTTTGTCACCGACATACCTATAGAAGCTTTTCTTGTTGCCTTTGATGTCTCTGGCCAGATTTAACTCTATCAGGGCTTTAGCTTTCCTAACCTGATCCCTGGCTGCTCGGACAGTTTCTCTCTGTTCCTCCCAGGCTACCCGTCCTTGCTTCCACCCTCTGTAGGCTTCCTTTTTCTGTTTGAGTGTGTCCAGGAGCTCCTCATTCATCCATGCAGGCCTCCTGGTGTTTTTGCCTGACTTCCTCTTTGTTGGGATGCATCACTCCTGAGCTTGGAGGAGGTGGTCCTTAAATATTAGCCAGCTTTCTTGAGCCCCTCTTCCCTCCAGGGCTTTATTCCATGGTACTATACCCAGCATATCCCTTGAGAGGCCAAAGTCTGCTCTCCTGAAGTCCATGGCAGTGAGCTTGCTGTGTGCCCTCCTCACTGCCCGAAGGATCTTGAACTCCACCATTTCATGATCACTGAAGCCAAGGCTAGCCTTGAGCTTCGCATTCCTCACCAGCCCCCTCCTCCTTGTTGGTGAGAACAAGGTCCAGCATAGCACCTCTCCTCGTTGGTTTCTCCATCACTTGGAGAAGGAAGTTATTGACGCATTCCAGGAACTTCCTGGATTGGTTATGCCCTACTGTGTTGCCCTTCCAACAGATATTGGTGTGGTTGAAGTCCCCCGTGAGGACCAGGACTTGTGAATGTGAGGCTGCTCCTATCTGTCTATAGAGGGTCTCATCTGCTTGGTCTCCCTAGTTGGGTGGCCTGTAGCAGACCCCCACTGTAACATCACCTATCCCTGCCCTCCCTTTAATCCTGACCCATAAACTCTCTGTCAGCTCCTCATCCATCCCCAGGCAGAGCTCCATGCTCTCTAGCTGGTCATTGACACTGAGGATGACACCCCCTCCTCGTCTCCCCTGCCTTTCCTTCCTGAAGAGCCTGTATCCTTCCATTCCAACATTCCAGTCATAGAAGCCATCCCACCACATCACTGTGATGCCAATAAGATCATAGCCCTGCACGTGTGTGCACATCTAACTCCTCCTGTTTATTCCTCATGCTACATGTGTTTGCATAGAGGCCGCAGCGGATAATAGTCAGTGGACTGCTCAAGGCTTGGTAATCTCTCAGTGTCATCCCTGATACGAGCCCCTGGTAAGCAGCACACCCCTCTAGAGATCTGTTTCATGTGGGCACCAGTGATACCACCAGGAACAGTCTGAGGAATATCAAGGATTACAGATCCCTGGGAGCAGTGGTCAGGGTAGTTTTTTCATCCATCCTCCCTCCTTCCCCTTTTCTGACAAGTAGACCCCATCAGGCCTTAGTAGACCAGGTTTCTCAAAGCAAGTCCCATGGTCTAAGTAGCCAAACCCCTGGCTGTGGCACCAGTCCTGTAGCCATTTGTTGATTTGCCAGATTCAACTGGCCCTTTCAACCCCCTTCCCTTTGACCGGGAGGACTGATGAAAAAACTATCTGTGCCCCAGAGTCCCTGACCACTGCTTGCTTTGAGAAACCTGGTCTACTATGGCCTGATGGGTTGTTGGTGAGAGTGTGTGGTTATTTTTTCTCCCTGATGTGCTCTGCAGTATGTCAGTGGTTGTCTAAATATGACCCCTAGTGTTCAACTTGGATGGCAATAATTTAAGAAAATTAAAGCCCTTGCTAGACTTCCCTTAAGAAGAGGGCCGTCTTTTCTGGTTATCCCAATATCCTATCAAAAAAACCCCAACCCTAACCTAAATTATTCTTGTTTTTGGAGTACAAATTGTTGAAGATATGCTGTTTTCAAGGCATCAAATGTTTAAGAATCACATCCAGATTTTAGAGGTAATTGTTACAGACAGGGAATAATCTGCGTTGAAAAAAATTTATTGCAACGTTATCCCATCTGCAGAAAAAGAAAATATTAAGTAATGAAATTTATAATGGTAGAGCATCAGTAGAAGTTGTTATACACTACTATGCGTCACTTTACAAGGACAGTGATGACGACTCTATGGTACAATGGCTGATACAAGAAATGGTGAGATAGGACTTTTTATATTTGTTTCATTCCAGATGCTGCCACTACTTTTCTGGTATGCTTGTCAATAGGCCACTTCCTCCAAGCTCAGGATCGGTGCATCCCTAAGAGCAAGAAATCGGGCAAGGGACGCAGGAGAACTGCATGGTTGAGCAGGGAGCTTCTGAAAAAGCTCAAGTGGAAGAAGGAAGTTTATAATAAGTGGAAGAAGGGACTGACCACTTGGGAAGATTACAAGAATGCCGCCAGAGTACGCAGGGATGAAACGAGGAAAGCCAAGGCCTCCTTGGAATTAAACCTGGCAAGGGATGTCAAGGTCAACAGGAAGGGCTTCTTCAAGTATATTGGAAGCAAAAGGAAGACCAGAGAAGTTGTGGTCCCGCTGTTGAATGAGACAGGAGCCATGGTGACGGAGGATGCGGAGGAGGTGGAGTTACTGAATGCCTTCTTTGCTTCAGTCTTTACCGCTTGGCCCAGCCCTCAGGAGCCCCAGACATTGGGTAAAGTAACAGGGAAAGAAGAAGACTTCCCCTTGGTTGAGGAGGATCAAGTGAGGGATCAATTAGGTCAATTAGATATCCACAAGTCCATGGGTCCCGATGGGATGCACCCGAGAATGCTGAGGGAGCTGTCAGAAGTCATTGCTGGGCCGCTCTCCATCATCTTTGAAAGGTCCTGGAGAACAGGAGAGGTGCCTGAGGACTGGAGGAAAGCCAATGTCACTCCAGTCTTCAAAAAAGGCAAGAAGGAGGAGCCGGGGAACTACAGGCTGGTCAGCCTCACCTCCATCCCTGGAAAGATGATGGAACAGCTCGTTCTGTGCCTCATCTCAAAGCATGGGGAGGAAAAGAAAGCTATCGGAAGTACTCAACATGGATTCACCAAGGGGAAATCATGTCTGACTGATCTGATAGCCTTCTACGATGGCACGACTGGATGGAGAGACGAGGGGAGGGCAGTGGATGTTGTCTACCTTGACTTCAGCAAGGCGTTCGACATGGTCTCCCACAGCATCCTCATAGGGAAGCTTAGGAAGTGTGGGTTAGATGAATGGACAGTGGGGTGGATAGAAAACTGGCTGAAAGACAGAGCTCAGAGGGTTGTGATTAGGGGCACAGAGTCTAGTTGGAGGTCAGTGACGAGTGGTGTTCCCCAGGGGTCAGTACTGGCTCCAGTCCTCTTCAATATATTCATCAATGACCTGGATGAGGGGACAGAGTGCACCCTCAGCAAGTTTGCTGATGACACAAAGCTGGGAGGGGTGGCTGACACACCAGAAGGCTGTGCCGCCATTCAGTGAGACCTGGACAGGCTGGAGAGTTGGGCAGAGAGGAATCTTATGAAATTCAACAAGGGCAAGTGTAGGGTGCTGCACCTGGGGAGGAATAACCCCATGCACCAGGACAGGTTGGGGGCTGACCTGCTGGAGAGCAGCTCTGTGGAAAGAGACCTGGGAGTCCTGGTGGACAACAGGATGACCATGAGTCAGCAATGTGCCCTTGTGGCCAGGAAGGCCAATGGCATCCTGGGGTGCATCAAGAAGAGTGTGGCCAGCAGGTCAAGGGAGGTCATCCTCCCCCTCTACTCTGCCCTGGTGAGGCCCCATCTGGAGTACTGTGTCCAGTTCTGGGCTCCCTGGTTCAAGAAGGACAGGGAACTGCTGGAGAGGGGACAGCAAAGGGCTACCAAGTCAATTAGGGGACTGGAACACCTCTCCTATGAAGAAAGGCTGAGGGATTTGGGTCTTTTTAGTCTGGAAAAAGGAAGACTGAGGGGGGATCTTATCAATGCTTATAAATACTGAAAGGGTAGATGTCAGGAGGATGGGACCAGGCTCTTTTCAGTGGTGCCCAGTGACAGGACAAGAGGTAACGGGCACAAACCTGAGCATAGGAAGTTCCACCTGAACATGAGGAGGAACTTCTTTCCTTTGAGGGTGGCAGAGCACTGGAACAGGCTGCCCAGAGAGGTGGTGGAGTCTCCAACTCTGGAGACATTCAAAACCCGCCTGGACACATTCCTGTGCGACCTGCTCTAGGTGACCCTACTCTGGCAGGGGGGTTGGACTAGATGATCTCCAGAGGTCCCTTCCAACTCTATGATTCTATGAGTCTATGATTTAATCTCTCTGTTCTTTTGTTTCCTTCTTGACAAAATGCACAGACACATTTTTTTTGTTTGAGGGTTATGAGGTTTAAAAATTGTCTGTAAAGTTGTGTGAAATTTTGGATAAAAAGCAAAATAAAATTGAGTTGCCACTTGCCATTTTTAAAGTATAGGACAGGGAAGAAAGAGAATCTATGTATATTTTATTAGGTATAAGCAATCAGAGGGATGATCTGGGACTGCAATCTGCAGAAGTGTGCAAGACCATTAGGTAACACTGCAAGTTGCGTGATGTTAAGGAAGGAAGGCGAAAGGTGCAGTGCTTTATCATCCAGGCTGCAGATGTCTAACACTGGTTCTTCAAGAAAGGATGGACACAGTTAAACTACTGCTTTGTCCTTGTTTCTTTCTTCCTACTTTGATACTTGCTATATTGCCACATCTTTTTTAAAAGGACAAACAGTAATGATATAGACCAAAACAGTGGTCACTGAAAGCTTAGAGAATCAGCAGTGATAAGCTGGTTTGCAATGCTGTCCTTTGCTGATTGTTTTAAAGTATGTCAGACTGCAGATACAAACGAATGATTTATCACATCATGGTGTAAAGCAATATGTATGACATGTATTGTGTAAACACATAATACAGGGCCTCCTGCTTCCTGATTATGTTTATTAGCTCTGTGCACACAAGAATCTTGCAAACTTGACTACTTTGCTTCTTGTTCAGATATGCTCCAACAGGCTTATTTTTGCTCTCATCTGAATGCCTTAAGCATTAATGTGTATCTCTGATGTGCTCTCAAAGCTGTGTGGTTTATTTGCTTGAGGAGTGCTATTGCCAGAAAAATCACTGCCAGTTTGGCTCTGCCTTACAGATCTCATATACAGTATGCTGCTTCTTGTTATGTAAATGTTTCTTTGTGGCTGTTCAAATTTGGCCTCCCTGGTAGGAAAGCATGCGTCTCCTGGAGGCAGATATCAGATATTGGTTTTAACTTCACTGGCATATTCCTCTTAATTCTTTTGAGCCTAAAAATGGAGTGCTGTCACTTTCCATTGCTTCCATCTTACTTGCCCATGGCAGTGAGATGGGAACCAGGTCCAGACCATTACTTTGAAAACAGACTGCCTCCAAAATCTAGTAGATGTTGTAAAGGCATTCTTCTTTACTCACCTTTATAACTTTTTCCTTGATCAGTCCTGCCACAAGCAGAGAGGAAACACAGGAGCATGCACGCACTGCATATCAGGGTGAACCAGTTTGTGCTTACAGCCATAGTGAGCACAGTGTTCAAGGCTGAAGTTTCTTTTTTCAGTTAACATAACCAGTGTCCTTTCTGTCTACGGATAACTCATTCCAGGTGTACATGGTGTGGGAATTGTTTGCCTCCTTAGGGAGTGCAGCTCAAGGAACACATCTCTCAAACCGCGCTCACTGGAACCGTTGCTTGTGGCACCAGAACCAGAGCAGGGACCTGTCACCAAGGACACCATTTGTGGTAGCATCCCCTGCAAGGCAACATTGTGTTGCAGGACCAGAATTGAGAGGATTGCAAGGAAGAAAGTCCACCCTGATGATCTCTCCTGACCTGACGAAGTGCTAATATAGCCAGTGTCGGCTAACAGGTTTGTGAGCACAAAGGCTAAACGCAGGGAGTTGTAATTCGACTCAGCTTCATTTGGCCTTGATAGATTATTATCTATGCAGAGATGATTGGGGGGGAGAGCTGCAAAATGGCTTAGCCCTGGGTTGCCTGAACACTGCATCATACTAAGAACTGAAACCCGGAATGGAGCCTTGAATAATCCCTTAACAAACAAAATGCCCTGAGTCCCATTCCACCACTATTCAGTAACTTTGTGTACTAGACATAACAAAATTAGCAATACAGACTAAGGGTTCATCACACCACCAGAGATAAACATTCCAGATAGTATAATCCACTCAGGCATAATCCTGCCCACCCATCTAATCAGGAAATAAAACCCCCTAAGATTTGGGTAGAAAACTGGGGAGTCTTTTCTGATGATACAGCTGGCCTGTAGGGGATTCTTCCCTCCTTGTCCGTGATGCTGTACAAGGTAATTTCCCAGGGATTAGGAGGTCTTTCCTGAGAGAGAGGGTAAGTGATTAAGAAACATATGTATGGTATATGGCATGCTTTAAGATCGTGATTAGTGCACTCTTTTAAGGTATTAATATCTAGTGTGCTTGTGGTTTGTTTTAGTACATTCCGGGAATCACTTGTAGGTTGAAATAGTGTATCCTGTGAATTGCTTTTTAAATTGCAATCATGCATTCTCCATTGTATCCATAAAGCCTGCAATAGTGGCGTATTGGACCTGTGAGTGAAGTTCAAATAAATTGTTAGTTTAAACCTTACAGTGAAGTCTCTCTCTCTCCGTCACACCAAGAAGAGGCAAGATGTGGCTTTGGGGGAAGGCATAGTCCCACAGACAACGGGGAGGGCATTGCCACCAATAGGACACCCAAGGTTCTCTATGGAGAATGACACTACATGAAGGAGCATCATCTGCACCAGTACCAGCTCCAAGTCCAAAATCTGTCCTTATGGAGCTACGGGATTCTGGCTGGGAAGCATGACTCAGATCAAGCACTTTTAGGGAAATGCAATCAGCTGCAGAAACACAAAATTATTTGGTCAGTACAGATCCTGGCACTTTTCTGTTGAAGGGAAACCTGCCGCTGGCTTCAAAGGGAGCAGGAAAAGGCCCCCCCATCTATCTCTTGCTTTGTACAAGGATGATGAAAAACACCCAAAGCAGCAGCAAAATTAATACATTTGGAGGATATCAGCAGAATCTGCAGTTCTGTGCACTGTCTCCCAGGCAGGCCAGAAGCCAGACAGCTGGGGTTTTCTGCATGCCAAACATTCCCAAATATTGTGGAAAAATCTTCCTATCCTTTCTTTCCCAAAGCTACTTGTTTTCCAAACAGTGATTGCATGTTGGGCAACACAGTTCTGACTGCTAGGGTGTGGGTAGCCCCATTTGTGCTGCTGCTCTGCAAGGTGAAAGGAAATCTATTTTAATTCCAGAGGATAAAAATGGCAGAGCTTCAGCTTTCACCTTCTCTCAGTCCAGAATTTTTATTGAAAATGAGTGTTAAACACACTGCGGGTGTATCTGCAACTATTGCTGTGCCTTTCCAAAAGGTCCTAGTTCAGTTTTTTCTGGTAAAAGTGCTGGGTTTTTTTCTTTTCCAATTTGCTATCAAGTTTAGAGTTTGGGAAAGTTTTGAACACACCTGGGCTGCTCTTTCCTCATGTGCTGCTTACCTCTTACTTGTCTCTGTCTTTGACCAAGCGATGAGCTGTCCTGAGGTTCTAGTTTCATGTGTCACAGACAGTATGGTGTCCTGGTTCCGGTGGGGACAGGGTTAAGTATTCCATGCCATGTGAGCCACGGCCACCCTGAGATTAAGAGGAGGGGAGGGGGCAGGAAGTCGGGTTTGGAGTGGGCTGGCACGTCCCGGGTCCGGACCGGCGGGGAGCGGCGGTTCCGTAATCGCGTTTGTATATTCCTCTGTCCGTGTTATTGTTTTCTTGTTCCCTTTGCTGTTCTGTTAAACTGCCTTTGTCTCAACCCAAGAGTTTTGCCTTTTTCTTCTGATCCTTCCCGTACCAGGAAGCGCTGAGCGAGCGACACGTGGTTCTTTGTTGCCATCTGAGGCCAAACCACGACATATGGTCATAGCATCTGCATTGTGCTTACCCTTGCTAATGCCTGATAATGACAATAGTTGTGAAAGATGTTACAGTAAAGACAGGTCATGTAACATCTTATGGAAGCACTGCAAAGTCATGTTCTCTCTTTCTTCTCAAATGACTGGAAGCGCCTCTAGCATTTACCCAAAATTTTGGTTCCCCCATCTGGTGCAAATCTGATCACATAACATCTGCATCATTGGAGGGAACGTAACACTATCTGTGGGCTGTCTGAACAATTTGTCTGCCCATGGCAAATTTACTATCTGTGACAGAGGATCCCCAGCAAAGAGGGCAGTGGGGAGCAGGTTGCAGAGTAGAGAAGGTGTTTTGGCAGATAGCCCCAGTCACTGCCTCTATCTTGAAATGTCTCATGAGGATGATAGTTCTTCCAGATTGGAGGTGTCATCGAGGTCTAGTTGAACCACCCCCCGCATCAAAACCTCTGCAGTAAAGAATAAAAGATGGATCATTGTCATAGGCGACTCGCTACTGAAGGAAGTGGAAGGCCCGATACGCAGACCGGACCCACTACTGTCCTGGTTTGAGGTAAAACAGAACCAACTTTCTGTTCAGTAATTTTATTTCTTAGCTAGGCCTCTTCTAACTCTCTGAAATTAACAGTGTGTTGTGTCAAAAACGGTTCGTTCTCAGAGTGAGAAGACCAATGTTTACAGTTTGTGCCAAGGAATGGTAGGCAGAGAGGCTCTTGCTAATACTTATTGCTATAACAACCAAGGTCAGCTAATTTCATTATTTGCCCCGTTAGAGGGTCGGAAGTGGAAAAGCATAGAGGGGTCCCACCTGTAGGGAGGAGCAGACAGGACAGGTGACCCAAAGCTGACCAACAGGGTATTCCATCCCATCTGCCCCATGCTCAGTATAAAAGCTGAGGGATCAAAGGGTCAACGCTCTTTCTTCAATGGCTGATGTCCGAGGAGGACCCTGTCTGTTTGTCCACCTTTGATCCCGATCCGTGTGTTCCTGACTCCATCTGTGGAATCCAGTTCCTGTCCATTGCTGAGTCCAGCCTGGGACTTCCCCAGTGCCTGCTGGTGATGTCATCCTGGGAGCTTAATACGGTGTTGTATATACTGTATCTATTTCATTATTTTCCTTTTTATTTTATTATAAATATTTTATTAAAGTAGTTTAGTTTCTTCTGAACTCGTAAATCTCTCTTTATCTCTCCTCCTCCTCTCCGTATATGAGAGGCTGGGGGGGGAGCATCCGTCACCGGCCATTGGCCAATCTGGCCAAAACCATGACAACTACATAGGGAGTTCTGCTGCCTCCCTGGGGCCCAGGTTAATGATGTAAAGAAGAAACTTGCTTCCCTAGTATGGCCTTCAGATTATTACCCCCTTTTGATCTTTCAGGTAGGCAGCGATGAAGTAGTGAGAAGAAGTCCTAGGGCAACGAAGAGAGATTTCAGGACCTTGGGACGACTGGTCAAGGGGTCAGGAGCACAAGTTGTGTTCTCTTCTATCCCCCCAGTTGTGGGGAATGATGAGGGGGTAAATAAGAAGAGCCAGCAGATCAATGCCTGGCTCCAAGCCTGGTGCTACTGGCAGGACTTTGGGTTCTTTGACCACGCTTGATATACAAGACACCAGGCCTGCTGGTAACAGGCGGGAATATCTTATCTTGCAGGGGGAAAAGGGTCCTAGGACAAGAGTTATCAGGGCTCACTGAGAGAGCTTTAAACTAGATTAGGAGGGGGATAGGGATGTAACTGGGCTTGCCAGTGAGGTGCCTGGGTGTAGTAGCTCAGCACTTGTGGGGGAGCGTGCTAGTATTTTTGAGAACCAGAAGGCATACCACCCCTCGAGGGTGAATACACACACAACTCCCTCTCTGAAATGCTTATACACCAATGCACGCAGCATGGGGAATAAACAGGAAGAAATGGAGATCTGTGCGTGGTCGCAGGGCCATGATCTCATTGCAATTACTGAGACATGGTGGGACAGCTCACATGACTGGAATGCTGTCATGGATGGCTATGTCCTTTTCAGGAAAGGCAGGCCAGTGAGGCAAGGTGGTGGAGCTGCTCTTTATGTGAGAGAGCATCTGGAATGTATCAAGCTCTCCCTGGGGGCAGATGAAGACAGAGTTGAGAGCTTGTGGGTAAGGATTAAGGGGCAGGCTAACATGAGAGACACTGTTGTGGGTGTTTATTACAGGCCACTTGATCAGGATGGGGAAGCTGATGAGGCCTTCTACAGACAGCTGAAAGTAGCCTCGCAGTCACAGGCTTTGGTTCTTATGGGAGACTTCAGTCACCCCAATATCTGCTGGGAAGGTGTGTGAGCCGATGCAGGCAGGATGCAGGAACAACCACAAAACCATGGATGAAAGGCGAAGAACAAGTTTAATCTCAATACCTCACAGACCGGGGAATCTCTGAAGCAACACCCAGGTAGAGGCAAACAAGCAGGGACCGTGGGCACCGTGGAGTGAGAGAGAGTCCTTGTTAGCAAGAGTCCTTGGCAGCAAGAGAGTCCTTGTTAGCAAGAGCGTGCGCGGACTCCCTGTTCTTGCTGGTATTTAAAGGGTTCAAACAGACCTAGTTTTCCCACTATGCTTTGATCTTCTTCAACAACAGGCCAGGATTCTCAAGCGGCTAGATAAGGTGTCCCTGAATCCATCACAGACTTATGTCATCTAAGTGCAAGTGTTTTACTTGCAAGCACCTGAGACTGAACAACAATTAGTGTGATACATGTGTTTCCCAGCACCCCAGGTGCGAGTCGCTTGAGTGTATTTACAATCCTCCTCGCCGATCTTCCATTGCTTTCACACAGAAGGCTACACAGCCAGCCATGTACAGTCCAGGAGGATCCTCCAGTGTATAGATGACAACTTTCTGACTCAGGTGGTGGAGGAACCAACAAGGAGAGGTGAACTATGCCAGGGGAGGTTTAGACTGGATATTAGGAAAAATTTTTACACTGAAAGGGTTATTAAGCATTGGAACAGGCTGCCCAGGGAAGTGGTTGCAGCACCATCCCTGGAGGTATTTAAAAGACGGGTAGACATATTGCTTAGAGATATGGTTTAGTGATGGTTTAGTGATGGTTTTTGTCAGAGTTAGGTTGATGGTTGGACTAGATGATCTGAAAGGTCCCTTCCAACCTAGGCAATTCTATGATTCTGTGACTACTGGACCTAGTACTGACAGACAAAGAGGGACTGGTGGAGGACATGAAGGTTGGGGGCAGTCTTGGCTGTAGTGATCATGAGAAGATAGAATTCAGGATCATGGGTACTACGCACAAAGCAACAAGTAGGATTGCAACCTTGGACTTCAGGAGGGCTATCTTTGACCTCTTCAAGAAACTGCTTGGAGAGATCCTGTGGACTAGGGCTCTGGAAGGTAGGGGGGCTCAAGAGAGCTGGTTGGTATTCAAATACCGCTTTCTCCAAGCTCAGGATCGGTGCATCCCTAAGAGCAAGAAATCGGGCAAGGGACGCAGGAGAACTGCATGGTTGAGCAGGGAGCTTCTGAAAAAGCTCAAGTGGAAGAAGGAAGTTTACAGCACGTGGAAGAAGGGACTGACCACTTGGGAAGATTACAAGAATGCCGCCAGAGTACGCAGGGATGAAATGAGGAAAGCCAAGGCCTCCTTGGAATTAAACCTGGCAAGGGATGTCAAGGTCAACAAGAAGGGTTTCTTCAAGTATATTGCAGGCAAAAGGAAAACCAGAGAAAATGTGGTCCCGCTGTTGAATGAGACAGGAGCCCTGGTGACAGAGGATGCGGAGAAGGTGGAGTTACTGAATGCCTTCTTTGCTTCAGTCTTTACTGCTTGGCCCAGCCCTCAGGAGTCCCAGACTTTGGAGAAACAGGGAAAGTCTGGACAAAGGAAGACTCCCCCTTGGTTGAGGAGGATCAAGTGAGGGATCAGTTAAGTCAATTGGATATCCACAAGTCCATGGGTCCCGATGGGATGCACCCGAGAATGCTGAGGGAGCTGTCAGAAGTCATTGCTGGGCCGCTCTCCATCATCTTTGAAAGGTCCTGGAGAACAGGAGAGGTGCCTGAGGACTGGAGGAAAGCCAATGTCACTCCAGTCTTCAAAAAAGGCAAGAAGGAGGAGCCGGGGAACTACAGGCTGGTCAGCCTCACCTCCATCCCTGGAAAGATGATGGAACAGCTCGTTCTGTGCCTCATCTCAAAGCATGGGGAGGAAAAGAAAGCTATCGGAAGTACTCAACATGGATTCACCAAGGGGAAATCATGTCTGACTGATCTGATAGCCTTCTACGATGGCACGACTGGATGGAGAGACGAGGGGAGGGCAGTGGATGTTGTCTACCTTGACTTCAGCAAGGCGTTCGACATGGTCTCCCACAGCATCCTCATAGGGAAGCTTAGGAAGTGTGGGTTAGATGAATGGACAGTGGGGTGGATAGAAAACTGGCTGAAAGACAGAGCTCAGAGGGTTGTGATTAGGGGCACAGAGTCTAGTTGGAGGTCAGTGACGAGTGGTGTTCCCCAGGGGTCAGTACTGGCTCCAGTCCTCTTCAATATATTCATCAATGACCTGGATGAGGGGACAGAGTGCACCCTCAGCAAGTTTGCTGATGACACAAAGCTGGGAGGGGTGGCTGACACACCAGAAGGCTGTGCCGCCATTCAGTGAGACCTGGACAGGCTGGAGAGTTGGGCAGAAAGGAACCTTTTGAAATTCAACAAGGGCAAGTGTAGGGTGCTGCACCTGGGGAGGAATAACCCCATGCACCAGGACAGGTTGGGGGCTGACCTGCTGGAGAGCAGCTCTGTGGAAAGAGACCTGGGAGTCCTGGTGGACAACAGGATGACCATGAGTCAGCAATGTGCCCTTGTGGCCAGGAAGGCCAATGGCATCCTGGGGTGCATCAAGAAGAGTGTGGCCAGCAGGTCAAGGGAGGTCATCCTCCCCCTCTACTCTGCCCTGGTGAGGCCCCATCTGGAGTACTGTGTCCAGTTCTGGGCTCCCTGGTTCAAGAAGGACAGGGAACTGCTGGAGAGGGGACAGCAAAGGGCTACCAAGTCAATTAGGGGACTGGAACATCTCTCTTATGAAGAAAGGCTGAGGGACATGGGTCTTTTTAGTCTGGAAAAAAGAAGACTGAGGGGGGATCTTATCAATGCTTCAGGGCAGGTCAGACTGCGCTGGGGAAGGGATCTGCAGCAAAAAGGGCTGACAAAAAGCTCTTTTGGGGGCTTTTTGAAGCCGGGAAAAGACCTCTGCTTGTGCTGGGGGCTGTCAGGGAGGGCTAGTCCCTGCCCACAGAGCACAGAATGAGCAACCAGTGCTTGTGTGTGTGCCCCGGTGGGTGCCTCAGCTGGCTGCAGCTTGTACAGCAGGGCGCCGAGCCTCTGCCAGTGCACGAGGTAAGTTCAGTCCCTCTAAGTGGTCAGAGGACTAGGGCGCTCACCCCAACTGACCCTCGAGTCGCAAGGTGTCACTTGCTTGTAGAGATCTGGCCATGGTTGCTACCCGGTCGAAGGCTGCTGTTAGAAAAGCTGTGGGCACCCAGACAGAGGCCCCACGCAAACATGTGGGCGTCCAGGCCTCTGGCTGCAGAGAGTGCTGGAGCCTGGCACTTGCAATGGAGGGCAGCAGAGACAACACCTGTGTCAGATGTGAACAGGTGAATGATCTGCTCAGCCAGGTGGCTGAGCTGAAGGATGAAGTGGAGAGGTTGAGGAGTATCAGGGAATGTGAGAGAGAGATTGACTGGTGGACCCACTCCCTGAGAGAAAGGGAACAGGTTGAGGCCCCACACAAATCAGAGGACCCCCTCCCCTCTTGTCACCAGGCAGTAGGAGGGGATCTCAGAGAAGAGGGGGAATGGAAACAGGTCCCTGCTCGGGGAAGCAGGCAAATCCCCTCCCGGCCCCTCCCACCTTCCCAGTTACCCTTGCATAACAGGTATGGAGTCCTGCAGGAAGAACTGGCTGTTAGAATCATAGAATCATAGAATAATTTAGGTTGGAAGAGACCCTTGGGATCATCGAGTCCAGCCATCAACTCCACTCTACAAAGTTCTCCCTTACACCATATCCCCTAACATCACATCTAAACGAGTCTTAAACACATTCAGGGATGGTGACTCCACTACCTCCCTGGGCAGCCTATTCCAGTGTCTGACCACTCTTTCTGGGAAGAATTTTTTCCTAATGTCCAGCCTAAACCTACCCTGCTGCAGCTTGAAGCCATTCCCTCTTGTTCTATCGCTAATTACCTGTGAGAAGAGACCAGCACCAACCTCTCTACAATGTCCTTTCAAGTAGCTGTAGAGAGTGTGATGAGGTCTCCCCTCAGCCTCCTCTTCCTCAAACTAAACAGTCCCAGCTCCTTCAATCGCTCCTCATAAGATTTATTCTGCAGGCCCCTCACCAGCTTCGTTGCCCTCCTCTGCACTCGCTCCAGCACCTCGATATCTCTCTTGTATTGAGGTGCCCCAAACTGGACACGATACTCAAGGTGTGGCCTCACCAGTGCTGAGTACAGGGGGACAATCACCTCCCTCCTTCTGCTGGTCACACTATTTCTAATACAAGCCAGGATGCCGTTGGCTTTCTTGGCCACCTGGGCACACTGCTGGCTCATGTTCAGCCGCTTGTCAATTAGAACCCCCAGGTCCTTTTCTGCCGGGCAGCTCTCCAGCCACACTGCCCCAGGCCTGTAGCGATGCATGGGGTTGTTGTGGCCCAAGTGCAGGACCTGGCACTTGGCCTTGTTGAAGCACATTCCATTAGCGTTGGCCCATCGATCCAATCTATCCAAGTCTCTCTGTAGAGCCTCCCTGTCCTCATGCAGATCAACACTCCCGCTTAACTTGGTGTCACCTGCAAACTTGCTGATGATACACTCTATGTCCTTATCAAGGTCATCAATAAAGACATTAAACAGAAATGGTCCCAACACCGAGCCCTGAGGAACACCACTTGTGACCGGCCGCCAGCTGGATTTAACTCCACTGACCACCACTCTTTGGGACCGTCCATCCAGCCAGTGCTTGATCCAGCAGATCGCATGCTCATCCAGGCCATGAGCAGCCAGTTTTTCCATGAGAATTCTATGGGGGAATAGCAGCCTATGATCAAAAAACCCAAAGCCCTGCCAATAACACCAGTCCCGGAGCCACGAGTTGACCTGTTGCATCTTCCTGTTAATTTCCTCATTCATGATTGCCACTGAAGGGATAGAGGAGAACACAATTTGCATTCCTGATCCCTTAAGCAGCTGTCCCAAGGCTCTAAAATCTCTTTTAATTGATTTTGGGCTCCTTCTACCCACTTCATCACTACCCACCTGAAATACTAAAAGGGGATAATAATCAGAGGGGTTTACTAGGGCAGGAAATTTGTCCAACACATCCCTGACCCACGCCCCAGCAGACTTCCCTGTGAAGCGGATCAGGATGGCATATTGGCCCCTCTGCTCCCCTCAGTAGAGTCATCCACAACAATGACCCGTCTCCTTTTCCTTTTGGAGCCAGTTGTGATGCCGGGTCTATGGCAACTTGGTCTTTCTGACATTTCTGGCCTGGGTGTATCATCCTCCTCTCCAACGTGGGATTATGAAAGGCAGGTCCTACCTGACGAACCTGATCTCCTTCTATGACAAGATGACCCAATTATTGGACGAGGGAAAGGCTGTGGACATTGTCTACCTAGACTTTCGAAAAGCATTTGACACTGTTCCCCATAGAATTCTCATGGAAAAACTGGCTGCTCATGGCCTGGATGAGCATGCGATCTGCTGGATCAAGCACTGGCTGGATGGACGGTCCCAAAGAGTGGTGGTCAGTGGAGTTAAATCCAGCTGGCGGCCGGTCACAAGTGGTGTTCCTCAGGGCTCGGTGTTGGGACCATTTCTGTTTAATGTCTTTATTGATGACCTTGATAAGGACATAGAGTGTATCATCAGCAAGTTTGCAGGTGACACCAAGTTAAGCGGGAGTGTTGATCTGCATGAGGACAGGGAGGCTCTACAGAGAGACTTGGATAGATTGGATCGATGGGCCAACGCTAATGGAATGTGCTTCAACAAGGCCAAGTGCCAGGTCCTGCACTTGGGCCACAACAACCCCATGCATCGCTACAGGCCTGGGGCAGTGTGGCTGGAGAGCTGCCCGGCAGAAAAGGACCTGGGGGTTCTAATTGACAAGCGGCTGAACATGAGCCAGCAGTGTGCCCAGGTGGCCAAGAAAGCCAACGGCATCCTGGCTTGTATTAGAAATAGTGTGACCAGCAGAAGGAGGGAGGTGATTGTCCCCCTGTACTCAGCACTGGTGAGGCCACACCTTGAGTATCGTGTCCAGTTTGGGGCACCTCAATACAAGAGAGATATCGAGGTGCTGGAGCGAGTGCAGAGGAGGGCAACGAAGCTGGTGAGGGGCCTGCAGAATAAATCTTATGAGGAGCGATTGAAGGAGCTGGGACTGTTTAGTTTGAGGAAGAGGAGGCTGAGGGGAGACCTCATCACTCTCTACAGCTACTTGAAAGGACATTGTAGAGAGGTTGGTGCTGGTCTCTTCTCACAGGTAATTAGCGATAGAACAGGAGGGAATGGCTTCAAGCTGCAGCAGGGTAGGTTTAGGCTGGACATCATTAGGAAAAAATTCTTCCCAGAAAGAGTGGTCAGACACTGGAATAGGCTGCCCAGGGAGGTGGTGGAGTCTCCATCTCTGGAGACATTCAAAACCCACCTGGATGCATTCTTGTGCATCCTGTTTTAGGTGACCCTGCTCTGGCAGGGGGGTTGGACTAGATGATCTCCAGAGGTCCCTTCCAATCCCTATCATTTTGTGATCTGTGATATGTGCCTTTTTTAGAGACTCGCGCTAAGCCCATAAGAAATAGCATGGAGGCAGAATAGCCATTTTATTGTGGCATTCTTCCCTCGCTGAAAAGCAAGTGATTTCTCCAGACAGACTGCTGCTGGTACTTGAACTACCTCGGGTATTTGTGCAGGAATAATATAATAAAATCAGAAAACCTGTTTGTTATTGTTTTACTGGTGACAGAGCCAAGATATGACTGTGCTTTGCGCCCAGTATAATATCCACTTTCACAAGAAAAAAACAGTGACCATAAACACCAACAAATGGAAAGGCTCAGTTCATGCATTAGTTTTTGAGGACTGGAGATATATTTTCTGCTATAGACTGACCAATTTAATGTTTAGAGGCAGACAGAACAGAATAATCTCTATTTAAGATATGCATGAACTTCTTTTAAAAGGTTTGCTTTGGCATTGGTTTTTTTGTTTGTTTGCTTGCTTTGATGCTGTAGTGCTTTCACACTTAGAGGTTGTAATACAACTTCTAAAATCTGCACTTTGGCTCTGGAATTAGAAGAAGGAAAAAATCATTTGAATGGAGGAATTTGTTATTTCAAGTTTGATCAAAAGGCTCCTCATGTAAATTCAGCTGTGCTGCCTTATACCAGAAGAATATTTGGCCCAACAACTTAGTATAACATCACAGATGGCATATTATCTATGATTTGACAGTAGCTTGTGTGTAAGGGATAATAGAGGATGGTCCGAGTGAGATACAACGGAAAATTACTCGTTGAACCAAACCCAGTATATGTGCCGAGAAAAGGAACTCAGTACTGTTGCTGCAAAAACTATGTGCGTATCCATGAGAACCTGACCTTCGAAGAAGAAAACAATAAGAAGGGAGTGCAACAATGTGGTCGCATATCAGAAAGCTGCCGTTAGCAAAGCTGGATCATGAGTCTGGTGAGGCTGGCCACGCATGCAGCAACTCTAGTCTGTACTTTTCCACTCAATCTGGGGCAGGATATAAGGGGGCTGTCTCGGGCGGAGAGGGAGAGACATGAGCGCACTTTGAAGATACAGGGGACGCCCTGAAAGCACTGTGCCTACCTCCCTCTGCCGTACCGATGTGGCTCCTTGTTATCCTGCTGCTCGGCGGTGCTACTACGGTCTACGTGTTGGTAAGACTCTCTGAAGTAACTTTTGGGACATTTGGGAACTGCTTAGCAAGGCTTCACAATAAAGCTGAGTACCTTTTTCACTGTAAGCAAGGTTTCACAATAAAGCTGAGTTAACTTTTTTTCTTTGTGTGAGCCCTGGTTTGTACGTTGGAATCTTTAAAAAAGAACCCGTTACATCTTGGAATTCCATTACGGTGTGAACCACAGTTCATTAAATAAGACATAAACCCTATATTTTTCTCAAGTTCCAGAAAAATGAAAAGATTAATTCAGAAAATAATGACTACGAAGTGGTTATTCTCAGCATTAATAATAATAAAAAAGATTTGTGCAGTCCCCTAAGAAAAGCTTCTGTATGTCTTTCTGCTAGAGGCTGATGGTGCAGATGAAACAATGTCACAGAGTAGGATTTCATTGAGTGATATAAATGAGAAAGACATGTTATTAGAGCAGCATTGCATTCAGTTAGAAGGGAAAGTTCAGTGTAATGTTTTCCATTAAACAAGACTGTACATTTCACAAACAATGTCAAACTCCATTGGCATACATTACTCCATGTCTCCTTATAATGTACAGTCTGGCAACAGGCCAAATGCAGATCTTAGGAGTCTGAGGACTTAGTGGTAAAGCCATTTTCTGACATAGTGTCTGAGCCCAGCTGGTATCTTGAGATGTAAAAGTGTTGAAGACTAATGCAACCTAACTCCATGGTGGGACTGCAGAAAACAGGGACCAGGCAGCAGGAATTCAAATGGAGATTGGGACCCACTCCCATAGTCTTTTGCTATCTTTCATTCAAATCTAACATGCCACCTTGTTACTAATTTCCCCCTCTTCCACAGCGTAAGTATGGCGACACACTATAGACAAGGAAAAGAACTGGGAAAATGCAGGAAGGGAGCTCAGGTGGTTGGTTGTTGTGGTTTAGGCTGGGCTGGCCACTAAAATGAATGACAGATGTTCTCTTTAACCTCTCTCTCTCCCCCTTCCCATAAGAGAAGGGAGAGAAAATAAGGAAGAGGCTTATGGGTTGAAAAGAAAACTAAAACTACTTTAATGAAATATTAATAATAAAAAGAAAAGATAATATCAATAAGAAAATAATGAAATATATACAACATATACAAAACCAGTATCGAGCTCCCAGGATGACAATCACGTCACTGCCAGGCACTGTGAAAGCCCCACACTGGACTCAGTGAGGGACGGGAGCTGAACTCAGAAACTAGATTCAGGAATGCACAAATCGGGATCAAAGGCAGATGAACAGACAGGGTCCTCCTCAGATGCCAGCCGTTGAAGAAAGAGGGCTGACCCCTTTGATCCCTCAGCTTTTATACTGAGCATGGGGCAGATGGGATGGAATACCCTGTTGGTCAGTTTGGGGTCACCTGTCCTGTCCGCTCCTCCCTGCAGGTGCGACCTCTCTACGTTTTTCTGCTTCTGACCCTCCAATGGGGCAAAAAACAAAGTTGTCTGACCTTGGCTGTTATAGCAAAGCAGGAGCCTCTCTGCCTACCATTCCTTGGTATTCACTATAAACATCAGGTCTTATCCCTCCCACTGTCTGAAAAAGATGCTGTTAATTTCAGTCAGTTAGAAGAGGCTTTACTAAAAAGTAAAATTACTGAAAAGAAAATTTGTTCTGTTTTACCTCAAATCAGGACATCTGGCTTAAACAAGGAAGAGAAGAAGGAACTGGCTTTAAAAAAAACATTTCTATTCTGATTGTCCCAATTATAGTTTTTAAAACATCAGGCATTGATCCCCTAATGCAAATAATTAGATATATAAATTGTCAATAGTTTTTATAGTTACACTAATTATGTATTACATATTATGTATTACAGAAATTATGTATTAATATATCATGATCAAATTTTTAAGGTATTTATTGTCCAAACATGCAAATAGATACCTAATTTCTTTACCATTTTCAAAAGTACTAAAGACAGCAGTTTACATATTCACATGTCTATGCAAGTGCAGTGATACAAACTCTGTTTATGTAAATAATTCCAGGTATAGTGGTTTGAGCCTGTGTAATATTGTTGAAAAAAAATATAGACCAAGGTAAGACAAAGGTCATGCTGCTAAGGGGAGGCACCAAGAAAAAAGCTTGCTCTTGAAGTCCTGCTGTTTTGAGTGGGGTTTTTTTCTTTAGAATTTTTCAGACAACAGAAAGACAAGTGAAGTTACTGGAGCAGAAAATAAACAAGAAATAGAAAGGATAAAAAAGTACCACAATTTATCCTGAAAGGAGATAATAAATATATTTCTGTTTCATGTGAAAGTCAAAGCTCATGGGCAAAGAACTTAATCTATCCAAGAAAGTTTTAGAAAGTTTTAAAAAGTTTTATGGGAATGTGTAGGTATGCATCTCCATGAATACACAGACACACATGCATATAATTTACACATAGAAGCTATTTCATGTAACAAGATGTAACTTAATCTGTTTATCTTGATGAGATAATGTGGCATGGTAGACGGGCTCATAGAAAATAATTTGGAAGAATTGGCTTCTCATTCCTGGCCCCGCTACAAGGCATTTCAGAAGTCATTGTGTTTTCTTCTTACTCTTTGTTTTCTATTTAGAAAATAATGTAAATCATAAACTCTTGAAACTTTGCTGCATATCTTTGTAATTCTTTACTTGGTGGGATCCCAAACTAGTTGAAATCTGTTGGTATCCTGGTTTGGGGTGGAGCAGAGCCAACTTTCTATTCAGTGAGAGAGACTCTTGCTTATACTTGTTGCTGTGGCAACCAGGGTCAGCTGACATGGGTGTTTACCCTGTGGAGGGGTTGCACCTGTGGGGAGGAGTGGACAGGTCAGGTGACCCAAACTGACCAATCGGGTGTTCCATCCCATCTGCCTGCTCAGTATAAAAGCTGAGGGACTGAAAGGTTAGTAGTTTTGTTGATGGTGGAGGAGGAGTGGTTTTTGTCTTTGCATCCTTGGGCCTGATCTGTGTTTTCCTGAGTTCAATTCCCATCTGTCACTAAGTCTAGTCTGAGTCTTTGCTAGTGCCTGCTGGTGACATCTTCATGGGAACTTGATATGGTTTTATATATATTGTGTTGTTTTCATTATGTCCTTTTTATTTTATTATTAATGTTTCATTAAAGTAGTTCAGTTCTTTCTAAACTCATAGCTCTCTCTGTCTCCTCTTCTCCTTGGAGTGAGAGGTGGGGGAAGTCATCTGTTGTCTTGTCATTGGCCAATCTGGCCCAAACCATGACACTTGGCTTTGATGTAACAACAACAGAAAAACTCATTATACAATTTTCATAAATGCTGTACGTTTTCAATGGCTAAATATCACACTTCCTGGGATGCTTTGCAGATGAGCTGTGGTATACTACCCCAATTTAACCTTATGTCAAATTACAAATCGTTGGAGAATGCTCTGGTCCCATGAAAGGTTTGTCCAGATGATCTTTCAAGGTCCCTTCCAACCTGGGCTATTCTATGATTTATGAAAGGAGATTTGGCCCACTATATGGTAAAATGAATGCAAAGTTTGAATCAGCTGGCCAAGCTCATCCCTCAAGTGGATGGATTTCAGTGGAGCTGTAGAACAAGTAATTTGGTTGATTGCCTTTTGATCTAATGTTTGTTACTTTGTTTTACAAAATGTTCAGTGGAACTAACGAGAGTTGTACAGAATAATGTATTGCTTAGAGCAACAATGGGAAACAGAATGGAGGTCATCATACCAGGTGAAATATTTAACAAAACACAACTTATCAGTGGTATTTCTCACACTGAGGTTAATAAGTATAGTGATAATGGTAAAACTGAAATCCTGACAAAGTTGTGCAACTTGGACATTTCATTCTTTAATAATGAAGAATATTGTCTTTTAAAGTGCTTATTGCCCCTCAACAAGAGGCTTGGAGTGCTAAATGAGACAGATTAAAATGAAGACTCGGTAAAAAGGAACCAAATAAAATTAGCTGTTGGAATAAGGGGAAAATAAGACAATAAGAAAAATTCTTCTGTGCCTGGATGTTACACACTGAGTCCAAATTGAGATAAAGGTGGTAAATCCTTTATCGCTCTCATGTAGCATCCTGGAAATCCTGAGTAGTTGGCAAAAAGCACTATAAAGGAGATGTTCAATACTTTCAAAAACAGGCTGTTTAAAAACAAAATCCAAATGTGTAACTTAGTAACTCTACAAACTAATTGCCTTCTTTTCCAGATGCACTGAAAATTACGACAAACTTTCAAAACAGTTAGCAGCTATGATAGTTTGAAAAATATTCATAAGCTTCAGCGAAGGTATTTTCATCAGCAAAGGTATCTTCATCAGTGATGTCATTACATTAGAATCATAGAATCGCCTAGGTTGGAAGGGACCCTTCAGATCGTCTAGTCCAACCATCAACCTAACGCTGGCAAAAATCATCACTAAACCATATCTCTAAGCGCCACGTCTGCCTGTCTTTTAAATACCTCCAGGGATGGTGCCTCAACCACTTCCCTGGGCAGCTGTTCCAATGCTTAATAACCCTTTCTGTGCAAAAACTTTTCCTAATATCCAGTCTAAACCTCCCCTGGCGCAAGTTGAGGCCATTTCCTCTTGTCCTACTGCCTGTTACTTGGGAGAAGAGACTGACCCCCACCTCTCTACAACCTCCTTTCAGGTAGTTGCAGAGAGCGATGAGGTCTCCCCCAGGTCTCCTTTTCTCCAGGCTAAACAGCCCCAGTTCCCTCAGTCACTCCTCATAAAACTTGTTCTCCAGACCCCTCACCAGCTTTGGTGCCTTTCTCTGGACCCGCTCCAGCACCTCAATGTCGTTTTTGAGGTGAAGGGCCCAAAACTGGACACAGTACTTGAGGTGGGACCTCACCACTGCAGAGTACAGGGGGACGATCACTTCCCTAGTCCTACTTGCCACACTGTTCCTGATACAGGCCAGGATGGTGTTGGCCTTCTTGGCCACCTGGGCACACTGCTGGGCACAGGTCCTTTTCTGCCAGGCAGCTCTCCAGCCACTCTTCCCCAAGCTTGTAGCTCTGCATGGGGTTGTTGTAACCCAAGTGCAGGACCCGTCCCTTGGCCTTGTTGAACCTCATACTGTTGGCCTCAGCCCATTGATCCAGCCTGTCCAGATCCCCCTGCAAAGCCTTTCTACCCTCAAGCAGGTCGACACTCCCACCTAGTTTGGTGTCATCTGCAAACTTACTGAGGGTGCACCCAGTCCCCTCATCCAGATCATTGATAAAGATATTAAAGAGAACCGGCCCCAATACTGAGCCCTGGGGAACACCACTCGTGACTGGCTGCCAACTGGATTTAACTCCGTTCACCACCACTCTCTGGGCCCAGCCATCCAGACAGTTTTTAACCCAGCGTAGAGTACTCCAAGCCATGGGCAGCCAGTTTCTCCAGGAGGATGCTGTGGGAAACCGTGACAAAGGCCTTATTAAAGTCTAGGTAGACAACATCCACAGCCTTTCCCTCATCCACCAAGTGGGTCACCTTGTCATAGAAGGAGATCAGGTTAGTCAAGCAGGACCTGCCTTTCATGAACCCAGGCTGACTGGGCCTGATCACCTGGTTGTCCTTCATGTGCCGCATAATGGCACTCAGGATGATCTGTTCCATGACCTTCCCAGGCACCGAGGTCAGACTGACAGGCCTGTAGTTCCCCGGAACCTCCTTCTGGCCCTTCTTGTGGATGGGCATCACATTTGCTAGACGCCAGTCAACTGGGACCTCCCCAATTAGCCAGGACTGCTGGTAAATGATGGAAAGTGGCTCTGTGAGCACTTCCACCAGCTCCCTCAGTACCCTCAGGTGGATCCCATCTGGCCCCATAGACTTGGGTATGTCCAGGTGTTGGAGCAGGTCCCTCACCATTTCCCCTTGGATTATGGGGGCTTCATTCTGCTCCCCGCCCCTGTCTACTAGCTCAGGGGTCTGGGTACTCGGGGAACAACTGATTCTACTACTAAAGGCTGAGGCAAAGGCGGCATTAAGTATCTCAGCCTTCTCCTCATCCTTTGTCACCATGTTACCGCCTTCATCCGATAAAGGATGGAGAGTCTCCCGAGTCCTCCTTTTGTTACTAATATATTTATAGAAACTTTTTTTATTGTTCTTAACAACTAAAGCCAGGTTAAGTTCTAGTTGGGCTTTGGTCCTTCTCATTTTCTCCCTACATAGCCTTACAACATCTTTGCAGCCTTCCTGAGTGGCCTGCCCTTTTTCCCAAAGGCCATAAACTCTCCTTTTTTCCCTGAGTTGCATCCATATCTCTCTGTGCAGCCAGGCCGGTCTTTTCCCCTGATGGCTCATTTTTCGGCACATGGGGACGACCTGCTCCTGCACTTTTAAGACTTTCTTCTTGAAAAACATCCAGCCTTCCTGGACTCCTTTGCCTTTCAGGAGTGCCTCCCAAGGGACTCTGTCAAGCAGGATCCTAAACAGGCCAATGTCTGACCTCCAGAAGTCCGTGGTGGCACTTCTGCTGACTCCCCTCCTTGCTTCTCCGAGAATCGAAAGCTCTATCATTTCATTATCTGTGCCCAAGATGGCCTCCAACTGTCACATCACCCACAAGTCCTTCTCTGTTTACAAACAGCAGGTCCAGCAGGGCTCCTTCCCTAGTTGGCTCCCTCACCAGCTGTGTCAGGAAGTTATCCTCAACACACTCCAGGAACCTCCTAGACTGTTCCCTCTCAGCTGTATTGTGTTCCCAGCTGATATCTGGTAGGTTGAAGTCTCCCACCAGGACAAGGGCCAGTGATCTTGAGATTTCTCCCAGCTGCTTGTAGAATATTTCATCAGGTTTAACATGTTATCTCCAAATCAGACAGGATTTAAGCAGTTTGTGTTTGCATTGTCTCTTTGCATAGGTTTTCCCTATGAGAAAAAAATGTACTTCACAAAATATTTAATACAGCTTCAGTTTATGGTTTTATGATTTGTGTGGCTGATTGGAAAGCTGAGAACTCCAGACTTCCTCAGAGAGAAATGCATTTTCACAGACCATGCCGATGACTAAATTTTCAGAAGAAAGAAGAGGGAACATTGGAGAAATTGTCACATATGTTGTTTCTAATGTGAGGCCTCTCTTGTATCCCCTCTCTACTGTTATTAGTCAAAAGGAAAGATTATCATCACTGCACCTAACAGCTTGACACGCTATTCCTTCATCTTCGTGGCTTATTACCATACCTGACTGCAGACATCAGGAGAGAAAGATCTAACTTGCCACACACAATCCATTGCACGTACTGCCTCTATGTTACTTAGTAAGGTACATTTGTTTCATTCAAAATTTTAAATAATGCAGGACATAAGGCTGTCTGCTTGTGAAGACCACAACAGGGTTGAGAGCAGCCTCTGTCTGCAGAACCCCCAGGTCATTGCAAGCTGGGATCTGGTCAGGGCTCTGGCCTCCAACCAGGACACTGCATGTGTACTGGTGCCCAAATGAGGAGGATTTTTCTATATTTCTACACTTTTGCATGGTGCCACAGAGCATAGCTTCCCACCAGGATGCTGCTCCAGTTGGTTTGATTCTGTGAGGGTTATTCCCCAGAAGCTCTGAACTGCAAGATGTGCCTTCCCTGGGGGGAAGTTTTTCTCTTCATTATTGCTGTTATAGTACTATAACATAACTTTAATGTGTATCTATCATATGCCATAAGGAAGATCTCAAACCAATTATAATTACATTATTGGTCTGCTTCAAGAGAAATTGAACGTGTTCTACTATTAGAGGTCATTTAATATTTTCCTCTGCTCTCAAAATTTGTCTCACTGATTCTTTCTATTATGTTCCTGGACAGTTCATAAAATAGTACCACTGCAAATGGTACCCATCAGTGGTCTCCACTTGGACATCAAGCCGTTGACCACAACCCTTTGAGTGCGGCCATCTGGCCAATTCCTTCCCATCAAGTGATCCATCCATCAAATCCATGTCTCTCCAATTTGGAGACCAGGATGTCATGCGGGACAGTGTCAAACGCTTTCCATAAGTCCAGGTAGATGATGTCAGTTGCTCTCCCCTTATCTACAAACACTGTAACCCCGTCGTAGGCAGCCACCAAATTTGTCAGGCATGACTTGTCCTTGGTGAAGCCATGTTGGCTGTCACCAATCACCTCCTTATTTTCCATGTGCCTTAGCAGAGTTTCCAGGAGGATCTGCTCCATGATCTTGCCAGGCACAGAGGGGAGACTGACCGGTCTGTAGTTCCCTGGGTCTTCCTTTTTTCCCTTTTTGAAAATGGGGGTTATGTTTCCCCTTTTCCAGTCAGTGGGAACTTCACCAGACTGCCAGGACTTTTCAAATATGATGGAAAGCGGCTTAGCAACTTCATCCGCCAGCTCCCTCAGGACCCACGGATGGATTTCATCAGGTCCCATGGACTTGTGTAAATTAAGTTTGCTTAGATGGTCTCGAACCTGATCTTCTCCTACAGTGGGCAGTTCTTCATTCTCATAGACCCTGTTTTTGCATTCTGCAACTTGGGTGGTATGGTCAGAGCCCTTGCCGGTGAAGACCGAGGCAAAAAAGTCATTCAGCACCTCAGCCTTCTCCATATCCTGGGTGACCGGGTCTCCTGTTTCCTTCCGGAGAGGGCCCACACCTTCCCTAGTCTTCCTTTTATCTCTGACATACTTATAGAAGTTTTTCTTGTTGTTCCTTGCCAGATTTCATTCTATGTGGGCTTTAGCTTGTCTAATCTGGTTCCTGGCCACTCGGACAGTTTCTCTGTATTCCACCCAGTCAACCCGTCCTTGCTTCCACCCTCTGTAGGCCTCCCTTTTTGCTTTTGACCTTGTCCAGGAGTTCCCTGTTCATCCATGCAGGCCTCCTGGCATTTTTGCCTGACTACTTCTTTCTTGGGATGCATCGCTCCTGAGCTTGGAGGAGGTGATCCTTGAATACTAACCAGCTCTCTTGGGCCCCTCTCCCCTCCAGTACTTTTTCCCATGTTACCCTGCCAAGCAGGTCCCTCAAGAGGCCAAAGTCTGCTCTCCTGAAGTCCAGGGTAGTGAGCTTGCTGCACACCTTTCACACTGTCCAAAGGATCTTGAATTCCACCATTTCATGATCACTGTAGCCAAGGCTACCCTTGAGCTTAACACTCACCACGAGCCCCTCCTTGTTGGTAAGGACAAGGCCCAGCATAGTTCCTCTCCTCGTTGACTCCTCTACCATGTGGAGAAGAAAGTTGTCATCGACATATTCCAAGAACTTCCTGGATTTCTTGTCCCTCCAACAGATATTGGTGTGGTTGAAGTCCCCCATGAGGACCAGGGTCTGTGAATGCGATGCTGCTCCTATCTGTCTATAGACAGCCTCATCTGCTCCATCATCCTCGTCAGGTGGCCTGTAGCAGACCCCTACTGTAATGTCACCTTCCCCTGCATTCCCTTTAATCTTGACCCATAATCTCTCCATTGACTCTTCATCCATCCCCAGGTGGAGCTCCATGCACTCCAGCTGTTCATTGACATAGAGGGCAACACCCCCTGCCTTGTCTCCCCTGACTGTCCTTCCTGAAGGGTCTGTATCCCTCCATTCCAACATTCCAGTCATAGGAGCCATCCCACCATGTCTCTGTGATGCCAATGAGATCATAGCCCTGGAGGCGTGTGCACATCTCTAACTCCTCTTGCTTGTTTCCCATGCTGCGTGCATTTGCATAGAGGCCCTTCAGCTGGGCGCCCAATGAAACTAACTTACAGGCTGGAGTGTCTGCATTTCCCTCATGCTGCTCTTCAGGTGGCCTTCCTCTGGGGTGTTTTATCTGTGACTCCCCGGTTCCTATTGCTTCAGGAGCCCCTGACTCATCCCCATAAGACTTCGAGTGTGCTGCAGCGTACCCAGCACATCTTAGAGCAACAGGTTGAGGGCCTTCGCAAGCAACCCATCCCTCAGACCTTGGCGTGTCATCCCTTGGCTTGTCACGAACAAGCCTGATAATATCCCCCTCCCCCAACAAGTCTAGTTTAAAACTCGGTCAATAATGACACTAAGTACAGTCTATAACTACAATACAATCTACTCTGAACATTAATAAATGTAAATGTAAAAAAAAAATATAAAATAATACTTGAGATAAATAACAGGTATTTAATTGGATTGTGTGGGTAGGGATTTTTAAAGGGGGAAGCAGCCTTTTGAATGTGCACATACAGATCTTTTTGCACAACATCTAGGCATAGTACTGAAGTGTTAATACTTGCAAGAACACCAGACAGGTCCCATGAAAATCATCAAATAGGCATAAGCATTGGAATGATGGACTTGTTATGCCAATAACTTCTGGTGTTCAGCCCAGTCGTGTTTTAAAGTTTTCCTCTGCAACAATGAGGATTAGAAAATGACCTTTAAAAGAAATTAAAATTAAGTTTTAAAATATTTGAAGTAGCCTGGCACAGTGCTAGAGCTGACGTAACAGAGCAACATTGCGTTGCTGTCTTAAACAAGAGGCTGGGAAAGCAGCTCTCTCTATGGAAGACACTGTCTAGTGATTTTGGTCATTGTTAAATCATGGGAGGAGGGGGGGTATGCGCATGCCTAAGAGGCAGATGGAGAGGATCATCTGAATGAGGACAGTGCCTGAGAGAGGACTGTGCATCCCTGGGAGTAGGAGATGCACAAGGGAACCATAAGCAAAGTTATCAACTCTGAGTTTGTCTCAAGGCTGTGCTTTTCTAAATGCTCTGTAAGCTTTAGAAATTGGAGAGAATTATTAGCTTTCATTGTTTAATATAAAAGTATCTAACGCTTACAGTCAAGGATATACGATTGCAGCACAAGTAGAGATTGCTGCTGTAACTTGTTGGGATATCCCCAGCCATGAATGAATATGCCACAATAGCTGGCTATGCAACTCATAAAATCATAGAATGGTTCGGGTTGGAAGGGACCTTTAAAGACCATCTAGTTCCAACCCCCCTGCCATGGGCAGGGACACCTTCCACTAGATCAGGTTACTCGAAACCCCATCCAACCTGGCCTTGAACACCTCCAGGGATGGGGCATCCACAGCTTCCCTGGGCAACCTGTTCCAGTGTCTCACCACTCTCCTTGTAAAGAATTTCTTCCTTATGTCCAACCTAAATCTACTTTCTTTCAGTTTAAAACCGTTGCCCCTTGTCCTGTCACTACAGGCCCTGATAAAAAGTGTCTCTCAATCTTCCTCATAAGCCCCCTTTAAGTATTGAAAGGCTGCAATAAGGTCTCCCCAGAGCCTTCTATTCTCCAGACAAAACAACCCTGTCATGGGTTGACTTTGGCTGGCCACCAGGAGCCCACCAAAGCTGCTCTCTCACTCCCCCTCTTCAACAGGAAAGGGGAGAGTAAATATGATGAAAGGCTCGTGGGTCAAGATAAGGACAGCGAGATCACTCAGCAATTACCGTCACGGGCAAAACAGACTCGGTTTGGGGAAATTCATTTAATTTATTGCCAATCAAATCACATTAGGATAATGAGAAATAAGAAAAAATCTTAAAAACACCTTCCCTCCATCCCTCCCTTCTTCCCAAGCTCAGCTTCACTCCTGAATTCTCTACTTTCTCCCCCCCTGAGCGGCACAGAGGGATGGGGAATGGGGTTTGCAGTCAGTTCCTAATGTTTTGTCTCTGCCGCTCCTTCCTCCTCACATTCTTCCCCTGCTCCAGCATGGGGTCCCCCATGGGATCACAGGTCCTGCCAGGAGCCTGCTCCAGCACAAGCTCGTCATGGGGTCACAGCTTCCTTCAGGCACATCCATGTGCTCTGGTGTGGGGTCCTCCATGGGCTGCAGGTGGATATCTGCTCCACTGTGGACCTCCATGGGCTGCAGCGGGACAGCCTGCTTCACCATGGTCTTCAACACAGACTGCAGGGGAATCTTTGCTCTCGTGCCTGGATGTCCTGGTTCTGGCGGGGATAGGGTTAATTCTCCCCAGGACAGAGGTATTCCATGCCATGTGAGCCATGCCCACCCTGAGCTGCCGGGGGAGGGAGCAGGAAGTCGGGTTTGGAGAGGGCTGTGGCATCCTGGGTCTGGTCAGTGAGCGGCAGGGAGCGACAGTTCCGTAATCGTGTTTCTGTATTCCTCTATCCGTATTCTTATTGTTGTTTTCTTGTTCCCTTTGCTGTTCTGTTAAACTGCCTTTGTCTCAACCCAAGAGTTTTGCCTTTTTCTTCTGATTCTTCCTGTATTGGGAAGACCCGAGCGAGCGGCACGTGGTTCTTTGTTGCCGTCTGAGGCCAAAGCACGACACTGGAGCACCTCCTCCCCCTCCTTTTTCACTGACCTTGGTGTCTGCAGAGTTGTTTCTCTCACATATTCTCACTCCTCTCTCCCAGCTGCTGTTGCACAGCAGTTTCTACCCCTTCTTAAATATATTATCACAGGGACGCTACCACCGTCACTGATGGGCTCAGCTTTTGCCAGCGGCAGGTCCGTCTTGGAGCTGGCTGGAACTGGCCCTGTCCGACATGGGGGCAGCTTCTGGCTCCTTCTCACAGAAGCCACCCCTGTGGAGGGGTTTGATGAGGAAGCCAATCCTTCATCAAAGAAACAGGAGGAAGAAGCGAGAGAAATCACATAAGAGGTGGAAACTATCCTGTCCCTGACATCAAAAGAACTTCAAGACGTGGAGAAAGATTACAGCCACCAGGCAGGTGAGCAGATTGCTGCCTGGCTGCTCCAATGCTGGAATAGTGGAGCCAAGAGTCAGCAATTGGAAGGTAAGGAAACCCAACAGCTAGGATCGCTCGCTAGAAACCAGGTAATTGAGAGAGGAATTGGAAACGAGGCAGCAATTTGCAGTCTCTGGAGATGGCTTCTTTCAAGTGTGAGGGCAAGATATCCATTCAAGGAAGATCTCGCAAACTATGAAGGGAAGTGGACTACCGTGGATGAAGGCAGCCAGTACTTGAGAGAATTAGCAGTGCTGGAAGTCATCTACAGTGACCTAGATAACAATGAGGTCTCCAAAGATCCATATGATGTCCTGTGCATATGGGCCATGTGGAGAAAGGGGGTTCAAAATGCCCCAGCATCATATTCTAACAGCTTGGCAACAATGTATTGCCCAGATACGGATACACCAACTGTGGAGAGATCCTCTTCCTGGCTCAAAAAAATTGAAGAAAATCTCTGTCCCTCCTCATCCCCATGGGCCAGCACCTGTCAGGGGTGCCCCTAGGAGCCAGTCCTCTCTTGCCCTGGTCAGAGGGAAAGGGACCCCCAGGCACATGCCACATGGTGCACTCTGTTTCTTCCTCCATGACCAGGGGGAGGACATGGGGGAGTGGGATGGTGAACCCACCTTTAAGCTGGAAGCCCGTGTATATGAACTGAGAGGGAAGACAGCTGTTAAGAAGGGGCAACCCAAGAAGGCTTAGTTGTTGTAGAGACACAAGAAGACAATCAGCGATTGCCCAGACATAGAAGGACTGAGATCACCTCCCTTGATCCTGGTGAGGGGACTTCTCGTCTGGCACTGCAAGGGTCAGACAGTGAATACTCTGACCAGGAACAGGAATAGAGGGTCCCTGCCTCCGTCCAGGAAGAGGAAAGGGATGACCAGGCATACTGGACTGCGTGGATTCAATGGCCTGGCACATCAGACCCACAGAAGTATAAGGATTTGGTAGACACTGGTGCACAGTGTACGCTGCTGCCATCAGGGTATAGGGGCACAGAACCCATCAGGATCTCTCGAGTGACAGAGGGATGCCAAGAATTGTCTTGGCTGAGGTGAGCTTAACAGGGGACAAGTGGCAAAGGCACTCCATTGTGATTGGCCCAGAGGCCCCTTGTATCCTTGGCATAGACTACATCAGGAGAAGGTACTTCAAGGACCCAAAGGGGTACTGATGGGCTTTTGGTGTAGCCACCGTGAACACAAAGACTAAACAGCTGTCTACTCTGCCTGGCCTCTCGGAAGATCCCTTCATTGTGGGCTTGCTGCGAGTCAAAGAACAACTATGTCCCCACCAGCCACCAAGAAAGAAACATGAGCTTTCCTAGGCCTTGTGGGATTCTGGATAATGCATGTTCCAGATTATAGTCAGCTTGTGAGCCCTCTCTATTGAGTGACCTGAAAGAAAAACTATTTTGAGTGGGGCCTTGAGCAACAACAAGCCTTTGAGCAGATCAAAAAGGAAATAGCTCATGCGGTAGCTCTTGGGCTTGTCCAGACAGGACCAGCTGTGAAAAATGTACTCTACACTGCAGTTGGGGAGCATGGTCTCACCTGGAGCCTCTGGCAGAAAATATCAGGAAAAACCCGAAGTTGACCACTACGGTTTTGGAGCAGGGTTTTTTTTAGGATCAGAAGCCCACTACACCCTGACGGAAAAAGAGATACTAGCAGCATATGAGGGGGTTCAAGCCACTTCAGAAGTTGTTGGTACAGAAGCATATCTCCTCTTGGCACCGCAACTGCCCATGCTACACTGAATGGTCAAAGGAAGTATCCCCTTTACACATCATGCAACCAGTGCTACATGGAGTAAGTGGGTAGTGTTGATCACACAACGGGCTCAACTAGGGAAACTCAGCCACCCAGGAATCCTGGAAGAGATCATGGACTGGCCAGAAGGCAGAGATTTTGGAGCATTGCCTGAGGAGGTGGCTCATGCCCAAGAGGCACCACCATATAATGAGTTATCATAAGATGAAAGGCATTATGCTTTGTTTACTGATGGATCCTGACATTGAAGCCACTGAAGGAGAAGGTGAGTCAAGTCAGTTTGCAGAACTGAAAGCCATACAACTAGCCCTAGAGACTGCTGAATGAGAAAAGTGGCCAGTACTCTATACTAACCTTGGGGGGAAAATATTCTGTGATGTGAGTTTTATGTTGTAGGAAGTAATGTAGCAGGAACTACCTGAACCCGATGAAGAGTGAGCTTTGCAAGGAACTGGGCGAGTGCAACAATGACCCAAACCAAGCTGGTGTTGGCACCCAACAATCAAATTATGTGGGACCTGAGCATGATGGTATGGAATAAGGGGTGGAGATTGTATTGGGTCTGGCTGGGATGGAGTTAACTTTCCCCATAGCAGCCCTCATAGTGCTGTGCTTTGTATTTGTAGACAAAATGGAATGGTGTTGATAACACACCAGTGTTTTGGCTACTGCTGAGCAGTGCTCCCACAGCATCAAGGCTGTCTCTCCAACACCCCTGTCCCAAAGGCCAGTAGGCTGGGGGTGGGCAAGAGGTTGGGAGGGGACAGAGCCAGGACAGCTGATCCAAACTGACCAAAGATATTCCATACCATACGATGTCATGCTCAGCAATAAAAGCTAAGAGAAAGGAGGAGGGGGGGGGGCATTCATTATTAAGGCATTTGTCTTCTGAAGCAACTGCTACGTGTACCAAGGCCCTACTTCCCAGGAAGTAACTGGACATTGCCTGCTGATGGGAAGTAGAGAATAAAATCTTTTTGTTTTCCTTTGCTTCCTTGCACGGCCTTTGCTTTTTTTTATTAAACTGCCTTTATCCTGACCCACAAGGTTTTTTCATCTTATTTTCTCTCCCCTGTCCTGCTGAGGAGGGGGAATGATAGAGTGGCTTGGTGGGAACCTGGCAGTCAGCCAAGGTCAACACACCACAAACCCCAACTCTCTCAGCCTTTCTTTATAGGAGAGGTGTTCCAGCCCTCTGATCATCTTTGTGGTCCTCCTCTCGACTCGCTCCAACGAGTCCATGTCCTTCTTATGTTGGGAGCCCCAGAGCTGGACACAGTACTCCAGGTGGGGTCTTATGAGAGCAGAGTAGAGGGGGACAATCACCTCCCTCGACCTGTTGGCCCACGCTTCTTTTGATGCAGACCAGGATACAGTTGGCTTTCTGGGCTGCAAGTGCACGTTGCCGGCTCACGTCCAGTTTTTCATCCACCAGTATCCCCAGGTCCTCCACAGGGCTGCTCTCAATCCATTCATCCCCAGAGAAGTCCAGGAACACCCTGGCTATGCACTTGTGTTGCCAACTCAAGATGAAATCCAGGGTTGATGCATCTTTGCTGCCTAGCCCTTAGTCTTGTTTTTCATTTTTATGATTTTTGATATGCGTGTCAAACAGCTCCTGTGGAGCCCCTGCAGCTCGCTGCCGCTGCTGCCATTGCTCCCCTGGTGTGGGGGGTGTGGGGAGAGGAGCACAACCTGGGGAGTCTGGCGGTGCCCCAAGGGAAGGGCACATGTGAGGGGCCCGTTTGTGCTGGTGGGTCTGAGGGACAGGTACTGCTGAGGAGATAAGAGCTCCTTATGGGTGGGTACATGCTGCCCGAGGGGTTAGTGGCCCTTCACACTAGTGCCTCTTTGAGGGAGGCGATGGTGGGTCAGGAGAAAGGGGACTGTGTGTTAGTGCCCCTGAGGGCAATAAAAGGAATAAAAGCTCTCAAAACCAAAAGTAGTTTAAAGAGGAGATATTGCTTTATTCAATGTTGGGTGCTAGGGGGAAAACCCACAAATCTAGCACACCTCACCAGGGATATTCACCCAGTATTTATACACCAAAGATTCTCATAATTCCACCTACCTAATACATAACTCCACCTAGGCTTACATATTCATTAGGATGACTGAATAGCCTTTTTGCACATGAGTATTAAGTTTTGCTGCGGCGGCAAAACACTTCTGCGCAAGCGTGAGCTTCTCAGTGGTCATTTGGGTAAGGAGACCCTTCCTCACATTATCCTTTTAAGGTATTGAGTCATCTCAGGACAGTAAAAGTTGACTGTAAGTTTGACAGCTTCTTGAGGATGATAAGGAAGTTCCTTGAAGTAGCCACAGCTCTGTCCTAATTGGTATAGGAGTACATACTTCATGCATAAAAGAACCTTGAAGTGATTAACTACTTCTTGTTATCCCATCCTTGGTGATTAGCTACTTCTGGCTGTCTCCTCATTATCACTATTTGTAACATCAGCTCAGTGACTAACTATTATCTCACATAGTAAGAAGGTTAGTAGGAAACAAACAACATTTTAGTTAGCATATGGTTATAAACAAAGCAGAGGCCTGTCTTTGGTAACAAGGAGGGCAAACGTCCCCCTTGTCCCCAGGCAGGAGTCAGTGTCTGGGCATGAGGCCTGTGTGCACGTGTCTCCAGCAGCGAACCGTGCGGAAGCAGGGGGATTGGCAGAGACAAGCGGCCCTGTGCATGGGAGCCCGGGAGAGCCCGGGAAAGGCCGAGCGCGAGGGCCGGGGCTGAGAGGCTGGGCAGCCATTTCACTGCCGTCTCGATCACACCCGAGGTCACAAATTGCAGACTAGGCCGCCGTTGCCAGGCTGACCAGCCAGTGACGCCCCCGCCCTCCCCCCACGCGCGCAGCCCCGCCCCCCCCCGCCCCGGCCAATCAGAGGGGTGGTGGCAGCGGAGCAAGGTTTCCTTTGTTCAGCCATTTCAGGGGCTGTAGTGGGTTTGGGTACGGGGCCGTGGAAGGAGAGGACGGGTTATTCTATCGTCATTTTTCTGCTGTCGGGTTCTGGGATGGTGTGGGTAGGTGTTTGGGCTGCGAGGGGCGGGCTGGGATATCTCATCTCCGGCAGCTGCTGCCTGCGGGCCGGGCCGGGTCGGGTCGGGCGGGCAGCCAGCCAGACGCGGGTCCAGCTGCTGTTAGGGGTTTTTGCGCCGCCGCTGGAAGGGGAGCCGTGCGGGCCCAGCCGTGGGCTGCTTCTTTCCCTCCCGCTGTCGCTGCGGGCTTTGCTGCCTGATGCTGATGGATCGATGGATGAGTGGGCGGTAGGGTAGGGTGGCTGCGGCATGAGGGGCGTCCGGAGTCTTAGGTCGGAGGACCAGGCACTCCTGGTGCTACGGCTGGTGCTGTCCTCGCAGCTGGGCTGCAAACTCTGCCTTTGCAGCGAGCCGGAAAGTGAAAGTTGCCTCGGGAATATAAGAAAGTGGCCATGTTTCCTGCCGTTTTTTTCTGGGGTGTGTAGGGTCCCTGCTGTGCAGATCTGGCTAGGTGGGATTTCTTTAATTACTATTTTTTTTCTAAGAAATATTTGAGAGGAGTGAAATCCCGTGTTTGTCTCGTACTTTTGTTTGCTTGCTTGGGGAGGTTATTAATTTAGGTGCTCAATGGAAATAACTGATGGAACTTGTAAAACCTTTGTGGGGTGACCGTACAAAGGGCCCAAATGCTTTTTCAGTTGGTATAAATGGCTTGCTCAGTCTGAGCTCTTTATCTCCTTGCTGTGAAGGTAATAGTTCCTCTCCCTTGAATTCATGCTCAGCACCTGAGATCCTCCAACTGTGAGGCTTGTTCTGCTATGTACTCTGGCCACCACAGGTTCATAATTTGTTTGCTTGCTTTCTTGCATGTTTAAGTAGTCCTTAATGTGGTATTTGAATATTTCACAGATATTGTTCAATCCTTACACCACTCATTGAACAAAAAGTTAACTTGTGTCCCTTCAGTATGTGAGTAATTAAACAAAAAAAATAATCGTATGTCCAAGATTATACTTCTGGTAGAAGTATGAAGGAGCCTTTGGTAGAATTGGAAACTGAGGCTATATTTCTAATACAGAGTCTCAGCTATGTTTAAAAATTACAGTATACAGTCTATTTCTAAAAGTCCTTGCTTTGCATCCACTGTGTGAACTGTAGTTATTTTTGAGTTATATGTGGGAGGATGGAGGAAAGTTGGCCAAAACTGGGAAGAATAGTTTCTATATGATCGGAATTACTTTAGAATGCATTTCTTGAAAGTATCTAGCTAGCTTATACTCAAAGTAGTATCATATAAAGGGATAACTATGATCCTGCAAAAACAGGGTTAAAAAGCAGTTTACTCTCTGTCTTGAAGGAGAAAGGCTCTGGTTAGAATTAATATTGACTAAGGACCACGTTTACCATTGGATATAGGCAGTGACACAGACTTCAGTGACTTCTGAAATTGATATAGATGCTAAATTGAGCTAAGTGTGCCTTGAGGCAGGAAAGTGAAAATACCATTAATTATGGGTTTATAAATGTAGGCTTTTATTGGATTATCTGACATACATTTTTCTAGTATATTTATTTTTATTCCAGTTTAGGAGTACTTGTATGCAGATATTCAAGAGAACAGATATATGTGCTTAACTTTAGGTTCATGGTGTAAATTGGAGCAACCCCAGGGACTGAGCTACCTTATATAATCGGGTGATAGGTACACACAGAGCTGTCCAGCAGACTGGCAGAGCCGGAGTAGAGTTTAATTCAGTCAAGTTTCCTTCCTACTCCTTTGGGCACATCACGATGCTATAGCTACAAAGGAGGGTGGCAGAAGGCCCTAATCCTTCCTACTTCACCATGTCTAGTTCAGGATATAGGAAGAGGACCAAGAAGTGCAGGTCTGCCTGAGGGCAGCAGAGCTGTTCATTACTTGTGGTTTAACCCCAAGCAGCAACCAGGCAGCTGTTTATTCAGTCCCCCTCCTTCCAGTGGAACAGGGGAGGAGAAACTAGTCAGCACTAGGTTGAAACCACTGGAGTCTGAAGTGGAGATGCTTTTGGAGCCCCATGGAAAAGGAATTAAAGTAGACAAACTGATGAGAGGAAATGATTGGGTTTTTTAAAAAATAAAAACCAAAACAAACCATGGTTGTTTCATGTTTCTCTCTCTAACACAGAAGTGTATGCACTAGTGCAAGTATGCATGTGTTGGTGTATCGCATCTTCAGATATCTGCTTATCTTAAAATCTTTTAACCTTTGATATGTAAAAATCCAGTTGGTCATTTGGTCACACTACCAAACATTTTCAGACAGCTTCCCTTCCAAAATCCTCCTCTCTGTAGAAGACTTTCTATAGTCTTTTTCTGTTTCTTGACTAAAAACTGGGTAATGCACTGTAATTTCACATGATGTTTTGCTTCTGGAGAATACCTTATTACAGTTGTTCTCTGAGCCAACAAGTACTTTAATATATTTTACAATTTCTGACAATAAAATATCTTTCAGTTTAGCAAGGAAGCATATTTTAGGTTAGGCACTGTCCATTCTAGTGATTCTCTTAATTTCTCGGTGATCACACAGAATCAAAATAGCAAACAAAAAATTAAATAAAGCACAATTGGCAGTATTTTCACAGCTTCCTTCATTTGGAGTGTACATTTTAAGGTGTGCTTTGTTTTGTTTGCTACTTACATTTGCAATCCTTTAAAATGTTGATTGGAAAGATGATACTGATAAGGGAATTTTATGAGACTGAGCTGAATTTTGCGTGTAATCACCAGAGTTCAGTCTCATTAATAGTTGTACAATGTGTTTGAAAAATGAGATAGGTTTCTTTTAGATAAGAAAAAAATGAATGTAATATATGAAGCTTCATGCTTTAATATTTTCCCTTTTTAGAATATGGACTTTTATATCTGCACATGAGATTGAGATTATTGCTGTTGCTTTGTTTCTCTTATGCTAGGTAACAGGGCTAATGGAGCATAGTGAGGCTTTGATAACCTCAGCTCCACTGGGGTGGAACTCTCCTTTTTTTTTAAAAAATAAGTACAATAAGATAGCAGAGGTTGCCTTTTGAGGATCTTCTTGTAGGTCTTGCTTTGGATAAGCATATTTCAGGATGCTTCTAAATTCAGAAGTAATGCAGATTTAATTGGATATAAGGATGACTTAAAACTTTCTTTACCACACTTGTTTCTTGAAGCTTTGGAGAAAGAGTATACCCTTGACAATAAATAACTATCATAAATTATCTAAGGTCATACAAGTTGAGCTTATACTATGACAGACATTTTAAAAGTTGGCCTGTGAGTTATTAGTAATCTGAGTTGCTATTTTCACAAATAACAGATGATACTTAGATTTTTACATTAGAACTAAATACTTCTATGTGTAGGGAAAACAATAATAGAAAATAACATTTATCAATTTGTTAGCAGTAAGAACTAATTTATATTTTTCATCCAGTTTTCTTGATATACTTCTTTTATCAAAGGTAATATCACTAACACTTCATTATGATTTCTGCTAAATAAGGAGGTGAGGTGTTCATTTCAGAAGTTACCCAGTATAGAAGAATTTGATACTTGTGATAAAACATTACGTCTGTCAGAAGAAATTTTAGAAAAGATGCTATATTACGTATTTTGAGCTCCGAAACATCCCTTGTAGCATCTTTTGTGGACATTACAATAGATATCTCAAGTTCAGAGGAAATTCAACAAAGTGGTCATATACAGTGTAATGTTTTCATTGCAATTTAATCCTTGGGTCCTCCAGAAGATGATGTTAACTTAAGATACTAAAATTCATAACACTGTTGTCACAGTATTGTATATATGTAATTACTGCAGCCTTGCATCTAGGAAGACCTGAATGAAGGCAAGCAAATGCATCGGAGTTGGTGAAGGGCCTCGAGGGCATGACTTGTGAAGAGAAGCTGAGGATACCTGGGTTTGCTTGACTTGGATAGAAGGGGACTGAGGGGTGACCTTGTTGCTGTCTACAGCTTCCTCAAAGGGGGGCAGCAGAGGGGGAGGTGCTGATCTCCTCTCTATGGTGTCTGGTGACAGATTGTGAGGGAATGGCTTAAAGCTCTGCATCAAGGGAAATTCAGATTAGATATTAGGAAATAGCTCCTCACTAAGAGGGTGGTCAAGCACTGGAACAAGCTCCTCAGGGAAGTGGTCATGGCCCCAAGCCTGTCAGTGTTCAATAAGTGTTTGGACAATGCACTTAAATATGGTTTAACATTTAGGTTGCCCTATGTGGAGTCAGGAGTTGGACTATGATTCTCATGGGTCCCTTCCAACTCAGGATTCAAAGGATATGATTCAAATGTATCTTTTTTTTTTTTCCTTGAGTGAAGCTTAGCTGTCCTGTCTACACTTCAGGTAAGCGTGTATTAGGGAAAGCTGGTCATAATACAGATGTCCTTTGAGATTATGCTAATATACTCATAAGCATGTGTGGGACTGAACTCTGCTTTCAAGTTCAGTTTTGAAATTCTGAATAAATGCTTAAACTTAGTGCTGGTCTTATCCATGCTGAGTGACTTTCATAGAATCATTTAGGTTGGAGAAGACTTTTAAGATTGAGTCTGACTGTAAACCTAACACTGTCAAGTCTACCACTAAACCATGTCCCTAAGCATCACATCTACACATCTTTTAAATACCTCCAGGGATGGTGCCTCAACCACTTCCCTGGGCAGCCTGTTTCAGTGCTTGACCACCCTTTCAGTGCTTGACCACCCTTTCAGTGCTTGACCACCCTTTCAGTGCAGAAATCTTTCTGAATATCCAATCTAAACCTCCCCTGGTGCAACTTGAGGCCATTTCCTCTTTTCCTATCGCTTGTTACGTGGCAAAAGAGACGGACCTCCACCTCACTACAACCTCCTCTCAGGTAGTTCTAGAGAGCAATAAGGTCTCCCCTCAGCCTCTTTTTCTCTAGGCTAAACAACCCCAGTTCCTTCAGCTGCTTCTCATAAGACTTGTTCTCCAGACCCCTCACCAGCTTTGTTGCCCTTCTCTGGACCTGATCCAGCACCTCATTGTCTGCTTTGTACTAAGGGGCCCAAACTGGACACAGTATTCCAGGTGGGACCTCACCACTGCAGAGTACAGGGGGACAATCACTTCCCTAGTCCTGCTGGCCACACTGTTCCTGATACAGGCCAGGATGGTGTTGGCCTTCTTGGCCACCTGGGCACACTGCTGGCTCATACTCAGCTGGCAGTTGACCAACACCCCCAGGTCCTTTTCTGCAGGGCAGCTTTCCAGCCACTCTTCCCCAAGCCTGTAGCGCTGCATGGGCTTGTTGTGACCCAAGTGCAGGACCCGGCGCTTGGCCTTGTTGAACCTCATACCATTGGCCTCTGCCCATTGATCCAGCCTGTCCAGATCCCTCTGTGGAGTCTTCCTGCCCTCAAGCAGGTGGACGCTCCCACCTAACTTGGTGTTGTCTGCAAACTTACTGAGGGTGCACTCAGTCCCCTTGGCCGGATCATTGATAAAGATATTAAAGAGAACTGGCCCCAATACTGAGCCCTGGGGAACAAATAGGGAGTTGAATATGGTTCATGTGCACCTGACACTAATCTTGGTATGCTTGAAAGACTTTTACGCTGGCAAAAAGCACACACTGAATTACAGTGACTCAAGAATAACTCCTGCCTCTGAATACCCACTCGGAAGAGATTTGGCCTGGTACAATGAGTGGGGCTTGTTACCCAGGGCAGTACATTCTACTTTGACCTCACAATCCATAGTTATCCTTTATTTTCCATGTTTTCCAAAATCCCTCTCATGTTAGGCAATTAAAGAGATTCATATGCTTCATGTAGGAGATTTAAGTAAAGTACTCTAGAATTTGGAGAAAGAAGCTTATGTTGTGGGGGGGAAGTGAAGTGAAGGGAAGGTTTTACTGGTTTAGACTTCATCTCATATATCTGATATCTTCTGTCACAAATTCAGGTGGTGATGATTTTCTCAAACAGCCCTCCAGTTTCAGAATGTTTTATGACTGTCAGCATTAATATGTACTACCATTTTAATAACTAGCATGTGTGATTACAGTGGTGCATTAGCAACACAAGAACTTTCAATTTGGTATCTCTATCTGCGGAAATGAAATAACAGCACGTTTGAAGGGATGCTGCATCTAAATGTATCCTTGTCCAGAAGATTAGTTGATCAAAGGTATTTTAAATCAAGAGATCTTTACAGGTTTGCATTATGCCCACCACTTGTTCAGTTAGCTGGACTTCTTAATGAATTATAAGAACAGTGTTCCATCCTACCAAAATAGAATTCAAAGCATTCTCACTGATTTCCAAAGTGGTGAACACTTAACAGGTTTCTGTCTCTGCAGCTGACTGTATCGTGCATGTAATTGAATCCACCAGCTGCAATAGACTTGGTTTTCAGTTCTGACTTGTATGTAAGCCTGTGCTATGTGTTGATGTTTATAAACCTAATTTGCATTAAGTCTTAATTGATTGTTCTACAAAACATCAAATCATAGAATGGTTCGGGTTGGAAGGAACCTTAAAGATCATCTAGTTCCAACCCCCTGCCATGGGCAGGGACACCTCCCACTAGACCAGGCTGGATGAGGCTTTGAGGAACCTGGTCTTGAACACTTCCAGGGATGGGGCATCCACAACCTCCCTGGGCAGCCTGTTCCAGTGCCTCACCACCCTCACAGTAAAGAATCTTTTCCTAATATCTAATCTAAATCTCCCCTCCTTCAGTTTGAAAGCGTTACACCGTCCTCTCATTACACTCCCTCATGAAGAGTCCCTCCCCATTCTTCCTGTAGGCCCCCTTTAGGTACTGGAAGGCTGCTATAAGGTCTCCCCGGAGCCTTCTCTTCTCCAGGCTGAACAGCCCCAACTCCCTCAGCCTGTCCTCATAGCAGAGGTGCTCCAGCCCTCTGATCATCTTTGTGGCCCTCCTCTGGACCTGTTCCAACAGGTCCATGTCCTCCTTGTGCTGAGGACTCCAGAGCTGGATGCAGTACTCCAGGTGGGGTCTCACCAGAGCGGAGCAGAGGGGCAGAATCACCTCCCTCGACCTGCTGGCTGTGCTTCTTTTGATGCAGCCCAGGATGCGGTTGGCTTTCTGGGCTGCAAGTGTGCATTGCCGGGTCATGCTGAGCTTCTCGTCCACCAGCACCCCCAAGTCCTTCTCCTCAGGGCTGCTCTCAAGCCATTCTCCACCCAACCTGTATTTGTGCTTGGGATTGCCATGACCCAGGTGCAGGACCTTGCACTTGGCCTTGTTGAACTTAATGAGGTTTGCATGGGCCCACCTCTCAATCCTGTCCAGGTCCCTCTGGATGGCATCCCTTCCCTCCAGCGTGTGTTTGTGCATGCTGTGGCCCATCATCCATTTTATCTGCAACGGTGTGGTGGTTTTGCACCGTTGTATGTGTGGAAACTGTATTGCCCTACATCAAGATCGAAGGAGCTTGGGCTGCAGTGATCATGCACTGGTGGAGTTTGTAGTCCTCAGGGATATGGGTCAGGGGAAGAGTAAAGTTAGGACCTTGAATTTCAGGAAAGCAAACTTCCAGCTCTTCAAGGAGTTAGTCAATAGGACCCCCTGGGAAACTGTCCTCAGGGACAAGGGAGCAGAACAGAGCTGGCGGATCTTTAAGGACTCTTTCCATAGTGTGCAAGAGTTCCTGATCCCCAGGCGTAAGAAATCAGGAAAGGAAGGCAAGAGACCAGCATGGCTGAGTCAAGACCTGCTGGTCAAACTAAAGGGCAGTGGAAGCAGGGACAGGTATCCTGTTATCTTCACTGGCAACCTCTCTCCCCACACCTCTCAATTGGATGGACCGCAGGGCAGGGACTGGGGGAGCAAAGTCCCTTTCACTGTAAGGGACGATCAGGTTCAAGACTGCGTGAGGAAGGTGAACATACAGAAGTCTGTGGGACCCAATGAGATGCATCCCAGAGTCCTGAGGAAATTGGCTGATTAGTTGCCAAGCCTCTCCATGATATTTGAAAAGTCATGGTTGTCAGGCGAAGCCCCCGGTGACTGGAAAAAGGGAAACATTGCACCTGTTTTTAAAAAGGATAGAAAGGAGGATCCTGGGAACTACCAACCTGTCAGCCTCACCCCTGTTCCTGGGAAGATCTTCCAAGAAGCTATGTTAAAGAGGATAGGGAAGACAGCCAGCATGGCTTCACCAAGGGTAAGTCTTACCTGACCAACCTAGTGGCCTTCTATGATGAAGTGACTACATCAGTGGACAAGGGAAGAGCTACGGATGTCATCGATCTGGGCTTCTGTAAAGCTTTTGACACGGTCCCCCACAACATCCTTCTCTCTAAATTGGAGAGGTATGGATTTGATGGATGGACTATTTGGTGGATAAGGAATTGGTTGGATAGTCCTATCCAGAAGGTAGTGGTCAATGGCTCAATGTCCCGATGGAGATTGGTGATGAGTGGTGTCCCTCGGGGGTCTGTACTGTTTAATATCTTTGTCAATGACATAAACAGTGGGATCGAGTGCACCCTCAGCAAGTTTGCAGATAACACCAAGCTGAGTGGTGTCATTGATAAGTCTGAGGGACAGGATGCTGTTCAAAGGGACCTGGACAAGCTGGAGAAGTGGATCCATGTGAACCTCATGAGGTTCAACAAGGCCAAGTGCAGGGTCCTGCACCTGGGTCGGGGCAACCCCTGGTATCAATACAGGCTGGGGGATGAAGGGATTGAGAGCAGCTCTGCCGAGAAGGATTTGGGGATGCTGGTGGATGAAAAGCTGGACATGAGCTGACAATGTGCACTCGCAGCCCAGAAGGCCGACTGTATCCTGGGCTGCATCAAAAGAAGTGTGGCCAGGAGGTTGAGGGAGGCGATTCTGCCCCTCTGCTCCAATCTCAGGAGACCCCACCTGGAGTACTGTGTCTAGCTCTGGAGCCCTCAGCACAGGAAAGACATGGACCTGTTGGAGCGGGTCTAGAGGAGGGCCACAAAAATGATGAGAGGGCTGGAGCACCTCTCCTTTGAGGACAGGCTGAGAGAGCTGGGGCTGTTCAGCCTGGAGAAGAGAAGGCTCTCGGGGGACCTTATTGTGGCCTTTCAGCACTTAAAGGGGGCTTATAAGAAAGATGGGGACAAACCTTTTAGCAGGGCCTGTAGTGATAGGAGAAGGGTTAATGGTTTTAAACGAAAAGAGGGTAGATTTAGACTAGATAGAAGGAAGAAATTTTTTACAATGAGGGTGATGAAACACTGGAACAGGTTGCCCAGAGAGGTGGTGGATGCCCCATCCCTGGAAACATTCAAGGTCAGGTTGGATGGGGCTCTGAGCAACCTGATCTAGTTGAAGATGTCCCTGCTCATTGCAGGGGGGTTGGACTAGATGACCTTTAAAGGTCCCTTCCAACACAAACCATTCTATGATGATTTTTTCCTTTATGCTTGTTGAATACATGAGGAGCAGAGCTATTCATTAAATAAATAAGTAACATACTTGTGTCTGAAGAGTGGAATTACCTGCCATCAGGTTATCATGCTTACTATTTAATCTGCTCAATGGGATTCCATAGTGAAGGCTTTTATGGACGTTATCTGCAAAAATAATTACTGCTCTTCACCTTTGGGAAAAGAAACCATGAAATTCTGGACAGTGATGCCACAACAATGATGAGGCAGAACAGCTCTCTGTTTCTCACAAGCAACAGTCTAGCAGATTTCCTGAGCAGGTGCATTATTATAACTGTAAGTACTCTCAGAAAAAGTCCATTATCAAGTTGATATTCCATGATGAGCAAATCATATTACAGACTTATTTGCTTCTAATATTGAAATGTCCAGTGTTCCAGGAAATTTGAGTTCAGCTTCATTACAAGGTGTCATACTATGGGATCAACTGCACATGTGCACAATTTCTAGTATAATGTGCAACATAAGTCAAAACCAATTATAGAGAAAGTTAACATAACTTTTCTTAGTTTCTTCAGCTTCTTATTCTACATGTAGACCTACTAGCCCTAGGGAATGAATGAGAATCGGAAACGAAGGTCAAATAACTGTACCCAAATTTGAAATTATTTTATCTGAAAGCCCATACATTTGCTGCTTCGAATGTTGCTAACAAATTGCTCCTTATGGATAGAAGAACTTCTATAAAACAGTGTTCTTTTTTAAGATCATTTTAACCATACCAATGAAGGAGACTCTTAGTTTGATACATTACAGAAAACTTTTTACTTGAGCCCAAGGCTTACCATTGTACATTGGATCATGTCGGATTTGTCTTACATTCCATCAGGTGGATTTCCTGTTGGTACTGTCTTAATTGGCCTTTTGTCATCCTATGACATTGAAGAACTCTTAAAAATGGGGTTTTTGTCCTTAGTTACCAGAAGAGATCCCACTCCTGCATATGGGAACTTAATACGACTTGTGCAAATCTTACGATGAAGTATTGTGTTCAACTTTTGGGGAATATTCTTTACATAATTTCACTTTGAACAGTGAAATTAGTTACTGTTGCATTAGCCAGAAAGTAGTAAGCTTACAGCCTTTTATGTCTAATATTTTTATATAATTCTCCACAAATATAAAGTAATGCTGAAATCCCATCTAAAAATATTTTTAAAAAGTTTCCTCAGACTTCTCTAAAACAATCAATCGATTTACTTGTGTTCTATCATAATAACTAATCAGTTCTGGAAAAGTAGAAAATTAACTTCATAGATGTTTCAGTCATGGACAGAAAATCCTTTCAGACTGTCTTTCCATCTGCCGCCTCAGTAACCTCTCCTGTGCTTCACAAGGTCAAACTATCTTCTTCTAAAGACTTTTCAAATAAATCATTGTGTAATAAATATTAATCTTGTATCATATGGTTGAACCCAGGAAGATTGCACTAAATGTTTTAGAATGGTTTCTTGTTTGATATGCTGGGTGTGAAGACTACCAGTATTTTTTTAAGTGAAAGCTTAGGGCATGTCTCCAGGCAGAATGCATTGCAAAATAATGCAGTGATAGCTATTCTGCATGAGCTCCTTCACATAGACACATTTATTCTGTGTTATAAGAGCTTTTTTTTCTGCTTAGCTTAATTCACATGTGTCTCAGCCTGAAATAAGAGAGTTTACACAGAGAGCTATTATGGAATATCAGTTATTTCCTCTGTGCATACAAACCTTCTATACATAGAGGTACAGAGAGATGCTATAAGCAGTCTGTGTGGAAACATGGAAGCCTGGATCTTAGCAATGGATTGGATGATTGGTTTCCATTATAAAATACCAATATTACAGATAGCAGTGCCTGAACTTTGTGACAACAAGGAAGGTAGCTCATTAGAATTCTCTCTGAAAGAAAAAAATCCAATATTACCAGTGTAGTAAAACTAAAGACAGGAAAAATGTTTCTAAATGGTAAAGTGGCTGAAACTAACAATTCTGAAATTAGGACAAATTTGAGAATTTTTATTAGAGAATAATTATTTGAAGCTAGTTTCAAAACTGCTAGCAGAGAGAAATTGTACTTCACAAAGGTACAGCTTGGAGGCTATGGCATTTGAGGGATGGGACATCTTCCTACTAGTTCAAATCTCTTTTCTGGCTGGGTGTTGGCAGGGATTTGCACCAGAGTCTCCTATTTTTCTTTTCAGTGCACTGAGACTACTGGAGGGGTGGGGAGGGTATTCTGTTATAAGTCTTCTAACTGTTTGTGCTGTCTACATTTGTCTTTTAAGTATTAACTGTCAATTATTATACAGGATGCTGATTAGGAAACGATTTCTAATCCAAGTTCCTGTTAATATCTGTTTATAATATAATGGAAAGCAATTTAACAGGAGAGATTAAAAGACCTAGCACCAAGTACACTGTAATGTGATGGTAAGGATACTTTCCAGAAAAATCTGGGTTCATCACCCTAGGAAGAAACAAGAATTGAAGCCTGCCTTGTGCGTTCAGAGCTACTACTCTAACTACTAGATTTTGAATGAGATAGCAATGCTATATATTTTAGCCACTCCTTTTGTTTCCTTGTATGGAAAATGCCAGAAATGCATCGTTTCAGCCTGATCTAATGGGACATTGTGAGAGAGAAAGGGAAGAGAGTATTGTCAACAAAACCAAAGGTAAAAAATTTACTTGTAGGCTCTTTATGCATTCTTGAGTAGAACAAGGAAAGGTTTGTGGAGTGAGAAATAAATAAAAGGTATGGATTAGTTTGTTTGCTGGGATTTTTGATAATCTTTTAATATTACGCACTGTTGTTATACCAGTGGATTCTGGATAGTGTGTGACATTTGAAGCTTGGATAATAGAGAAATCAAAGATTATCCTCAGCATTTGTGCAAGTCTTCAGTGAACATTTATCTTCTTAACGTATATAGGTGTAGCATTTCAAATTTATTTCTGGTGCATTCTACTGATTGAGTGGGATGAACTAGGCCATCACATGTTTTGATGAATAGCTTTCCTGCTTCTGCCTGTTACTTAGTTTAACGTTGATTCCTAATTCCTTTTTACACAAGAAGATTCTTGCTTGAGGGAAACAGGTACTAAGAAACAAAGACAAAGGATACAGAAAGAAACACTTTTCTCTTTTTTTTTTTTCTATAATGATCTTTGCTTTCAATCTGAATTTTTTTCTTGACTCAGTTAAACTATTTTCCCCTCTCTTGCTTCCTTGCAGAATTTAAAGGGTTAGAGATAGGTAAGAATAACTTCAAAGTAATGATCAAGAAGAGAAGGTATCTGGCAAGATGAGGTACCTGCTTTGATTTCTATATACGCTGAGTAGTTCCCAGTGGCAAAGGATCCTGTATGGGACCTAAGGAGGAACATACCCTGGAGGATGATCATCTAAAGCTTTTAGATGTCCCCACTAATTGTAGAGGTTCCCATTCATACTCTGATTTGTAGGCCTTTTTCTCTCTTTTCCATTGCAGAAAGATCTTACCAGGATTTAATTCTGGTCATGTTCATGGAAAGGAAACCTATGTCAGTTTTTCTTAGTTATGGATCCACGGCCTGCTTCTCTTCCTGGTTTTTCCTGTTCTGTCTCTCAAACTTCCTTTCTGATCTCTTCCCTTGTTTTCCCTATTTAATCTTATTTTTTGTCTAGTGCACTTGGTTTCCTGATAAAATTAGATAGATGTAATCCTTGTGTCATAATTTATGAATAGTAACTTTTGAAGCTCTAATAAATTGCAACCAAATTTGACAGTGGGCCAAAAGTCTCAAAGATAATCAAATTTCTACAACCTTCCTGGCAAGGCAGCAGTTAGGGTAATGAGACACAAATTAGCGCTTCCTTGATTTGTTGGACCTCACCTTTCATCTGCTCCATCTATGCAAGCATCACTATGGAGAACTCTCCTGCCCATATGGTTGTGAGCCATGAACATTGGTTTTAATGGTCTGGGTCTGGCTAACCCAGATCCTTTGCTTGATACTTTTCTGTACTAGAGGGAAACTAGTGGAGATTCCCACTGCTCACAAAAATCTCGTATAAACCTTTGTGCCCATCCTTTCCTACTGGTGGCAAGCCTTTACTCTCCTACCTCACTGATTCCATCTTGTAGGTATTTCAGTACGATAAGCTCTCAGGAGGTGTGCTGCATTAGCTGTCTGTCTTCCAAACAGCCCTGCAATAACTATGGCAATTGCTTAAACAGAAGAGATTAAGAAACACGTCCTGGTTCTTGGTTGTTTTCTTTTAAAGCTGGTTTTGTTCTCTCATGTGTTGTGCTGCATGCTTCTCTGCTATGTAGCTATTTCCTGCTTCTTATTTCGGTGTGCATGCTTTCTTGATTCATCAAGTACCCTCTTTCACTGTCCTCATTATCCAGATATGTAGATATTATAAGTACACTGCCTGTCTTACTAGTTGCCTATGATGGTTCCCTTTGCTGTTTTGCTGGAAACTATGCTGTGGGTACTAGTTTTGGCTCCTTCAAGAGTGGTGGCTCACAGTAATAGAAGGAAAGTTGGCTCAGGACACTTCTTAGCATTTGAGACGGGACAGCTAACTGTAACTTAAATACTGATTTAATTGAAAGTGTTGGGGAGATGAGATGAAGAGCCACACAGCAAATTACCTGGGCCACACCATTAGGAACCACTAATGTTCCCTGTCCTCGATGCCTCTGAACAGTTGTTAAGGCTGTGATGTGCCGCATGTGTGTGGCACTCATATAAAGTACTGTGCAGCAGCAGAGGAAGCAGAAAATGAAACTAGTTTTTGGTTAAAGTGGGATGTAAGCAGGATGATTACAAACACGACTAAAAATAAGATTGTAAAAAGCTAAGGAATTATTTGTTTTCATTTTCATATTTTGTACCAGTTTTAAGGAGTGTATGTTCTTATTTTGCCCAGTAGCATATGTATAATATATATAAAATAGTGATATATATACACTATGTATGTAATGCATATGTATTATATATATAAAAGCATTGGGTAACCATTAATGGCATGAAATGTAACAAGAACAAATTCCGAACTCTGAACCTGGGATGGAGTAGTGCCAGGCCCAAGTATAGACTGGGAGAGGAGTAGCTGGAGGACAACCCTGCAGAAAGGGATCTGGGGGTGCTGGTCGACAGCAGGCTCAGTGTGAGTCAGCAGTGTGCCCTGGCAGCCAAGAGGGCAAACTGCATCCTGGGGTGCATCAAACACAGCATAACCAGCCAGGTTAAGAGAGATGATTATAGAATCATAGAATAGTTTAGGTTGGAAGAGACCTTTCAGATCATAAAGTCAACCGTTAACCTAACAGTGCCCAGTCCACCACTAAATCATGTCACTAAACACCACGTATACACGTCTTTTAAATACTGTCAGGGATGGGGACTCAACCACTTCCCTGGGCAGCCTGTTCCAATGCTTAATAACACTTTCAGTGTAAAAATTTTTCCTAATATCCAGTCTAAACCCCCTCGGTAACAACTTGAGGCCATTTCCTCTTGTCCTATTGCTTGTTACTTGGGAGAAGAGTCCGACCCCCACTTCCCTACAACCTCCTTTCAGGTAGTTGTAGAGAGCAATAAGGTCTCCCCTCATCCTCCTTTTCTCCAGGGGAAACAACCCCAGTTCCCTCAGCCACCCCGCCTAAGACTTGTTCTCCAGACCCCTCACCAGCTTTGGTGCTCTTCTCTGGACACACTCCAGCAGCTCAATGCTTTTCTTGTGGTGACAGGCCCAAAACTGAACACAGTACTCGAGGTGGGGCCTCACCACTGCTGAGTACAGGGGGACGATCACTTCCCTAGTCCTACTTGCCACACTGTTCCTGATACAGGCCAGGATGGTGTTGGCCTTCTTGGCCACCTGGGCACACTGCTGGCTCATACTCAGCTGGCAGTCGACCAACACCCCCAGGTCCTTTTCTGCAGGGCAGCTTTCCAGCCACTCTTCCCCAAACTTGTAGCGTTGCTTGGGGTTGTTGTAACCCAAGTGTAGGACCCGGCACGTGGCCTTGCTGAAACTCTTACCATTGGCCTCTGCCCATTGATCCAGCCTGTCCAGATCCCCCTGCAAAGCCTTTCTACCCTCAAGCAGGTTGACACTCCCACCTAACTTGGTGCCATCTGCAAACTTACTGAGGGTGCACTCAGTCCCCTCGTCCAGATCGTTGATAAAGATATTAAAGAGAACCGGCCCCAATACTGAGCCCTGGGGAACACCACTCGTGACCGGCCGCCAACTGGATTTAACTCCGTTCACCACCACTCTCTGGGCCCGGCCATCAAGCCAGTTTTTAACCCAGCAAAGAGTATGCCTGTCCAAGCCATGAGCAGCCAGTTTCTCCAGGAGAATGCTGTGGAAACAGTGTCAAAGGCTTTACTAAAGTCCAGGTAGACAACATCCACAGCCTTTCCCATATCCACTAAGCGGGTCACCTTGTCATAGAAGGAGATCAGGTTAGTCAAGCAGGACCTGCCTTTCATGAACCCATGCTGACTGGGCCTGATCACCTGGTTGTCCTACATGTGCCAAGTGATGGCACTAAAGATGAGCTGCTCCATAACCTTTTCAGGCACTGAGGTCAGACTGACAGGCCTGAAGTTCCCTGGATCCTCCTCCTGGATCCTCCTTCCCGGATCCTAATCCTTCTTGTGGATTGGCATCACATTTGCTAGACGCTAGTCAACTGGGACTTCCCCAGTTTGCCAGGACTGCTGGTAAATGAGGGAAAGTGGCTTGGTGAGCGCTTCCGCCAGCTCCCTCAGTACCCTCAGGTGGATCCCATGTGGCCCCATATACCTGTGTGCGTCTACGTGGTGTAGCAGGTCGCTAACCATTTCCCTTTGGATTACGGGGGTTCCATTCTGCTCCCTGTCTACGTCTTCCAGCTCAGGGGGCTGGGTACCCTGAGAACTACTGGTCTTACTATTAAACACTGAGGCAAAGAAGGCATTAAGTACCTCAGCCTTTTCCTCATTGTTGTCATTTTGGCCAAATTGGCCAATGGCCAGCGACAGATGCTCTCCCCCAGCCTCTTGTGCACTGAGAGAAGGAGGAGGAGAGACAAAGAGATTTACGAGTTTAGAAGAAACTAAACTACTTTGATGAAATATTAATAATGAAATAAAAAGGAAATCATGAAATAGATACAGCATATACAAAACCGTATTAAGCTCCCAGGATGATGTCACCAGCAGGCACTGGGGAAGTCCCAGGCTGGACTCAGCGACAGGTGGGATCTGGCTTCCAGAGTTGGAGTCAGGAATACACAGATCGGGATCAAAGGCAGATGAAGAGAGTCCTCCTCAGATGCCAGCCATTGAAGAAAGAGAGTTGACTCTTTGATCCCTCAACTTTTATACTGAGCATGGGGCAGATGGGATGGAATACCCTGTTGGTCAATTTTGGGTCACCTGTCCTGTCCGCTCCTCCCTGCAGGTGGGACCCCTCTACGCTTCTCCACTTCTGACCCTCCAATGGGGCAAATAATGAAATTAGCTGACCTTGGTTGTTATAGCAATAAGTATAAGCAAAAGCCTCTCTGCCTACCATTCCTTGGCACTAACTGTAAACATTGGTCTTATCTCTCTGAGAATGAACCATTCTAGACACAACACACTGTTAATTTCAGAGAGTTAGAAGAGGCCTAGCTAAGAAATAAAATTACTGAACAGAAAGTTGGTTCTATTTTACCTCAAACCAGGATGCTCATCCTTGGTCACTATGTTTCCCCCCGCGTCCAATAAAGGATGGAGATTCTCCTTACCCCCCCTTTTGTTGCTAATGTATTTATAGAAACTTTTTTTATTGTCTTTTATGGTAGTAGCCAGATTAAGTTCTAGTTGGGCTTTGACCCTTCTAATTTTCTCCCTGCATAACCTCACAACATCCTTGTAGTCCTCCTGAGCTGCCTGCCCCTTCTTCCGTAGGCCATAAACTTTCCTTTTTTTCCTAAGTTCCAGCCAAAGCTCTCTGTTCAATCCAGACCAGACTTCTTCCCTGCCGGCTCATCTTTCGGCACATGGGGATGGCCTGCTCCTGCACCTTGAAGGTTTCCTTCTTGAAGAATGTCCAGCCTTCCTGGACTCCTTTGCCCTTCAGGACTGCCTCCCAAGGGACTCTGTCAACCAGGCTCCTAAACAGGCCAAAGCCTGCCCTCTGGAAGTCCGAAGTGGCAGTTCTGCTGACCCCCCTCCTTGCTTCTCTGAGAATTGAAAACTCTATCATTTCATGATGGCTTTGCCCAAGAGCCTCCAACCCTCATATCACCCACAAGCCCTTCTCATTTTGCAAACAACAGGTCCAGCGGGGTGCCTTCCCTAGTTGGCTCCCTCACCAGCTGTGTCAGGAAGTTATCCCCAACACACTCCAGGAACCTCCTAGACTGTTTTCTCTCAGCTGTATTATATTTCCAGCTGACATCTGGTAAGTTGAAGTCCCCCAGGAGAACAAGGGCTAGCGATCGTCAGACTTTTCCCAGCTGCTTACAGAATATTTCATCTGCCTCTTCATCCTGGTTGGGTGGTCTATAGCAGACTCCCACTGTGACATCTGCCTTGTTGACCCTTCCCCTGATTCTTACCCATAAACGCTTGACCCTTTCATCACCATCGTCAAGCTCTAGACAGTCAAAACACTCCCTAACACACAGGGCTACCCCACCACCTCTCCTTCCTTGCCTGTCCCTTCTGAAGTGTTTATAGCCATCCATTGCAGCACTCCAGTTGAGAGAGTCATCCCACCCTGTTTCTGTGATGGCAACTATATCATGGTTTTCCCGCTGCACAATGGCTTCGAGCTCCTCCTGTTTGTTGCCCATGCTGCATGCATTGGTGTAGATGCACTTCAGTTGGGCTACTGATCCCACCACCTTTTTGGGGCAGAGAAGCCCTAATTCTTATGTGACCATTCCCCAGCACTTCCATGATTTCTAGCCCATCAATATTGCTTGTGTCTTTTCTGCCGTGTGGATCTCCATCCCCTACCTGCCCTGAGATGGCAGACCAAAGGCCCTCGCTAGCACACTGTCCCTGAAACATTGGCCTGCCACCCCCAGGCTTATCTCTAGCGAACCTGGTGTTATCCCTTTCCCCTTTCAAATCTAGTTTAAAGCTTTTTAAACTTTATCCTGCTGTATTCACCGTTGGTGCGGCCTCACCTTGAGTACTGTGTGCAGTTCTGGGCCCCACAATTTAAAAAGGATGTGAAGGTCCTTGAATGCATCCAGAGGAGGGCAACAAAGCTGGTGACAGGGCTGGAAGTCATGTCCTATGAGGAATGGCTGAGGACTCTGGGTTTGTGTAGTTTGGAGAAAAGGAGGCTGAGGGGTGACCTCATTGCTCTCTACAGCTTCCTGAGGAGGGGCAGTGGAGAGGGAGGTGCTGAGCTCTTCTCCCTGGGATCCAGCGACAGGAAGCCTGGGAATGGTTCAGAGCTGCACCAGGGGAGGTTCAGACTGGTCATTAGGAAGTATTTCTTTACCGAGAGGGTGGTCAAACACTGGAAGGGGCTTCCTAGAGAGGTGGTCAATGCCCCAAGCCTGTCAGTGTTTAAAAGGCATTTGGACAATGCCCTTAATAATGTTCTTTAACTTTTGGTCAGCCCTGAAGTGGTCAGGCAGTTGGACTAGATGATCATTGTAGGTCCCTCCAACTGAACTATTCTATTCTATATTTGCAAAAATTGCTAATTTTGACCTGAATTTTCCTCTGGTGTATTTTGAGGCTAAGGATAAGATACACTAGGTCTTCAAAGTAGGTTATTTTGAGTTTCCCCTCTTGCGTAGTTGGTCCTATTCCCTCTTTACACGTGAATTTGAGAGCTTGTGAAATCTACCCAGCATTAAACCTAATCACGTAGAAGTAAAGCAGACGAAAAAGCAGGTACCACATTCCTAACTCCTGGGTCTGCGCTTGCATTCCTGCTCCTCCGTGGGTGGCAGCCTCCTAGCTCGCTGTCCAGGCGCTGCGTGTGCGCTGCTGCAGCTGTCCCGGGGAGGCCGGGCTGGGGCTCCGCTTCGTCCCTCGCCTGTTGGGGCTGCTGGAGCTTTCTCTCTGTTTTCGGGTGGTGGGGGGAGGGGCTGTAGAGGAGGCGCCCCGTTTTTCGCCGCCCGGGATTGAGGGGCTCGTGTTTTGTCGCCCCCAGGCTCCTGACGGTGTGGGACGCTCTGGGGAAAGGCTGACGGCGGCGCCGGCGGGCCCGAGGCGGCTCGGGCGGGCGGAGGAGTGCCCAGCGCTAGGACCCAGGAGGACGTGAGGTGGATCTTAGGGACATATTGCAAATTCGCCGTGACTCAGTCCGCTCGGTGCGGTGTACAGTGGGCGGCGGCGGGAGCAGGTCAGCGCTGTTCGTCTGCGGGGCTAGGCTCAGCGGGGTGCTCGGGTGAGAGCGGGCCGGGCACCGCGCAGCTAGCTAGCTGCTAGCAAGCTAGCTTTCCGCCTCCGTCTCCTCCTCCTCCTATCCGCCCTCCTCCCCATCGGCTTGGGGCCTGCTGCGTCGCTAACCGCGGCTGCTTGTTTGGTGTTTTTCAGCAAGCCAAGATGGAGTATGAGTGGAAGCCCGACGAACAGGGGCTTCAGCAAATTCTGCAGCTGCTCAAGGAGTCTCAGTCCCCGGACACCACCACGCAGAGAGCTGTGCAACAAGTATCCTTGGTCGAGGCCTACGCCGCGCGGGCGGGTGGGACAGGCAGAGTGGGGCCGCGGCGGCCCGGGCGGGCGCTGGGGAGACCGGGGGCGCCGGGTGGGGGCAGCGCGGCCATAGGCCAGTGTTGCGACAGGCGGCGGTGGCGGCCGGGCCTGCCCAGGGAGCCGCCATAGTGAGCGCTGTGGGCTGAGCCTTCGCCGGAGCGGGTGTCCGTGGCGCGGCGTTTGAACTGCCGAGTCGGCCTGTAGGCCGCGGGGCCACCTTCCCCCGCCGGGATCCCAGGCACCTCTTATGAGCCCGGAGACAAGGTTTTGTATTTTTCTTTTTAATGCCCTGGCGTGGCTGCTTCGGTTTCTGCTGCTTTCCCAGGTTACCCCACGCTGGACCGCTGCCAGAGCCTAGCCCTCGGCCGTGGCGGATCCCGCCGAGAGGGCTGGAGCGGGGGGGCCGCTGCCCGCTGGGCTGAGTTGGTGGTGTGGCGCAGGGTACCCGTCGCCCCTGCGGCAAAGCAGGGCTGAGCAGGGGCTTCCTAAACTAACCTGGCGCTGGGATTCAAGGCGAAAGCCGTAGCTGTTGGGAGGAGTGTCCCCGGTGGAGCCGCTGCCTGCATGCTCTTGTTGGCCTGCTGGTTCTGACACTGTATTTTGCTACGTTGTGAGGATTTTTCTGCTTGCCTAGAATCCTGAGCCTGAAATACTGGTCTATATTTCACGAGAAGGGGGAAATCTACCGTATGTGGCTTCTTGTGCAGCTTTGCAGTGCGTTTTATGTTAGTGTTGTAGATTGTTGATTTGTTGTTTGGGTGTCGTGTCGTTCCCCCCCTAAGTCTCTCTTGATCTTAAAAGCGATGAAATAGCAACATTTTAAGGAACAAAGACTGAGAGAGGAAAATTTTATATTAAGACTAATAGAAGCATAAGGCTTGCAAAATAAAGTTCTCATCTACTGTTTCCTACTTCTTGAGCTAACTGTATAAGTGCTTTAAAATATCTAGAGGTCCTGAAAGGTTATCCTCCTATGAAGGATATGAGTTTAGCATCTTGATCCCTTTTTAAGGCATTTGCTTGAAGGTCTTCACAGAAAGCAACAGAATTCATTTATGTAGGTAAGAAAATATATACATATGTTATTTTAGGAGTTTAGCTTGAAGCCAAATTTGCTTGACTCCTCAGCTTTCCTAACAGATGCGGTCAAACTTTGGAAGGCTTCTGTTCTCATCTGAAAGGTGAAGGTAGTTTTCATCTTGCTCTTGCAGCTATGTTTCAGATTCTTAAGATGCTATTGCTTCCTTTGAAAAATACTATACAGAAGTGGCTGACTTAAGTGAAGTGTTCTGATAATGCCCCAAATTTAAACAGGTGCTCTTTTTTAGTATTTCAAATACATAAGTGTTTATAGCAGCAGTGTTTATAGTGTAGCTTTCATGTAAAATTACATTTTAAAGCTCTACTTCAAATAACTTAAAGGCATCTGGCTTGTTTTTTGAAAAATAGCAGTGTACTTGTAGGATGGGCGATGTAGGTGATACTGTCTGTCTTTAAAGATGAGTAGAAATTTACTGAACAAAAGTGCTGTTAACTGATGTTTGAAATTCTTCTTAAATGGCAGTGATAACTCCCTGCTGTGCTGAAATACCTGTGCCTTCAAGGAGGTCCTCATATGTTGGCCTGTAAAGTGGACAGAGAGGTGTCACTCTAGAAAATCAGTTTGTGTACAGAAGGAATTTTTTTTTTTTTTTTTTTTGAGACCATGGATAAGCATGAACTTCTTGGTACAAATATTTAGGCATTTACAATTAAACAGATTCTCGCTGTTGAAAGCTCAGGCTGCGGCTAGTTAGCATCGTAAAAAAGTATATGATTAATATTAAAGTGAGTAGCTTATCAAAATCATAATAGCTGTTGTATTTTAATGCTGAAATGCTTTTATTTATTGTGGAGAAAATAACGATGTATTATGGGATTGTGCCTCTAGATTCCTTAGGTTTGTCTGTCTTCTAAGTGTAAATATTGAAATCTAAAACTGTACAGAGGAAAGTGGGGGAGTGTTGTTTTTTTGTTTGTTTTGGGGGGGGTGGCTTTAAAAATATTTTTAAGTATCTATTAATCCCTGTGTCTGTCTCTGGATTCTTTTTTCAGATTTCAACATAACTAAAAGCTACTGCTTCAGTATGAAAATTACAGAAACTGTTTTCAAATTATAAGCTCACAACACACAGGGTATGAACAGTCACAGCTGTTTAAAATGACACAGTAGTACATAACTCAATAATCATAGTATTCAGAAAGCTATAAATGCTGTGTGTGAAGATTCAAATTTCCTTAACAGTTTCTTTCTTCAGAAACTAGAACAACTCAATCAGTATCCAGATTTCAACAACTACCTGATTTTTGTTCTTACGAAGTTGAAGTCTGAAGGTAAGTTCTTGAGATATTGACTGTTTTACTGTATTTTTTTCTTTTTTAAATTTATTTAGCTTGAAAGAAATAGGAAGTTGATTTCTATAGTCAGTTTGCTGGTTGGTTGATCTTCATAGTCATGTAGAACTCTTATCCTCTCAGGAGCCTTTGTGGAAAAAGATCTGATAACATGTTGGTGCTTGTAGTTTCAGTCTTGGAATAGATTCCATTCTACATGTCCTATGAAATCTTCCCAGAAATGTGGGAGCATCGTACTTCTATCAGACTATAGTGAAATTGTGGAATAACTGCATTTTGTGGTGATGAATTGTGACTATACACATTATAAAATGTACTGCTAAATCCAGCTGTGATCATGATCTCCCTAGTAATCAACCTGTTAAATATTTTGAAGATCATGTACTAGAGTTGTCCAAAGATTATATCTGTCAGAATCTTCATTCTGAAGTCTTAATTCTAATAAAATGTAGTTAGTTACTGTTGGCTTATTTTTATGGACATTAGTACAAACTGTCTATGGCATACTGTGTAGCCTCTTCCAGTTGTTAAATTCAGGCAGTTCCTTAGTAATGATCGGGGGTGTGAAAGACTTTCTTTCCAGTGTACTACAGCTACTGATTTGTGAGGTCTTTGCCAGTGAGAGAGACGTAGTTCAAGATCTATTTTGGCATATCTTCTGTCTTTATATTTGTTTGTACTTAATGTGTTTGATTTTGGGGGTGGGGTGTGTGGGGGTGTTTTTTTTCCTTAGTGTCCTGCTACTAATGCTTTTTCTGCCTTCTAGTGCTTCATCTCTGAGTTTTTGAATGCTTGCTTTTTTCACTTTGAATTAGATTTTACTTACCTGTGACCCTGTAACATTCAGAGCATCAGCAAGAACATTTATATTATGTTTGAACTAGTGTTTTGGTTGTGCTGTCAGCTTACTTCAGTAGGAAGGAAAGAGAGAGGAGGAGGGGGAAAGTATATTTTCATATTTGAAGGCTGAAGTATATCCAAATGTTTTTGTGTGTTCTATGTAGGAAATCTCATGATAATCTTTAAGACCTTGGGGAAATACCTCAAGGTTGAGAGAGAGATCACTTTCAAGACCTGAATCAGCCAGGATATTAAATTTTTGAGCAAGGTGCTAGTGTAGATATAAAGTATTCAATCACAGAATCATAGAATGTGTTGGGTTGGAAGGGACCTTTAAAGGTCATCTAGTCATCTAGTCCAACCCCCCTGCAATAAGCAGGGACATCTTCAACTACATCAGGTTGCTCAGAGCCTCATCAAGCCTGGCCTGGAATGTCTCCAGGGATGGGGCCTCCACCACCTCTCTGGGCAACCGGTTCCAGTGCCTCCCCACCCTCATTGTAAAGAACTTCTTCCTAATGTCTAATCTAAACCTACCCTGCTCTAGTTTAAACCCATTGCCCCTCATCCTATCCCTACATGCCCTTGCAAACAGTCCCTCCCCAGCTTTCTTGTAGGCCCCCTTTAGGTACTGGAAGGCCGCTATAAGGTCTCCCTGGAGCCTTCTCTTCTCCAGGCTGAACAGCCCCAACTCTCTCAGCCTGTCTTCATAGGAGAGGTGCTCCAGCCCTCTGATCATCTTTGTGGCCCTCCTCTGGACCTGCTCCAAGAGGTCCATGTCCTTCTTGTGCTGAGGACTCCAGAGCTGGACACAGTACTCCAGGTGGGGTCTCACGAGAGCAGAGTAGAGGGGGAGAATCACCTCTCTGGATCTGCTGGCCCCGGTTCTTTTGATGCAGCCCAGGATGTGATTGGCCTTCTGGGCTGCAAGCGCACATTGTTGGCTCATGTCCAGCTTTTCATCCACCAGTACCCCCAAGTCCTTCTCCGGACTTGTTAATATGTATGCTATCAATACGTGCTCGTTAATGAGTATGTTATCATACTTTAATTGGTCATGTGCTTTATACCATTAACAGAAAAATGGAAAGTCTGGTTGTGGGATTTGGAGTTTGTACAAAGGATATGGCAAGAGGGTTGCTCCATATCTTCCCCCCTCCCCCCCCCCCCAAATATATTTTCGAATACTGTCGTACTTGCCAATTTCCCTTTCTTCATACTGTTCACCACTTGAGCTTGAGGTTCTAGATACTGATGTGTTTAGTGATATGTCAGAATCTCTTTCCAGCAGCTCTCCTTAGATTATCTGATAGTCTTTTTTCCCCCTTCTTAATGTTTACACGCATCAGTCTGTCTGGAATGGAATGAAGGGTAGGAGATGCTAACTGTTGCAAAATGGTTGTTTTAAAGTATTAAATCTTGGGGGGGGGGGGGTGTTGTGGTTTAACCCCAGCCGGCATGACGTCGCATGGTCTGGAATACCCCTTTGGTCAGTTGGGGTCAGCTGTCCTGGCTGTGTCCCCTCCCAACTTCTTGTGCACCCCCAGCCTGCTCGCTGGCGGGTATGAGGAGCAGAAAAGGCCTTGACCGCTTAGCAACGACCAAAAACATCAGTGCACTATACCAGCTGCCAGCAAGAAAGTTAACTCCATCCCACATGAAGCCATGACAAGGGGGTATTAGGATCTGGCAGGTTGAGGGGGGCAAGCAAGCTGGGGAGAAGTAGCAAGTTAACCTCTTGGTTAAGGTGTTTGAGATCAGCCTGCACTGATATCTCTCACAGGTACATCAGGTAGGTCTTCTGTGAGACGTCTGAGAAGCAGATGTTTCTTCAGAGAAGCTCTTGTCCTGCATCAGTGACATTTTTAGTCATAATCTTTTGTTCAAGGCAGCTGTTTTCAACTTTGTATTCCTAGTTCAGGAAACTCGCAGACTATTGAAAGTGCCATAATTGAGTCCAGTGTTGGTGCTTTTCATAGTACTTGTCAAGTTCCAAATATCCTGTTACCTTGCTTGGGTAGGACTAATGAGGGATGACAGATTTGCTTTGAATCCAACCAACAGCCCTCTGTTGTCCCTCATTTTACCTTGCTTAGGCAGGACTAGAGACTTTTAGAACTGCTATTCAGTAGTCAGAATATTCTTGCTTCCTCTTTTGGACCAGTAGGGGAAAATGTACTGAAGACAGTTACCTACCTGATGAGTCCATCACAACTAGGATAGTATTCTTTCCTCTCCCCTCCTGAGGAGAGTTCTGTTGGCAGTCTATCCTACAGCCTCGCCAAGGTTGTTGGCTAGGGGAAAGAGCTAGTGTGCTTTACACCACAGACCAAAGTAGAGATATTTTTACTGTTGGAAGTTCACACTTTTGTTATGACCATACTGTCTCAGAAGAAGGAGCCATGGAAATAAGCTTCCAACATCACTGACAGCTTATTCAATGGCACTTAAGGTGGTTCGATAGCTAGTGCATGAGAGCGCTTGATTTGATAGCAGGTGTGACTAACCTTTGATTTAGTTTTTGCCACTGTTGAAACAGCTGCTGAGAAATCTGTGCTTAAAGAACCATTTAGGTGACAGTTGCTGAATGTGGGAATTCTGTAATGGTTGATTAAAACGTGTGTTAAATACTCTTATTTTACTGCGATGGAGGTTGTACCAAGTTGCCTGCAGAGGCATAAGACTCAGGCCAAAGACAAATAACTTTGCAAGCAAACTTTTATTTGCAAACAAATAACTTTACTTGCAAAGCTGGCTGTTTCACTGAGGCCTGCCTCTAAGATAACTTATGTGTAGATTAGGGATTTGCTTTGTTTTAGCACTAGAGGTATTACATTTCAGTTGCAAAAAGTGTAAATTTTTTTTTTTCATCCAGTGTTAGCTTTATCAGGCTCCTGTGTCTGAATATCTATGACTTGCTGGATTTAGGTCTGTTGTGGTATTCCTACACATGTATGTGGTGTTTTTTCTGTTTTTAAACTTCTGTGGGCCTTGTTAAGCTGTCAAAACTTGTTAAGCTTGAGTCCTCCTGGAAACAGGTGTTGCCCTGCTATGATTTCATCAGTGGATATATGGCCTGGCTTGCAGCTATGGTATATGCATGCCTTAGCTTTAAGCACTTCCTTTCTTTTTCTTTAAACTACTGTGCATTTCTAAAGACAGACCCCGATGTTACAAATATCACAGAACATGAAAAATATTGAGGAAAGGGCATGCAGTCCTGGAAGTCAGACAGTAGGCAAGCTGATGGAGTAAAATATTATCCCAAGCCATTAAAGACTGAGGTATAGGACTCTAGAAGGTACTTCCCTCAAGGCATGGTGCTCGGAGATCTTCCTTAGTTGGGTGAGATGGAGTCCAGATAACCTGGAAAATATCTGAAGAAGTTTGTTTTTACTAAATTGTTTGTAAATGAAATTTATGATTTAGATGCTCTGTTAGCATAGCTGTTCCTTCTTGGTTTGGCAGGCATAAAACCTGGCAGATAATGTAGTGGCGCTGCTGTGGGTTTTTTGCTTGTTTGTGCGTGTTTGTTTTTTAATGTCCCCTGAGCTGAGCTCAGAATCCTATAAGCCTCTCTTCTGTTACTGAATTGTTTTCTGGAGTGTGTGCACACTGGTGCTGCTGCTTCTCAGATCACTTTATATGTGTGTGGTGGGTTGACCCTGGCTGGCCGTCAGGTGCCCACCAAGCTGCTCTCTCACTCCCCCTCCTCAACTGGACAGGGGAGAGAAAATATAACGAAAGGCTCGTGGGTTGAGATAAGGACAGGGAGATCACTCAGCAATTACCATCATGGGCAAAACAGACTTGACTCAGGGAAATTAATTTAATTTATTTCCAGTTAACACCAGAGCAGGATAATGAGAAATAAGAAAAAAAAATCTAAAAACACCTTTCCCTCACCCCTCCCTTCTTCCCAGGCTCAGTTTCACTCTTGATTCTTCTACCTCCTTCCCCCAAGTGGCGCAGAGGGATGGGGAATGGGGGTTGCAGTCAGTTCATCACACATTGTCTCCGCCACTCATTCCCCCTCAGGGGGGAGGACTCCTCACCCTCTTCCCCTGCTCCAGTGTGGAGTCCCACCCACGGGAGACAGTCCTCCACGAACTTCTCCAACGTGGGTTCTTCCCATGGGCTGCAGTTCTTCATGGACTGCTCCAGTGTGGATCCCCTATGGGATCACAAGTCCTGCCAGCAAACCTGCTCCAGTGTGGGCTCCTCTCCACAGGTCCTGCCAGGAGCCTGCTCCAGCATGGGCTCTCCATGGGGTTACAGCCTCCTTCAGGGAACATCCACCTGCTCTGGCGTGGGGCCCTCCATGAGCTGCAGATGGATATCTGCTCCACTGTGGACCTCCATGGGCTGCAGGGGGACAACCTGCATCACCATGGCCTTTACCACAGGTTGCAGGGGAATCTCTGCTCTGGAGCACCTCCTCCCCCTCCTTCTTCACTGACCTTGGTGTCTGCAGAGTTGCTTCTCTCACATATTCTCACTCCTTTCTCCCAGCTGCTGTTGCCACAGCAGTTTCTACCCCTTCTTAAATATGTTATCACAGAGGTGCTACCACCATCGCTGATGGGCTCAGCTTTGGCCAGCGGCAGGCCCATCTTTTTCGTAGGGAGGGGCCCAAAACTGGACACAGTATTCCAGGTGGGACCTCACCACTGCAGAGTACAGGGGGACGATCACTTCCCTAGTCCTACTTGCCACACTGTTCCTGATATAGGCCAGGATGGTGTTGGCCTTCTTGGCCACCTGGGCACACTGCTGGCTCATAGTCAGCTGGCAGTTGGCCAACACCCCCAGGTCCTTTTCTGCAGGGCAGCTCTCCAGCCACTCTTCCCCAAGCTTGTAACACTGCATGGGGTTGTTGTAACCCAAGTGCAGGACCCAGCACTTGGCTTTGTTGAACCTCATACCATTGGCCTCTGCCCATCGATCCAGCCTGTCCAGATCCCTCTGCAGAGCCTTACTACCCTCAAGCAGGTTGACACTCCCACCCAACTTGGTGTTGTCTGCAAACTTACTGAGGGTGCACTCAATCCCCTCATCCAGATCATTGATAAAGATATTAAAGAGAACTGGCCCCAATACTGAGCCCTGGGGAACACCACTCGTGACTGGCTGCCAACTGGATTTAACTCCATTCACCACCACTCTCTGGGCCCAGCCATCCAGACAGTTTTTAACCCAGCGTAGAGTACTCCTGTCCAAGCCATGGGCAGCCAGTTTCTCCAAGAGGATGCTGTGGGAAACCGTGACAAAGGCCTTACTAAAGTCTAGGTAGACAACAGCCTTTCCCTCATCCACTAAGGGGGTCACCTTGTCATAGAAGGAGATCACGTTAGTCAAGCAGGACCTGCCTTTCATGAACCCATGCTGACTGGGCCTGATTGTCCTCCTTGTGCCGCATAATGGCACTCAGGATGATCTGTTCTATGACCTTCCCAGGCACCGAGGTCAGACTGACAGGCCTGTAGTTCCCCGGAACCTCCTTCTGGCCCTTCTTGTGGATGGGCATCACATTTGCTAGACGCCAGTCAACTGGGACCTCCCCAATTAGCCAGGACTGCTGGTAAATGATGGAAAGTGGCTCTGTGAGCACTTCCACCAGCTCCCTCAGTACCCTCAGGTGGATCCCATCTGGCCCCATAGACTTGGGTATGTCCAGGTGTTGGAGCAGGTCCCTCACCATTTCCCCTTGGATTATGGGGGCTTCATTCTGCTCCCCGCCCCTGTCTACTAGCTCAGGGGTCTGGGTACTCGGGGAACAACTGATTCTACTACTAAAGGCTGAGGCAAAGGCGGCATTAAGTATCTCAGCCTTCTCCTCATCCTTTGTCACCATGTTACCGCCTTCATCCGATAAAGGATGGAGAGTCTCCCGAGTCCTCCTTTTGTTACTAATATATTTATAGAAACTTTTTTTATTGTTCTTAACAACTAAAGCCAGGTTAAGTTCTAGTTGGGCTTTGGTCCTTCTCATTTTCTCCCTACATAGCCTTACAACATCTTTGCAGCCTTCCTGAGTGGCCTGCCCTTTTTCCCAAAGGCCATAAACTCTCCTTTTTTCCCCTGAGTTGCATCCATATCTCTCTGTGCAGCCAGGCCGGTCTTTTCCCCTGATGGCTCATTTTTTGGCACATGGGGACAGCTTGCTCCTGCACTTTTAAGACTTTCTTCTTGAAAAACATCCAGCCTTCCTGGACTCCTTTGCCTTTCAGGAGTGCCTCCCAAGGGACTCTGTCAAGCAGGATCCTAAACAGGCCAATGTCTGACCTCCAGAAGTCCGTGGTGGCACTTCTGCTGACTCCCCTCCTTGCTTCTCCGAGAATCGAAAGCTCTATCATTTCATTATCTGTGCCCAAGATGGCCTCCAACTGTCACATCACCCACAAGTCCTTCTCTGTTTACAAACAGCAGGTCCAGCAGGGCTCCTTCCCTAGTTGGCTCCCTCACCAGCTGTGTCAGGAAGTTATCCTCAACACACTCCAGGAACCTCCTAGACTGTTCCCTCTCAGCTGTATTGTGTTCCCAGCTGATATCTGGTAGGTTGAAGTCTCCCACCAGGACAAGGGCCAGTGATCTTGAGATTTCTCCCAGCTGCTTGTAGAATATTTCATCTGCCTCTACATCCTGGTTGGGCAGCCTATAACAGACTCCCACCATGATATCAGCTTGTTGGCCCTCCCCCTGATTCTTACCCATAAACACTCAACCCTGTTGTTACCATCATAAAACTCTAGACAGTCATAACACTCCCTAACATACAGGGCCACCCCACCTCCTCTCCTTCCTTACCTGTCCCCTCTGAAGAGTTTGTAGCCATCTAATGTAGCACTCCAGTCGTGTGAGTCATCCTACCATGTTTCCGTGATGGTGACTACATCATAGCTTTCCTGCTGCACAATGGCTTCGAGCTCCTCCTGTTTGTTGCCTATGCTGCATGCATTAGTGTAGAAGCACTTGAGCTGGGCTACTGGTCCTGCCACCTTTTTGCTGGAAGCCTTAACTTCTACCTGAACACGAGAGGTGGATCTGGTGTATGCTAAAGTATCAAAATGATAATGAATGAGAGGTGGATCTGGTGTACACTAAATTATCAAAAGATGATGGCCATTTTAATTCACCAAGAATACTCTCCAGTCTTCAGAAATTCAACTTCTCAGTTAGGGAGTATTGCATGAGATGAGTCTTTCTCAGTCTTGCTATGGTGTTTTGTTCATGCAAGGTTGCATCCACATACATTGAGATGATGCTATCTGCTTGCATCAGCAGAGACTACTGTGTTGCCTCCTGGTAACATTTCTCTATTGACCTCGAAGATAAACTAAACTGAGACTTTAATCTCTGCAGACTATTCCTGCTATGTTTATGCCTGTATCCTTTCCTTGAATGAGGTCTTCACATTTCTGAGAGAGGAAAAACAGGAAGCTGACTTTATATAGTCTCAGAATTAACATGGTGTTCTACTTAGCCTAATATGGCCTTCATGTTGGTGGATGTTTTATATGAAAATTGCAAGAACAGAAATGGTGTCAAAGCTTACCACATTTTAGTTAAGGTATGACATACCTAGTGCCTCTCTGTGTGGTGAAAAAAGAACAGAACTACTGATGAGAGGATCTATTCTAGTTAAGATTCAGACTGTCCGTCCTTATTGCCAAAACATATATGTCCTTTCTCAGATCTACCTTTTATCCTTCTTAGATAAGAGATAGAAGACATGGTTAGTTTGCACACAGTTTTTGTAAAGTTTTGAGTTTAACTTCTTTTCCTTGTCCTTTAGGAGTGTTGTTGGCCCTTGGCAGGACCTAGGCTAATGGGAACATGTATTGAGAAAAATGCATGATGTTCCTGGTTGCTTTCTGCTGGCCCATATAGCCATAGTTATCTATCCTGTTGCAGCTATACAAAGTCCTTGTGATCCCAATCTTGGATCGTGTTTTAGTGATTGATTCTTCACCCAATCCTAATGTGGGAACTCTAGTCTTTGGGTCTTACTAGAGTGTTATCTCAGTGGATTGATCATGGCCTGGTGTGAGGCTATCCCATTCAAGGGTCAGAATCCTCAAGATGAACTTTTAGTCTGAAGGTGGATGAGCCGGGATTGAGAACATTGCTTAAATTCTGCCTTTGTCATTAGCTTTAAGGATGGTCTTTTAAGTTTATTTCCAAAATGCTTTGGATTTTTAAAACCAGTTGAACATAGAGCAGTGTCTTTGAAACTCTTGATCTTGTTCTTATGATGACTTAGTCATTCGGAGTACCTTTGACGTAAAATATTACCATGGAGGAAAGTCCTGTCCCCATCCTCCTCCAAGTTTTTGTTTCAATAGAAATCGCCACAGATAGTAATTTATTTTCTGATAATAATGATGCTAACAATTCATCTGTCTCTGCAAGCAGAATTTGAAATGTCTTTTTATAAACTATTACTGGGATCCAAAGCAGTCTTGTGGGTTTATGAATGTTTTCTGATGAGTGTTGGAATTTAAATTTGATCTGGACAGCAGTTTTCATGAGTCCATTCCATTATGAAATTTCTTGGTGTGTTGGTGTTGAAAGGTCTTTGAAGCTGAGCAAGAAAAAGACCATTGTGTGAGGTCAGGTGTTGATTAACCAGCTTCCAGTTTCAGGAAGGTATTTTTGATAAGCAGGATTAATCCTGAAAAGTGGTTTAGCAGCTGGAACTGCTTAACTAAAACAAATACCCCTCTACTATCACCACCCCCAATACCATCATCCCACATGATGTCATTATTAAATAGACTAAAATAACTGCCAAGGAATGAATCTAATCGGATTACAATTCAGAAGTCAAGTCAGAGTAATGTACTCCTACAGTTTAAAATGCTGCACAACGTATGTAGTGTCCTACTTAAACAACAGCAAAACATTTTTTCCCTTAAATTCAGATACGTTAAGATTTACAAAAATAAATTAATCCCGACTGAGTTTTAGTAATCAATGCATAAAGTAATTGAGATGCATAAATATCTTAAGAGAAACCAAGTTATGAGATAATGAATTTTGTCAGATCAGACCACTAAAAAATCCATTCCCCCCCCCTGCCCTTATGGTAGCTAATTCTTTCTTTCCATGCTTCTGTATAGATACTGTAATGCAGATTTAAGGAAAATGCTTCTCCTAAGTAGTTCTATGGCATACATACAATGTGTGAGAAGTGACAGATTTTTATTTCTTCAAGAGTCTTGAAAGAAACTTTGAAGTTATCCAGTGGATTGTGTTATGTGATTCAGTGCTTTGGGAATACTTTCTTGAAACTCTTTATTCTGAGCATTCAGAATGAGTGGAGTATGGGATCTCCCATATCTCTTTCCCTGTCCCTGAAGCCCATAAAAGAAAGCATTGAAAAAGAACAGGTACAATAACAAGGTTCTTGATTGTAGTACCTGTTTACTAGCCCAGTGCCTTCATGTACTTAATCATATTGGTTTAAGTTCTTCAAAGGTGCTGTTCACTGTAAAAAAAGGCATTTTGGGGGTGAGTCTTGAAATATGTTTTCTCAAGTGGCTTGTGGACAGAAAGGACAGAAGTTTTCAGGCTTTGCCTTGATTCTTAAGGTTATCAGGCTTTTTGTTTGGTTTTGTTTCCTGTGCCACCTTCTGAAGTTCAGGTAGTCTTGGGTAAGTGGGTAAGGTAAGGTCTGTTTTGCCCCCCCCCCCCCCCCCCCAACCCCCCCCCCCCCCCCCCCCCCCCCCCCCCCCCCCCCCCCCCCCCCCCCCCCCCCCCCCCCCCCCCCCCCCCTTTTTTTTTTTTTTGTAAGTTGGAGATATTTAGCCAGCTCCTTGAAGCCTTTCCATAGTATAATTTGAGAGGTGAATATAGTCTGCTGCAAGGGGTATGTCTTTGTATACTTTTATCAAATTCTACTCTGTGATGTTTGCTTTGTTGTTTGTCATGTCAGTTCTAAGTGTACTTCAAATGCCAGTATCAGGCATCCCTGTGTGGTGTTTCCTTAGAGAAAGGGAAGGTGTTGCTAGTGTGATTTCTAAATATGCTTCTGCCCACCAAGTAGTACTTAATTCAGTGCAGTTCAGAGGCGCTCAAGCCTAGTGTTTGTTTCACTAGGCCTTTTCATCCTTTCTTCCTTAGAAGGTAATTTTCTGGATTGCTAAAAGAACTGGGCAACTGGGATGAGGGTAGTGTTTATCCATTCACAGATTGTGATATAATGATGTCGTGGTTTGGCCTCAGATGGCAACAAAGAACCACGTGTCGCTCGCTCAGCGCTTCCCGGTATGGGAAGGATCAGAAGAAAAAGGCAAAACTCTTGGGTTGAGACAAAGGCAGTTTAACAGAACAGCAAAGGGAACAAGAAAACAACAACAATAACACCGACAGAGAAATATACAAACGCGATTACAAAACCACCGCTCCCAGCCTGCTCCAAACCTGACAGCCTGCCCCCTCCCTCCTTTTAATCTCAGGGTGGGTGTGGCTCACATGGCATGGAATACTTAACCCTGTCCCTGCCGGAACCAGGACATTATCCACCCCTTATTCCATACCATTTTTTGCCACGCCCAGATCTTACAGTTTTCGGCACGACTAATGTACCTGGCGTAGCTCATGCACACAGTCCATGGTCCGAAGATGCAGATCTTGAGGAAGTTGCTGGGCATCAGCTCTGATCCCATCACCACTTTGCTTTACTCAATTCTTCATCAAAGTCCATCTGTCCTTAATTTGGGTGATTCTTACTGCAGTACAGCTGATAGCAATTATAGTAACGAGGACATACAGTGACAGTGTTACACATGATTTGATTCATTGGCTATTCTCACCCAAAATCAGATCCCCATGAGGTACACATTGGACTTCCCCATCCTTCCGCATCACCCACCAAGTGCACCCAGGTCCTTGGGCAAAAGCAATCCCACGGATGGGTTTGCCTTTGCCTGAGGCAGGGCTAACCCAGACTGTCTTCCCTAACGTATTCTTCATGTGCACTACGGGGACCTTATCCCCTTCTATGGTACGTGGAAGTTTTGACTGGGCAGGGCCAGCCCGATGGGTAGATCCCCTGGTGTTAACTAGCCAGGTAGCCTTTGTTAAATGTGCATCCCAATGTTTTAAGGTCCCACCACCCATTGCTCTCAGTGTAGTTTTTAACAGTCCATTGTACCGTTCTATCTTCCCAGAGGCTGGTGCGTGACAGGGGATGTGATATACCCACTCAGTGCCATGCTCTTTGGCCCAGGTGTCTATGAGGCTGTTTCGGAAATGAGTCCCATTGTCTGACTCACTTCTCTCTGGGGTACCATGTCACCACAGGACTTGCTTTTCAAGGCCCAGGATAGTATTCCGGGCAGTGGCATGGGGCACAGGGTATGTTTCCAGCCATCCAGTGGTTGCTTCCACCATTGTGAGCACATAGCGCTTGCCTTGACGGCTTCGTGGCAGTGTGATATAATCAATCTGCCAGGCCTCCCCATATTTATATTTCAACCATCGTCCTCCATACCAAAGAGGCTTCAAACGCTTGGCTTGCTTGATTGCAGCGCATGTCTCACATTCATGGATGACCTGTGCAATAGTGTCCATGGTCAAGTCCACCCCTGGGTCACGAGCCCATCTATATGTCGCATCTCTTCCTTGGTGGCCTGAGGTGTCATGGGCCCACTGAGCTATGAATAGTTCACCCTTATGTTGCCAGTCCAGATCCACTTGAGCCACTTCAATCCTAGCAGCCCGATCCACCTGCTGGTTGTTCTGATGTTCCTCCGTGGCCCGATTCTTTGGTACGTGGGCATCTACGTGGCGTACTTTCACAATCAGATTCTCTATCCGGGCAGCAATATCTTGCCATAGTCCAGCAGCCCAGATGGGTTTGCCTCTGCGCTGCCAGTTGCCCTGCTTCCACTGCTGTAACCACCCCCACAGAGCATTTGCCACCATCCATGAGTCAGTGTAGAGATAAAGTACTGGCCATCTTTCTCACTCGGCGATGTCCAAAGCCAGCTGAATGGCTTTCACCTCTGCAACCTGGCTCGATTCACCTTGTCCTTCACTGGCTTCTGCAACTTGTCGTGTAGGACTCCACACAGCAGCCTTCCACTTTCGATGCTTTCCCACAATCCGGCAGGACCCATCAGTGAACAGGGCATATTTCTTCTCATTTTCTGGCAGTTTATTATATGGTGGGGCCTCTTCCGCACGCGTCACCTCCTCCTCTGGTGACATTCCAAAATCCTTGCCTTCTGGCCAGTCCATGATCACTTCCAGAATTCCTGGGCGACTGGGGTTTCCCATTCGAGTTCGCTGTGTGATCAGTGCAACCCACTTACTCCATGTAGCATCAGTTGCATGATGTGTGGTGGGGACCCTTTCTTTGAACATCCAACCCAGCACCGGCAGTCGAGGTGCTAAGAGGAGCTGTGCTTCTGTACCAACCACCTCCGAAGCAGCTCGAACCCCTTCATATGCTGCCAATATCTCCTTTTCTGTTGGAGTGTAGCGGGCTTCGGATCCTCTGTATCCCCGACTCCAAAACCCTAGGGGTCGACCTCGGGTCTCCCCTGGTGCCTTCTGCCAGAGGCTCCGGGTAGGGCCATTCTCCCCGGCTGCGGTGTAGAGCACGTTTTTAACATCTTGTCCTGCCCGGACTGGCCCCAGGGCCACTGCATGGACTATTTCCTGTTTGATTTGTTCAAAAGCTTGTCGTTGCTCAGGACCCCATTTAAAATCGTTCTTCTTCCGGGTTACTTGATACAGAGGGCTTACAATCAGACTGTAATCTGGGATATGCATCCTCCAAAAACCCACAATGCCTAAGAAAGCCTGAGTTTCCTTTTTGCTAGTTGGTGGAGACATAGCTGCTATTTTGTTGATCACATCCATTGGGATTTGGCGGCGTCCATCTTGCCATTTTATTCCTAAAACCTGGATCTCCTGTGCAGGTCCCTTGACCTTACTTCGTTTTATGGCAAAACCAGCTTTCAGAAGGATTCGGACTATTTTGTCCCCTTTCTCAAAAACTTCTTCGGCTGTGTTTCCCCATACGATGATGTCATCAATGTACTGCAGATGTTCTGGGGCTTCACCCTGTTCCAGTGCAGTCTGGATCAGTCCATGGCAAATGGTGGGGCTGTGCTTCCACCCCTGGGGCAGTCGATTCCAGGTGTACTGGATGCCCCTCCAAGTGAAAGCAAACTGTGGCCTGCACTCTGCTGCCAAAGGGATTGAGAAGAATGCATTCGCTATATCAATCGTGGCATACCACTTGGCTGCCTTGGACTCCAGTTCATACTGGAGTTCTAGCATGTCCGGCACAGTAGCGCTCAGCGGTGGCGTGACTTCATTCAGGCCACGATAGTCTACAGTTAGCCTCCACTCTCCATTAGATTTTCGCACCGGCCATATAGGACTGTTAAAGGGTGAGCGAGTCTTGCTGATCACTCCTTGAACCTCTAGTTGAGGAATCAGCTTATGGATGGGAATCAGAGAGTCTCGGTTAGTGCGATATTGCCGCCGATGCACCGTTGTGGTAGCAATCGGCACCTGCTGTTCTTCGACCCTCAACAACCCCACAACAGAAGAGTCCTGCGAGAGACCAGGCAAGGTAGACAACTGTTTAACTTCCTCCGTCTCCAAGGCAGCTATGCCAAAGGCCCACCGATACCCCTTTGGGTCCTTAAAATACCCTCTCCTGAGGTAATCTATAGCAAGGATGCATGGAGCCTCTGGGCCAGTCACAATGGGATGCTTTTGCCACTCATTGCCAGTTAGGCTCACTTCAGCCTCCAGTACAGTCAACTCTTGGGATCCCCCTGTGACCCCAGAAATAGAAATGGGTTCTGCCCCTCTATAGCTTGATGGTATTAGGGTGCACTGTGCTCCTGTGTCCACTAGAGGCTTATACTCCTGTGAGTCTGATGTGCCAGGCCATCGAATCCACACTGTCCAATAAACCCGGTTGTCCCTTTCCTCCACCTGGCTGGAGGCAGGGCCCCTCTAATCCTGGTCATGGTATCCGGTACTCACTTCTTGCAGAAATGACTTGGAAGTTCCTTCAAGAGGATCAGAAGCAAGATCAGGCCTTCTGCTCTGTCTGGGGAACTGCCCACTGGAAACTGGGGCGGCACTTTTCCTGGAGGGATCCCCTTTTGTGGTTGTCCTTCCTTGCAACTCCTGTACCCGTGTCCGCAGGATCCAAGTAGGTTGTCCATCCCACTTCCTCATGTCCTCTCCATGGTCTCGCAGGTAGAACCACAGGGTGCCTCGTGGTGTGTACCCTCTGTACTCTCTCTCTTGAGTGGGGAAATGGCTGCTCCTAATAGCTGAGATGCTGGCCCGTACAGGTGGGGAGTAGGACATGTTCTCTTCAAGTTGCTGGACCTTCCGGGACAGTTTCTCCACAGCTGAGACAAGGCAGGAAGAGAGACTTTCTTCATATCGCCAGAGCCGGCCAGCCACCTCATCCACCGTTGATCCTTCTTCACCTTTCCATTACATTACTGCCAGTGAGTTGGCATATGACGATGGTGCACTCCGTACAAACTTCCGCCACATGGGCCTTGTGCAGTGCACCTCATCAGGGTCTGTGGGTAAGTCTGCATTGTCCAAGTCATAATAAATCATCTCCCGCACGGCTAATTCTCTCAGGTACTGGATACCTCTTTCCATGGTGGTCCACTTGCTTGGTTGACATACAACATCTTCACTGAAGGGGTACCTCTCCCTCATGCCTGACAGGAGTCGTTTCCAGAGGCTGAGGGCTTGGGTCTTCTTCTCAATTGCCTTGTCAAAGCCGCCTTCCCTAGACAGGGATCCCAGCTGCATGGCTTCCCTACCCTCTAATTCCAGGCTACTGGCCCCATTATTCCAACACTGAAGCAGCCAGGTGACAATGTGCTCGCCTGAAAGTTGGCTAAAATCTTTTCGCATATCCCGCAGCTCACTCAGGGATAGGGATAGGGATTGGGTAATTATCTCTGGTTCTGCCTCTTCCTCCTGTCCTGGTGATGGCCCTGGTTCATCGTCATCTCTTACTAAGTGAACTGATTTCTTTGTGTACTTCTTCTTTTGTATGGGGGCAACGGATACTGGCACGGGTTGGTTCCCTGGTTCGGCAGCAGTGCCTGTCGCAGGGGTCGCGGTAGCCGCAGCGCCTGCCGCAGGGCCGCAGCGCCTGCTGGTCTGGTCTCTGTCTCTTTCCCCTGAGGGTGCTGCATAGCACTGAGCAGTGCCTGGTAGACACTAGCCAGGGCCCAGCACAGTGCGGTGAGTTTTGCCTCTCTGGAATAGCCACAGCATTTTCCCTTCAGATATTCTGCTACTCCATCAGGGTCCTGTAATTGTTCAGGGGTGAAGTCCCAGACCACTGGAGGTGAGAAGTTCTCTAAGTACCTCCCCATGTTCTCCCACATGCCATGCCACCCCTGACTGTCCAGCCTTGGAGCAGAGCTCTGGGTGGTAGTCTTAAATAGTTGTTTAACCCTAAACAAGACCTGGAACATATTCAGCAGACATAACACTAGGAACATGCTGGTTTGAGCATCCCAAGGATATTCAAAATTCTCAAAAGCTGTCATACCTGACCCAAAGGAGAAAAGGGAGGCAAAAGAGCTGGGGAAAGTGTCCCCTCCTGTTTCCCCCATAGACTGGGTGTAATTATTAATGAATTCTGAGAGACGGTGCCCAATGTACGGACAGGACAGCAATACCACATAAACGCCCCAAAGTAACCGTCTAACAAGTGATGTTATCATATCATAAGCCGATATTGCACAGGACAGTAAAATGATAATCCTCATCCCCCTCCCAGAAGTAACAAATATCATCACAGGGAGTGCGTAAGACAAATAGGAATTTACGTAACACAGCCATGAGAACAAACCAAGCAACATGGTGACCAGCGACCAGCTCCAAACCACACTTCCTGCCCCCTCCCCTCCTTTTAATCTCAGAGTGGGCGTGGCTCACAGGGCATGGAATACTTAACCCTGTCCCTGCCGGAACCAGGACAAATGATTATGAACATGGCTCATATTTTGCCCTGTTACGCTTGTGATATTGGCAAATTTAAATATTAGGGTAAAACTTCTTAAAGCAAAACTGCTCTGCTGATTTCAGTCTCAAAGCTGTTAAGTCTTTTTTTAGAAATAAGCTGTCATTTTCTGTTTTTTAACTAGTGATATGGATTTAATACGTACAGATACAAAATGTGACAAAAATCATGATTAGTGTCACTGTTATGCATGAAGATTTCTGATCTGTTAATGAGAAATTGGCTGTCTCTTAAAAGAGCTAAAACCGAAACATACAGATCCCACCAGAGCAGTGTCATATGAGAAGCAGAAGATGAATATTTTTCTTCTGTCCTATAAGAATACAGTACAGTGACACGTTCATGAGCTTTTTTTTTCCTGGCTGACTTTACACTTTAACCAGATTTTCAATTAGCAATAGTAGGTTGCACTCATAACAAACGGCAGAGTAGTTTTAGCACTAGTGGAGGTGTTCTTCCTCAACAGCTGTGCATCAAGCTACAATAAGAAAATAGAGAACGTGTGCCTGCTTTTAATTCAATATGCCTTTATACAATTTAATCTTTTCTTATTTTAGAAATTTAACTTTTTTCTAGTATTTGGCTACACGAGTTCTTAGGAGCAAAGTGACTGATCCTCTGCTACTTGGAGAACCTGTGAAAATGAGACTATATCTAAGAAGTTTTGGTGTGTGACTGCTGCTCTTCCTCTTCAGAGTCATTTGAAATCCACCTTCAGTGTCTTTATTTTTCAGTTTCTACCTAAGATTTCATCAGTCTCTTTTCCTTGGGGAGGGAGGAAAATGAGGGGAAACTGTGAGTGCCTTCCATTTTGGAATGCTTAAAACTCCTGAGACTTAAAGCTTGCCAGTCAGAATTGCCTCTGATTGGTAGTAGATATTTTGGTTCAAAGAACATCCATCCTGATCACTTGAAGTTACATAAATACTTTTTTCCTTGGAGATACCAAGATAAAAATTTGTACTGTTAGATCTGTACTTGCTTGAACAGTGTGTGCCGCTTCAGATGAAGCAGGCAACCTCACTAGGAAGGAATTTTATTGCCCAGTCCAGTGCTACAGGGCTATAAGCTGTTAAAAGCTGCCTATGCTGAGCTGCAGTCATTATTGGTATTTATGACTCTGTCATGACACTGTCACACCTGAATATCTCTTGAAAGCAGAAGGCACAGCTGAGTAAAATCTTCATGTGGTTCTGAAGAGTGAGAATTATGTCGTCATAGAAGGAAGAGAAAGCAGTTTAAAATGCTTTGCAAAAGTAATGCTTTGCCAGTTATTGATCTTAGCATCCGGTATCTTGACTGTGGGATCAAGACACACTTTTATATGGCTCTTTAGGTTGCCTTCAGGAAACATACTCTATTCTGTAGCTGGCAAAAAATGCTTTGGGTACTGTTGGTGGTATCAAAAAATATATTTTTTTTTCTGGGTTCTACTCCCTCTTGGCCTTAAAGGAAAGGCATTTTTTTTTGCATCTGACCAGTGTGAGAAGTGGTACATTCCTTTTACAAGGCTAGATGGCTTCAGGAAAATGATCAGCTAAGCAATTGCACCTGCCCCAGCACTGCAAGATAACACACTGAAACTGTTGTGACATCATCCTAATGTCTCACAGCAAGTCTGCTTTCTGAAAAATCTAGAAAGAGGTGGTGATGTTGCTTCCTAGGAGCCATCATGGCCTAGATCAGACACCAGCACGTAGCCTCATGAGTAGGAGATGCCATTTTTCAGCATTACTCTATAAAGAGTAATAAACGTTCTTTAATACATAGCTGTGTGGCACCTTGTCCTCTCAGGTAGGATGCTACTCTAACATCATGGCACCCATGTCAAGTTCTATGGATATGGATATCTGTGTGATCACAGATTTTTACTTTTTTTAAAATCAGATAAAACTTTTTTCTTCCTCATAGCTTAAAACAGTTGAGCTGGTATTTATTTGTTTTCCTTCATAAACACTGAACAAAAAAAGTTAATTTCACACTAGCCTGACATAGCAGTGACGATCACGTTTCCAGATTAAGTTATAAGACAAAAACCTCGTTGCTATCACATATGCACCCTATGTCATACAAGCCCTGATTAGGGGGAACATGGCTATTTGATGTCACACTCTAGTTCTTAAATGCACTACAGTAGCCTTAAAATAATTAAAATCTGTTTAATACAGGTATGTGTCCTTTTGCTCTGTCTGTAACCCATTAACATTTGGAACTAGTATTAATCTTGCATTTGAAAACTTATTGAGGACCAAATTATATTTGCATGATATGGTTTTATTATAAAGTGAGACAATGTGAGAGGGGAATCTTCCACTGAACTTATTTGGCACCAAAGATGATATCGAACCCCAGAGGTCGTCTTCGCATTCCTTCTTTTTCTTGTACTATATGTTCTTGTCAACTCTACTTCCAGGTTGACTGAGATAGGAGGCAAGACAGTGATCTCTTTTGATGGCTGAAGCATATGGCTGACAGAACTTACCACAGAATCTATGAAGACTAAAGAGTGTCTTACTTGGCTCCTAGACCATCTGCCTGTAATCTTGGTGTTACAGCAAGAACTCCATAGAATCATAGAATTGTTAGGGTTGGAAGGGACCTTAAAAGATCATCTAGTTCCAACCCCCCTGCCATGGGCAGGGACACCTCCCACTAGATCAGGTTGCTCAGAGCCCCGTCCAGCCTGGCCTTAAAAACTTCCAGGGATGGGGCTTCCACCACCTCTCTGGGCAACCTGTTCCAGTGTCTCACCACCCTCATGGTGAAGAACTTCTTCCTAACGTCCAGTCTGAATCGACCCATCTCTAGTTTTAATCCATTCCCTCTAGTCCTACCATTACCCGACATCCTAAAAAGTCCCTCACCAGCTTTCTTGTAGGCCCCCTTAAGATACTGGTAGGCCACTATAAGGTCTCCTCGGAGCCTTCTTTTCTCCAGACTGAACAACCCCAACTCTCTCAGTCTGTCCCCATAGGAGAGGTGCTCCAGCCCTCTGATCATCCTCGTGGCCCTTCTCTGGACACGTTCCAGCACGTCCATATCTCTCTTGTAGTAGGGGCTCCAGAATTGGACGCAGTACTCCAGGTGGGGTCTCACGAGAGTGGAGTAGAGGGGGAGAATCACCTCCCTCTACCTGCTGGCCACGCTTCTTCTGATGCAGCCCAGGATACAATTGGCTTTCTGGGCTGCTAGTGCACACTGACGGCTCATGTTGAGCCTCTCGTCCACCAGCACCCCCAAGTCTTTTTCTTCAGGGCTGCTCTCAAGCCAGTCCCTGCCCAGCCTATATCGGTGCTTGGGATCGCCCCGACCCAGATGGAGGACCTTGCACTTGGTCTTGTTGAACTTCATGAGGTTGGCATGGGCCCACCTCTCCAGCCTGTCAAGGTCCCTCTGGATGGCATCCCTTCCCTCCAGTGTGTCAGCCGCCCCACACAGCTTGGTGTCGTCGGCAAACTTGCTGAGGGTGCACTCTATGCCACTGTCCATGTCGCTGACAAAGATGTTAAACAAGATCGGTCCCAGTACTGATCCTTGAGGGACTCATCCAGACCTACATTACTGTCTTCTGACAGTGTAGCTGCTGTTAAACACCCTGGATTCCATAAATATCTTTGTGCAGTCAGAAAAATTTTTCTCAAAGTAAGATCTTTGACTATGGTGTAGTTTTAAAAAAATGCCCGATTATCAGATTCTGTGCTGCTTCTCAAGCTCAAATGGTTATAGTGTTTGTTTAGCACTAAGTCCATCTTTGTGATATCTGCTTGTTACCTCTCGATATGGTTATAATTGGTTTTGCTTTTTGTTCTTCATATTTCTCCTTTTTCTTGCTTCTTTAATTCTTTTTCATTTGGCAGAGATGAGACTTTCACTATGAATCCCTTGAATCTCTGTTGCAAGTCTGTGGACTTACTATGCACTTACTATGAAGAATAGTCCTTCTGTTCTTATTTGGCTAAAGGAATGGATTTAATCTGTTTCATACCAGAGCATCCCATAGGATAGTCCATAAAGAAAAACCAGTGCTGAAGTTTCACCTTAATATGCCCTTGACTTTTAACTAAACCAGCTGGCTAATCTGCCTATTTCTGACATAATGAGCTTCATAGTAGCTGTATCTCTGCTTGGTTAAATTGAAGCTGTTGCTTTGTCTCTTTTGTGATCATAGCTACGCATTCTAAAGGATTAATGTTTTTTCCTCCTACCAGTAAGGGTAACTAGGAACTAGGGAAAAAACTAGGAGGTTTTTTCCTTCACACTTAATATTTTTGTACTAGAATTTATACTAATAGTGACTAATGTACCATATTCTAATCAGACTTTGGTTGGAACTCTGACTTCCTTCACCCCCCACCCCAAGAAGATACTGCTGGCTGATACAGAAGGAGTAACTGTTGTATTCTCAGTCGCCGAGGCAAGCAGCTCTGATGCCAGCACGATCCGCAGCGGAGCGCTCTAGTGCAGTGCACAGAGGGGTTTCCTGAACCTGGAGAACCTCAGGGGGAGCTGAGAGCACCGCCGGGAGCCCGCAGCTCGCACGACAGCAGCTGATGAGACCTGGGTGGGGCCAGGAGCAATGGCAACAAAGTCCCCCCCCACATATAAAAGAAGGCCCTGAGGAATGCTGTCGACCAGGGCATGGTGTGGCAGCAGGGGTGTGGTGCAGCAGTTTGCGCGGAAGGGTGCTGAAATGCTGCCAGCTCAACCAGGGAGCCATGGTATCCACCTGGCAGAAAGGCATAACCTCTCTAAGCTCTGCACCCACCACGACTGACGCAGCTTCCCAGACAGAGCTCCGGTGGGAACATGCTGCCACCCAGGTGTCAGCCTGCAGGGTGACCCTACACTTATGCCAGTATTGGACAGCAGCAGTGAGCACACCTATGGGAGGTGCGCCCAGGTAGAAGAACTCCTCCGTTTAGTGACAGAGCTCCGTGAGGAAGTGACTAGGTTGAGGAGTATCAGGGAGTCTGAGAGAGAGAGAGAGAGAGAGAGTACAGGAATTGCACCCTACCTTTGCTGGGACAGGCCCAACAGGCAGGCAGGATGCATGATACGGAGGATTCCCTATCCTCTCTCCACCTGCCTGAATGCGGTGACTTAAGGGATAGGGGGCAATGGTGACAAATTCCTGCCTGGCACAGCAGGCGCGTCTCCTTTGTGACTACCCCACCTTCCCAGGTGCCCTTGCATACTACGTATGAGGCTCTGCAAGTGGAACTGAACAACGACGAGAACGATGGTTCATCTAGGTTGGAGGTATTGCCAAGGTTAAGTTGGCCTACGCCCTGCATGAAAAGCGCTTCCATAAAGAAAAGAAGACGGGTCATTGTCATAGGAGACTCTCTCCTGAGGGGAACAGAGGGCCGGATATGCAGACCAGACCCACTTCTTAGGGAAGTCTGCTGCCTCCCTGGGACCTGGGTTAAAGACGTGAAGAGAAAGCTTCCTACCCTGGTACAGCCCTCGGATTATTGTCCATTATCGATTTTTCAGGTAGGCAGCGATGAAGTTGCAACAAGAAGTCCAAGGGCAATCAAGAGAGACTTCCGGGCCTTGGGATGACTGGTTAAGGGATCAGGAGCACAAGTAGCATTCTCCTCTATCCTTCCAGTTGCAGGGAATGATGAGGGAAGGAACAGGAAGAGCCAGCAGATCAATACCTGTCTCCGAGCCTGGTGTCACCAGCAGAATTTTGGGGATTTTGATCACGGCTCAGTCTACATGCCACCAGGCCTGCTGGCGACTGACAGGGTACACCTCTCTCAAAGGGGGAACAGGATCTTTGTGCAGGAGTTGTCAGGGCTCATTGAAAGAGCTTTAAACTAGATTTGAAAGGGGAAAGGGATAACACCAGGCTCGCTAGAGATAAGCCTGGGAGCAGCAGGCCGATGTTTCAGGGACGATGTGCTAGCGAGGGCCTTTGGTCTGCCATCTCAGGGCAGGTAGGGGATGGAGATCCACGCAGCAGCAGACACAAGGGTTGTTGATGTGTTAGAAACCGCAGAAGCACCTGAGAATGGTCACGTAGGTGTGGGAAAGTAATGGAAGATGAGGAGGATTGTAAATATGCTCAAGTGATTCACACCTGGGGTGCTGGGAAACACATATATCATGCTAATTGTTGTTCAGTCTCGGGTGCTTGCAAGTAGAACATCTGCACTTAGATCTGTGATGGATTCAGGGACACCTTATCTAGCCGCTTGAGAATCCTGGCCTGTTGAAGAAGATCAAAGCACAGTGGGAAAACTAGGCCTGCTTGAACCCTTGAAATACCGGCAAGAAGGGAGTCTGTGCACTCTCGCTCTCTCACTCTCTTGCTAACAAGGCCTCTCTTGCTAATAAGGACTCTATCTCGCTCCGCGGTGCCTGCGTCCACTGCTTGCATGCCTCTGCCCGGGTGCTGCTTCGGAGATTCCCCGATCCATGAGGTATCAAGATTAAATTTGTTCTTTGCCTTTCATCCGTGGTTTTGTGGTTGTTCCCGAGTCCTGCCTGCATCGGCTCACAAAGTAGGCATTAGGGCTTCTCCCCCCAAAAAGGTGGTGGGATCAGTAGCCCAACTGAAGTGCATCTACACCAATGCATGCAGCATGGGCAACAAACAGGAGGAGCTCGAAGCCATTGTGCAGCGGGAAAACCATGATATAGTTGCCATCACAGAAACAGGGTGGGATGACTCTCTCAACTGGAGTGCTGCAATGGATGGCTATAAACACTTCAGAAGGGACAGGCAAGGAAGGAGAGGTGGTGGGGTAGCCCTGTGTTAGGGAGTGTTTTGACTGTCTAGAGCTTGACGATGGTGATAAAAGGGTCAAGCGTTTATGGGTAAGAATCAGGGGAAGGGTCAACAAGGCAGATGTCACAGTGGGAGTCTGCTATAGACCACCCAACAAGGATGAAGAGGCAGATTAAATATTCATAGAATCACAGAATGGCTAGAGTTGGAAGGGACCTTGAAGAACATCTAGCTCAAACACCCCTGCCCTGGGCAGGGACACCCTCCCACTAGACCAGGTTGCTCAAAGACCCGTCCAACCCGGCCTTGAACACCTCCAGGGATGGGGCATCCACAACTTCTCTGGGCAACCTGGGCCAGTGTCTCACCACCCTCACAGGAAAGAATTTCTTCCTTAAATCTAATCTAAATCTAATCTAAACTAATCTAATCTAAACCGTTACCCCTCGTCCTATCACTACACTCCCTGACAAAGAGTCCCTCCCCAGCTTTCCTTTAGGTACTGGAAGGCTGCTATAAGGTCTCCCCGGAGCCTTCTCTTCTCCAGGAAGAACAACCCCAACTCTCTCAGCCTGTCCTCAAAGGAGAGGTACTCCAGCCCCCTGATTATTTTGTGGCCCTCCTGTGGACTTGCTCCAACAGGAGCAGCTGGGAGAAGTCTCACAATCGCTAGCCCTTGTTCTCACAAGGGGCTTCAACTTACCAGACGTCTGCTAGAAATACGATACAGTGGAGAGGAAACAGTCTACGAGGTCTGCACTTGGCCTGGTTGAACTTCATGAGGTGCGCACAGGCCCACCTCTCAAGCCTGTCCAGGTCCCTCTGGATGGCATCCCGTCCCTCCAGCGTGTCAACCGCACCACACAGCTTGGTGTCATCAGCAAACTTGCTGAGGGTGCACTCAATCCCACTGTCCATGTCGCTGACAAAGATGTTAAACAGCACCGGTCCCAGTACTGACCCCTGAGGAACATTACTTTTTCCACTCGAGATGCTATGACTACCCATCTACAGTCTTATTCTGCTTTGATGCAAAGAACACAAATTACTTTGAATGAACACTAAGAACATGGAATGCAGGTAGAATAAAAAGTATCATTTCCAAGGGGAAATGGTTAGCGACCTGGTACACCACGTAGATGCACGCAAGTCTATGAGGGAACAGATGGGATCCACCCAAGGGTACTGAGGGAGCTGGCAGAAGCGCTCACCAAGCCACTTTCCATCATTTATCATCAGTCCTGGCAAACCAGGGAGGTCCCAGTAGACTGGAGGTTAGGAAATGTGACACATCTACAAGAAGGACCGGAAGGAGGACCTGGGGAACTTCAGGCCTGTCAGTCTGACCTTGGTGCTGGAGAAGGTTATGGAGCAGATCATCTTGAGTGCCATCGCGTGGCACATGAAGGACAACCAGGTGATCAGGCCCAGTCAGCCTGGGTTCATGAAAGGCAGGTCCTGCTTGACTAACCTGATCTCCTTCTATGACAAGGTGACCCCCTTAGTGGATATGGGAAAGGCTGTGGATGTTGTTGACCTGGACTTTAGTAAAGCCTTTGTCACAGTTTCCCACAGCATTCTCCTGGAGAAACTGGCTGCTCATGTCTTGGACAGGAGTACTCTTCGCTGGGTAAAAACTGGCTTGAGGGCTGGGCCCAAAGAGTTGTGGTGAATGGAGTTAAATCCAGTTGGTGGCTGGTCACAAGTGGTATTCCCCAGGGCTCAGTATTGTGGCCGGTTCTGTTTAATGGTCTGGATGATGGGATTGAGTGCACCCTCAGTAAGTTTGCAGACAACACCAAGTTGGGTGGGAGTGTTGATCTGCTTGAGGGTAGAAAGGCTTTGCAGAGGGATCTGGACAGGCTGGATCGATGGGCAGAGGCCAACGGTATGAGGTATAACAAGGCCAAGTGCTGGGTCCTGCACTTGGGTCACAACAAGCCCATGCAGTGTTACAAGCTTGGGGAAGAGTGGCTGGAGAGCTGCCCTGCAGAAAAGGACCTGGGGGTGTTGGTCTGAATATGAGCTGGCAGTGTTCACAGAATCACAGAATGACCGTGATTGGAAGGGACCTCTGGAGATCATCTAGTCCAACCCCCCTGCCAGAGCAGGGTCACCTAGAGCAGGTTGCACAGGAACGCATCCAGGCAGGTTTTGAATGTCTCCAGAGACGGAGACTCCATCACCTCTTTGGGCAGCCTGTTCCAGTGCTCTGCCACCCTCAAAGGAAAGAAGTTCCTCCTCATGTTTAGGTGGAACTTCCTATGTTCAAGTTTGTGCCTGTTACCTCTTGTCCTGTTGCCAGGCACCACTGAAAAGAGCCTGGCCCCATCCTCTTGACACCCATCCTTTAAGTATTTATAAGCATTGACAAGATTCCCCCCTCAGTCATCTTTTTTCCAGACTAAAAAGACCCAAATCCCTCAGCCTTTCCTCATGAGAGAGATGTTCCAGTCCCTTCATCATCTTTGTAGCCCTTTGCTGTACCCTCTCCAGCAGTTCCCTGTCCCTCTTGAACCGGGGAGCCCAGAGCTGCTCTCCATCAGGTCAGCCCCCAACCTGTCCTGGTGCATGGGGTTATTCCTCCCCAGGTGCAGCACCCTACACTTGCCCTTGTTGAATTTCATAAGATTCCTCTCTGCCCAACTCTCCAGCCTGTCCAGGTCTCGCTGTATGGCGGCACAGCCTTCTGGTGTGTCAGCCACCCCTCCCAGCTTTGTGTCATCACCAAACTGAGTGAGGGTGCCCTCTATCCCTTCATCCAGGTCATTGATGAATATATTGAACAGGACTGGACCCAGTACTGACCCCTGGGGAACACTGCTAGTTACAGACCTTCAGCTAGACTCTGTGCCCCTAATCACGACCCTCTGAGCTCTGTCTTTCAACCAGTTTTCAATCCACCCCACTGTCCATTCATCTAACCCACACTTCCTAAGCTTCCTAATGAGGATGCTGTGGGAGACCATGTCGAACGCCTTGCTGAAGTCAAGGTAGACAACATCCACTGCCCTCCCCTCGTCTCTCCATCCAGTCGTGCCATCGTAGAAGGCTATCAGATCAGTCAGACATGATTTCCCCTTGGTGAATCCATGTTGAGTACTTCCGATAGCTTTCTTTTCCTCCCCATGCTTTGAGATGACGCCCAGAACGAGCTGTTCCATCATCTTTCCAGGGATGGAGGTGAGGCTGACCAGCCTGTAGTTCCCCGGCTCTTCCTTCTTGCCTTTTTTGAAGACTGGAGTGACATTGGCTTTCCTCCAGTCCTCAGGCACCTCTCCTGTTCTCCAGGACCTTTCAAAGATGATGGAGAGCGGCCCAGCCCAGCAATGACTTCTGCCAGCTCCCTCAGCATTCTCGGGTGCATCCCATCGGGACCCATGGACTTGTGGATATCCAATTGACTTAACTGATCCCTCACTTGATCCTCCTCAACCAAGGGGGAGTCTTCCTTTGTCCAGACTTTCCCTGTTTCTCCAAAGTCTGGGACTCCTGAGGGCTGGGCCAAGCAGTAAAGACTGAAGCAAAGAAGGCATTCAGTAACTCCACCTTCTCCGCATCCTCTGTCACCAGGGCTCCTGTCTCATTCAACAGCGGGACCACATTTTCTCTGGTTTTCCTTTTGCCTGCAATATACTTGAAGAAACCCTTCCTGTTGACCTTGACATCCCTTGCCAGGTTTAATTCCAAGGAGGCCTTGGCTTTCCTCATTTCATCCCTGCGTACTCTGGCGGCATTCTTGTAATCTTCCCAAGTGGTCAGTCCCTTCTTCCACGTGCTGTAAACTTCCTTCTTCCACTTGAGCTTTTTCAGAAGCTCCCTGCTCAACCATGCAGTTCTCCTGCGTCCCTTGCCCGATTTCTTGCTCTTAGGGATGCACCGATCCTGAGCTTGGAGAAAGCGGTATTTGAATACCAACCAGCTCTCTTGAGCCCCCCTACCTTCCAGAGCCCTAGCCCATGGGATCTCTCCAAGCAGTTTCTTGAAGAGGTCAAAGATAGCCCTCCTGAAGTCCAGGTTGCAATCCTACTTGTTGCTTTGTGCATAGTACCCATGATCCTGAACTCTATCTTCTCATGATCACAACAGCCAAGGCTGCCCCCACCCTCAGGTCCTCCACCAGTCCCTCTGTGTTTGTCAGTACCAGGTCCAGTAGTACACCTCTCCTTGTTGGCTCCTCCGCCACCTGTGTCAAAAAGTTGTCATCAATGCACTGGAGGAACCTCCTGGACTGTGCATGCCTGGCTGTGTAGCCTTCCCAGCAGATATCAGGGTGACTGAAGTCCCCCATGAGAACCAAGGCCTGTGACTGCGAGGCTACTTCCAGCTGTCTGTAGAAGGCCTCATCAGCTTCCCCATCCTGATCAGGTGGCCTGTAATAAACACCCACAACAGTGTCTCTCATGTTAGCCTGCTCCTTAATCCTTACCCACAAGCTCTCAACTCTCTCTTCATCTGCCCCCAGGGAGAGCTCGATGCATTCCAGATGCTCTCTCACATAGAGTGCAACTCCACCACCTTGCCTTGCTGGCCTGCCTTACCTGCATTGGTGTATAAGCATTTCAGAGAGGGAGTTGTGTGTGTAGTTTTCACCCTTGAGGGTTTCCAGGTGGCCAAGAAGGCCAACAGCATCCTGGCTTGTATCAGGAATAGTATGGCCAGCAGGACTAGGGAAGTGATTGTCCCCCTGTACTCGTTATTGGTGAGGCCGCACCTTGAATACTACGTTCATTTTTGGGCTCCTCACTACAAGAAAGACATTGAGGTGCTGGAGCGTGTCCAGAGAAGAGCAATGAAGCTGATGAAGGGTCTTATGAGGAGTGGCTGAGGGAACTGGGGTTGTTTAGTTTGGAGAAAAGGAGGCTGAGGGGAGACCTTATTGCTCTCTACAACTACCTAAAAGGAGGTTATAGTGAGATTGGTGTCGGTCTCTTCTCCCAAGTAACAGGCGAGAAGACCAAGAGGAAATGGCCTCAAGTTGCACCAGGGGAGGTTTAGGATTTCTGCACTGAAAGCGTTGTCAAGTACTGGAACAGGCTGCCCAGGGGAGTGGTTGTCACCATCCCTGGAGTTATTTAAAAGACACTTGGGGACATGGTTTAGTGGTGGACTTGACAGGATTAGGTTAACAGTTAGACTTGATCTTAAAGGTCCTTTACAACCAAAATGATTCTATGATTTTCTGATTTTGCATCTAACTTTGTCTGCTAAAGAGAATGTTTTCATTGTGGCTTGCAAGGGCCTTAAATAATGTGGAAATTAAGGGAAAACTCCTTTGACTTCCTTCCTGGACAGACACAACATTACTTCTTAGTAATTGCTTATGGAGGACTGGATTTCTTGAAGATGTGCGTACTTGTCAGTGGATTAGAAATCATAATTGAACATATTAAATATGTGTAATAGATGCAGAGATTTTGCTTTGAATTTGGAGAGTATTTCAGGCAGACCTAAGACTGATCAAGAGTTCAAGTGAGAACTTCTTTCTTTAGGTTATTCTCCACCTGACTTGTTATTGACATCTTCAAAACTTAAAACAAAATGACAACATTACTTGATTTGACTTGCCAAGTAATGATAATAGTAATATTTGTCACATCTCATAACCAAGTTCTGTATTTGAGAGAGGTTTGTCCTCTCATCTAGTATTCAATGTTTTTGTTTAAAATAATAAATCCATTCTCCCAGAAAAGTTGTTGGCCCTTGAAATGCAGTGCTGTGGAAGTGGAGCGACTTTTATTTTCCATTGTTTAGAAGGTGGTGGGTATTTAAAATCTACAGTGTAGGTGAAGTTATAAAATTGTTTCAAATATATATGCCTAGGGTAGATTCCTGGTTTATAAAGTTACTTAATTCTATGTAAAAGCTATGTTTGTAAATCAATACATTTATAGTTACAGAGCATGAAAAATAATGCTGAGACAGGCTGAGAGAGTTGGGGCTGTTCAGCCTGGAGAAGAGAAGGCTCCGGGGAGACCTTATAGTGACCTTCCAGTACCTAAAGGGGGCCTACAAGAAAGCTGGGGAGGGGCTGTTTGCAAGGGCATGTAATGATAGGCCGAGGGGTGATGGCTTCAAACTGGAAGAGGGTAGATTTAGATTAGATATAAGGAAGAAATTTTTCACTATGAGGGTGGTGAGACACTGGCCCAGGTTGCCCAGAGAAGCTGTGTCTGCCCCATCCCTGGAAGTGTTCAAGGCCAGGCTGGATGGGGCTTTGAGCAACCTGATCTAGTGGGAGGTGTCCCTGCCCATGGCAGGGGGGTTGGAACTAGATGATCTTTAAGGTCCCTTCCAACCTATGACATTCTATGATTTAGGAAGACTGAAATATACTTTTTAATGTTGTTTTTATGTTCTTATGATGGCATTCTGGTTTTGGAGCTCAAATAAAACCAGTTGATTAAAATGAATTTTAACAAATCCCCCCTTGTTCTGAAAAGTACCATTTCTGTTCTAACTAGCATAGGTCACAATAGAAAGTATTTTTAATGGCCCTCAGTCAGTCATCATGGCTGTACCGAGAACCTTGATGTTGTGACGCAGTAACTTTTAGTTTTAAAATACTTGATATTTGAAAGTTTTATATCTCTTTTTTTGCTTATATTTCTGTTGGGATGTTAATAGTTTTGAAGGCCTAGAATAGATCTGTGTGTAAACTGTAACTCTTGGTGCAAAGGAACTTTGAACATCCTTACTTCTTGCCAAAATCAGGGCTTCTGTTCTGGTTTCAGTAGGGATAGAGTTATTTTTCTTCACAGTCGCTAGTATGGGGCAATGTTTTGGATTTTTGCTGAAAACAGTGTTGATAACACAGGGATGTTTTAGCTATTGCTGAGCAGTGCTTACACAGAGTCAAGGCCTTTTCTGCTGCTCACACTGCCCTGACAGTGAGTAGGCTGGGGGTGCAGAAGAGATTGGGAGGGGACACAGCTGGGACAGCTGACCCCAACTGACCAAAGGGATATTCCAGACCATATGATGTCACACGCAGCATATGAAGCTGGGGGAAGGAGAAAGAAGGGGGGACGTTCGGAGTCACGGTGTTTGTCTTCCCAAGTCACTGTTATGTGTGATGGAGTCCTGCTTTCCTGGAGATGGCTGAACTGCCTGCTGATGGGAAGCAGGGAATGATTTCCTTGTTTTGCTTTGCTTGCCTGCGTGGCTTTTGCTTTACTTATTAAACTGTCTTTATCTCAACCCATGAGTTTTCTCACTTTCACCCTTCTGATTCTTTTCCCCCATCCCACTGTGAAGGGAGTGAGCAAGTGTCTGTGTGGGGCTTAACTGTCTACTGAGGTTAAATAACATCATCTTCATACAAAACAAAAAAACCCAAGTGGCTAAAATGCTAATTAAAAGTAGCTTCGTGTGCTGATTAGGATTGCTGTAAACTGTAAATTTAAGTTTTCTTATACTATAAACTAATCCTATCTATGCAGAACATTCAGATCTCACTTTCAGCATGTTTCAGAAGTAATACCAAGTTAGTTATGCCCTTGATTGAAGAACTAAACATGAGCCTGCTCCAGTATAACTGAAAAATCTAGGCTATTTTTTTTCCACTCCTCCCCTTGTCCCAGTAATTTAGAGGAATTTGCAGGCAAAAAGAGCTCAGTGAAGAGAACTCAAACTGTTGCTTAAACTTAAATTATTACTCTGTTTAGGTCAGTTCTGGTGGCTTTTTTTCTTATGGTTCACACTATATAACGCTTACCTGTTTACATTGTTTAAAGCCTTTTTTCTCCTCTTTAATCTTTTAATAGATTAATAGAACAGCTGGTATCTGAAGGGAGTACAATATTTTGTACAAAAATAAAACACTATTTTTGTGGGTGTAGGGGGCAACGGATTTACTGTGTAGTCCCTACCTCATTTCTAGGTCTTACTGTGTTGAAAGCTGGGTTGTCATTTATTTCATACAGTAATAGTGCTACAGGAAGCCTGTCAGTATAATCAGAATGTCTGAATGTCTTTAGTTGACTAATCTCTTTCATGAGTCTCCTATATCCCATGAGTTCAGATCTGTTCCTTGCTTATATCTATACAAAACTTTCTTAAAACGTAGAATTTGCAATACTGATATTCTGATTTTGAATAAATAGAAATAGTGAACTCTGAAATGAAAAGACTTTGCTACATGAATTGATGGGTGTATTTGGAATATGAGATAAGGAAATAAAGATTAATATCTCTCACTATAAGCTTTGATCTTGTTGCATTGTTCTGGAAATCTGCTTTATCCTGTGATCCAATTGAAGTTTGAATGTTGTTATTTTCTGTTGCAGATGAACCAACACGTTCCTTGAGTGGTCTCATCTTGAAGAATAATGTAAAAGCATATTTTCACAACTTTCCAAATGGGGTAACTGACTTCATTAAAAGTGAATGTCTGAACAACATTGGTGATTCCTCCCCCTTAATTAGAGCTACTGTAGGTGAGTTTGCTCTTATTGCTGTCTTCTGTACACTAAAAGTGTTACTGATGTGAGAGCTGCCCTAGTGAGAGCTATTAAACACGTAAAACTGCTTCTGATAACTGTCAGAACTGCACCATGTTTTGATGTTGATATCAATCTTCAATGTGAATATATGAAAGTCATGCTTATTTTTGCTTTATATTCTTTTAAAACTGATTTAGCAATTCAGTTCATATCTCTTGAAATGTAACTGAACATAAATTTACTTGAATCTACTAAAATTCAGCTCGCTCTCAATTTTTATACCTAAAAACATGAACAAGGTAAAAGTCTGACTTCAGAACTTTCAGCATTCCACTTGCATCAATAAAACACTTCTGTTAGCTGATTTCCTCCCTGCCCCCCCCCCCATATGCACACCTCTTCAGGGAATCATTCTACCATGTGTGACACACATTAACATAATGAGTTTCTGTTTTCTAAATACCTTCTGTCAGAAAACAGTAGATAAAGTGTGGTGGTCAGAGCATCAGCTAGAAGTGGTTTTGTTGCATGGATTTCTGATTTCCTAAATACTGTGTTTTAGTACGCCTCTTCCATAACATGCATATTTGCATTATTTTTACTTATTTCTAGGTAATATTGCTTTTCTGTCTGCTCTTTGAGAGTATGATTTCCCCCAATTACTACAATCGTAATTTTCCTCATCCACTCTAAAAACTAGAAAAAAGTAAAATAAATGTATATTTAAGTACAGTAGAAAAAACCAGGGGTGGGTGCAAATTCAGAAAGGAATTCAGCTTGTATCAGCTGATTTCTGTTATAAAATAATTACCAGTTATTGCTCCTTTAGAATCCTTTGCTTTTTGTATAGGATTCCTTCTCCAGACATCTGGGTTAAGGACTTTGGACTAGAGAAAAATGTCCATCTCTCTGATTTTTCCTGCTGTCTCATCTCTTGTGAAGCTGCTTTACTGGGAATTTTATTAATGCCCCATTTCCTTAATGACAGTAGAAACGAGTCTTTGAGTGGCAGGTACTTTCATGATTTCAGGTTGTAGAAGAGTTGTGCTTGCCTGTTCATAGTTGTTGTCAGTGGAGTACAATGGAGCTGACTAAAGAATATAAGAATATATTACAGCTCTGTTTGGATTGCTGTCTTAAGGTGGTGTGGTGATGGTGGCGGCTGGGGGAGGGTGCAGGCTGTTGTTTGGTTTTGAGCAGTTTATTCTTTGATTTCTCCTAGTAGGAAACACTTGTGGATTAGTAGCTCAATTATTGTTGAGCTTTTAAGTGGTCCTTGCAGGGATTATTCAAGCATATGTGAACTCTGAAGATGTGTACCAATTGACAAACTGTATGCTTACATAATAAGAGTTGCCATTTAGTGTGTGTTTTGCACCCTCCTGTGTGAAGTAATTATATGTTGGGTCCTTGTAGGCCTCTGTCTTAATAGTGAGGTTGGTCCAGTACTCACTGGTGTCTTGATATTAGCTAGGTGTAAATATATTGCTACCTGTCTAGGCTGCCTTGTTAGCATATGAGTTGGCATGTGCTATCATAGGTGCTCTTTGAGATGCATGCATGTTTTTGCCGTTCAAGCACTATCAATTTAATGAACTAACTGCAAATAAGATCTCTGGAATTCTGAGAGGAAGATGAGGAAGTATATCAAAATAGCATCAGGGAAGAAGTAATGCAGCCTTTGCGGTCTCTGTCATCTGGTGCTAACCAGACAAAAGCTGATACCATTTGACCAAGATGGAGGCAAGCTGATTAATCCCATTCTCAGAAGTCACCTCACTGAGGACAATGAAGATGGCAATAAAGTCTATTTTAGAACTATGACTTGAGACCGAATGATAACTTCACATTGCTGTGTCCTTACTTAGCTTTTCCCTGTTTAAACCCCCAAATGAGTAACAGTGTGGAACTTCTCTGTGTTGTGTGCTACAGGTTTTAAAAACCCTTGTGCCAACATTAAAATATGGGGGACCCACAAACTTAGCAGGAAATAAATACATCTATTTAGGAGGTGTCTATGACTGTTCTTAAATCTTTCTGGGGATTCTAGTCTAGGCAGGACCTTAGTGTAGCTCGCTGCTTAAAAGTAAGCAGGAGAAATAGTTTGAGTGTTTAAGAGTCGTGGTAGGACTGGAAAGCTTCATTGCAGAAGGAAAGTGAAAGTTAATGATTGCCCTATGAGAGGGGAATTTTGTCATGAAGTTCAACTTTTTAGAATTGAGGAGTTCAGAAATCAACTTTAGGAGCTACAGAGGCAAACCACTACCCCAAAACCCCCAACCTTTCCCCTGTCCTGTTATTGGTATGAAAGTACTGAAGCATAGTTGCTTTTTCTTTATGTTCAAATTTTTTATTGTTGAGTTGATACTATAAACTGGGGTTGCATGTAATTGGAATAGTGACATAAAAGATGCTGTCATGATAATTACAGTTCTGTTTTTAACAATTTCTGACATCCCTCTGGAGTCTGTTCTCTCGTGTTTACTGCTCAATTAGCTCAACTGCTGTACTTGTTAGATTTCACATTTGTCAAGTGAAATATTGACAGATTCTGTAATACTGATTTGTAGTTAAGTTCATTACAAATCAAAGACCACCTTTATAAAGATTTTCAGTTTCCAGTTTCTAACCTTGCAGCTTAGTATGTTGCTCAGAAAGCTGTCAAAAAGCTGCAAGCTACTAAATTGATTATTCTTCTGATGTTCTTGTTTCTTTGTGCTGCAGAGATAGCCACAAAGGCGGATCTCTGGTGTCTTCTGTCCCCTGTTGGCCAACTAAAGCAGCAGGCGGGTGGGAAATACTTTATATTTGAAAGGAGATGAAGCTCATTAGAAGCCCATATAGATTTCTTTTAACATGAACATAGTGCCTAAAACTTTATTTTATATGGCTGTTTCCTCATTGTTCTTAAAACCCTTTGCAAAGCTTCAAACCTATTGCCTCTTTAAGTTCTTGATAGTCTGATATTTTTTTATTTATTTTTGTCCCCACCAAAGTGTCTCTTCATTGTTTAAAAAAACAAACAAAAAAACAACCCACCTAGCACAACATTAAATGGCCTCTCTGCAGACCTTTACAGAAAGCTTGTAATGACATGTATGGTCTGAACTGCATATGTCTCTGTTGCAAGGGGACGATGGCCTCAAGTTGCTTCTTGCCTAGGAGCGTTTCCTCCTAGATTATCCTGTTGCTGTCTAGGATAAGCCTTTTTGAAGAACGCTTAAAGTAGTTTTCAAATAGTCTTTCCTTTAACTGTGAAAGCTTGCACGTATTACAAGTACAGACAGACCATTTGTCATCTTCTGAAAACTTCTAGGATCTTGAAAAGATTTTAAACCAATTAGTTTTCAAAACTACCAACCCCTTTAAGACGTATGACTTCTCTTACATATTGGTCCAGAGGAGTTCCAGGAATTTAATTCTTAAGTTTGTTTCTCAACATGTTAATTCTACAAACCTGTGCCAGTTCTAAGTCAGGGAGACAATTTTGCAATTTAAGTACCTTGTCTAGGAGTCAAGAATGTTCATTTATTTTGTTCTGTTTGTGAAGTTCAGTTTAATTTTTTTTAAAAAAAGCAGATCATTAAGATCCAGCAACAATAAAATATGTGTTTTTCTATCAATGCATCTGATATTCTTTGCGGGACCATCGTATTCAGGAGAAATAGTCTTTAAGACTCCATAGATCTCCATAGGCTTTTGGGAGTCTTTTCTATTCAGTTGCCATTATGAAGACAAATGGATACAAACTACTGGAGCTGTAAAATCATGTTTTACCTCTGTCTTCATTTTTGCCCTTTGTCTTCTTGGGTTCTCTGGCCTTATTGCATCAAAGGAAACACAATGCAAAATATCTTTGTGTTTTGCCCAGAATGTCCTTTGCTCTGTAATATTGTCCTGTATTCTTGTATGTTTAATAAGAATTTTAACATTATATCCCTTTTCTTTGGAATAAATGGTGATTAGCTCAATGAAAAAGCTTAGGAAAGCTTTTATTCATCACTTGTCACTTGGGAGATTACTAGTTGAGGCAAAATAGACTCATAGTCAGTCCTAGTTTATAAGCAGCCTTCCTCATTCCTGTCACCTAATTTGTTTTTTCTGGGGTTTCTGTATGTGCTGGAAATGGAATTACTGACTCTTTGGGACATCCTATCTGTTTGCTGGATCTGAATCAGCCAACCCCTATGGCTGATCACTGGATGACCTGCCATAGTGTGTCAGCTCTTAGTAGGTATCTCAGTCTTAAAATGTGTCCTTAATGTTTTGTGTAAACATAGTAAAGTTGTGAACACATAATTTACCATTGGGTTATAAGTTTATTGAATGACAGTTTCCCATGTTCACGCTTTCATTTCATAATAAAGAGGAGGTGACTTTGAGGTGGATACTCTGTTTACTGGAGGTCAAGATTTGTACAGTTTTTAGTAAACTTAGAACCTGCCCTGGAGTGTTTAGGCATTATTTCCTTAAATGGAATTACTTTGTGCTTGACTTCTCACATTTGAGCCCTTCATGGTAGCAGGAAAAAACAACCTGCCTTTGCATTTCAAAGCCCTTGAAATACCATTTGTAATTAAATGTACTTCCTCTTTTATACTTGACAGCTCTTAATAAAAAAAGAAATTTCTTAACTCCTTAGATCTTTGAGAGGAGTAAAATGAGAAAAATTGGTGTCAAACCTGTGAAGATATATGAGATGTCATTTCTTTTATTCCTCTGATTCACTCAGGCATTCTGATAACAACCATTGCTTCAAAAGGGGAATTACAGAATTGGCCTGAACTCTTACCAAAGCTTTGCAGCCTGTTGGATTCTGAAGATTACAATACCTGTGAGGTAAGGAGATTTATTTTGAAATGGATTATCATCTAAATTTTATTATTTTTGTCTCTCTTCATAGGTTATATATATATAGTATTTTGTGTGTGTGTATATGCATGTATATAATCTCTTTAGAGAACAGTGTCTCAAATCTCATACTTTTTATTCTACCTGCATTCCATGTTCTTAGTGTTCATTCAAAGTAATTTGTGTTCTTTGCATCAAAGCAGAATAAGACTGTAGATGGGTAGTCATAGCATCTCGAGTGGAAAAAGTAATGTTCCTCAGGGGTCAGTACTGGGACCGGTGCTGTTTAACATCTTTGTCAGCGACATGGACAGTGGGATTGAGTGCACCCTCAGCAAGTTTGCTGATGACACCAAGCTGTGTGGTGCGGTTGACACGCTGGAGGGACGGGATGCCATCCAGAGGGACCTGGACAGGCTTGAGAGGTGGGCCTGTGCGCACCTCATGAAGTTCAACCAGGCCAAGTGCAGACCTCGTAGACTGTTTCCTCTCCACTGTATCGTATTTCTAGCAGACGTCTGGTAAGTTGAAGCCCCTTGTGAGAACAAGGGCTAGCGATTGTGAGACTTCTCCCAGCTGCTCCTGTTGGAGCAAGTCCACAGGAGGGCCACAAAATAATCAGGGGGCTGGAGTACCTCTCCTTTGAGGACAGGCTGAGAGAGTTGGGGTTGTTCTTCCTGGAGAAGAGAAGGCTCCGGGGAGACCTTATAGCAGCCTTCCAGTACCTAAAGGAAAGCTGGGGAGGGACTCTTTGTCAGGGAGTGTAGTGATAGGACGAGGGGTAACGGTTTAGATTAGATTAGTTTAGATTAGATTTAGATTAGATTTAAGGAAGAAATTCTTTCCTGTGAGGGTGGTGAGACACTGGCCCAGGTTGCCCAGAGAAGTTGTGGATGCCCCATCCCTGGAGGTGTTCAAGGCCGGGTTGGACGGGTCTTTGAGCAACCTGGTCTAGTGGGAGGGTGTCCCTGCCCAGGGCAGGGGTGTTTGAGCTAGATGTTCTTCAAGGTCCCTTCCAACTCTAGCCATTCTGTGATTCTATGAATATTTAATCTGCCTCTTCATCCTTGTTGGGTGGTCTATAGCAGACTCCCACTGTGACATCTGCCTTGTTGACCCTTCCCCTGATTCTTACCCATAAACGCTTGACCCTTTTATCACCATCGTCAAGCTCTAGACAGTCAAAACACTCCCTAACACAGGGCTACCCCACCACCTCTCCTTCCTTGCCTGTCCCTTCTGAAGTGTTTATAGCCATCCATTGCAGCACTCCAGTTGAGAGAGTCATCCCACCCTGTTTCTGTGATGGCAACTATATCATGGTTTTCCCGCTGCACAATGGCTTCGAGCTCCTCCTGTTTGTTGCCCATGCTGCATGCATTGGTGTAGATGCACTTCAGTTGGGCTACTGATCCCACCACCTTTTTGGGGGGGAGAAGCCCTAATGCCTACTTTGTGAGCCGATGCAGGCAGGACTCGGGAACAACCACAAAACCACGGATGAAAGGCAAAGAACAAATTTAATCTTGATACCTCATGGATCGGGGAATCTCCGAAGCAGCACCCGGGCAGAGGCATGCAAGCAGTGGACGCAGGCACCGCGGAGCGAGATAGAGTCCTTATTAGCAAGAGAGGCCTTGTTAGCAAGAGAGTGAGAGAGCGAGAGTGCACAGACTCCCTTCTTGCCGGTATTTCAAGGGTTCAAGCAGGCCTAGTTTTCCCACTGTGCTTTGATCTTCTTCAACAGGCCAGGATTCTCAAGCGGCTAGATAAGGTGTCCCTGAATCCATCACAGACTTACGTTATCTAAGTGCAGATGTTCTACTTGCAAGCACCCGAGACTGAACAACAATTAGCATGATATATGTGTTTCCCAGCACCCCAGGTGTGAATCACTTGAGCATATTTACAATCCTCCTCATCTTCCATTACTTTCCCACACCTACGTGACCATTCTCAGGTGCTTCTGCGGTTTCTAACACATCAACAACCCTTGTGTCTGCTGCTGCGTGGATCTCCATCCCCTACCTGCCCTGAGATGGCAGACCAAAGGCCCTCGCTAGCACATCGTCCCTGAAACATCGGCCTGCTGCTCCCAGGCTTATCTCTAGCGAGCCTGGTGTTATCCCTTTCCCCTTTCAAATCTAGTTTAAAGCTCTTTCAATGAGCCCTGACAACTCCTGCACAAAGATCCTGTTCCCCCTTTGAGAGAGGTGTACCCTGTCAGTCGCCAGCAGGCCTGGTGGCATGTAGACTGAGCCGTGATCAAAATCCCCAAAATTCTGCTGGTGACACCAGGCTCGGAGACAGGTATTGATCTGCTGGCTCTTCCTGTTCCTTCCCTCATCATTCCCTGCAACTGGAAGGATAGAGGAGAATGCTACTTGTGCTCCTGATCCCTTAACCAGTCATCCCAAGGCCCGGAAGTCTCTCTTGATTGCCCTTGGACTTCTTGTTGCAACTTCATCGCTGCCTACCTGAAAAATCGATAATGGACAATAATCCGAGGGCTGTACCAGGGTAGGAAGCTTTCTCTTCACGTCTTTAACCCAGGTCCCAGGGAGGCAGCAGACTTCCCTAAGAAGTGGGTCTGGTCTGCATATCCGGCCCTCTGTTCCCCTCAGGAGAGAGTCTCCTATGACAATGACCCGTCTTCTTTTCTTTATGGAAGCGCTTTTCATGCAGGGCGTAGGCCAACTTAACCTTGGCAATACCTCCAACCTAGATGAACCATCGTTCTCGTCGTTGTTCAGTTCCACTTGCAGAGCCTCATACGTAGTATGCAAGGGCACCTGGGAAGGTGGGGTAGTCACAAAGGAGACGCGCCTGCTGTGCCAGGCAGGAATTTGTCACCATTGCCCCCTATCCCTTAAGTCACCGCATTCAGGCAGGTGGAGAGAGGATAGGGAATCCTCCGTATCATGCATCCTGCCTGCCTGTTGGGCCTGTCCCAGCAAAGGTAGGGTGCAATTCCTGTACTCTCTCTCTCTCTCTCTCTCTCAGACTCCCTGATACTCCTCAACCTAGTCACTTCCTCACGGAGCTCTGTCACTAAACGGAGGAGTTCTTCTACCTGGGCGCACCTCCCATAGGTGTGCTCACTGCTGCTGTCCAATACTGGCATAAGTGTAGGGTCACCCTGCAGGCTGACACCTGGGTGGCAGCATGTTCCCACCGGAGCTCTGTCTGGGAAGCTGCGTCAGTCGTGGTGGGTGCAGAGCTTAGAGAGGTTATGCCTTTCTGCCAGGTGGATACCATGGCTCCCTGGTTGAGCTGGCAGCATTTCAGCACCCTTCCGCGCAAACTGCTGCACCACACCCCTGCTGCCACACCATGCCCTGGTCGACAGCATTCCTCAGGGCCTTCTTTTATATGTGGGGGGGGACTTTGTTGCCATTGCTCCTGGCCCCACCCAGGTCTCATCAGCTGCTGTCGTGCGAGCTGCGGGCTCCCGGCGGTGCTCTCAGCTCCCCCTGAGGTTCTCCAGGTTCAGGAAACCCCTCTGTGCACTGCACTAGAGCGCTCCGCTGCGGATCGTGCTGGCATCAGAGCTGCTTGCCTCGGCGACTGAGAATACAACAGTTACTCCTTCTGTATCAGCCAGCAGTATCTTCTTGGGGTGGGGGGTGAAGGAAGTCAGAGTTCCAACCAAAGTCTGATTAGAATATGGTACATTAGTCACTATTAGTATAAATTCTAGTACAAAAATATTAAGTGTGAAGGAAAAAACCTCCTAGTTTTTTCCCTAGTTCCTAGTTACCCTTACTGGTAGGAGGAAAAAACATTAATCCTTTAGAATGCGTAGCTATGATCACAAAAGAGACAAAGCAACAGCTTCAATTTAACCAAGCAGAGATACAGCTACTATGAAGCTCATTATGTCAGAAATAGGCAGATTAGCCAGCTGGTTTAGTTAAAAGTCAAGGGCATATTAAGGTGAAACTTCAGCACTGGTTTTTCTTTATGGACTATCCTATGGGATGCTCTGGTATGAAACAGATTAAATCCATTCCTTTAGCCAAATAAGAACAGAAGGACTATTCTTCATAGTAAGTGCATAGTAAGTCCACAGACTTGCAACAGAGATTCAAGGGATTCATAGTGAAAGTCTCATCTCTGCCAAATGAAAAAGAATTAAAGAAGCAAGAAAAAGGAGAAATATGAAGAACAAAAAGCAAAACCAATTATAACCATATCGAGAGGTAACAAGCAGATATCACAAAGATGGACTTAGTGCTAAACAAACACTATAACCATTTGAGCTTGAGAAGCAGCACAGAATCTGATAATCGGGCATTTTTTTAAAACTACACCATAGTCAAAGATCTTACTTTGAGAAAAATTTTTCTGACTGCACAAAGATATTTATGGAATCCAGGGTGTTTAACAGCAGCTACACTGTCAGAAGACAGTAATGTAGGTCTGGATGAGTCCCTCAAGGATCAGTACTGGGACCGATCTTGTTTAACATCTTTGTCAGCGACATGGACAGTGGCATAGAGTGCACCCTCAGCAAGTTTGCCGACGACACCAAGCTGTGTGGGGCGGCTGACACACTGGAGGGAAGGGATGCCATCCAGAGGGACCTTGACAGGCTGGAGAGGTGGGCCCATGCCAACCTCATGAAGTTCAACAAGACCAAGTGCAAGGTCCTCCATCTGGGTCGGGGCGATCCCAAGCACCGATATAGGCTGGGCAGGGACTGGCTTGAGAGCAGCCCTGAAGAAAAAGACTTGGGGGTGCTGGTGGACGAGAGGCTCAACATGAGCCGTCAGTGTGCACTAGCAGCCCAGAAAGCCAATTGTATCCTGGGCTGCATCAGAAGAAGCGTGGCCAGCAGGTAGAGGGAGGTGATTCTCCCCCTCTACTCCACTCTCGTGAGACCCCACCTGGAGTACTGCGTCCAATTCTGGAGCCCCTACTACAAGAGAGATATGGACGTGCTGGAACGTGTCCAGAGAAGGGCCACGAGGATGATCAGAGGGCTGGAGCACCTCTCCTATGGGGACAGACTGAGAGAGTTGGGGTTGTTCAGTCTGGAGAAAAGAAGGCTCCGAGGAGACCTTATAGTGGCCTACCAGTATCTTAAGGGGGCCTACAAGAAAGCTGGTGAGGGACTTTTTAGGATGTCGGGTAATGGTAGGACTAGAGGGAATGGATTAAAACTAGAGATGGGTCGATTCAGACTGGACGTTAGGAAGAAGTTCTTCACCATGAGGGTGGTGAGACACTGGAACAGGTTGCCCAGAGAGGTGGTGGAAGCCCCATCCCTGGAAGTTTTTAAGGCCAGGCTGGACGGGGCTCTGAGCAACCTGATCTAGTGGGAGGTGTCCCTGCCCATGGCAGGGGGGTTGGAACTAGATGATCTTTTAAGGTCCCTTCCAACCCTAACAATTCTATGATTCTATGGAGTTCTTGCTGTAACACCAAGATTACAGGCAGATGGTCTAGGAGCCAAGTAAGACACTCTTTAGTCTTCATAGATTCTGTGGTAAGTTCTGTCAGCCATATGCTTCAGCCATCAAAAGAGATCACTGTCTTGCCTCCTATCTCAGTCAACCTGGAAGTAGAGTTGACAAGAACATATAGTACAAGAAAAAGAAGGAATGCGAAGACGACCTCTGGGGTTCGATATCATCTTTGGTGCCAAATAAGTTCAGTGGAAGATTCCCCTCTCACATTGTCTCACTTTATAATAAAACCATATCATGCAAATATAATTTGGTCCTCAATAAGTTTTCAAATGCAAGATTAATACTAGTTCCAAATGTTAATGGGTTACAGACAGAGCAAAAGGACACATACCTGTATTAAACAGATTTTAATTATTTTAAGGCTACTGTAGTGCATTTAAGAACTAGAGTGTGACATCAAATAGCCATGTTCCCCCTAATCAGGGCTTGTATGACATAGGGTGCATATGTGATAGCAACGAGGTTTTTGTCTTATAACTTAATCTGGAAACGTGATCGTCACTGCTATGTCAGGCTAGTGTGAAATTAACTTTTTTTGTTCAGTGTTTATGAAGGAAAACAAATAAATACCAGCTCAACTGTTTTAAGCTATGAGGAAGAAAAAAGTTTTATCTGATTTTAAAAAAAGTAAAAATCTGTGATCACACAATTTTAATTATTTGATGCTGTCTCCATAAGTGTTTGAAGCATTTTGTATAAAATAATCCTTAGAGATATGACAGTTGTCCAAGATGTTATGCTGTTATGTAGTGGTTTAGTGCTGCTTTCTTAAGAAAAAGAAAAAAAAAAAAACAAAACGAAACTTGAAAATGAAACTCATATTGACCATCATGTCCAGCGTTCTGTTTTGCCCTATAACAAACCATTAAAGGAAATAAAATTGTATATGAAATTAAATTGAATGTCTCTGGAACTTGTAATTTTTTTTTCAAAGAAGGTATTTCTTTTAAGCATTTTTAAAAATATGGTAGAGCAAATGAGCATTGAATGCTAAAATTAAAATTACCACTTATCTATCATAGAGTCATTCAGCTTGAGGGTTTACAGATGACAGTATAAAGTGCTTAAATAAAAAGCCTTTAAGGATGTTTTACTTCATATTTAGTTAGCTATATTTACTTTGTTAATTAGCTACATTTAGTGTAGTGTTGTGCTGAAATTACCTGTTCTGTACAAAACCTAGAATGTTGCTTGCTTCAAAATGTAAAAGAACAGATATTTATTTATTTAATTAATTATTTTTAAACAGGGTGCATTTGGCGCTCTTCAGAAGATATGTGAAGATTCTGCTGAAATTTTAGATAGCGATGTATTAGACCAACCACTCAATATCATGATACCTAAATTCTTGCAGTTCTTCAAGCACAGCAGTCCAAAAATAAGGTAGGTTTAGGTGTTGTACTGAAGTTACCTGTAAAAAATTGTTTTACATGAGCAGTGAGGTTGGTATTTTGTAGATCAGTTTAAACTATGCTTAGTTTTTTTTAAATGATCCTGCATGTGCAAATGTAAGAAAAGGCACAGAGATTTCATGCATCAGTAATTTCCACACTTTTCTGCTTAGTTAATAGATCAGCCTCACCTCTTTATACATCTTCTAAATATAGAATCTGTCTGATTTTAATTTTCAACCTTTTTCTTTTAAGATTTTGCATATTTGTCGCACGCATAGTGATTAACTTCACTCGTAAGAGAGAAGTAGTGAAATATTTATTAATATAAAACAGTGATTTAACAAAGTTAGTAGTGAATGCGACAGTGTTTTATGAGATTCGATGACAGGGTACACTTGGTTATTTACTGCATGGAGGCCAGGGTCAGACAAGCTGTCAGGGAAACCCTCCCGTTGAGTCACGAGGTTCAGAAAGGACCCCCTGGCTTTCTAAACTCCTTCTCAGAGAGGAGTCTAGGTGCGGCTGGATCCAATCCTAGTCCCAGACTTGGTCAACGGTTTATGTCTAAAGGATCATATATGCGCAATCAATCCTTTATCTCACTTAGCTAAGGTTTCAAAGTTTAGCATGCTCTTAGTCACTTACTGAGAATCTGTTGTGGCAAGGAATCTCTCAGCCTCGAGGAGTAGAACCTTAAGCGAGCGTCCCCACTCAAGGGGAGATCCTGTCGTGCAGCCCGCTGCTGTGCAAGAGAACTCAAAGGGCTCTTGGGCTGTCCACTATTTACAGAGTAAGAGAATTGACCTATAGTCATATTCGCAAGGGAACAAAATATCTAGGTCCCCACTCCAGACAGTGTTTTGACTATGTTGCCAGCCATCCCCCAAAGTCCAGGTGCAACTCATCACAACTCCCACTTATGGTTATGGCTTGAGCAGGAGCCAGGGGGGAAGGGGGGAAAGGGGGAAAAGGGGAGAGCACACCGCCACACTCCACCCGGTGACTATAGTCAATTCATCTTACCTTCACAGAGTGTGGTGGTATGGTCACCTCTTGCTTCTGTGCCATAAATAGTATATTGATAGTTTATACGCTTAGAGATCCATGGTAAGTAGACCGTAAAGCACTGCTATTTGTTATTTGTTAATTTGTATGTTTTGGGTGGTTGGAGTTGGGTTATTTGTTTGGTCAAGTACCGATTAAATGCTCCCATCGCTGTTGGTGACCATCCAAGAAGAATTTCCCACCAATGGTGTTCTCCATCCTTCTTCACTCTTTCAAAGACATGGTATATCTCTTCTGTATTGTGCTGAACAGTGATTAGAGTTTTGCATCCATTGTTTTGGATTTGTTCTAGCAGCTGACACAGGGATCATGTTGTAGTAGTTTCTTCACCAATGTAAGATTCATTCCGACAGGTGTAGGCAACAAATCTCGAATCAATGTATAATTAGATTGTAGCAATTGATAAGACGTAACAGGAGCTGAATAATTGAAGTCACATCCCATAACTTTAGTGAAGTTACAAACACAGACATTTGAGTGATTACTTGTATCTACAGTAACATTTTCTACGAAGGGTTCTCATACAAACACATCCTTTTCCAATATATACAAGTACAGTTTCAGGATTTTCATCGAGATGTATTTAAAAATGACAAACATTTTGTTCAGTGTCAAGACAAACGTCTTGGGCTTTGATGGTGTTACTCTCACAAATAAATCCTTGTTGTAATATTAACACAAACACAGCATTTCTGTTTGCCATCCTGCAGGGTGCTGTAAGAGAAAACAAAGACTTATTTCGGTGGGGAGAGTCTAAACAGGTTACTCCATTAAAAAGAAGGAAAAACCCATCGTGCACTAATTCTGTGTTTATGGGCATCTGCAACTTGAAAACCTTAGTGTGTCCTTCAGTTAATTGCATACTTTCTGCTACTCCTGTTAGGTAGGCATACCATTTTCTGATAGTGTGTTTCTGTGCGACTCCTTCTGGGGGAGCAGTCCCCTTAAGGATCGCTTCTAGCAAATTAAAGGGTCCTCTAGTTTGCACAGGTTGTCCCTGATGTATTTTCTCAACTTGTTTAACTGCTCGGACTAAAGACAAAAGTGCCTTTTCCCATTCAGGGTACCGTTGTTCTGTTTCTTTTAATGCAGTTGAGCTAAACAATAGAGGTCTTTTTGGTCCATCGGGGCCAGTTTGGAACAGATTACAATAAGTAGCATGTTCTGTGGAAACCCCATTCGGCTATGATAGGGTCGCAGGGCTGTACCAGTCCCAGTGACTGGTATGTTTTTAATTCTTTGATTACAGTGTTTACTGCCTCGTTATGTTCTGATCTCCACTCCCAGGATTTGCCTTTCTGTAAAAGTGAGTATAATGGATGGGAAATTATAGAAAATCCAGGCACATGCTTCCTCCAGTATCCTAAAGTTCCCATTAATTGTTGTAACTCCTTCCTTGATTGGGGCATTTGCAGCTCTTCAATTTTTCTTAAGGTATCCGGAGGAATCACAGCACTGCCTGCTATCCAGCAAGTGCCTAAAAATTTTACTTCTTTACTTGGTCCCTGACATTTTCCAGGTGGTACCTCAATTTCTGCTTTATTTAGTGCTTGCCACACTGCTGCTGCTTCCCCCACTGTCTCAGGAGAAGTTCCTCCAATCAGAATATCATCTATATATTGGTACAGTTTCACACCTTGGGGGAGTGAGACTGTCTGTAAAAGTTCGTCAAGCATGGCATGAGCAATTGTGGGTGAATGTTTATACCCCTGTGGGAGTCTGTTAAAGGTATATTTTATTCCCTCCCAAGTGAAAGCAAACTTCTCTTTATCCTCCTCCTTCAAGGGAATCATAAAGAACATATCCTTTACATCTAATGCCGCCATCCATGGGTGGGCAGCTGCTTGCAGAGTAGCTGTTAAAGTTGCAATGTTTGGTACAGTGGCCGTTAGCGGGGCTGTATTAGCATTTAGACGGCGGTAATCGACTGTTAAATGCCACCTCCCATCAGGTTTCCGAACCGGCCAGACGGGCGAGTTATATGGGGAGTGGGTTCTGGAGATAATTTGTCTTTTCTCCAAATCAGCTATGATTTCAGAAGTGCCCTTTCGTGCCTCAGCAGAGATCGGATACTGCGGTACGTTTGTAATCTTTGACTCAGGGAGTGCAGGGGCTGAGCGGAGCACCCGCACTGTGGCTTCCCGGTTTCTGCACAGGTTAAGGTCAGTGTTTGAGCCAAAGGACCACACGCTGCCGTCTGGCAGACACCAGGTTCGGCCATTTAAAATATCAAAACCTAAAATATTTTCATGATGAACTTTAATTGCAAAGCGAGTAGATGACGTGTGCTTCTTACCCAGGAGCCATAGACTAACCTTAGCAGTTTGACAAACATCAGTTCCCCCGTTCACACCTGCAATTCTAACTCTTTGCCGTCTGGATCGCACGCCCAGTTTCTCGGCATCTTGTTGTGTTAATATCGAAATTTGTGCTCCCGTATCTATTAAAAACTTTACTAATTGTCTTCGAGGACCAACTGGCATTAATATGTATGGGCCATCATCAGTTATCCACTGATAAGCCTCCACTTTCCAGACAGGCAGGCCCAATTGCCTTCCGGACATCGCTCATGGCACACTGACACAGTATTATTATGAAAATTTCAGTGCTGTGGTTAAAATTTCATATTCTGATTAGAAAGAACTGTCCTGGATTCATTTTGTAATGAATGCAGCAATGGGAGAGTAAAAAATTGTTTGCTGATAATAGTTTCTGAGTTATCGCAGAAAAAATTTTTTCTGCTTTAACTGCAACAAACCTTAGAAAGCTCTTTATCTTTCACCTGGATCAAATTAAATGGCTCCAACATCTTTTTACTTTAATACAGTATTAATTTTTCCAAAGTAACAGAAGTACAGGACAGAAGAAAAATTCCAGAATTAGCTTGTTATTGCTAATATTTATCAACAAGAACAGTAGCTTTTACCCTGAAATGAGCCAGCAATGTGCCCTTGCCACAAAGAAGGCGAATGGTATCCTGGGCTGGAGTGTTGCCAGCATGGGAGGTGATCCTTTCCCTCACCCTCCAGGTGGAATACTATGTCCAGTTCTGGGCTCCCCAGTACAAGAGAGACATGGAGCTACTGGAGAGAGTCTAGCGAAGGGCCACGAAAATGATAAAGGGTTTTGAGCCTCTCTCCTATGAGGAAAGGCTGAGAGACCTGTGACTGTTCAGCCTGGAGAAGAGAAGGCTCAGGGGATCTCATCAATATAAATAAATACCTCAAGGGAGGGTGCAAAGAAGATGGAGTCAGGCAAAAATGATGAGAAGGCTGGAGCACCTCTCCTTTGAGAACAGGCTGAGATATTTGGGGTTACTCAGCCTGGAGAAAAGGCAGCTCCGGGGAGACCTTATAGCAGCCTTTCAATACTTAAAAGAGGCTGTCGTGGTTTGGCCTCAGACAGCCGATCTCTTGGGCTTCCCCAATAGGGAGAAGAATCAGAAGAAAAAGGCAGAACTCATGGGTTGAGACAAAGGCAATTTAACAGAACAGCAAAGGGAACAAGAAAACAACAACAATAACACGGGTAGAGGAATATACAAACGCGATTACGGAACCGCTGCTCCCCGACTCGACCCGGGACGCCTCAGCCCCCTCCGTGTCAACTTCCTGCCCCGGCAGCTCAGAGTGGCCATGGCTCACATGGCATGGAATACCTGTGTCCTGGGGAGAATTAACCCTATCCCCGCCAGAACCAGGACATTATCCACCCCTTATTCCATACCATCTTTGCCATGCCCAGATCTTACAGGTTCCAATGAATTGCCACCACTGTCCCCTGTCATATATATATATATGCACATATATATTAATGCAGATATAATGCCCTTAGTTTATGGGACATCCCTCCAAAGTGTCTGGCGAGTTCATTCAATCCACGGCTTTGGGCTCCATCTGTTAGAACAGTCTCTCAGGGCAGGTGAGATGGTGTGTGGTGCTGGACTGTTGCATGCTGTATTTTTCGGAGCTTACGACTGGTGTACCCGGCGTGGCTCATGCCCACAGTCCATGGGCTGAAGATGTAGATCTTGAAGAAGCTGCTGGGCGCCAGCTGCTGAGGTCAGTTCTGATCCCATCACCACTGTGCTTTACTCAATTTTTCATCACAGTCCATCTGTCCTTAATTTGGGTGATTCTTACTGCAGTACAGCTGATAGCAATTATAGTAACGAGGACATACAGTGACAGGGTTACTTAGCAATCAACAACACGCAATTTGATTCATTGGCTATTCTCACCCAAAATCAGATCCCCATGAGGTACACGTTGGACTTCCCCATCCTTCCGCATTACCCACCAAGTGCACCCAGGTCCTTGGGCAAAAGCAATCCCACGGATGGGTTTGCCTTTGCCTGAGGCAGGACTAACCCAGACTGTCTTCCCTAACATATTCTTCATGTGCACTATGGGGACATTATCCCCTTCTACAGTACATGGAAGTTTTGATTGGGCAGGGCCAGCCCGATTGGTAGATCCCCTGGAGTTAACTAGCCAGGTAGCCTTTGCTAAATGTGCATCCCAATGTTTTAAGGTCCCACCACCCATTGCTCTCAGTGTAGTTTTTAACAGTCCATTGTACCGTTCTATCTTCCCAGAGGCTGGTGCGTGACAGGGGATGTGATATACCCACTCAATGCCATGCTCTTTGGCCCAGGTGTCTATGAGGCTGTTTCGGAAATGAGTCCCATTGTCCGACTCACTTCTCTCTGGGGTACCATGTCGCCACAGGACTTGCTTTTCAAGGCCCAGGATAGTGTTCCGGGCAGTGGCATGGGGCACAGGGTATGTTTCCAGCCATCCAGTGGTTGCTTCCACCATTGTGAGCACATAGCGCTTGCCTTGACGGCTTCGTGGCAGTGTGATATAATCAATCTGCCAGGCCTCCCCATATTTATATTTCAACCATCGTCCTCCATACCAAAGAGGCTTCAAACGCTTGGCTTGCTTGATTGCAGCACGTCTCACATTCATGGATGACCTGTGCAATAGTGTCCATGGTCAAGTCCACCCCTGGGTCACGAGCCCATCTATATGTCGCATCTCTTCCTTGATGGCCTGAGGTGTCATGGGCCCACCGAGCTATGAATAGTTCACCCTTATGTTGCCAGTCCAGATCCACCTGAGCCACTTCAATCCTGGCAGCCCGATCCACCTGCTGGTTGTTCTGATGTTCCTCCGTGGCCCGATTCTTCGGTACGTGGGCATCTACGTGGCGTACTTTCACAACCAGATTCTCTGTCCGGGCAGCAATATCTTGCCATAGTTCAGCAGCCCAGATGGGTTTGCCTCTGCGCTGCCAGTTGCCCTGCTTCCACTGCTGTAACCACCCCCACAGAGCATTTGCCACCATCCATGAGTCAGTGTAGAGATAAAGTACTGGCCATTTTTCTCGCTCGGCGATGTCCAAAGCCAGCTGAATGGCTTTCACCTCTGCAACCTGGCTCGATTCACCTTGTCCTTCACTGGCTTCTGCAACTTGTCGTGTAGGACTCCACACAGCAGCCTTCCACTTTCGATGCTTTCCCACAATCCGGCAGGACCCATCAGTGAACAGGGCATATTGCTTCTCATTTTCTGGCAGTTTATTATATGGTGGGGCCTCTTCCGCACGCGTCACCTCCTCCTCTGGTGACATTCCAAAATCCTTGCCTTCTGGCCAGTCCATGATCACTTCCAGAATTCCTGGGCGACTGGGCTTTCCCATTCGAGTTCGCTGTGTGATCAGTGCAGTCCACTTACTCCATGTAGCATCAGTTGCATGATGTGTGGTGGGGACCCTTTCTTTGAACATCCAACCCAGCACCGGCAGTCGAGGTGCTAAGAGGAGCTGCGCTTCTGTACCAACCACCTCCGAAGCAGCTCGAACCCCTTCATATGCTGCCAAGATCTCCTTTTCTGTTGGAGTGTAGCGGGCTTCGGATCCTCTGTATCCCCGACTCCAAAACCCTAGGGGTCGACCTCGGGTCTCCCCTGGTGCCTTCTGCCAGAGGCTCCAGGTAGGGCCGTTCTCCCCGGCTGCGGTGTAGAGCACGTTTTTAACATCTTGTCCTGCCCGGACTGGCCCCAGGGCCACTGCATGGACTATTTCCTGTTTGATTTGTTCAAAAGCTTGTCGTTGCTCAGGACCCCATTTAAAATCGTTCTTCTTCCGGGTTACTTGATACAGAGGGCTTACAATCAGACTGTAATCTGGGATACGCATCCTCCAAAACCCCACAATGCCTAAGAAAGCTTGTGTTTCCTTTTTGCTAGTTGGTGGAGACATAGCTGCTATTTTGTTGATCACATCCATTGGGATTTGGCGGCGTCCATCTTGCCATTTTATTCCTAAAACCTGGATCTCCTGTGCAGGTCCCTTGACCTTACTTAATTTTATGGCAAAACCAGCTTTCAGAAGGATTCGGACTATTTTGTCCCCTTTCTCAAAAACTTCTTCGGCTGTGTTTCCCCATACGATGATGTCATCAATGTACTGCAGATGTTCTGGGGCTTCACCCTGTTCCAGTGCAGTCTGGATCAGTCCATGGCAAATGGTGGGGCTGTGCTTCCACCCCTGGGGCAGTCGATTCCAGGTGTACTGGATGCCCCTCCAAGTGAAAGCAAACTGTGGCCTGCACTCTGCTGCCAAAGGGATTGAGAAGAATGCATTCGCTATATCAATCGTGGCATACCACTTGGCTGCCTTGGACTCCAGTTCATACTGGAGTTCTAGCATGTCCGGCACAGTAGCGCTCAGCGGTGGCGTGACTTCATTCAGGCCACGATAGTCTACAGTTAGCCTCCACTCTCCATTAGATTTTCGCACCGGCCATATAGGACTGTTAAAGGGTGAGCGAGTCTTGCTGATCACTCCTTGAACCTCTAGTTGAGGAATCAGCTTATGGATGGGAATCAGAGAGTCTCGGTTAGTGCGATATTGCCGCCGATGCACCGTTGTGGTAGCAATCGGCACCTGCTGTTCTTCGACCCTCAACAACCCCACAACAGAAGAGTCCTGCGAGAGACCAGGCAAGGTAGACAACTGTTTAACTTCCTCCGTCTCCAAGGCAGCTATGCCAAAGGCCCACCGATACCCCTTTGGGTCCTTAAAATAGCCTCTCCTGAGGTAATCCATACCAAGGATGCATGGAGCCTCTGGGCCAGTCACAATGGGATGCTTTTGCCACTCATTGCCAGTTAGGCTCACTTCCGCCTCCAGTACAGTCAACTCTTGGGATCCCCCTGTGACCCCAGAAATACAAATGGGTTCTGCCCCTCTATAGCTTGATGGTATTAGGGTGCACTGTGCTCCTGTGTCCACTAGAGCCTTATACTCCTGTGGGTCTGATGTGCCAGGCCATCGAATCCACACTGTCCAATAAACCCGGTTGTCCATTTCCTCCACCTGGCTGGAGGCAGGGCCCCTCTAATCCTGGTCATAGTATCCATTACTCACTTCTTGCACTTCACTTGTGATAGAATCATAGAATGGTTTGGGTTGGAAGGGACCTTGAAGATCATCTAGTTCCAACCCCTCTGCCTTTTATTATGGTTCTTCGAAGCTACAACTATATTACTGATGCATATTGGTCTCATTAAATACTAAAAATATTGTAAAGACAGTTGGACACCTAGCAATGAAAAAGCGTGTGCTAAAATTCCACCATGTTGACTTGTATGGAGTTGTTAATATCAAAGAAGATCAGTAATCATAATATACTTAAAAAGAACATGCTTACATACTGTTCAGAACAAATGTGCCAGGTATAGTCATCCTGCTCTGGTTTTTATTTATTAAATACTTTATTTTAAATTATTTAGGAAATATATCAGAGTTTAAGTTGGTACTTAAAAACGTAATTTTTCTTGTAACAATGTATATGTGCAGATTTGTTCCTTCTTGCCTCTAGAAGATGCTTGGACAGTGTGATTTGCTTCCTAATGTTTTTGATACCTATGTACAGTTTAGAAAATGTTTAAGTAATGAAAAATGTATATTTTAACTGTTCCATTTGTAGGTCTCATGCTGTTGCATGCGTCAATCAATTTATCATCAGCAGAACTCAAGCTCTTATGTTGCACATAGATTCTTTTATTGAGGTGAGTGTGCATTCTTTGTTGGGGGAGTTATGTCAAATTACATATCTGATTTATTAAGAGCTTTTAATAATGTTTTACAACCACCACTACCCACAAACTCGACATTGCTGACTTCCCATTCTTAGCTTCAGTCCCCGTGTATTGAAGTTTATTCTGTGTGCTTATGCTCAGATTAGTCTAAGCACTCTCACAGCCCAAGAAATAGTATTTTGAAAGATGCTTCCTTTCCATAAATAGAGGAAAGGTCTTGTTGCATAAAGGTACTGGCAGCAGTCTGTCACTTTACCTGTGATGGAGAGTTCAGTACGGGGATCATCATGTCACTGAGTCTGGATGATGGGTGTCTCTGAATAGTAATACTGAATGTGGATTAGAAGGGTGATATTTTGGGTTATCTAGAGTTTTTTATTTGCTGCTGTTGTGTACTGAAGGAGTTTTCTAGCTTCAGAACTTCATTAATGTTTAGGGGGGAAAAAATAATTCGGGAAAAAATGTCCTTGTGTCTAATGTACACGTGACCAAAACACTGGGTAACAATACACATTGAGAGTCTGAAGAGTTCGTTTGCTAAACTGTATGTCTTTAAGAAATAATACGGTATTCTGAGGTGTGGGATGGGAGGGTACAAAGTATATGTTTGCATACTTTAGTTTGCCAGTAATGTCAATTTAAATACAAGTTGAACTAGATGAATTGAGGCTTTTCAACTGATATTACTTTCCAACAGAATCTTTTTGCACTGGCTGGTGATGAGGAGCCTGAAGTACGCAAAAATGTTTGCCGTGCTCTAGTTATGTTGCTGGAAGTTCGAATGGATCGCCTGCTTCCTCATATGATTAGTATAGTTGAGGTGAGTCTCTTTTCCCAGATTGCGTGCTGAAACGTGTTTGGAGTTGCAGAAATAATAACAAATTAAAAACATTCATCAGAACAGGTATGTTACTCTTGCACTTACCTACTCTTTGTTTTCTTTCTAGATTGAGGTTGCAAAAGTTTCTTTTTAGCTAATTGCCAACTTGACATTGTATTTGACAGACAATGTCTATGGCAGTTGTTCATTCTTCATTAAGTTAATCAATCCTGAAATGGCCAGGATCAGCTATACCATGGAGCAGCCAGGCATTGCCTGACCACAAGTGAGAAGATCATGTTAAAAATCTTAGTTCTAGTGCTGAGACTGCTACAGTTTACACATTGAAGCTGTCACCTTTTTTGGTCTTTTGATCACAAGGATAAGGAATGTTATTTTATATAGCTGAGATGCTCTTTGAGCTACTAACAGAGCTGCTTGCCTTTGCATTCAGTTGTAGAGGTTAGTGTCATTTGATAGATTCTTTATCATCCTATATTAGTGCAGACTTGCCTACCAGAGGACCAATCAGCTGGTTTTTGTCTGCTCAACTCTTTGAGTTTCCATGTTTCTGGTAAATACTGGCAGTTTCTAGGTAGCCTTTACATACACTACTTGCTAGATTAGAAATATAGCGAAGATCAGTATGTTTCTCATGCAAAGAAGTGGGTCATAACCCAGTGTCAAATTCCATAAGGGCTAGGTCCAGGCAACATGAAGAAGGTGTTAAGTTTTTTTTGCTCCTGGACAAAGGTGCTAGAGAGGCATAAAATTGAGGTGACCCATGACAGCCTTGGTCTGTTGTCTAGTCTTCCTATGCGTTGTCTGTAATTCCATGACACCAACCCTGGCAGACATGTTCTCATGCAACACAGGACAAGTAGGGATTGTTGGTACTTGAGGTGGGTTTTTTTTTCTTTTGCTTGGTTGGGTTTGAGTTGGTTTTTTTTCTTCTCTACAAAAGACAGTATTAGTGAATTTTTGTTCTATAACAAAGTTTAGACTTTTTTGTTTTCACAGTTTTGGAACTACTGTGTACTGTTACTGATTTCCCCATTTCTGTATACATATTGGTATGTGCAAATGCAATATCTCAGAACTGACTATTGTTCAACATTCAAATGAGTCTGGTTTTGCCCCTTTGAAGCTTGAATACCTCCAAGTTGAATGCTGCCGATGGTGGCTTCTCTAACTGAAGTCAGTCTTAAAAAAAGAGAAACTTGTATCCACATGATGAGTTTTTTTATGCTTATGGAGAATCACTTTTAAAGTAGTTAAGAATATTAATGATCCAGTAGCAATTCTAAGACAGAAGGTCTTGGCCAGCATCATGCTTTTGAAGCAGACAGGTTTAGTATTAGCTTTCTTGCCAAGTTCCTGGAGCATACAGGAATGATTGGTTTGGATTTCAGTGAGTTTTTTGAGCAAGTGCTTCCAGGTGAGCAGAAGCAGATGTATATTTTTTTGTGGTGGGTTGTTTTTTTTTCTCCTTCCTCTGTCTGGGAACATGACAACGGGATATGTCAGGAGTAGAATGACCTAACAGGTTTCAGTTATTAGATTGCACTTGTATGTTCGTAGTGCATATTTAGCCAAACACTTTCTCAATAGAAGCCCTGACGTTATACAATGCATAATGAGATTACTTGTAAGGAATGAATAGTGTATTGATGTTATGAAGCTGTAACACAGAAACTCAACTTGTTGCTGAAGTCATAAGACTGTGAGGATCCTGTTGCTTTCTTCAGATAAAGATGTCTATTACTTCTCAAAGGATGTATTCTTAATGCTTTATGCATCACGCTATTCTTGATGATTTGACATAACAAGACTAACACAACACTGTTACAGAGTATGCAGACCAGTTCTGAATAATCTTCGTATGCCATTTTGTAATTTATTGTTATGAAGCAACTATTTCCATTACCTAAAGTCAGTAGAACTTTATAGCTTATCATTAAAAGGATTTATTTAAAAAAGCCTTCAAATACTCTCCCCACACTTTATTACTGTTCTTACTATGGGGGCCTACAGGAAAGCTGGGGAGGGACTCTTTGTGAGGGAGTGGAGCGATAGGATGAAAGGGAATGGTTTTAAACTGAAAGAGGGGAGATTTAGGTTAGATATTAGGAAGAAATTCTTTACTGTGAGGGTGGTGAGACACTGGCCCAGGTTGCCCAGACAAGTTGTGGATGCCCCATCCCTGGAAGTGTTCAAGGCCAGGCTGGATGGGTCTTTGAGCAGCCTGGTCTAGTGGGAGGTGTCCCTGCCCATGGCAGGGGGGTTGGAACTAGATGATCTTCAAGGTCCCTTCCAACCCAAACCAGTCTATGGTTTCCAGGCTGTGTATATGGCTATCTTATACCACTGCTACCTAACTTCATGGAGCATATACGATAATACATAACAGTGTGAGAAGCACCTTCAAACAGAGATTACTTTTTGTCATTCTGTTTTTGTCTTTGTGACAAATAACTGGATCCAACAAAATAGTGGATTTTCAAGCCCTCTGGGGGAAAAATGCCAAATCACTTCAGGTGCATTAATGAAGCCTTGCTTGCAATGGGTAGGATATTTTTCAGCTTTTCCAAGGTGTAATTTGTTGACAACTCAGAATAGAGCAGTATTTCTGTTACCGTGAGTTCTTAATTACAGTGGTGACCCTTTAGGAAACACTTGCAATTTAGTGCAGTTCTGTAGGAAGGGGTGTGTTCATGGCAAATCTTGCATCCCTGAAATGCATAAGGATAACATAGGTCGCCCCATTCTATTAAATTTTGAGAATAAAATGATATTCTGAAGAAGGATTTACTTTGCTTGTTTTAAATCCATGTGTGAGGAAAGGTAGCTGCATGGACTTCCATGAGGCTTCTAAAATGAGTGGAAGAACCAACTGTTTCAGAAATAAGGGCTGGCATGGAAGAATGCATAAATTACTATTTTGGAAGTTGCAAGCATCTTCCCTAAATTGTTTTGGCAGTTGTGTATAAGAAACTGATGTAGCCATGATATACTTAGGCTTTCTGTTTATGCAGGTATTTGATTGGTCATTTTGCTTAAGGGGATTAAGTTTTAACAGCCAGCTTAAAGTTTTGGTACTGAATCTCTCAATTACCATTCATGCTATAAAAAAGGGAGACTTTTTTTTCCCCTGTTATGGGTTCTACTTAATTGCATCCTGTTAGGTAATCAAGATTTGAAAGGTAAGCTTTTTTATGGTACTGGATATAAAAAAATATTTCTATCTTACTAAGTGCATTGTTGTACCTTTTTATTCAAAAGGGCAAAGGGGTGGTGGTGGTACAATAATAATTTTTAAAAAAAACCAAACACAACTATTGTCAGGAAACTGCTGTTTATCATCTTGGGTCTCTGTCTGTAGTTTCTTGGTAATAATGTTCTCACTTAAGCAGTGAAGAAACTTAGAATCTGAATCATTTAGCATTAAGAAATAGGCTTATTCTCATCATAGTCTTAACTAGTCTCTTATATCTGTTTCTTCCCCTTGCCCCAAAGAAACAAAATTACTCTGGTAGCATAGTCTGGTGTGAAGACGCTTTGCAATGTTGATAGCTTCTTCTGGGCACTTAAAACTTATATCTTATGCAAGTACCTTTTTTTTATATTGCATAGTATATGCTTCAAAGGACCCAGGACCAAGATGAAAACGTGGCTTTGGAGGCTTGCGAGTTTTGGCTGACTTTGGCTGAACAGCCAATTTGTAAAGATGTATTATGTCGGCATCTTACTAAGTAAGTATTAAGAATTACAACTCCTAGTTGTTTTGAAATAGTCATCTTTAAACTTCAGTTGACTTGTTCCTGGTCACTCTTATAGAGACTGTACCTAGCTTGCTGTATGCTTAGAAGGAGTTTCCTCTAGCTACTTCTTGTGCATATTAAAAATGGCTGTAGCATAGAGGTCACTGAAAAGACTTCTGAGGATTTCAGACTCAGGTCCAGAAGCAGCCTAAACTGTGTCACTGGCACTTTACCTCAAGCTTAACAACCTGTTAAGCATCAGATGGATGCAAAAGTATACTAACGTGCGCTTAAGCTTAAACAAACATCTCCACATGACATTACCTGTAATATCTGGTGTACCATGAACACGTGGTCTTGACAACTGCTATTGTGAGCAACTCTGTGCAATACTTCTATGTGCATAGTCATGCCAAGGGTTCTCCATCTTTATGAAGACCATAACAAGATGACGAGATCATGTAGATTTAGGAATCAATTTCATATCAATTACCACTGCAATTTAAACTTTAAGAAAGCATGTATAATGTGTTCATACTTCTTCAGACTGACAGTAGTTTTTTAAGTTTCAAAAAATTTTTTGTAAGTTTCAAAAAGTTATCCTAAGCCTTAAAACATAGATCCTCGATTGAATGGGAATGAATATCCATGTTTGAGATTTAAACATCTGTGTGTCTGCAGCAGTGCTTGTAACTTTTTTTCAGACTAATCTGAAGACTTTTGCAATAGGAAACAAATTCTTCAGTGTTGCCAGTAAATGGAGACTCTGTTTTTGACACGTGAATAGTTGGTTTTTGAAAATACTAGAGCAGTTCTGTCTGTGATTCTGTTCTTACAGTCAATATGTTGAGAGAAGAGACGTATCCTTTTCAGCAAAATTACCATTTTAGATGTAAAGCAATTTAAAAAAAAATGGGGGGGGCAGTGTGTGCTGTCAAAATTTCAGTTCTCATAAGCAATTAGAAAGCAGAGAATTGAGATTAAAACACCTACTGTAGCAGTACAGGAATAGGAGTTAAAAACAGAAGAACCAATGTTAAGAGAAAAGATTTTTAAGTTTTAAAATGTTTTTACTTAACTCCTACTCTTATAGTTCAAAAGACAAAAGAATGGTAGCACAGTTCTTGATTCTACCTACCCACTTCCCAACACCTTTATTCATACTAGTCACCTTCTCAGTATAAAACTTAAACCTCTTCTTGCCTACATGAACACTGACATTGCAACAGCTTCATCCTCGGTTGTTGTGGTTTTTTTAAGAAGGTTTTAAATCTCTAGGAAAACAGATAAGAGTAACATTACATATCTCTCAGCTTTCAATGTCATATTTGTTGAAAGCAACTTGTTTGTTGGTGAGTCCTTTTTGACTTGGGAGCTATAAAAATTTGCCAATACTTAATGATAATCTTAAATTTTTTATATTAGATTAAGTGGGACAAGATCTTCTAAAAACCTTTTTGTTTAATATCTTGTTCCATTTTGCTCCTGTAGGCTTTCTTATAAAATATATAGCTCCTGCATACTCCATGAAGTATGCTGCAGAAATGCCAATGAATGGGCATTAATCTGAATACTTACTATTCTCTCATTAAAAGTTCAGAAGGTAACGTGCCATTGAGATGTGTGAATATTATTGCTGGCCTGAGTACCTTCAGAAACAGTACTCCTCAGCTGCAGAATATACATGGATTGAGTCTGTCACTGGTGCTGGGTCAGTCCATGGTGATTTCAGTATTAGCTTGATTTGGCTTGTAATATATCTTTTTATTTTTGTAGTGAATGTGTTTTTCCGTGAAGCATTTGACTTTCTTTCCCCTAGTACATTTTTTTGCCATACATCAGTACCGTTGGCGTCCCATAGCCATAACCAGTTTAATAAGTAAAGTTCTAATATAGACTAATGACTTGACTAATGTCAAAGATCTCTGCAATGTTGGGGACTTGTCTTAAGGGGTGATACTTGAAGCAATCACAAAAGGATAGGAGGGCTTAATGTAGTTAGACTTCTATCCTTAAGAGTAGTGAGGTAGAGTCTTCAGCCACAGGTAAATAAAGTGACAAATACTATTTGTGAGAGCCAACTTAACTTGTTTATCAAGCATTTTTTGGGAGTTTGAATTCTTACTGAAAAGCTTTAGACTTAATTTCTGAAAGGTGCTTCAGAATAAATTTAATCACGTGTAAGAATATCCTGGTTTTAAAGTGTAAAACTCAGTTGTGCCATCTGGCTACCTCTAGTTAGAAATTAATGCTTTTTCAGATTACAAAGTATTGATGAACCTCATGAAATGGAGTATGGTTAAGGTACTAGCTTTTGTTATCAGGCTGAGTTTTTGTTGTTTTTTTTCCTTTGTTTTTGTTGTTCGGAGGGGGTGGGGGGTGGGGGTGGTTACAACCAAAATTATGGCCCAGGTGACTGAAAAGCAGATTGCTTTATTGATCTGTTATTTTGACATAGAATCATAGAATATCTTGAGTTGGAAGGGACCCATAAGGATTGAGTCCAACTCCCTGCTCCTCGCAGGACTACCTAAAGCTAAACCATATGACTAAGAGCGTGGTCCAGATGCTCTTTAAACTCTGACAGGCTTGATACCGTGACCACTTCCCTGGGGAGCCCGTTCCAGTGACCGACCACGCTCTCAGTGAAGAACCTTTTCCTAATGTCCAATCTGAACTTCCCCTGACACAGCTTCATTCCATTTCCATGTGTCCTATCAGTGGTCACCAGAGAGGAGCTCAGCACCTCCCCCTCCGCTGCCACCCTTGAAGAAGTTGTAGATTGCAATGAGGTCGCCCCTCAGTCTTCTGTCGTGGTTTTGGCCAAATTGGCCAATGGCCGGCGACAGATGCTCTCCCCCAACCTCTCGTACACGGAGAGGAGGAGGAGAGATAAAGAGATTTATGAGTTTAGAAGAAACTAAACTAATGAAATATTAATAATAAAATAAAAAGGAAAATAATGAAAGAGATACAGTATATACAAAACCGTATTAAGCTCCCAAGATGACATCACCGTCACTTTGCTAAAATCCCAAACCCCCACATCTACTGGCTTCCCTTGGTCAACTAGATGGGTGACCTTGTCATAAAAGGAAATTAAGTTGGCTAAGCAGGAATGACCACATTGTCTCTCGAGTGTTTTTCAGTAACTCTCAGAATGACCTTCTCCATAATTTTACCAGGCACTGAAGTGAGACTGACAGACCTGTAATTACCAGGGTCTTCCTTTTTGAGATGTATTAATATTTCTTTGTAGGTTGATACCTGTACTGGTAAATGGTATGAAATATTCAGAGATCGATATTATTCTGTTGAAGGTAAGCATTGACTTCTTTTATACTCAGTAAGAATATCTGGTTAGCTTCTGACTTGTACATCAGAATGATTGAACTGGTAGGCCATATCTGGTCTGACATCTGTTCAATGGAGATTTAGCTTTCTGGGTCAAGATGTGCTGTTCCAAAACCTAAATGTGACTGCTGCCATGTTTGTTGAAAAATAATCTGTGGGCTTTCCTGTTTTAGCCCTGTTCCCTCCCACACAGCTTTGGCAGAGCTGGGATACTTTTACCCATGAAATACTACAGCAAAGCAGCAAAAAAAAAAGATCAGAATTAATTTTAATGCCCTTCTAGCTTGAACTACGCAACTTTTTCCATCACAACATTTTAGAATGTGTCTGTGTACTAGAATTTCTCTGTTTCTTCTTCTAATTCCTTCCTATCAAGAGTAATTTCTTAACAAGAAGGATACTTTGTGCTTTTGTGTGAGCTTACCTCTCTTGCTTCTATTTTCCTGTTATTTTTCTGGTAAATACTGTAGCAGAATGCAGGAACAATGCCATTTTTAGTTAGCTGGGCAGCACAAGTGGGATGTGAATCTTTCATATGCTTATAGAATCTTGAACTAAAATTTATACTACATTCTTAACTTTTTGGGGCAATATAGTTGCACTATTTTATCTGATAAAACATTTTGATGACAGGGGGATGTTGAAGAAGATGAAGCTATTCCAGATAGTGAACAGGACATAAGACCTCGTTTTCATCGTTCACGGACAGTAGCTCAGCAACATGAAGAAGACAGTATTGAAGATGATGATGACGATGACGATGATCTTGATGATGATGATGATACTATTTCTGACTGGAATTTAAGTATGTCAAAGTAATGTGTAAAACGTTTTAAAATATAGCTACTTGCATAATACAAGAACCACGGTAAAAAGAGGAGTTTGTGTATAGGAATACTGAGGCTTTGCTTTTGGCCAGAAAAAGAACTATCTGCTGATATAATTGGTGGTTGGGGCAGAGGGGGAGTCTTTCAGGTGACGTTTTGGCTATGTAACTGTATTGACAAAAGCTAGCCATCTGTAAGCTTATTTCAAATATGGCCGATAGAGCTGCAAACATCTACTGGATGCAATTCAACTGAAGCTTTGGATTTTGAATTTTAATTCTACAAGATAATACAAATCATGGATCATCTGTTTAACTTAATAAAAAAAAAAAAAGTCTTACACATTGTTCTTAGCTTGAGGAAGCTTAATAATGCTTTCTTTTACTTCAGTCTTCCCTCTAAATCTGGTTTGTGTTTGATTTTTTTTTTTAATTTTTTTTCCTTCATTTGAACATGCTACTACTGACAGCCATTACCAGTAGTTCAGATGTAGTGCAGATGAATGTACCTTGAAGCTTATGGATCAAACAACTTTGAGACATATCTAAGCTTTTTAAATTATTGTTATTATTTTAGAAGAAAATAAGCACAAATATGCTTGCTTTTGTAAAGTATCTTTCTTTTTTAATAGCTTTAAATTTATAATGCTGTTCTTGTAGTCATGATTGTGTGTAGAGATTGCAGAATTAAATACATATTTTCTGAAAAATGTAGCTGAAATGACAGAGGGCGCCTTGTGGTCCACAGTTTTGGTTAAGATGATGAGGAAGCTAAAGCTGACTAGGAAAGAGAGAGAACAGAACAGTTAAGAAATCTGTTTTGATGTATGCCATCTGTACTTGAGAGAATTTGGATTATCTGAAATTCAGAATTGTATGCCTTATTTCTTATCCAGTGTTCTATATTTGACTTCCAATTTGAACAGAGAGGAAACATCAGCACACCCTGACAATTAGCAGCATTGCTTACTAATGAGACCTGGTAACTAAATATGGAAGCCCACCTTTCTTTCCTCTAGTAGAAAGCTGAAACAGTCTTAGCTGAAAGGAGCAGGTGCTGGTCTTGGGGAGTCTGTGCTATTTATTATTGCTTTGCAGTGGAGATCTGCTCTGAATTGAGGGCTCATGTTTTGTTTTATTCAAACCCGTTGGACATCATCTAGGAGTAGAGCAGAAAAAGTTTTGTATTTATTATCTATTCTAGTAGTTGCTACCTCCCATCTGAAAACTTATCTGTGTCCTGTTTGGGCTCGCTAGCAGTTTAGGTCCAGTTTGGGAATTTTGCATGTTACATTTGCTACATATATTTTGCCTGATTACCTGTCTTGTATATACTTTTGTTCCAGTTGGGTTGTTTCTGACAGATTAAGAAGGAACTGAGATCATAATAAGCAAAAATGTGCAGTATAATTTCTGTAATATGAGCATTCTTTATAAATCCATCTTAGCATTATTTGTCTAGACATGACAGCACCACAGCAGAAAACCAGAGTAAGGATTTCTAAATCATGTTTTGAAGTTGTTCTTTTATGACCTTTTGTGTGCTAAAAATATGAGATTAAAAACTTTCAAACAAATTTCGAGGTGATATTCTTTGTATCGGTGCATCACAGAATTAGGAGTAAGATATAAAAGCTCAGAGCAGAGGTCAGCAAATTTCTTTCAGTCTCTAGAGGTTGATGATTTTGCCTTTTTTTTTTGCTTTGAGACATGGATCATGTTTGAACACTTTCTTTTTAATCAATTGCTAGTATTTTTAGGCTATTTCCCCTTAGTTTCTCCGGTATGTTACATTCATGTCACAGACCTTCCCTCTTCCGCAGTGTTACGCCATCCTGAAATTATACTGCAGCATTGTATACATTCCATAATGGTGTGGTTCCTGTCAGTGAGTGTTTTAATATCCCCAGTGTATAAGTCCTTTTAGTGGCTATAAAAATGCTGCAAAATTGGCTTTCTAAGAGTGGTGGCTTTGTACCAGAGCACAGTGGATCCCTGTGTATTGTAATGAAATTGAAATATCTTTCCTCCTAATGCCCTGGCAGCTCAAAGTTAAAATCAGGATTACACTGTCTAACTACAACTGTTTGTATAATAAGCAGAGATTAACACTGTTAATTCCCCTCAGGGAAATGTTCTGCTGCTGCTCTAGATGTCCTGGCTAATGTATTTCGTGATGAACTTCTGCCGCACATCTTGCCCCTTTTGAAGGAATTGCTCTTCCATCCTGAATGGGTAGTTAAAGAATCTGGTATCCTTGTTCTTGGAGCAATTGCTGAAGGTAAGGCAACAGTGCATATCAGGTTGCTGAATTTTTGATTGGTTCTAAAGCAGCTCTGATTCCTTCTAGGTGAATTTACTTGTGCAAACAAGTATACATCCTTAGCTGATTTGGTTTAATCTCTACATCTATTAGTTGGTGACTGCAGTTATTTGTTTAATTCTTCATTTTCAAATCTGTGCATGTTTCGGAAGCTAAATAACTTAGATGATTTCTTTTATTTCTCTTTCTTAAATCTGCAGGATATATTTATTGGTCTCTCATGAAGTACCACTTCAATTTGATACAACAGGAATATTTAATAAATTTGAGTGTCGTGGTTTTGGCCGAATTGGCCCAGCCTCTCGTGCATGGGGAGGAGGGGGAGAGATAAAGAGAGATTTACGAGTTCAGAAGAAACTAAACTACTTTAATAAAATATTTATAATAAAATAAAAAGGAAAATAAAGAAATAGATACAGTATATACAAAACCATATTGAGCTCCCAGGATGACATCACCAGCAGGCACTGGGGAAGTCCCAGGCTGGAGTCAGCGACAGGTGGGAACTGGATTCCAGAGCTGGAGTCAGGAACACACAGATCAGGATCAAAGACAGATGAACAGACGGTCCTCCTCGGACGTCAGCCATTGAAGAAAGAGAGTTGACCCTTTGATCCCTCAGCTTTTATGCAGGGCATGGGGCAGATGGGATGGAATACCCTGTTGGTCAGCTTTGGGTCACCTGTCCTGTCCGCTCCTTCCTGCAGGTGGGACCCCTCTACGCTTTTCCACTTCTGACCCTCCAACGGGGCAAATAATGAAATTAGCTGACCTTGGTTGTTATAGCAATAAGTATTAGCAAGAGCCTCTCTGCCTACCATTCCTTGGCACTAACTGTTTTATCACTCTGAACGAACCGTTTTTGACACAACATGCTGTTAATTTCAGAGAGTTAGAAGAGGCCTAGCTAAGAAATAAAATTACTGAACAGAAAGTTGGTTCTGTTTTACCTCAAACCAGGACATTGAGCCTTACATTTCATTCAGTGTTTTCAGAAATGGCAAAAACCGGTCCTTTGACTTCAGTGCACTTAGCTGCTTTTTGTGGATGGTTCTCTAATTTAAATGTGATGACTTCCATTTCTTTGTATTTACTTCCAGGCTTGGCTTTATGCCTCTATTTCCAGCATCTCTGTCCATTTTGCAAACTGAAGGAATATGTTTGGGTCCATGCCTGGATTTTCTATCTTTTCCTACAGTGCCTAGTGAACATATTTTTTCTTTGTTGTCAGAAAACTTTTTTTGTTGGTTTTGATTTCAGGTCAAGCAAGGTAAAAGTTAGTACTTCTGGCAAATCTCAGTGTATTACTGCCCTTGCTGACTTGAAGTGTGTAGCTTTTATTGCTGGTCAGTATTTGTGTGGTATTAGGAGAAAAAAAGAAGAAAATTAAATTTCTTAAGGAATCCTTTTTAATGATATGATGATTTGTTTTCAAGGCCTAATCTTTCTCCTCTTGTTGTCTTGGTCACTCCAAGTCGACTGGCATAAGACTTTTAAGCTTTATAAACTAATTTTATTTGGATGTTCTTGCTATACTTGATTTAATAAAGAAGAATTTCTGGAAACTGGGGAAGCACTGAAGTAGAAGTGTAGTTGAAATGAATGTAAATTTGATTGGGGATTTTAATTATTGTTTATGGTGAGTTTTCTTTTTAAGACTTAACATAAATTAGGTAGACTTGCTTTGTATATTATTAAAATGTATTACTACATGATAGAAGATGAAAATATGTCCCTTCTAGGAAATAACAAAAAGTTCTATTACATTTTCTAATTCTTGTACTGTAATAGCTATATTTTTCCTTCTAGGCTGCATGCAGGGTATGATTCCATATCTTCCTGAGCTGATCCCTCACCTTATTCAGTGCCTCTCTAACAAAAAGGCTCTTGTGCGCTCCATTACATGCTGGACTCTTAGTCGCTATGCACACTGGGTAGTTAGTCAACCCCCAGACACATACTTGAAGCCATTAATGACTGAGTTGCTAAAGCGTATTCTGGATAGCAACAAGAGAGTACAAGAAGCTGCCTGCAGGTGAGCCAAAGCTTAAACAAAAAGCACTATCCATGACACTGCTTTTTCATGGGAAACTATTTTAATGCCTTTATTGATGAATGCATGACTCCATTTCTAGCTCTTTAAGTATTTTATTTTTTCCTTTTAAATTGGAGTAGGTTCAGCTGCTTCTGAAGTAGTTACAAATTACTCCGAGTTGTAATAAAATTAAAACAGATAATTTGTATTGTCCAGTTTGTTTTCAGAGTATATGAATCGCCAAACTAAACAATCTATTACAGTAAAAGAAATTATCTGTATATGACACCTGTTTATTTTCAATATTTGAAGTTTCATTGACCAGAAATCTGTCTTTTATATGCCTATAAACAAGGTCAATACTGATGACAAAGGAAAACTTTCATTGCATTAGTGGTGGTGTTTATATTTATCTCAGGATTACCAAACCATTTGGGTTACAGTTATTTCAAGGGATATTCCCTTTCTCTTGAAAGGAGATCCTTAGAGGTAAGATTCCCTTCTCCCCCTTGTCTGCTGATGTTAAAAAAATAAATAAATAATAAAAAATTATCGGACACACCATTAATGGAATGGGTACACCTCTTGTGCAGGAAACTCAGCAAATAAAGCTTTTACATGTCAGTTTGCATGGGGCAGGAGTGTACACAGCAGACTGCCAGGAAAGTTTCTTCATAAAGCAGAATTAGATTTGTAACAGGTATGCATAACAGGTTTTACAGGAATATTTTTAAACTTTGCTCATTGCAATATAAGAGCTGAATCTTTGTGTTCAGTCAAAATAGATTGAGTTTGTCTCAGTAATACCATTTTGAAAACATACCTTGGATGAATTTGAGGACTAAATATAGTTCTATGTTTAAACATAAATGGGTAGTGTGGGGTGTTTTGGGGTGGTCTTGTTTTATTTTTTCCAAGATACTGACTGACCTGTTTGGGGTGGTTTTTTTGTCATTCAGTGCCTTTGCTACTCTAGAAGAAGAGGCTTGTACAGAGCTTGTTCCTTATCTTGCGTATATACTTGACACTTTGGTCTTCGCATTTAGTAAATACCAGCATAAAAACCTGCTCATTCTTTATGATGCTATAGGAACTCTAGCAGATTCTGTAGGACATCATCTAAATAAACCAGTGAGTATACCTTATGCTCTGTAGAAGCATTTGTCATATATTGAAAAACTGGTTCGGTGGGTTTTGTAGTGTGCTTTACATGTTATAAAACAGAAATGCTGACCTTTCTGTGTAGGTTTCAATAAGAAGTATTTACATATAAAATACATAGACTGGGTGTAATTTTCCCACTACACAAATATTCCCCATTTTGAATAAACAATTGTGTGTGTGGTGGCTTGTGAAATGTATTTCTCGTTATTGTGACTTTTTTCCTCATTCTCAGAATTTTTCAGCTCAGAGGAGATACATATATCAATATAGATATGAAATGGGGCTTTAAAGAAATTGGTGGGGTGTGTGTGCTAATTTCTAATGACTGAATTTTTAAATTTTTTTTGTAACCACTTTCAGTAAGCTGCTCTGTGTGTCTTTCCAATGTATTGAAGCACATCATCATTAGAAATTGCTTTATCAGAGAGTGGGACAGATGTGCATTTTATATATGAAAACACAGAATCCTTTGGACAAAGCACAGATAACGCACAGCCAAATATAGTAGGTTTTTTGTAGTGTACATATGTTCATTAATAGGATATGCATACATATGTGCATCTTATGATGGCTATTGAAATTTGCTTTATTTCTCTATAGTGCTTCACATGACATAGACACACTAGAATAAAACCATTTGGGTTGTTGCCATGGCATTTTACTTGCCATCCAAGACTCCACACCATCAAAAGACATCTTTTCCAATCTCTCTCTGGCCCTGGCCAGCTTGACATTTGACAGCACCAGGAGGAAGCTAAATGGGAGCTCCTGGTGATGGTGGGACTTCCTTCAGTCATTTAGAATATTGTATCTTTGGACATAGCATTATCTGTCAGCATCTGTTGGCTCTTTGGATACTTTCTGGGAGCAACAGTAGTACAGGGGTGCCTCACTTAATGTCCTTGTGACTGTGACAGTAGTGGCAGGGAAGATGCAACATCTTTATACAGAATTGGTAAGTGCGCCCTTCTGGAGGGATAGAAAATTACTTTCTTCAAGGATGGATAGTTGCTTGAGGAAGAGGTTTCAGGAACTTGGGAGGATAGGGTTGTAGCATCAGAGCAATGGGAGATGGTTGAGAAAAGCAGATGGCAGATGCACAGCCAGATTGCATTGCTGGTAAAAACATTTTCTGTAGGCCCTGAGGCAATCCTATAGATTTGTAACAACCCAGGCAGCTATTAAAAGTTGCTAGACTGAAGCCAAACCTGGAGGAATAGATTCGTTCTGCAAAGGTACTTACGTGCCTCAGCAAAAAATCTTAAGACATAAATTGTAAATTCTAATATTAAACTACTTCTTCATATTGCAACAATGATTGAATTGCAGTATATCAATTTTCTTTTGCTGAAAAAGTAGAATATATCAATTCTTAATCAATTTTCTAACTTAGAAAACTTTCTAACTTTCTTAATCAATTTTCTAACTTTGAAATAAACTAGTATGCAATGAAGTGTTTCAGTAGCTGATGCATTTTCATCCTAAACAGGAATATATTCAGATGCTAATGCCTCCATTAATCCAGAAGTGGAACATGTTGAAGGATGAAGATAAAGATCTCTTCCCTTTATTAGAGGTAAATGTTAAAATTTGAATATGTTTTATCAACTTCTTTTAGGAATTGCCCCTTTTACTAAAGATGCTCCCACTAGGAAGCGTGACTATAAAAGCTGACAGTGTTGGATATTTCCCATTATGGAGAAAATATGACTGTAGTGAGAAAATCTTGTGAGTGAGGAAATGTCATTAGGTTTAGAAGAAATCTTTTAGATTTTTTTTCTGCCATTCTAGAGTGTTTTCTTTGGGTTTCTTTTTAAAAAAAAATAAAATTGTTCCATCCCCCTGTTGTTCTTGTCTTCTCTTCTTGCTCTCCCTTCATCCCTCCATTAAAACTATCAGACAGGCTGAATGTATGAACCAGACCATGTAGTCTATTCTCTGTACTTTCCAAGTGTGAAGCAGGAAAACACTTCTAGAGAAATCTCTTGGGTTACGTTAGGGCTTGTACATCGTCAGGATACTGAAGTTTAGTGTAAGTGCTAGCTGAATTATAGTAACTGTCTTCATATGAACTTTCTTGACCACCTCTAAGATGCTGCTTCTGAGAAGTTTTCTCAACTAACATACGTAGAAGAGAGTAACAATTAGCTGATAGTTGCCTTGGCTCAGCTAATTGGTACTGCCTTTCTAGGTTGTTTTTACTTAATCAGTTACTTGTGGGTATACTTAAAATGCTTTTAATTTACCTCTCCCAAGTAAAAGGTTTTTTTTTTAAATTTTATTCCAGTGCCTGTCATCAGTTGCTACTGCCTTGCAATCTGGCTTTCTTCCATACTGTGAACCTGTGTACCAGCGTTGTGTAAATCTGGTGCAGAAGACTCTTGCGCAAGCCATGGTATTTTTCTGTTGCTATTCCAATGTTTTCAGAATATCTCCTTAAACCAGTGTATTAACTATCTAAAGTTATGGGTTTGCAGGGAGATTTGTAGTATTAATGATTGAATATTTAAATGAAGCTGCAGTTCTGAAACAAATTTGTTTGTTCATTTTGATTTTACTTTTATGCATACCCCTGAGAAAATTTAATACTCTTTTTGAGAATGTGTACTTATTTGTTGCAGTTGCACAATGCTCAGCCAGACCAATATGAGGCTCCAGATAAAGATTTCATGATTGTGGCTCTTGATTTACTCAGTGGTTTAGCTGAAGGACTTGGAGGCAACATTGAACAGCTAGTGGCTCGCAGCAATATCCTGACGCTAATGTACCAATGCATGCAGGTGAGATGAGTAACCTGTTTAATCCAAGGATTTTGTTTCTTAAGAGAATCAGAAACACTTCTAGAATTGTCAGGTTTTTTTCTTCCTCTCTTTAGGATAAAATGCCTGAGGTACGTCAGAGTTCTTTTGCATTGTTAGGTGATCTGACAAAGGCGTGTTTTCAGCATGTTAAGCCTTGCATCGGTATGTTTCTTTTACATATTAAATAATTAACATGTTTTACAAACTGATAAGAGGCTGGTTTAGCTATGGTTAAGTTCCCTTTTCTGTGGCTTGCCTTGTCATGGTGTTGTAAGTTTTTGTTTTCCTTTATCAGCAAGGGTCTGTAGTCTTTTCTCCTTTGAACTGTGTGTTTAAGACATGTTCTTTTTGTAGACAGTGCAAAAGTTCATTTTGCTGCTTGATTTTTATAATGTAACATGCTTCCTGTTGTGCTGGAACACAGCAAAACAGATGTACTTAGACTTCAATTAGAACAGTTGCTTGCTTTGATAAATTCTTGAATTTGTAGCTTTTTTTGTACATATAATTTATATATAATTAAATTAGAAGACTTGGCTAGAGGGTAGGTTTTGGGGGGGTTTTTTGTATTGTTTTTAATTTCAGTAGGGAAGTAGCATCAGTTATACACTTTCATGATATTCACTGTCTCTTCCCTCAAATACTCTTGAGATACACTTAACTTGACAAATGAATGCTTGGATAGGCTTGGAATTTAAAATTTATTTGGCAGATGTTATAATCTGTCTTTGTGACTAATATTTTATTAAAAGTTAATCAAGGCTGTGATTTGCCTTCTGGGCTTCATTGCTGTTGGCTGTTGTTTTTTGGGGGTGGTGGGGGGGTGGTGTTGTGTTTGGTATTTTTTTTTGTTGTTGGGGGTTTTTTTGCTTTGGGGCTTTAGCACAGCTGAATACATAGCTATCCAGGTGTGTTTTTCTTCCCTCACCTCCAGGAAGGGGAGAAAAAAGGTTTCTAGAGTTACATAAAGGTAAAGCCCATTAGAAATATTTTTAAATCATAGTTTGAAAAGATTTGCATTGATCTGCTTAGGTTGTAAAATCCAGGTTAATCTGATACATAGCAGAAATACAGCTCTTGTTAATTCAGGTATAATGCTTTACAAGAATTTTAAATATGCTTACACTATTTATTTTAAACACACACACACACCCCCCCCGTGATCTTACAGTAATGGGACAAGATGGTTGTATTGTGTGATGAGACTTTAAAATGTTGTTCTTTCTAGCTGATTTCATGCCCATTTTGGGAACCAACCTAAACCCTGAATTCATTTCTGTGTGTAACAATGCCACCTGGGCAATTGGAGAAATCTCCATCCAGATGGGTAAGATTTATTTTTTTCTTTGAATCTTTGCACATTTAGAATGGTTTGTCTGGGTTGGCTTTTTTTTTTTTTTAATTTTAGTGATACTTTCATGTTAAAATTTAAATTAAATTTTATATTCTTGTCCTTGACAGTAAGATCAATATACCATATCTAAATAGATTATGTATATTAATGGTCATTTTCTTCTGAATGTTTCTTTTTGGCTGTTTCAGGTATAGAGATGCAGTCTTATATTCCAATGGTGTTGCACCAGCTTGTAGAAATAATTAACAGACCCAACACACCAAAGACATTGTTAGAGAACACAGGTACCCAAAAACCGAACCATTCATGGTGAAGGGAATTAGAGATACTTTTTTTTTATAATGAATTGCATAGAACTTATGTTATTGCTCTGTATTTGACTTTTTAAGCAAAACCATCTGTTTTGCAGAAGCTCTTACAAGTCTCAGTCTTGCAGCAAAACATCTATCATATATCTAGATTATTAAAGTTATTGCTTTCTCACCTTTATAACACTTTATATTTATTTGTCATCTATTTAGGTATTCTTCCAATTTTATTTATGTATACAATATGACAAATGTATGCAGTAACACTTAAAGACTTAGTGGCTTTACACTGATTTTAATATATGCATGTCCTTACACGTGTACTGTATATTTATGTCTAGTGTTTGAAACAAATGTAATTGGCATATATAAAACAAATAATGAACTCTTTGAATTTACAAAAAATGCACTTCTTTTTTTTAAGATTAATTTGTAGTAATATGCACTAAAATCTAAATCTGTGATGGCAGTTTTACCACAACATAACTGAAATTAAGTATAACTTCTATTACCTGGTCACTTAATAACAAATTTTAGTGGCATGCATGTTTTTATGTTCTGGCCAGCAGCTTTGCCTTCCAAATTGGGAGCAGTCCCCAAATGCCTTATTGAATCAGAATTTCTGAGGCTTGTTTCTTTTGCATTTATAGAGGGCATGTTCTGGTATGTAGAGCACCTTCCGTACTTCAGCAAAACTTTATTAATAATTTAACAGGCTTCTGGTTTACTATTTTAGTAATTGAGAAACTTTTGACTTTTTTCTGTTTGAAAACTGTCTTGTAAGAAAAATGATAGTTTAGTCATTATACTTGACATAATTTTGAGCTAAGTATGAGATAAATCGGAGAGAGATTTCTTTCAATGCATATTTTTCCTCCAGTATTCTCTACACCCCACCCCCTCGTTTAGTATGGAAGGTGAACTTGAAGGAAAAATTGCTTAGTTGTCTGGCATATTATAGGCACTGATTTTTGAAATTGTGATTTTGGAGCAAATAACTAATTGTTATGAAATACATCATGGAATAATATAGCAATATAAATTTTCTTTCCCCCTGCCCCAACCCCCTTCATCTACACTGATGGAGGTGTAATACCTGTAACTGAGAAGCATCCAGTACTTAAAAGTTTGCTTCCAGCACTGCTAGAGAATTTTTTGAAGCATCCAAACACTGACTTTTTTTTTTAGTATCTTAATAGTTACTTTAAATGTGCATAACTGCAAATAAATGTTGAGTGCAGTATACTTATAAGTTTGTTGTGGGATATTGTGCTGCATGCCATTGGTACCTGCAAGAGTGTTACTGTTTTCTGCTTTAGGTTGTTATGTAATGAGCTATGAAAACACTTCTCCTATGGAAACACGAGACCACCTTAAGTAAAAGTAGTTGCATAGAAAATAATGAGTATATGCCAAAAAGTTAAGCTGTGACAGAAACTACTATTCCTTGTACAGACTGTAGCTGTGAGAACTTACAGATAAACCTTAAAAGTGTATTTTCATTTGAAAGTAGCACTTCAAATGCAGTTTTATAAGTTAGATATGCCAAAAATTTGAGACACTGCATATTGAAATTGAGTAATGTCTGGGCAAAATAGTACATTACCAGGGAGCCACAGCTTTCATGGAATGAGAACGTTTCAAACTGCTAGTATATCCTACACTAAACTTTTATTGGAGAAAGCATCATCTGCTTTATTGCATGTTTCATGAAACTGTTCACAAATGCCTGTTAATTAGTGTTGCATAGTACATCCCTTGAACATAGGTTTCTTTTCTCTGCTTCATATAAATCTGCTGGATTTTAGTACTATTCATGTATTTTGCTTCAAGTAATCCTGATACATTATTCCCCACCTTCTCCTTTTTCTGAAGATTAATCTTTTGTGAGTTGAGCAAACACATTTGCATGATGATATTTTCTTCAGTCTGTCCCTCAGAACAAAGGACCGTGCTATCTAATCATCCAAAGAAGCGGTTCTGCTTTTCATGTGCCCTTATGCTTTTGTATCAGAAGTCAGATTCTTATACAACTTTTATGAGGAAGCCTTTTCCGAACAGGAGAAATATTGGGATTAAAGAATTAATTTTCTGCAGTCAGTTGCTGTGAGTTAGCAACCACTTTAAATTCTCTACAAGATTATGAAGAAAACAAATATTTGGTGTTCTGAGAAGTGTTTAATCTATTTAGTTTATTATACAGACCACAATATATTCAATGTAAAAGTATTTATAAATGTATTTTTACTGATAGATAGTAGGCCTATTAAAATCTTGAATTCAGAATACTGAAAAAATAAAACATTTAGGACTACTTGATACCAAAACTGAAAATGGTTAATTCCTTTCTGTCAAGAGTATCCATAATAATACTTTTTAATAAAAACTTTGAAGTGTATGGTAGGTAAATTTACTGTAAGAGGGCAGAATGACTGCTTACATCAGAAAGCCTTTGGATTTTAAATTGTGGTTTTTGATGTTCTCTCATTTTCTTCTTTAATTTTTCTTTTACCCTGGAGAGTATACCATATATGTTGCTGCCTCTTATTTAGGGGGTGGTAATAAACAGCACTGGTGAAATCTTATGTTTACTATCATACACAGATTCTGTTGGCTTCTGTTTCTGAGTTATTTGTTGTTTTTTCTTTATTTTTTCTCCTCCCCCCTCATTTGCTCATGTCTTGGTTGGCGTTTGGTGGTGTATAACCGTGATTGCATTACCTTAGCAATAACAATTGGTCGTCTTGGTTACGTTTGTCCTCAAGAGGTGGCCCCCATGCTACAGCAGTTTATAAGACCCTGGTGTGTATTATTTAATCTTTTTTTTTATTCATTTTTCTTCACTCTCTTTCTTTCTTCTATCTCACTTTTAGATATATTTTCAGTTGGTTACAAAATCTCAATCCTTAATCATTGCCAAACATGTGACTAATCTTGTCCTATCAGGTTTGTGAGTTTTTAGTAGCACCGTCATGTATTCTTTATGTTGTGGCTAACGACTAATTTATGCATGGGATAAGATTGTCACATGCTTGCGTGTTAAAGCTTGACTACAAAAGAGCATTTTAAAATCCACCAGAATGATAATACAATGCATGCAAATAATGTAAAATTTAAACTGTGCATTACTTTACTTAAAATTCAGCCTGAGGCTTGAATTGCTGTAAGGAATATGTTTCTAGACTTGTTATGTATAAAATAGCTTGCTGCTGTAAAAGTTAAATAACTGTTCTGTAAGTGGTATCTGACATAATTTATACTGCGATAGTATTATATATTCTGCTTCTAATAATGATAGTTTCTATAAATATTTCATATACATGTTTCTTTTGTATTTAATGGAATACAGGTCACACTTTCTATCTGTGTATAGTGCAACAGGAAAGTAAGATTTTGGAGATGATGCCTAATGGGAATATACTAGTAAAGACTGTGTGCAGCAAGTATCTTTCTAAGTGTTCAAAATAGTGTTTCAGATAATCTTATCAGTGTGACTTATTCCATCAAATACTGTCATCTAGTTCTGACTCGACTGACTGAAAAAGTAATAGAATTAAATAAGTTTTGCTCTCCAACTTAATAGGTGCACCTCTCTGCGAAACATAAGAGACAATGAGGAAAAGGATTCAGCATTCCGTGGGATATGTACCATGATCTCGGTCAACCCCAGTGGAGTAGTCCAAGTAAGATACATAAATAGATATTAACTCTTTTTCTTTACTCATGTGAAATTTAGCGAAAACTATATATGGCGTGTGAAAAAGTTGTTGATTACCTGTATTACATGCTGTAGCTGCTTTTTTGACTTGAAGGAGGCTAAAATGTTTAGATTTCAATTGATACATATCATGATACTTCAGGATTTCTGCTTCAGTAGCTATCACTTATGGAAATTTAAATTCATTTTTTGTCTTTTACTTACAAAGAATATGTAAATAATGAACTTTGATTAACTGTTAGTCTTTTTTATGTTGAGGCAAAAGCTGACATACTGAAACCTATTTTTCACATGCAATCTAGGCTTTTAAAACAGTAACCACCCCTTAATTCTTAAAACTTGGATAGGGAAGTTTCTGTTTCCACTTTGGATATATTGCTTAAATAGTCAATATGACAAGGAAGATGCATCTCTAAAATAAATGGTACATCTCAAGAATAGAATATGACTTGCTCTTTAGTTTCCACAGCTCCAAAGTAAAGCTATACCAATGTGATATTTTCTAAGAGGAAAATGAAAGTGAATTTCTCTCTCCTCTGCCTGGAATCTTTCTCCCTGAAACACAAGAATTGAGCCTCTGTCTTGTTTTGAATTCTTCAGTTCATTTCACTTATCCTTTATTTTGTACTTAACATTTTCCTCTTCTGCTGTCCATGTGTTCTTTCACACAACTTAAAGGGAGGGAGTAATTAAGGACTCTCTTCATTGTCCCAGCCCTCCTCCTATGTAGTTGTTATCCTCGGTTCTATCATGGTTTAACCCCAGCCGGCAGCTAGGACCACGCAGCTGCTCGCTCACTCCCCCCAGTTGGGATGGGGGAGAGAATCAGAAGGGTGAAAGTGAGAAAACTCGTGGGTTGAGATAAAGACAGTTTAATAAGTAAAGCAAAAGCCACGCAGGCAAGCAAAGCAAAACAAGGCATTCATTCCCTGCTTCCCATCAGCAGGCAGGAGTTCAGCCATCTCCAGGAAAGCAGGGCTCCATCACACATAACAGTGGCTTGGGAAGACAAACGCCATCACTCTGAACATCCCCCCTTCCTCCTTCTTCCCCCAGCTTTATATGCTGCGCATGATGTCATATGGTCTGGAATATCCCTTTGGTCAGTTGGGGTCAGCTGTCCCGGCTGTGTCCCCTCCGAACTTCTTGTGCACCCCCAGCCTGCTTGCTGGCGGGGAGATAGGAGCAGAAAAGGCCTTGACCGCTTAGCAACGACCAAAAACATCAGTGCACTATCAACACCACTCTCATCCTGAATCCAAAACATAGCCCCACAGCAGCTGCTAGCAAGAAAGTTAACTCCATCCCAGCTGAAACCATGACAGTTCCTATCCAGAAACATGTCTATTATCAACTTAATAATTAAGACTGATGTTTTAATGGTGTAGTAGGAGGTAACGCATGACAGCAGATGAACTAAACGTAGGGATTTTGGGGTGGCTTTAGTTTTGAATCTGTATGGTAAACAGTCTGTGTATCTCAGAAACAACTTCTGGCTCTGCTTAAAATAATACAACAGCTTTTTTCCCAATTGGAAATACATGAGAGGGAGTTGTAAGTGTGGTCTTGAGTTTGTCAATTGTTATTAAGATGATTGGTTCTCAAACTTGGTATGTGTACTGAAAGAATTAGACAAGTGTGGTGTGGGGAGGGGAGGGGGTGGGGTGTGTGTTTGTTGGTTTTGGGTTTTTTTAATCAAAAACCTGATTAAACAAAGCTATTCCTACACTCAGCTATTTCTATTTCCATACACTTAAGCATACAATAACTTACCATTATTGTCTGAATTAACTGGAAAATAAAGACATAAACCCAAAAGCAGTTGTGAATTAGGATCAAATACCCTGCATAGTTCATAGAACAAACATCAGGCATTGTTTTCAGACCTATAAATTGAGGTTTCTAACCTATGCGATTGTTTAATCTTATAGGACTTTATTTTTTTTTGTGATGCTGTTGCATCGTGGATTAGCCCAAAAGATGATCTTCGAGACATGTTCTGTAAGGTAATGTTTCTAGTATGACAGTATATCTGAATTGTGGTTGTTTTGGGTCCTCTGTTTCTTTCTTGCTTTCTATTTACACTATTAGCACTTACTGTATTTGTGGTCATGAAGGCTTTCTTGCAAAGTCATAAACTTTCGGACAAAACATCATAAAAATATGAAGTTTTTTTTACCTATGTTTTCTTACATGGTTTCAGGTTATTCCAAAATTCTTTTTAACAGTGTTAAAAAGCTCACTTCAGATCTTATTTGAAAAGATAATCATCCTCAAAGAGCTTTTCATAATGTCCAGCCTGCTATGTTTTGACTGCATTTGGAAGAACAGGGGTTTTTATACCACATGAGACTTTCTTTTCTAGAAAATGTGATCTGTGTGGTTCAAGACTCCCCCCCCCCCCCCCCAAGATGCCTACTTTTTTTTGAGAAATATCTAGAAAATTGCAAATGAAAAATCTTCCAGTTGTATCCTGATCTGTTTATCTTCCTTAAGCTGAAAATAAGTCTTTGGGATTGCTTAACCCTCCTCAGAATCCCTCTTGGATAGTGTTCAAGGAACTAATGTACAGTGATAGCCAAGAATGCATCCCTAGACAAAGTGTCAATAGAGTTTAAGCAAAAGGAATGTTTGCCTTGTGTAAAATAAACAATGAAGGGCACACAGCAAGCTCGCTACCTTGGACTTCAGGAGAGCAGACTTTGGTCTCTTAAGGGGCCTGCTTGATGGAATACTGTGGGATGAAGCCCTGGAAGGAAGAGAGGCCCAGGAAAGCTGGCTAATATTCAAGGACCACCTCCTCCAAGCTCAGGTGTGATGCATCCCAACAAAGAAGTTGTCAGGCAAAAACACCAGGAGGCCTGCATGGATGAACAAGGAGCTCTGGATACACTCAAACAGAAAAGGGAAGCCTACAGAGGGTGGAAGCAAGGACAGGTAGCCTGGGAGGAATACAGAGTAATTGTCCAAGCAGCCAGGGATCAGGTTAGGAAAGCTAAAGCCCTTGATAGAGTTAAATCTGGCCAGAGACACCAAAGGCAACAAGAAAAGCTTCTATAGGTATGTCGGTGACAAAGGAAGACTAGGGAAAACGTAGGCCCTCTCCAGAAGGAAACGGGAGATCTGGTCACCCAGGACAAGGCTGAGGTACTCAACCTCTTTTTTGTCTTGGTCCTCACTGGTAAGGGCTCTAACCACACTGCCCAAGTCACAGAAGACAAAGGCAGGGACTGGGAGAACAAGGTACTGCCCACCGTAGGAGAAAACCAGATTCGAGACCAGTTGAGGAGCCTGAAGGTACACAAGTCCATGGGACCTGATGGGATTCATCCGCGGGTCCTGAGGGAACTGGCAGATGAAGTTGCTAAGCCGCTTTCCATCATATTTGAGAAGTCGTGGCAGTCTGGTGAAGTTCCCACTGACTGGAAAAAGGGAAACAGAACCCCCATTTTCAAAAAGGGAAAAAAGGAAGACCCAGGGAACTACAGGCTGGTCAGTCTCCCCTCTGTGCCTGGCAAGATCATGGAGCAGATCCTCCTGGAATCTCTGCTGAGGCACATGGAAAATAAGGAGGTGATTGGTGACAGCCAACATGGCTTCACTAAGAGGAAATCGTGCCTGACAAATTTGGCGGCCTTCTACGATGGCGTTACAACATTAGTAGATAAGGGAAGAGCAACTGACATCATATACCTGGACTTGTGCAAAGCATTTGACACTGTCCCGCATGACATCCTTGTCTCTAAATTGGAGAGACATGCATGTCACGGATGAACCACTCAGTGGATAAGGAACTGGCTGGATGAATGCACTCAAAGGGTTGCGGTCAACGGCTCGATGTCCAAGTGGAGATCACTGACGAGTGGTGTTCCTCAGGGGTCAGTACTAGGACCGGTACTATTTAACATCTTTGTCAGTGACATGGATGTTGGGATTGAGTTTGCTGACAACACCAAGCTGCGTGGCGCGGTCGACATGCTGGAGGGAAGGGATGCCATCCAGAGGGACCTGGACAGGCTTGAGAGATGGGCCTGTGCGAACCTCATGAAGTTCAACCAGGCCAAGTGCAAGGTCCTGCATGTGGGTCGAGACAATCCCATGCACAAATACAGGCTGGGCAGAGAATGGCTTGAGAGCAGCCCTGAGGAGAAGGACTTGGGGGTGCTGGTGGATGAGAAGCTCAACATGAGCAGGCAATGTGCGCTTGCAGCCCAGAAAGCCAACCACATCCTGGGCTGCATCAAAAGAACTGTAGCCAGCAGATCCAGAGAGGTGATTGTCCCCCTCTACTCTGCTCTCGTGAGACCCCACCTGGAGTACTGCATCCAGCTCTGGGGCCACCAACATAAGGAGGACATGGACCTGTTGGAACGGGTCCAGAGGAGGGCCATGAGGATGATCAAAGGGTTAGAGCACCTCTCCTATGAGGACAGGCTGAGAGAGTTGGGGTTGTTCAGCCTGGAGAAGAGAAGGCTCCGGGGAGACCTTATAGTGACCTTCCAGTACCTAAAGGGGGCCTACAAGAAAGCTGGGGAGGGACTTTTTACAAAGGCATGTAATGATAGGCCGAGGGGTGATGGCTTCAAACTGGAAGAGGGTAGATTTAGATTAGATATAAGGAAGAAATTTTTCACTATGAGGGTGGTGAGATACTGGCCCAGGTTGCCCAGGAAGTCGTGGATGCCCCGTCCCTGGAAGTGTTCAAGGCCAGGCTGGATGGGGCTTTGAGCAACCTGGTCTAGTGGGAGGTGTCCCTGCCCATGGCAGGGGGGTTGGAACAACATGATCTTTGAGGTCCCTTCCAACATGAACCATTCTATGATTCTATGAAAAAAAAAAAATCCACCCAGAAAGTAACATATTGTGTTTTGGCATTAGTGTCTTAGGCTAAAAGGCAGAACAAAATAAACTTATTTTTGTTTCATGAACAAATGCTGTTACTGTCCAGTAGTGTGGCTCCCCTCATATGTTCTTGTAAAGTGAAATATCTGTTTTTAGGAAGGATGTATGTCAAAAGTTAATGGTCCTCTTAAATCTAAAATGGAGAATATTTCTAAGTATGTACTTGGATCATGGGTCATTATTGGCACTTTCTCTTCAAGTAATGCCAAGTGTGCACATCAGAACAGAAGATAGAACTTTTGAATCCCATCTTGAGGAGCAAAGACAAAAATCTCGCTGTCCTAGTTAGGAGACCAGTTATCTGAGAGGCATCGAAGGAACATCAGGGTCAGGAAATGCATGGCTGTGAGTATTCTGGCATCAAGAGAAGGAAACAGGAAATACAAGCTTAAAAGAAAGTTCAGGATTCTGTCTCGGATAATTGTCCAAAGCAGTTTCAGTACATGCTTATCCTGGTCCTTCAGCACTCAATATTTGCTTCAATAAGCCACACTCCTCTCTTTCAGATTATTTCCAGGATATCCATGTGGGATCTAATGCATTCAAACAGACAGTGTTTGTTGGTCACTTGGCATAAGGAGATCCTTGCTTTTTAGTGTATTCTTTTGTAGTTTTTGCTATGCAAGAAATGAGACAAAGGTTTTATTCCAGTGATGGCAGGCAAATTTTTTAGATTACTTCATCATTGAAGTTTTTGATAGCTGATTACATGATTACTGTAGTCCAGTTACATGTTTTTCCAACAATAATTATGATTTTTAGGAACAATGGAAAAAAACTTTTTGTAGTCCCATGAGGTCTTTCTCTTGCTAGTGGATTGTCCAGTGTTTGGGTTTTGGGGTGGGTTGGTTGGTTGGTTTGTTGGTTTTGGAGCACTAGAGCTGAGAGAGAAAATACCCCTTCCAAGAGCACGGGTAGATGAGCTGCCAGTGTTGAGACCTGACGACACCAAGCTGAGTGGTGCAGTTGACATGCCTGAGGGATGGGATGCCATCCAGATGCCTGAGGGATGGGATGCCATCCAGAGGGACCTGGACAGGCTGGAGAAGTGGGCCCATGTGAACCTCATGAGGTTCAACAAGGCCAAGTGCAGGGTCCTGCATGTGGGTCAGGGCAACCCCTGGTATCAATACAGGCTGGGGGATGAAAAGCTGGATATGAGCTGACAATGTGCACTTGCAGCCCAGAAAGCCAACCGCATCCTGGGCTGCATCAAAAGAAGCGTGGCCAGCAGGTTGAGGGAGGTGATTCTGCCCCTCTGCTCTGGTGAGACCCCACCTGGAGTACTGCATCCAGCTCTGGAGTCCTCAGCACAGGAAAGACATGGACCTGTTGGAATGGGTCCAGAGGAGGCCATGAAGATGCTCTGAGGGCTGGAGCACCTCTGCTATGAGGACAGGCTGAGAGAGCTGGGGCCGTTCAGCCTGGAGAAGAGAAGGCTCCAGGGAGACCTTATAGCAGTCTTTTTAGTTCTTACAGGGGGCTTATAAGAAAGATGGGGACAAACCTTTTAGCAGGGCCTGTAGCGATAGAAGGGTTAATGGTTTTAAACGAAAAGAGGGTAGATTTAGACTAGATAGAAGGAAGAAATTTTTTACAATGAGGGTGGTGAGACACTGGTCCAGGTTGCCCAGAGAGGTGGTGGATGCCCCATCCCTGGAAACATTCAAGGTCAGGTTGGATGGGGCTCTGAGCAACCTGATCTAGTTGAAGATGTCCCTGCTCATTGCAGGGGGGTTGGACTAGATGACCATTAAAGGTTCCTTCCAACCCAAACCATTCTGTGAATTGTATCATGTTTTATAAAAGCAAGATATCTGAAGACTGTAGCTGAAGCTTACTAGCTAAAACTGTGCTGGAAGATTATTTTTAAAAAGTGTTAATTTTGTTGTACGTGAACGTTCTTAGATTTTTTTTGGTAGTTTCTTGGCAGCTGGCTAATCAGACTCTTTGGGTTAGGAAAGAGAGGTGAATGCCTGTAAAAGGTCTCTTTCAGGGAGGAAAGCAGTAAATTAACTGGTGATGCTGTAATGTTATTATTGCTACATGCTGTTTAAAAACAGCTCTGCTTGAGAATGTTGTGTTAAGGGTGTACTCAGTACAGTGAGCTTTAACTTTGACATTCCCTTTTTTGTGAGGATGTTTTCGTGACAGACTTTTCCAAAGTTCAGTATCCTTAAGTTTAAAAAAGAAAAACAAACCAAAACTTTAGAGACTCTCTGCATTATTTTATATTAGCAGGAGCCATTTCATCTGCTTTTGTTCTTTCACGTTTGCCTTTTAAGCTGCTATTTTCAAGCTAAAATACTAGAACCTTTTTGACAGCATCATTCAATTTTTGTAGTTTTCAGTTAATTTATTACATTGAAGGGTCCAGACTAAAACCTATAGAATTTCTCCCCTCCCCCTTATACTGGCTTTTGACTTCTGTGGATACCTGTTCTTTCAAAACACAAAAGATTTTAATAGCTTCCTTTTTAGTAATAGTTGTCTACAGGTTCCATGGAAAAAACACAGCTCTCGCAGGATGCTTTTGTATTTGCTAAAATTGACAGGCATTAATTCTGCCAAATGGTGGTGGTGGTTCTGGCTCAGCTTTCCTCCCAGAACATATTACAGTTTTTTTAAAAAATAAATGTGAATACAGTAATCTTAACATGTAAACTGTGTCAACTGATAAAATGTTTAGCATTCTGAAATGGCCTGACTATAGGTTGTAAGTCACCATAGTTATTAAAAATACACACACGTATGTATATTTATATAGAAGAGAATATATATTTATATATTTTATACTAATTTGTATGGGTAGCTATATTCTATATGTCACCCTTTACTGAAATGTGGTGTTTTTTTTAAGAAAGACATTACTAGACTTCCTTTGTTTCTTAGTAACATTTAAATATTAAACTGGGGAATTCAAATGGACAGATGCACAATCCAGCAGTTTGTGGCTTACTGTATATGTTGCTAATAAATAATGATCATGTATCTGCTGTTTAATGATTATCTTGACTTCCCCCCACTGTAATTTGTAGATTCTTCATGGATTTAAAAATCAAGTTGGGGATGAGAATTGGAGGCGTTTCTCTGACCAGTTTCCTCTTCCCTTAAAAGAGCGCCTTGCAGCTTACTATGGAGTTTAACCTTATGCACTGTAACTGCAGTCCCATAATTAGAGGTAAGCACACAAATCTTCCTTGGTAAACAGAGCTGTATAACAGACTTCCTCCCTGTTTACATTATACAAAACATAATTCACTAGAGTAAAATTTTTCAGATATGCTGGAACAGACATCTTTCCTTCCTATAAGAAGAAGAAAAAAAAAAAGATGATAGTATACCTAAATGGTGATAGCTGTAGCAAAAGCAGTTTTCTGACTGTTCTTTTATTTTTACAGAAAGAGAGTGTGTGTACAATATGCACAGTACTGTATCAAGATTAGGTTGGAAGTGTAGGTGTAACAAAGTGCCTGTTCAGGTTTAATAATCAAAATGATGATTATAATCCTCAAGCCATCATACTAAAGTTGCAGGCTCCTTAATGTCTTATGAATTAGTAGATGATGGATGTGGTCTAAGCAGGAATATTTCCCTAGGATAGGAAAGCAAGTTTGTTAAGATGCTTTAGCCATGAGAAGTAAAATACGTTCCTAATCACATACTAGATGATATTTGCACTGAATGAAGGATATTATGCTAATCTGTAACTCTACTGACTGTAGAGCTTGATGTTTTGGGGAGGCTGATGTGTTTATTATAGCCATGTTCCGCTTTACGCACCAATTCAGAATTGTTATACTTCTGTCCAGAGAATGATTCAACTTCAGCAAAGAACAGTGATTGTGCATTCTAGAATACTTGTATTATTATACCACCTTGCTTTGTATGCTGTTTGTGCATACTGTATAAAGCAAAGCTCCCACATGTAAAGTAATGTGATACTGTGAAGAGATTATTATGCTACCCCAAAAAGAGGACAAATTAGGTTTATGCATTCAGTCTTTTTATATAAATTTGATACTTGCTCTAGAATTTTTGTACTGAAATTATGGGAGTGAATAATGCAATTCTGTTTTATTGTTGAATGGACAACTATTTAAAAGTCAGCCTAAGATTTGTCAGTCAGTGAGATAAGAAATTGTTTGAATTACCTTTTTGATTGGAATAAATGTATTTCAAACATTTGCATATTTATAAATGAGGGCATTCTAGTTCTGAAATAAGTGGTTTTTTTCATCTTAATGAAGAGGAATACAAAGTGGTAAAATTGTCAATTATTCTCAGTTTGTACTGAGAAGACACTATGGCTATCTTGTTTAATCCACCTAAAAGCAAAATTGTTAGGTCAGTAGAAGGTATGTTTAATATTCTTTCTCAGTGTCATAACTACTTCATAATCTTGTACTAAAAAGGCAAAAGCTTGTTAGAATATATAGGACTGCTTTTATCTTAAATCTAAGCTTAGCCACAATAGTGGAACTATCAGTGTAGCTTTAAAGTATACAGTGTTGTTTCATGAATAATAATTTATCTGGTATAAGTGGGCTCTTAAACAGACTTAAAAGAGAAAATCTAGACATAAATTCATTTTTAAGTTAAAGGTTGGCACCTGCTGCTTAAAAAAGGCAAAAAAGCTCTTTGTTTATGTACTGATCTGTCAGTTATGGTTCAAGGTAAGATTTAACTATACCTCTGTCTTTTCTTTTACAGGTCCTTCAGTCTGGAGACTATGGGGGAGCCTCTGCACCCAGGGAAAATATTACCCTTTGCTAGGGGGAAGGGTAAACCAGTAGGGAATACAGTACAATCCCAACCCTACTGGGAGGGGTGGGAGGGAGGTGTTGCCGTCACTGTATTAAGTCGATGTTGGGAAATGTTTTAACATCTGGAGCCTTTGTGGGTGGAAATCTGTCTCCTATTACAACTCTGCATTGGATGTGAAGAAGAAAAAAAAATCTATTAACAAAACAGCACATTCTGGACTATTGTGGGGAATTGTACCAAAATAAGAACCATATGATTGAACCATAGGAAAACGTAAAGAGGAAAACTATTTTGTGCATAATAAAGGAAACCTAAGAATGGGGGTCACAAAAAGTAAAAGGCTTTCTTTTTTTCTTTTATGTGTTTTTGTTGTTTTGTTGGGTTTTTTTTAAGTAAGGGTTTTCTACATTATTTCATCCTGCTTGATGGGATTCCTAAGTAATTTGCATGTTAATGAATAACTAAACAAATTAAGTTAGTACAGTTAAAATGCAGCTTGTGTCTGTATTGGGAGCAGGCACTTGCAGTGTATAATATAGAAACCCCGTCGTAAATTAATAAAGGTTAACTTGGACAAAATGAAGCAACCTGCAAACTGCCAAATGAGTCACTCCTTTCATTTTTGGGGTAAGGGGAGGGACACTTCAAAGGAAAGACTGACATCTTAATTTTTACATTTAAAAAAAATTAAAGTAGTGGATATGATTTGGTTATACTTAATTAGATTTAATTTCTAGAGTAAGGCATTAGTCTTAATGTGCAGTTTAAGGTTCAGGCATGCATTCTGGCTTATAGTGATCAGAAGTAATTTAAATTAGTGGGAAAGTAGCATGCTTGCATCACATAGAGTGAAATTGGTATACATTTACCTATGTTGCACCAGTCTTGTGTTGCTGTTTACCAATTCAATATAGCCCTGCATTTAAAATTCCTTTTCTGAGATTCTGTGGATCTTATTTCTATTAAGATTATAGATATAAAGTACTGTGGTTAACGATTAGGCCTTGAAATACCTTTTTAGGATCTATTAAGATTAAGATTGATATTGTATTGTGTGTAACCTGCACAATGTGGAAAGCTGATAAACTGCAAAATATTTGCCTTTGTGCTGTCAGTGTGATGTGCTTTCTGCATGGTTATATACTAGTGATTTTTAGCAGAATCTCTAAAAATGAGTTACATGGTAAAGACCCGTTAAAGGCTGCATAAATGTTAGTTGGCACATAAAGACAATTGTAGAAGTTGATGACATGATTGCTATATTTGTGTTTATTCCCACTCAACATATTACCTTTTATGCTTTCTCTTTGTTCACAGCATGATCTTAGAGATGTTTAAGTTAATGAATGTAATGCAGGGTATCTACAATGTATCAGCGCATGTTGGTGGCCCTTTGTGATGTAGTTAAATGTACAAGGGTGCAAGTTTAAAGCTATGAAGTGAAAGTTGGTTTGGATCCTCTTCATTTCATTTGTTTAGCTTTTCTGTTGATGGTTGGTTTTTTGGGTGTTTTTTTTTTTTCCTCTCTACTTACATGTATTCCTGTGAATAAATCCTTGTTAAGTTAACCCTTTACTTTTCTTTCCATGTGTATTTTCTTATGTACTGTGAATGTGAAATCCTAACTGGTACACTTGATCTTGTGTTCATCTGAAAGTGGCAAGTCTTTATTAATTTAGATTGCCTAAAGAGTATCCCATGATGATAAAGGAAAATGGAGAGGTTTTTACCTCTGCTGATCAGAGGTGAAGACGCACCTTTCCATTTTTCAAGTACTGCATAATTAACCACAAGCCATAACAGCCTTTTTATAGATTTAGTTTCTCACCTTTGCATTGCAAAATTGGATATTGGGTAACAGTTTAGTGGGTTTTTTGGTGTTTTGTTGTTTGTGGTTTTTTTGGTTTTTGTTTGTTTGGGGGTTTTGTGGGTTTGTTGGTTTTTTTTAAGAACTTGCTGCTCTTTGCATGGTTCTGTTCTTTGAGTGTTAAATGATTTAGCTATTGCACTGAAGTTTGAGCTGTATGAGTGTGGATTTATAAATGCTGTTTAAAGAGTTTTGGGGATTTTTTATGCATGATAGCATGCACGTTTTAAATGTGTCCTGTTCTCCCCCCTGCCTTTTTTTTTTTTTTTTTGGCTTTGCAAATTTGAATGGATTATGCCTGAAGAATAGTTTGGGCATGTACTGTATGAAGTACATTCAGTAATGCTAGTACATAGTATTTATTCAATGTTGTCAAAATTGCATGTGATAACTTGCTTTCAAATTACATTGCTTTGGTACCAAATACAAAATTCCTTCTTAACTAATATCACTGAAGTAAATTAGTAATAGTTTTAATCACTAAAAACACTTTAAAACCAAATTCTGGAAGAAGAAGGAAAAAAAACTTTAAAATTTAGCAAGGTAGGATATTATTTTAGATGCAAGCTTGCTTTAATTTTGAGTGTGTTTGAACATTAGGGAAACGTTTCAGAGAAATTACATTAAAAAACTTGTAGAATAGAAAACCTACCCAAATAATACTGTAGCATTACAGCTAGAATCTGAGTTTAGTTAAACTTTTTAAATTTCAGAAAGCCCCTTTAACAAATTAAAACCACTCCACCTCAGATTAGTTTAGGATGCCACTTTTGTACATAGTATTTTAATAGTTATTTGTACAGATGTGAACTGATCTGGTATAACAGCAAGGAAAATAATTAGGGCAGAAATAAACAGTACTGACAAAATAGTCTTTTGTATCAGTAAGTTCTCTCATGGTATATTTTAAAGCAAATAAACCATATTCCTAATGCATATAGTGCAGAGATTTGCAGAAGCCATTTAGGGTTTAATCTGAGGTAAGAAAAGTTCTGAATCTGCATTAACAGTTATAATTCAATTATTGCATCATGGGATATATAAAAAGCATTTTAATTCTTGTAGTGTAGTCTTGACAGTTCTTGAATGTTGACTGAATATTTATACTGGTAGAATTGTGGGTTTGTTACATTCCAGTGTTTCTGCCTCTTGGCATGCTAAAAGCACAGCTTCATTTGCTCCTTACACACTGAATAAAGTACTGTTAGTCTGCTAAACTACAGAAATAGCTGCTGTTAAGTAATGGTGTAGATTTTCTACTTGAATATTTTTGTTTTAGGAACCTCAGGAGGTCAGTGTTTACTGGTTTTATATATGCCTTTTTCCTGTTTTGAGATTTCCTTTTTGAAGGATTCAGTGTGTGAAGAAAAGCTGCTGATCAGCCTAAGTTGGTAACAGAAAGGGTATTTTAAATCCTTATAAAATGCATCTTTTTGGCAGTTCTAAATTGCTGTTAAATTAGAAATTCAATACTAAATTTTTTTCATTACACATTCAGAAAACAGCACTTTTCATTTAGGAAAAAAGATTAGAATACTTCATTATTTTAAGCAGTGCAAGCAAAAATAATCCAATTTTGTAAATTTTTTCCAAAGATTGATTATTTTCTAGATCAGTGAATATGTATATATTTAAATTCTAATAAGCTAATTCTTCTGTGTTAGTTTATTGCTCCTTAAAGCCTGTACTCAAAAGATCAGTTTTGGAAGAACGGGTTTAAAATTTATAATCATTATAATTTTTGAAAGTTATGAAGTAGCATAAATTTTGTAACTAACTATTGATACACTGTGATTTATTTTTTTAGGACTTTTATATTAGCATCAATCTTAATTACTTAAACTGCATATATTGTATAATAGTAAAATGTATATTTTAAAGCTTCAAGTGGCTTTCCTCAAGCGAAACTCATTACTACTTAGAAATATTCAAATACTAACTTTATCTCAGGTGAATACTCTTGTACCACTTTTGTTCAGAACACATGCTTATAAAAATGTGTCTTAATTATATCAGTTTATGTATTTCATATTAGGCACCTCCTCTGTCTTAAACTTACTCTAACCTTCTACTATTGGACAATAATGACTTTTGCTTCACCTATTTTATTCATATTGAATGTATTAATAGATAAAGGTGGAAAAACATTCTTCCCTTGAGGAGAATGCATCCATATTCAAACAACTGAAATATTTTTTGAAAAATGCTTTAAATGTAACATTTTATTGGAAATCTTTTGTTTCAGCTTTTGTCAAAGAAAGAAGTTGCAACTTAACAGTAATTGCTTCAATACTCTCTTTCATGAGGAAAAATGCATAAAGCTTCTATATAGGGTCTAAAGAGTAACTTTTTATCTTAGATAAAGGTTAAGCTCTACAGTGAAATGACTGCTGTAAATTGCAAAACATCCTGCAGTTATTTCAGATAGATGCTGATGTAGTTTGCATACATATTTGTGATGTATTATGTATTTCCAGTAACCTCATCTTGAGTAAATAAAGCTTGATCAGTAGCTGTGTATTTCACTCACCTATGCATTTGCCAGAATGACTTGCATCTATCAGTCTACTAAGTATTTTTCTCCAATAGAAATTTTTTTTTGCCTGCCGCTGATGCTTGTTCTTTGCACTTAATGGTTGGAGCAAAACAGTTTTAGATAATTAGTTTAAATAGGAAACTCTGAGGTGAGTACTCTTGTTGCTTGCCTTGTAGAGTATATTCTGCTAAAATAATAAGGATACTTACTTGAATGTATTTATGTGAGGGAAGTTAAAATGGCTCTATAAAAGATGAATCCTTGTGTGGTGTTACAGTATACTTTTAAGTAAGCTAAATCCAAATCTCAAATAATTCAGTGCTTATAGTATCACTTTTCTATAAGCTGGTTCTATTGTGCTACTTTCATCTTAGGTATCTAATTCTTTACTTTGTGTGAGCAACAAAACTGAGAAGGCCTGGGTGATTTTTTTGCAGGGATGGTGATTAGAAAAAAAAGATGGGTATAAACAGGTTTATTTGGCTGTTGAAATTTCCAGTGTAATGCTATCTTTTTTTCATGGGAAGAGATAGGTATGTCTGACTTACTAAACACTTCTAAAATTTTTAATTGGATGCAGTATATAAAACAGTTTAAAATGAAAGATGACAACTTAGGTTGTATGAGTTTTGCTTGAAAGCTTTAAAACTGTTGTTTCTGTCTGCCACAATGTTGGAATTTTTCCTTCAAACATATCCTCCTGCAACCTCTCAAACTGCACTAAATTGAGTGATATTTCTTGAAGTCTGCCTGTTTGCTAACAGAACTTCATTTTAAATAGAATATGGTTTTAATTTTTGATAAGCTGCTGAATTTTAAAGAGTTTTTGGGGCCACCAAGTATTTTGGATCATGCAGAGAATATATATTGTACTGTAGTAATTTTGTATTTACATTTGTATGATGTGACATAATAGATGTGAATGTTAATCACTGCTTGACTATGTTAATAAAGTTGTTTAAATATAGATGTTGCATTCCAATTTTTAATGAAAGATGAAAATTTCATGTTCAGTTTGTGTTTTGCCTGACTCAGTAGTGCACTCTTCTGGTTCACATATGTAAGTTCTGGAGTCTCTTGAATAAGGAGGATTTTCATTTTATCTGAATGAAAATGATCTTTGGATAAGTTAAGGTCAATTCAGTTTAGATGTTTCAGGCTGCTTAGGGGCAAATAAATGTAGACAGAGGAGGTTTGCCTGAACTGAAATTAATGTTTGTTGGGTGATAGTGGTAACTGCTCTACTACTGAGAAATGTTACATTGACTGTATTTTTGTTTGAAACAGCTGATGCTTGCAAAGTCTGACCAAATTGGGGGGGGGAATAATTCTCATTACTTGTGTTTATCAATAATCTGAATAAAAAGAGGAGTAAACTAAAAATAAATGAAAATTATTCAAGACCTTGAACCAAATCTTGCAGTGGTCTTAGTCTAATTTTATCTAGCTTTTATGGGGTGATAATGCAAACTGTTTAAAGGTCTGTTCTTCGGTTTATATAACTTCCTGATACAGGAGTCTCTAAAGTGAAAGTATGAAACTAACAGTAGTAGCTCTCTGGGCAAAATCCACCCATGTTGATTTGAACGTTTTATGTTCACTTCCAATATTTAACAGTTGGTCAGTAACATATAGACAATCTAGGCGATTACGTATGTCTTGTACAGGTAGCTTCTGTATCGTAATGATTAAATTCAATAAAATGCATTGTCATGATATATCTACTAAGTAAATTCATAATAAAATTTATAGTACAAATTAATTGCTGCATACTTGGCTGAAATCTGCTTAACTAAGGACTTAGATTTCTGCCTCCAGAAAGATGACAAGGCCATGGAATAGCTACTGACAGCAGTGTAGGTGTGTAGAGACCAAGTTGATTAGAAGAGAGATCAGTTCCTGTTGGCTATAAGACATGAGTACACCAGTGACTGGAGAGGGAGGAAGTTTTGTTTTTGTCTTCTTTCAAATAGCCCTCCCCACTTCCATTCTGTTGTGGGGTACTTGTGATAGAGCATGCTGCTGTCAGTGGGAGACCTGAACAAAAGATCTGACAATTGACTCAGAGCCTGATCTTAAGCTATGGTTTCCAATTTTGAGTCTGAGGTTAATTACTACTTGTATATACAAATGAGATGAGTAAGTACTAGCATCTTAAATAAGTGAAATGAATGTTATGACTAAGTTTGTGGTCAGATTGCAACAGTGCAAAGGATTGTCCTTTCAACATGTCATGCTATTACTTTTCCTTAAAAAAAAAGCAAAACAAAAAACAAACAAAAAAAAACAAAATACAAACTTGCATCTCATTTAAAGATGTACTTGAATGAAAAATAAAGTATTTCAATAGAAATATTGTGTGCATGAAATAATTTCTTATGTATGTTAAATGCTTACAGAATAGATATTGATAGCTTTTGTTATCCTGGAATGACTCATAATGAAACATACTGATTACATAAAGTTTTAATATGTAAAATGCACTTCTTTCAGAGGCATTTGCCCTTGTTTTGTGTAACATGAGCAATATATACCATTGAAACCTCCCAAAAGACACTGGGTCCAGTCTTGTTCAATACATTCATCAATGACCTGGATGAAGGGATAGAGGGCACCCTCAGTTTGGTGATGACACAAAGCTGGGAGGGGTGGCTGACACACCAGAAGGCTGTGCCGCCATACAGCGAGACCTGGACAGGCTGGAGAGTTCAGCGGAGAGGAACCTAATGAAGTTCAACAAGGGCAAGTGTAGGGTGCTGCACCTGGGGAGGAATAATTCACTCAGTCGGCGAGGAACGCAGCGGCGGACACGGTAAGTCCCACGACTGGGTACTAGATCGAGGTGGACAGGGGGTTCCCGGAGCCAGGGAAACCCGAAGAAGAGCTGAGAGACCCGCCAGGAGCCGGCAGCTCTCGCGAGCGAGGCTGACGTCGCGAAGGGGGCGTTGCCGGAAGCAACCGCGGGAGATTTAAACGGCCCTAGGGAGTGCTGTAAATAGGGTGTGGTAGTTTGTGTAGTAGCGTGTGCAGGAAGGGTGTTGCACCCTGCTTGTTGGCCCACAGTCCAGGGGAGTGCTCAAGGTCTCTGACAAAATGGTTGGCACTCAGAGCTAAAACCAGTGCTCCTGCAGAGAAAGTCCCTCAGGTGTGTGAGGCATCCACCCAGGCAGAACTAGTAAGGAGGGAGACTTCAGTACAGGTGGTAGGTTGCAGTGAGTGCCCAGACTCTTCTCCTTCTCCTGGCAGAAAGGTAAGTACTTGCACATGGTGTGCACAGGTTGATGATGTGTTATGTCAGGTTGCTGAGTTGCAAGAAATGGTTAAAAGGTGATATAGTATCAGAAGAGCTGAGACAGAGATAGATAGGTGGTTTCATAACCATGTTCCTGCAATAGATACTACTGAGAATGAGGCACCTTGGACCCTGGTGACTCACAAAAGCAGGACTATGCTTCAGCCTCCACCCTCTGGCATCAAAACAAAAAACAGGTATGAAGCTTTAACAGCTACAGACAACTAGGAGCAAGGTCTGCCAGGAGGACCTGCACCAGCAGCACAAAGTAGACATGGAAAAAACCAACAATGAGTGCTAGTAGTGGGTGACTCCCTGTTAAAGGGCACTGAGGCACCCATCTGCTGTCCTGACAGGGAGTCGTGTGAGGTATGCTGCCTCCCAGGAGCTAAGGTTCTAGATGTTGCTGAGAGGGTGCCACAACTTGTCAAGAACACGGACTACTACCCACTGTTACTCTTTCATGTGAGCATGAGTGGCACTGCAAGCTGAAACCTGGGCAGAATTAAGGAAGACTATAAAGTCCTGGGGGTGCAAGTGAAAAAAAATTGGTGCCCAAGTCATCTTTTCCTATGTTTTACCAGTCGGGGAAAGGGAGCAGCCAGAAATGGATGGATAATGCATATCAACTCCTGGCTACATGGCTGGTGCCGTTGTGAGGGGTTTGGCTTTTATGACAAGGGGACATTCTTTGATGGTTATGGCCTGTTAGAGAGGGATGGGATCCACCTGTCTAGAAGGGGCAAGGGAATCTTTGGCAGCAGGCTGGCCAACTTGGTGAAGGGGGCTTTAAACTGAAGGACTTGGGGGGTGGGGTCCAGGGTGGCAATGCTCAAGTCAACTTAGCCAACTAGGGAGTAAGCCAGGCCAGCCACAGCAGGGACAAATGTTCCTTAGCTGACTCCCAAGATGAGATCCAGAAGGCTAACCAGCTCAAGGGTGTGTATGGCTATGCTGGATCCTCTTGCACCCCTCCAGGGAAACCTTCACACTCGACTGCCTCTCTGAAATGCCTGTACATCAACACACACAGCATGGGGAATAAACAGGAAGAACTAGAGATCTGTGTGTGGTCGCAGAGCCATGATCTCATTGCAATTACAGAGACATGGTGGGATAGCTCACATGACTGGAATGCTGTCATGGATGGCTATGTACTTCTTAGGAAAGACAGGCCAGCGGGGCAAGGTGGTGGAGTTGCTCTCTATGTGAGACAGCAACTGGAATACAGCGAGCCCTGCCTAGGGGTGGATGAAGAATCTGTTGAGAGCTTATGGGTAAGAATTAAGGGGCAGGCTACTATGGGAGACACTGCTGTGGGTGGTTACTACAGACCACTGGATCAGGAAGAGGAAGTTGATGAGGCCTTTTACAGACAGCTGGAAATAGCCTCACCATCACAGGCCCTGCTTCTCATGGGAAACTTCAACCACCCTGACATTTGCTGGAAAGACAACACAGCCAGGCACACACAGTCCTGGAGATTTCTGCAGAGCATTAATGATAACTTCTTGACATAGGTGGTGGAGGAACCAAGGAGGAGAGGTGCTCTGCTGGACCTTGTGCTAACAAACAGAGAAGGACTGGTTGGGGGTGTGAAGGTTGGGGTTAGCCTTGGCTGCAGTGACCATGAGTTGGTGGAGTTCAGGATCCTGCGTGGAGGAAGCAGAGCAAAAAGTAGAATTACAACCCTGGACTTCAGGAGAGCTGGCTTTGGCCTCTTCAAAGACCTACTTGGAGTAATCCCATGGGCTAAGGCCCTAGAAGGAAGGGGGATGCAAGACAGCTGGTTAATATTTAAGCACCACTTCCTCCAAGCTCAAGATCGGTGCATCCCTAGGAGCAAGAAATCAGGCAAAGGAGGCAGGAAACCTGCATGGATGAGCAGGGAACTTCTGGAAAAACTCAGATGGAAGAAGGAAGTTTACAGAAGGTGGAAAAGGGGACTGGCCACTTGGGAGAATTATAGAAACATTGTCAGAGTATGCAGGGATGCAACAAGGAAGACTGGGGCCCGCTTGAAATTAAACCAGGCAAGGGACGTCAAGGACAACAAGAAGGGCTTCTTCAAGTACATCAGTAGCAAAAGGAAGACTAGGGAAAATGTGGGCCCGCTGCTGAATGAGGTGGGTGCCCTGGTGATGGAGGATGCAGAGAAGGCGGAGTTACTGAATGCCTTCTTTGCTTCATTCTTTACTGCTAAGGCTGTCCCTCAGGAATCCCAGACCCTGGAGGTAGGAGAGAGAGCCTGGAGAAAGGAAGACTCTCCCTCGATCGAGGAGGACTGGGTTAGAGATCATTTGGGTGAACTTAACACCCATAAATCCATGGGCCCTGATGGGATGCACCCACGAGTGCTGAGGGAGCTGGCGGATGTTATTGCAAAGCCGCTCTCCATCATCTTTGAAAGGTCATGGAGAACAGGAGAGGTGCCTGAGGACCAGAGGAAAGCTAATGTCATGCCAGTCTTCAAAAAGGTCAAGAAGGAGGATCTGAGAAACTACAGGCCGGTCAGCCTCACCTCCATCCCTGGAAAGGTGATGGAACAGCTCATCCTGGATGTCGTCTCTAAGCATGTAGAAGTAAAAAAAAGGTCATCGGGAGTGGTAAATCTGTTAGCCTTCTATGATGGAATGACTGGCTGGGTGGATGAGGGGAGAGCAGTGGATGTTGTCTACCTTGACTTCAGCAAGGCTTTTGACACAGTCTCCCACAGCATCCTCATAGGGAAGCTTAGGAAGTGTGGGTTAGATGAATGGACAGTGGGGTGGATTGAGAACTGGCTGAATGGCAGAGCTCAGAGGGCTGTGATTAGGGGCACAGAGTCTAGTTGGAGGTCTGTAACTAGGGGTGTTCCCCAGGGGTCAGTACTGGGTCCAGTCTTAATCAACATATTCATTGACGATCTGGATGAGGGGACAGAGTGCACCCTCAGGAAGTTTGCTGATGACACAAAGCTGGGAGGGGTGGCTGACACACCAGAAGGCTGTGCTGCCATTCAGTGAGACCTGGAGAGCTGGGCAGAGAGAAACCTTATGAAATTCAACAAGGGCAAGTGTAGGGTGCTGCACCTGGGGAGGAATAACCCCATGCACCAGTACAGGTTGGGGGCTGACCTGCTGGAGAGCAGCTCTGTGGAAAGAGACCTGGGAGTCCTGGTGGACAACAGGATGACCATGAGCCAGCAATGTGCCCTTGTGTCCAAGAAGGCCAATGGCATCCTGGGGCGCATTAAAAAGAGAGTGGCCAGCAGGTCGAGGGAGGTCATCCTCCCCCTCTACTCTGCCCTGGTGTGGCCGCACCTGGAGTACTGTGTCCAGTTCTGGGGCCCCCAGTTCAAGAAGGACAGGGAACTGCTGGAGAGAGTCCAGCAGAGGGCTACAAAGATGATCAAGGGAATGGAGCATGTCACTGATGAGGAAAGGCTGAGAGACCTGGGTCTGTTTAGCCTGGAGAAGAGAAGACTGAGGGGGGATCTCATCAATGCTTATCAATATCTAAAGGGTGGGTGTCAAGAGGATGGGGCCAGGCTCTTTTCAGTGGTGCCCAGTGACAGGACAGGGGGCAATGGGTACAAACTGGAACACAGGAAATTCCATCTCAACATGAGGAGGAACTTCTTTCCTTTGAGGGTGGCAGAGCACTGGAACAGGCTGCCCAGAGAGGTGGTGGAGTCTCCGTCTCTGGAGACATTCAAAACCCGCCTGGATGTGTTCCTGTCCAGCCTGTTCTAGGTGACCCTGCTCTGGCAGGAGGGGGTTGGACTAGATGATCTCCAGAGGTCCCTTCCAACCCCTACCATTCTGGGATTCTGTGAAATATTAATTTGATTAATGGCAGGCTTAAAATGAAGCGTTTTTCCAATAGTCTAATTCTTAAGGAAAACAGATGCAATTATGCTTCACATCTATTAACAGATATATGTATAACTGATGGCATGTGAGGAATTACTTTCGAATCATACAGTTTTTTAGGGTTTTTCATGACACATTCTTTTTTGCTAGACTTTCATTTAAATAATCAAAGTAAAAATTGAGGTGTTTATTTTTTAGCTTCAGGTATAAATCATTTTTGTCAAATCTTAATTTATATTTAAAATATGAAAATAAAACTTAATGTGTTACACTGACAGTCTTACACACTTTTCCTTTTCTTATTGCCCCTTGGCAAAATGGATCGTCCTAAGTTTCCTCTATTAAACGTACAGGGGAACTTAGTCTTCCCCTGGGTTTTCAGCATACAGGTTAATTTGGATGCATAACTACAGCAGTATTACTATCACAGATATCAATATTTTTTTACGTGTTCCTTATTTCTCTCTGTTCCCCCAACGCTTAATAAAAATGCCAAATAGAATTTTGTTTCTCTGATAAAATACTGTATACAATGAGAAGCAATGTAACTTGCCAGTCCTTTTACCTCAAAATGATTGTCAAGGAATGCCCTACATGTAGGACACATTTAATTTGCAGTTTTTTGTCAAGTTATCTTTCAGATTTACATTCATGTTGACTTTTTCAAAGGATTCTGTGGCTTGTAAATATAGAAACTGAAGGGTTCCTTAATTTGAAAACTCAAACAGTAAATGAGACCATAAAAAAAAAAACACACAAAAAAACCACCCAAACACCAAAAAACTGAGAGAGTGTGATTTGATTTAAAAACAACAAAAAAGAGTGAACTTTTACAATTAAATCCCAAAGTAGTATTCTTCTTCCCAGAACTGCATCTTAACACAAAGGCATCTTTCAGTGCCTGCCTTTAACTTGATCCTATCTTAAAAGGAAATTTTGAGTCATCTTGCATATTATTGTTTTTTTTTTTCTCCTTAGCAGAATGATGGTTGTGGTCTTGCATATACTTTTTTTGTTCTGAAATGTACTTGCTCAAATAAACACTTTGGAGCCATGTCCAAAATAACTCCAGGCCTTTGAGTGTTGGAAATACTTTGGAAGAACAGATGAATCATGTGACAAAGTAAGAATTCAAGTATCTCTTTTTTTTTTTTTTTTTTTTTTTTAATTCTGATGGTCGCATCATTTTCTCCAGTACTCTGCCACAAGATGATGTGCCTAATTTTAGTTTTACTTATACACTAAAACTGTTGTCTTTGGGACAAAACCAGATGGAAGCTAGATGGAACCTTGGACTAGAGCTCTTGCTTGTTGCAAGCATTAACTCAGCTGTGTAACTGTTTCTCAGTCCATAAAATGGCAATGTTTAACAGAGGGTTGTTAGTCAAATAATTACCCAATGGAACAACTCAGAGCTTGCTTTGTTGAATTAAGAACCATAGGCATCTTGACAACTACTTTAAAAAAATAAAATCACTCATGATCTTAATTTTCAAATAACAGGATGTTACCCAATGTGTGTGGAGACAGGAGGTCCTTTAAATCATTACTAATACAAGTCTGCATATCTCCATACACACTTTAAGATTTTTATCAAGGTGATAAGGATACTATGGAGTGTGTGGCTGTCTTCTAGCTGCTCAAGCTGGTAGCTGCCATTGGTAAGCACTAGTATCTATACCTATGGATGTTGTGAATTATCAAAGGTTAGAATTATTTTCACCTGTCCTGCCTACCTGGTACCCTCACTTTGACCTAATGGTGCTACTCCTGGCATGCATCAGGCCCTAGCATGAGCTGCATTACCCAGAATCTGAGCAGGAGTTGAGTGAACAGTCACATGTGTACTTGACATTATTACAGCATAATAATTTATCATGTTATTTCCTCCCTCCATCTTATATAGACTATAGATGAGAAAACTCAGTACACTGTATCTGTAGTAATGCATCTCCTGAATATATTAGAAATCACAAAGGATTTTTCATGCAGGGCTGAAGCATGACTAGAAAAAGTCAAAATGGAATTTTACAACCATTAAATTATTGCAATTTGTAATTAGTAATATTAACTAATGCTTTCTAATCCTTCCATTTGGTTTAAGGTTGATTTGATGAAACATGCTTTTGGCAGAAACACAGCAGATGAGTAATAAAGGTGGAGTATTGGTACTAAGTGACTCTCAAACAGTGCTGTTTGGTTCATAATTTAAGTAACTGAAGTAGTGAATGGCTGTATTGGGTTTACATGTCAAGGTTTTGGTAGCAGGGGGACTGCAGGGGTGGATTCTGTGAGAACGCGCCAGAAGCTGCCCCCAAGTCAGACAGAGCCAGTTCCAGCCAGCTTCAAGATGGACCTGCTATTGTCCAAAGCTGAGCCTATCAGCAACAGTGGTAATGCCTCTGTGATAACATATTTAAGAAGGGTGTCACAGTTTGGGCCAGGTTGGCCAATGACAAGACAACAGATACTCTCCCCCACCTCTCACTCCAAGGAAAATAAGAAGAAAGATAAAGAGAGTTATGAGTTCAGAAAAAAACTAAACTAATGAAATATTAACAATAAAAGTGAAATAATGAAATAGATACAATATATGCAAACATACACAAAACCATATCAAGCTCACAGGGAGATGCCACTGGCAGGCACTAGAGAAGTTCCAGACTGGACTCAGTGACAAATAGGAACTGGAACACACTGACCAGGATCAAAAGGCAGATGAGCCAACAAGGTCCTCCTCACATATCAATCATTGAAGAAAGCTATTGAGGAAGAGCCAACCTGACCCCTTTCGTCCCTCAGCTTGTATACTGAGCATGGCAGATGGGATGGAATACCCTATTGGACAGTTTGGGTCACCTGTCCTGTCCACTCCTCCCCACAGGTGTGACCCCTCATCAGGGTAAAAACCCAAGTCAGCTGACCCTGGTTGCCACAGCAACAAGTGTGAGCAGGAGCCTCTCACTGAACAGAAAGTTGGCTCTGCTCCACCCCAAACCAGGACAAAGGGATAGAAACTGCTGTGCAACAGCGGTTGGGAGAGAGGAGTGAGAATATGTGAGAGAATGTAAGGGACCACTCGTAATTTCTCCTAAACAAAGCAGCCTGAAGAGACTTTTAACGTCTCAAACACTCACAGTACCAGGCCTTCTGATCAAGGAACTGATAAAGCTAACACCTGGTTCTCTCTGATGTGATTCATGGGAAAGAGAGAGACTGGCATCTCGACGACCAGTTCTAAAGAAACAGAACAGCCCTGTTTTCTCTCCTGTGAAGGACGAGCTGTTTCTTCAAAAAAGACGCTATGCCCAGTGTTGACCTTTGCCTCATTACCTGTGACATGCATATTAAAGTTGACACCCCTGCATATGCTAATGAAGATTATCGAGATCATGCTAAATATATATGACTATAGCTCTCGTCTCCCCACCCAAATCATGCTGCACGTCATCGGGGGGGGGGGGGGGAAGAGAAACCTGAGATGAAACTGCCCCTAGGAGTAGGCGAACATAAAAGGGGTAAGACTTTTCCTGAAAAAGATTTTTGCGTGGGAAGATTTTCCCTGCTGTGGAGGGGAGTGAGAGAGCAGCTTTGGTGGGCACCTGACTTTTTTAGCTTTCACTTCTGTCTGTGGGATTTCATTACACTTTTTATATGAAAACCAGGCTGCAATAAATCTCTAGTCATGAAGGTATTGTGTAGATCATAAGTAAGTGAATTATTAAACTTCTGGGTAATGTCTGCAGGTATTCAGGTAAAATTGTTTGAACATATTCCTGATGTTGTTGTAATCTTACAATGTAACCTGATAGTACTTATCAAAGTTAAATGACCCTTGGAAGGGATTTACCTAACAATTCACTGTCATCATCTTTCCCCATCTTCTGTTCACCACAGTGGTAAACAGCTCTGGCTTTTTATATCTTCTTCTGGTGCTCATAATCTTTTGGAACCTATCTCAATTGGCAGTATAAATTTCTGTTTACCTATCAAGATTCTTTGTGTAGTTCTTTTAACAAGGACAGTAAAGAAAATGCATTTTTCAAAGTGTATCCTCAATCTGGTATATAAAATGGCCTCACCTCCATCTGTTTCTTCAGGTTCTCTTTAAAAATAAAGTGCTGTGTTAGGTTATATATTTTACCTGAATTGGTTTCTTACTCATTTTTTAACTTATAGAGAGCATTAAATATTGACTGGCTCTTTGGCAGTTCTTTATGACATTAAATAATGTAATAATTGCCAAATATAATTCAGATTTTTTGGATTCTTTGTCTTAATTCTTTTTTTATCTTAAAATTTTTCTGTGTTCAGTTGTAGGTTTATGTATCAAGGGTTTTACTAATTGTATGCAGTTATTTTACCTAGAGCTTGTAATCCATTTTCAAATGGCTTAGACATAGGGCACTAACTTAATTACTGTAGGTAAAAATACAATATACAATCTTTATTTTTTAGTCATATTAATACCTGTAGTCTAGATGCACTGTATCTTTAGTATCATATTTGACAAGTTCTTTCATGTAGTAACTTAGTGTATATAATGCTACATCTCGGATGGTCTACACCCTTTAAAAGAACTGATTGTTGAGAACGAGAAGCTGAAAATATGGGAGGATGGGTAAATGGAGATGCAGGGAGCAAACTGTGCAATCAGGGATGCTTTTCTGAGAGGGGAACTCTGAGCTAAATACCTCCTTTCACACATATGCAACCCATGTTAATGCCAAATGGCATAATTTTTCAAAATGAGGATTGTATTCATGAAATATAACTGTTAACTAATATAGCCAAGAAGTCTCTTTAGTTCATACTCTTACTGTGAGGTATATTTTTGTGGTTCTTTAACCTTATACTCATGTAGGTGGCTGTTATGGTTTGAGGAACCCACAACAATTTATTGTCATTCAGACAATTATTCTATCACCCGATGATCCCTACCCACCCAGGAAGGGGAATCAGGGAAAAAACAAGGAAACTCGAGGGTTGAAATATAAACAGATTTAATAGAATAAGACTGTGGGAAAGCAACGGAAGATCGGCAAGGAAGACTGTAAATACACTCAAGGGACTCGCACCTGGGTGCTGGAAAACACATATATCACACTAATTGTTATTCAGTCTTGGGTGCTTGCAAGTAAAACACTTGCACTTAGATGACCTAAGTCTGTGGTGGACTCAGGGACACCTTATCTAGCCGCTTGAGAATCCTGGCCTGTTGTTGAAGATCAAAGCACAGTGGGAAAACTATGCCTGTTTGAACCCTTTAAATACCAGCAAGAACAGGGAGTCTGTACATGCTCTTGCTAACAAGGACTCTCTCTCACTCCGCAGTGCTCGCAGTCCCTGCTTGTGTGCCTCTGCCCAGGTGTTGCTTCGGAGATTCCCCGGTCTGTGAGGTATTGAGATTAAACTTGTTCTTTCCCTTTCATCCGTGGTTTTGTGGTTGTTCCTGCATCCTGCCTGCATTGGCTCACACATTTGGCGTAGTCGGCAGCTCCAGGAACAACCACGCCATGGCTGAGGAAAATACAGTGGGCTGGGGGGGAAACTGAGATGTCTTCCTATTTTTCGGGATGGCCCAGTACTGAAGACTGGACTCCTGTTGCTGCTTTTCTAGCTCAATTGACTCCGCCGCAGGCATGGCCTGAATTAGATGACAGGGCGGTGATTACCCCCCAGGCAATTGAAACGGCTATGTGTTGGCTGCCGTGGAAAACGGCATTGGGTTCTTCGTGTGAATTACCAGGGAAATTAGGATGGCTGTTAGCTGCTGGACTTAGAGCTCTTAATTGTGAAGTTGTTGCATTACATAGTAAAGTGAGAGAACTGGAAAAGGAATACAGGAGCTTAAAGGATGCAAAGGTGATCACGCAAGTAGTAATTACTGTTCAGGCAGAGCGGTGCCATGAGCTGCAAGATAATGTAGACTGGTTGGTAGCAGGTATTGTTAATAAACAAAGGGAGAAATATGGGAAAAGTAAGCTTTCAATTTCCCAAGTTTGTGCTCTCACCACAAAACAGTCATGGGATCCCGAGGAATGGGATGAAAATATTTGGAGTGAATCCTCAGACTCTGAGACTGAGTTTGAATTTGATGCGGACTTAAAAAGCAGTGAGGTGGTGGTAGCACAACCCCTCATTCAAATGAGGGGGGAGCAGGAACGAGCAGACAGGGGAACGCGGATCACGCGTACTGACGCTCTGAAGGAGTTAAGGGAATTTTTAGAGATTTATCAGCAAAAAATTGGGGAAGGCATACTGGCACGGATTCTGCCAGCTTGGGATAGTGGAGCTGCATCTATCCATTTATCAGAGAGTGAAAAAGATTTATTAAGCCCTATCCCCATTCGTGATCAGATACAAGGAGATGCTCAGTTGCAAAATGTCAGAGGTCCTGATGGGCAAGACATTATTGCACCTGTGTTGTATCAGTGGTTGTGTGCAGCAGTTTTAACAGCATATTCAGAACTTGTTGAATTAGTGTCGTCCCTCGGAAACTGGTGTGCAACCGAGAAATGTATTAATTTGGTGCAGCAGATGGGGATGGCTCATGTGTTGGTTACAGGATGCAATCCAGACAGTGTAATAGTGACAAGAAGTATCAAAATGCAGTTTTTGAGAGGAGCGCCTGCCCCACTAAATCCCTTGATTATACCAGCAGTGACAAAGGCTGCAGGGACTGCCTTAACCTCTCACAGCTAGTGGATGGTAGAAGAGGTGACAGCTGTGTGAGGTGTGACCAGGTAGATGATCTACTCAGCCTGGTAGCAGAGCTAAAAGAGGAAGTAGAAAGGCTGAGGAGCATCTGGGAGAGTAAGAAAGAAATTGATTGGTGGAATCAGACTCTGACCTCCCTGAGTAAAAAACCAGAAGAGCCACCAAAAAAACCCTGAGCTGAAGGAGATCTGGTCCCTTCCCCCTGCCAGACTGAAGGCAGTGGCCAAAAGGAGGCTAGTGAATGAAGGCACTAGGGGAGGCAAGCGAACCCCCTCCTTGCCCACCTCCCCTAACCAGGTGCCTCTGTACAACAGGTATGAGGCTCTTGAGGAGGTAGGCCAACCCATGGATGGCATGGAAGATGGTTTGGCTACACCAGAAGAGATGCCAGGACCAGTAAGGCCTACCCCCAGTTTAAAAACTGCCTCTACAAGGAAGAAGAGGCAGGTTATAGTAGTAGGTGACTCCCTTCTGAGTGGAACAGAAGGCCCAATATGCTGGGCAGACCCTCTTGACAGGGAGGTATGCTGTCTCCCTGGGGCCCGGGTCAGGGACATCACTCGAAAACTTCCCAGCCTGGTTCGGCCCTCGGACTACTACCTGCTGTTGCTCTTTCACATGAGTGGTGATGAGGTGGCAACACATAGCCCAAGAACAATCAAGAGAGACTTCAGGGCCTTGGGAAGGTTAATAAGGGAGTCTGGGGCACCGGATATCTTTTCTTCTGTTCTCCCAGTTACAGGCAGGGACACTGTAAGAAACAGATGTGTGCAATCTATCAACACGTGGCTCTGTGGCTGGTGTCACCGCCACAGTTCTGGGTTTTTCGACAATGGGATGGCCTACACAGCACCAGGCTTGTTGGCATCGGATGGGGCTCATCTTTCTGAAAGGGGGAACAGGGTGTTTGCTCAGGAGCTAGCGGGGTTCATTGACCGGGCTTTAAACTAGGCTTGTTGGGGGAGGGGGATGCTACCTGGCTTGCCCGTGACCAGCCAAGGGATGATGCTCCAAGGTCTGAGGGGTGGGTCACTAGTGAAGGCCCTCAACCTGTTGCTCCGAGATGTGCTGGGTACGCTGCAGTACACTCAAAGTCTTATGGGGACGAGGCAGGGGCTCCTGAGGAGATAGGAACCAGGGAGTCACAGATAAAACACCTCAAAGGAAGGCCACCTGAAGAGCAGCATGATGGAAAAGCAAACGCTTCAGCCAGTGAGACAGCTTCATTGGGCGCCCAGCTGAAATGCCTTTACACAAATGCACGCAGCATGGGAAACAAGCAAGAGGAGTTAGACATGTGCGCATGCCTCCAGGGCTACGATCTTATTGGCATCACAGAGACGTGGTGAGATGGCTCTTATGATTGGAGTGTTGGAATGGACGGATGCAGACTCTTCAGGAAGGACAGGCTGGGAAGACGAGGAGGGGGTGTCGCCCTCTATGTCAATGAACAGCTGGAGTGCATGGAGCTCCACCTGGGGATGGATGAAGACCTAATGGAGACCTTATGGGTAAAGATTAAAGGGAATGCAGGGGAAGGTGACATTACAGTAGGGGTCTGCTACAGGCCACCTGACCAGGACAACAGAGCGGATGAGGCCCTCCATAGACAGATAGGAGCAGCATCGCATTCACAGACCCTGGTCCTCATGGGGGACTTCAACCACACCAATATCTGTTGGAAGGACAACACAGAGGGGCAAAAGAAATCCAGGAAGTTTTTGGAATGTGTCAATGACAACTTTCTTCAAATGGTAGAGGAGCCAACAAGGAGAGGAACTATGCTGGGCGTTGTCCTTACCAACAAGGAGGGGCTGGTGGGGAATGTCAGGCTCAAGGGTAGCCTTGGCTGCAGTGATCATGAAATGGTAGAATTCAAGATCCTTCGAGCAGCGAGGAGGGCACGCAGCAAGCTCACTACCCTGGACTTCAGGAGAGCAGACTTTGGCCTCTTGAGGGACCTGCTTGGCAGGGTAACATGGGAAAAAGTACTGGAGGGGAGAGGGGCCCAAGAGAGCTGGTTAGTATTCAAGGATCACCTCCTGGAAGCTCAGGAGCGATGCATCCCAAGAAAGAAGTAGTCAGGCAAAAATGCCAGGAGGCCTGCATGGATGAACAGGGAGCTCCTGGACAAGGTCAAAAGCAAAAAGGGAGGCCTACAGAGGGTGGAAGCAAGGACGGGTTGACTGGGTGGAATACAGAGAAACTGTCGGAGCAACCAGGAACCAGATTAGACAAGCTAAAGCCCAGATACATAGAATTAAATCTGGCCAGGGACATCAAGGATAACAAGCAAAATTTCTATAAGTACGTCAGGGGTAAAGGCAAGACTAGGGAAGGTGTGGGCCCTCTCAGGAAGGAGACAGTAGACCTGGTCACCCAGGATATGGACAAGGCTGAGGTGCTGAATGACTTTTTTGCCTTGGTCTTTACCGGCAAGGGGTCGAAGCACACCACCCAAGTTGCAGGATGCAAAGGCAGGGTCTATGAGAATGAAGAACCGCCCACTGTAGGACAAGATCAGGTTCGAGACCATCTGATGAACCTGAAGGTACACAAGTCCATGGGACTGGATGAAATCCATCCATGGGTCCTGAGGGAGCTGGCAGATGAAGTCGCCAAGCTGCTTTCCATCATATTTGAAAAGTCCTGGCAGTCTGGTGAAGTTCCCACTGACTGGAAAAGGGGAAACATTACCCCCATTTTCAAAAAGGGAAAAAAGGAAGACCCAGGGAACTACAGACCGGTCAGTCTCACCTCTGTGCCTGGCAAGATCATGGAGCAGATCCTCCTGGAATCTCTGCTGAGGCACATGGAAAATAAGGAGGTGATTGGTGACAGCCAACATGGCTTCACTAAAGGCAAATCGTGCCTGACAAATTTGGTGGCCTTCTACGATGTTGCCACAGCTTTGGTAGATAAGGGGAGAGCAACAGACGTCATCTACCTGGACTTATGCAAAGCATTTGACACTGTCCCGCATGACATCCTGGTCTCTAAATTGGAAAAGCATGGATTTGATGGATGGACCACTCGGTGGATAAGGAACTGGCTGGATGACTGCACTCAAAGGGTTGCAGTCAATGGCTCAATGTTCACATGGAAACCGGTGACAAGTGGTGTTCCTCAGGGGTCATACTGGGACCAGTGCTGTTTAACATCTTTGTCGGTGACATGGACAGTGGGATTGAGTGCATCCTCAGCAAGTTTGCCGACAACACCAAGCTGTGTGGCACAGTTGACATGCTGGAGGGAAAGGATGCCATCCAGAGGGACCTGGACAGGCTTGAGAGGTGGGCCTGTGTGAACCTCATGAAGTTCAACCAGGCCAAGTGCAAGGTCCTGCACCTGGGTCATGGCAATCCCAGGCACAAATACAGGTTGGGCAGAGTATGGCTTGAGAGCAGCCCTGAGAAGGACTTGGGGGTGCTGGTGGACGAGAAGCTCAACATGACCCGGCAATGTGTGCTTGCAGCCCAGAAAGCCAACTACATCCTGGGCTGCATCAAAAGAAGCGTGGCCAGCAGGTCAAGGGAGGTGATTCTGCCCCTCTGCTCTGCTCTGGTGAGACCCCACCGGGAGTACTGCGTCCAGCTCTGGAGTCCTCAACACAAGAAGGACATGGACCTGTTGGAGTGAGTCCAGCGGAGGGCCACGAAGATGATCGGAGAGGAGCGCCTGCCTTACTAAATCCCTTGATTATACCAGCAGTGAGAAATGCTATGGGTACTGTAGGTGCCCTAGGAAATACCTTGAAGGAAATTGAGGCTGTGATTTCGGGACCATCTGTGTGGGTGGTCAATAAAGTAAAGATGACAAAACAGAAAGGAGGTACTGCACGGGTGACAAGGAAACAAAAGTGGAATGATTTTGTACAAGCCGTTATCCCACGATCAGAAATAGGTGGGATCACAACATCAGAAATGTTTCCCCGGTGGCAAAAGTTGGCATTTATGCCAAAAAGCCGACCACCCCCAGCCCCACCACCAGCTCCGTGCCCACCCTCTGCCCTGCCTGACACCTCAATGCAAGACGTGACCCGGCAACCAAAGCAATATACTTTACAAGTATTGCCTCAGGGATACAAACACAGTCCCTCCATTTGCCACCTAATGATAGCAACTGATTTATCAGTATGGTTGGGTACCGTTACTGTTTACCATTATATTGATGATCTATTGATTATGGCAGAGTCACAACAAGAAAGTGAAGCAGCTGCCAAATTGCTGAAAGCGCATTTGCAGGACCGAGGGTGGGAAATTAATCCAAAGAAAATACAGGGCCCTAGTGCTACTGTACAATTTTGGGGAATAGTTTGGCATGGACAGATTAGAGAAATACCAAATCAGGTACATCAAACAGTCCAGCGATTTCTTTTACCAATCACCGTAAAACAGTTACAGATCTTTTGGGACTTTTAGGGTATTGGAGGACTTTTATCCCACATTTAGTGATATTGATGTGCCTTCTGCAGAAATTAACTAGGAAGAAAGTTGTCTGGCAGGGGACCAAGCAACAACAAGAAGCCTTTGATGACTGCAAAAATGCTTTGACTGAGCATGCACAATTATACACTCCTAAGCAAGGATATCCTTTTGAATGAGAAGTAACAATTCCAGACGATACAGTCTTGGGATTGTGGCAGATGACTGGGATGAAAAATCAGAAAGAACCTGTAGGATTTTGGTCCAAGGCATTACAAGATTCCCCTATACATCATAATCCAACTTCTCCTCTTACTTTACATCCTTTGTTAATATCAGATTCTCGAGTTCTTGTATTTCAGGTGTCCTTGACAAGTACCTGTGCCTTATCTAGAGGAGATAAGCCCATTCTATCAGCAGGAAGCTGTGCACTCCCAACAGTAGGGCACTGTGAGCGCTGCGGCTTCAGGACAAAGGGAAGGCTTCAGGGCTCCAGCACCATGGCAAGAAGTTCTCAGGATCACAGCTACCAAGGGAGAGAGAAACTCCTCAGCAAACTTTCTAATTTATATTGAATGTGACGTTCATGGTATGAAATAATCCTGTTGGCCAGCTTGGGTCAAGCGCTCGGATCTCACTCCTCCTCATCCCTGCACCTGGCTAACTCGAAAACACTGAGACCTTGAAACCCACATACCATAGCTGGCTATAAAGTAAATATTTTCACAAATTCAGACACTAGATTCTTCTAGAAATGCAGTTTTCCTGAGCATTAAAGAGACCTTACCGAAAAGTGATATTACTGAAAGAGAAATGAATCCTGTGTTGCTCAAACCAGGACAATGGCAAAAATGGGAAAGGAATTCTTTAAGTCTACTAAAAAATTATTAATCCAGAAAACTATTTGGATGTTCCATGAAAGCTACTGATAATATGCAATGGGAATGTTTGTTTTATTACACTATAAGAACAAAAGAACAATTGTACTGGGACAAACAGTGAGTATCATGTCCTTGGCAATCACTAAAAGCCAATACCTAGGGAGGAAGAGAAGATTAAAGTACTATAAATAATACTTTTGCAAAGTATTCCCACAGGCTTCACTAAGTTGCAAATCAGGGACTTTCAGAATAAGTAGTATTGTCTTTGTATTTAGTCATAGAATCATAGAATGGTTTGGGTTGGAAGGGACCTTTAAAGGTCATCTAGTCCAACCTCCCTGCCATGGGCAGGAATATCCTTAACTAGATCAGGGTGTTCAGAGCCCTGTCCAACCTGGCCTTGAACGCTTCCAGGGATGGGGCAGACACAGCTTCTCTGGGCAACCTGGGCCAGTGTCTCACCACCCTCAGCATAAAAAATTTCTTCCTTATATCTAGTCTGAATCTCCCCTCTTTTAGTTTAAAACCGTTACCTCTCGTCCTATTGCTACACTCCCTGCTAAAAAGTCTCTCTCCCCCTTTAACCGCTGGAAGACCGCAATAAAGTCTCCCCGGAGCCTTCTTTTCTTCAGGCTGAACAACCCCAACTCTCTCAGCCTGTCCTCATAGGCGAGGTGCTCCAGCCCTTTGATCATCTTCATGGCCTCCTCTGGACCCATTCCAAGAGGTCCATGTCCTCCTTATGTTGGTGGCCCCAGAGCTGGACGCAATACTCCAGGTGGGGTCTCACCAGAGCGGAGTAGAGGGGGAGAATCACCTCCCTCAACCTCCTGGCCTTGCTGCTTTTGATGCAGCCCAGGATGCAGTTGGCTTTCTGGGCTGTGAGTGTACATTGTTGACTCGTGTTCACCTTTTCATCCCCCAGTACCCCCAAGTCCTTCTTGGCAGAGCTGCTCTCAATCCCTTCACCCCCCAGTCTGTATTGATACCGGAGGTTGCCCTGACCCAGGTGCAGAACCCTGCACTTGGCCTTGTTGAACCTCATGAGGTTCACACGGGCCCACTTCTCAAGGTTGTCAAGGTCCCTCTGGATGGCATCCTGTCCCTCCAGCGTGTCAACCACACCACTCAGCTTGGTGTCATTTGCAAACTTGCTGAGGGTGCACTCAATCCAACTATCTATGTCATTGATGAAGATATTAAATGGTACTGGTCCCAATACGGACCCCTGAGGAACACCACTCGTCACTGATCTCCATCTGGACGTTGAGCCGTTGACTGTAACTCTTTGGACACAGCCATCCAGCCAATTCTGTATCCATCTAACCTAAAACATCTAACATCTAAACCCATCTCTGTCCAATTCAGAGGCAAGAATGTTGTTGGGGACCATATCAAAGGCTTTACAGAAGTCTGGGTAGACAACATTCGTAGCTCTTCCCTTATCCACAGATGCAGTCACTCCATTGTAGAAGGCCACTTTGCACAGTTTACCTTTGGTGAAGTCGTGTTGGTTGTCTCTAATCACCTCCCTGTCTTCCATTTGTTTCTGCATGTCTTCCAGGAGGATCTGCTCCATGATCTTACTGGGCATGGAGGTGAGGCAGACTGGTTGGTAGTTCCTAGGGTCCTCCTTTTTGTGGTTTTTAAAATGGGTGTGATGTTTCCCTTTTCCCAGTCACCGGGGACTGCACCTGACTGCCATGACTTTTCAAATATCATGGAGAGTGGCCTGGCAACTACATCAGCCCTCAGGACCCTGGGATGCATCTTGTCAGGAAGCCCCTGTAATCCAAAGGGAAATGGTGAGGGACCTGCTCCAACGCCCGGACATACCCAAGTCTATGGGTCTGAATGGGATCCACCCAAGGGTACTGAGGGAGCTGGTGGAACTGCTCACAGAGACACTTTCCATCATTTACCAGCAGTCCTGGCTAATCGGGGAGGTCCCAGTTGACTGGCGTCTAGCAAATATGATGCCCATCTAGAAGAAGGGCCGTGAGGAGGATCCGAGGAACTACAGGCCTGTCAGTCTGACCTCAGTGCCTGAAAAGGTTATGGAACAGATACAGATCATCCTGAGTGCCATTATGCGGCACATGAAGGACAACCAGGTGATCAGGCCCAGTCAGCCTGGGTTCATGAAAGGCAGGTCCTGCTTGACTAACCTGATCTCCTTCTATGACAAGGTGACCCACTTGGTGGATGAGGGAAAGGCTGTGGATGTTGTCTACCTAGACTTTAGTAAGGCCTTTGACATAGTTTCCCACAGCATCCTCCTGGAGAAACTGGCTGCCCATGGCTTGGAGTACTCTACGCTGGGTAAAACACTGGCTGGATGGCTGGGCCCAGAGTGTGGTGGTGAATGGAGTTAAATCCAGTTGGTGGCTGGTCACAAGTGGTGTTCCCCAGGGCTCAGTATTGGGACCAGTTCTCTTTAATATCTTTATCAACGATCTGGATGAGGGGACTGAGTACACCCTCAGTAAGTTTGCAGATGGCAGCAAGTTGGGTGGGAGTGTTGATCTCCTTGAGGGTAGAAAGGCTCTGCAGAAGGATCTGGACAGGCTGGATCGATGGGCCGAGGCCAATGGTATGAGGTTCAACAAGGCCACGTGCTGACTCCTGCACTTGGGTCGCAACAAGCCCATGCAGCGCTACAGGCTTGGGGAAGAGTGGCTAGAGATGCTGCCTGGCAGAAAAGGACCTGGGGGTGTTGGTCGACTGCCAGTTGAGTATGAGCCAGCAGTGTGCCCAGGTGGCCAAGAAGGCCAACAGCATCCTGGCCTGTATCAGGAACAGTGTGGCAAGTAGGACTAGGGAAGTGATCGTCCCCCTGTACTCAGTACTGGTGATGCCCCACCTGGAATACTGTGTCTAGTTTTGGGCCTCTCACTACAAGACAGTGAGATGCTGGAGCGCGTCCAGAGGAGGTTAACAAAGCTGGTCAGGGTCTAAACAAGTCTTATGGGAAGGAGCTGAGGGAGCTGGGGTTGTTTAGCCTGGAGAAAAGGAGGCTGAGGGGGAGACCTTATCGCTCTCTACATCTACCTGAAAGGAGATTGTAGAGAGGTGGGGGGGGTTGATCTCTTCTCCCAAGTAACAGGCAGTAGGACAAGAGAAAATGGCCTCAAGTTGCACCAGGGGAGGTTTAGACTGGATATTAGGAAAAATTTTTACACTGAAAGGGTTGTTAAGCATTGGAACAGGCTGCCCAGGGAAGTGGTTGCAGCACCATCCCTGGAGGTATTTAAAAGATGGGTAGACATAGTGCTTAGAGATATGGTTTATTGATGGTTTTTGTCAGAGTTAGGTTGATGGTTGGACTAGATGATCTGAAAGGTCCCTTCCAACCTAGAGAATGCTATGATTCTATGCTTTATCTTACAGCATGAAGGGCAAAGGATATCAGTGTTAAGGTGGGGGTAGGGGAGATTCTCAAACCAGAACTAATACAGTTTCCTTGAGGGGGAACCCAACATAGACTATCAACTTCTTGCTTTTTTGTATCTTGGATAAAGCTTTGTGCTGAGAAAATCATAGATAAAGTTTGGATAAAAAAAATTAACCACTTGTGTGCCTAGGACTGCGAGCCGCAGCCCCTCACATCATTACTTAGGCTCGGTCCTCTAATTTTAGTCAATAATGAAAAGCTAACTGCTGTCTTGAATAATGAATCATCTTATTTAGGTAGAATAGGAACTCTTTGGGGTCCCAGAAAGAGACCAGTGGTGCTGAGTCTGCCATGAAGAATATCTAAAGATATTCATACTGAAAAGCAGCATTCCAGGTACAGACTGGCCCCAGACAGCAATTCAGTGGATCTGTATTCTTTTTACCTGAAATAAAAGCTCTCAAAACCAAAAGTAGTTTAAAGAGGAGATATTGCTTTATTCAATGTTGGGTGCTAGGGGGAAAACCCACAAATCTAGCACACCTCACCAGGCATATTCACCCAGTATTTATACACCAAAGATTCTCATAATTCCACCTACCTAATACATAACTCCACCTAGGCTTACATATTCATTAGGATGACTGAATAGCCTTTTTGCACATGAGTATTAAGTTTTGCTGCATTGGCAAAACACTTCTGCGCAAGCGTGAGCTTCTCGGTGGTCATTTGGGTAAGGAGACCCTTCCTCACATTATCCTTTTAAGGTATTGAGTCATCTCAGGACAGTAAAAGTTGACTGTAAGTTTGACAGCTTCTTGAGGATGATAAGGAAGTTCCTTGAAGTAGCCACAGCTCTGTCCTAATTGGTATAGGAGTACATACTTCATGCATAAAAGAACCTTGAAGTGATTAACTACTTCTTGTTATCCCATCCTTGGTGATTAGCTACTTCTGGCTGTCTCCTCATTATCACTATTTGTAACATCAGCTCAGTGACTAACTATTATCTCACATAGTAAGAAGGTCAGTAGGAAACAAACAACATTTTAGTTAGCATATGGTTATAAACAAAGCAGAGGCCTGTCTTTGGTAACATTCTGATCCAGCAATCAACATGATCCCAACTGGCTAATGATCTACATCAAGCAAAAGAAGAGTCTGGAAAACTGAACTATCATTGAAGAAGATAAAGGTTTGAAGTAAATAGTTTCTCCAGACTCTGACTTTACGTGAAGTTTATACTTTTTAGAAGCCTGCACTGAAACTTTAAAATTCTGTGAGAGGAGGTACTGGAGAGGGTAAGATACACTTTGTTAATAAAGTGCCTAGTAGTCATCAAATGCCTTGAAGGATCTTATCCTATGTGGATGGAAAGATGCTTGGTTATGAAGCCACTTCAAATAGCATGAATCTATTCTCCTGGCTGCCAAATAATTCGTATGCATTCCAGCCCTCAGTATAGTCACTCCTTAGTGTTTACTGAATATTTTAGAGGGGATTTAACTCAAGATTTCTGAATCTGCCTTCTGCAAGTATGTTAATATTTCTATAGAGATCAGTGTTTCTTCACTTCTGAGATAGCGCTTCTGAGCTGCGGTGGGACCGGCGCTCTGGTCATGCGCACGCCGCTCCTCCGCCCGGGGGGAGGGAGAATGCGACGCGCCTGCGCGGGACGGGGGGTGGCGAAGCTGTGTGGAAGGGAGAGGTTGCATCGTTAACCGGAAGGTTGGCGCGCTGTATTGGTGCTTGTTCCTTCCGTTGCGTCTCGGCGGCTGAGGCTGAGCTCGCAGAGGGTCGGGGCGGCGGCGTCGTGATGATGGCGGCGTACTTCGTGGAGAGCTTCTGGGTAGGGAAGTGGCGCGGGACGGTTCTTCCGTGTCGCGGGTGGGATGATGGGCAGGGCAGGGCACGGCACGGCACGGCAAAGTGCGGTGTGGTGTGGTGCAATACAATACAATACAATACAGTGCAGTCGGCGTACTTTCCATAGGAGCAGCCTCGACTCTTACGCTACCCTGAGGACTGGCCTTGGGTCTTGCCGTGGGGAGTGTGGCGGAGGGATGGTGGCCGCTGTCCCGTCCGCAGCACTCTGTGCTTCTTGTGGTGGCCTCCTGCGCCTGCCGCGGCTCGCCTCGCCTCGGCCAGGCTGGGCCGTGGGGGAAGCGCTCTGTCCCTGCCTCGCGCAGTGCTCGGTGGTCCGTTAGGGAGAAACGTTGGGGAGAGGGATTGCTGGGCCAAGGGATGTGCAGGTACGAGCAAGGGACCCTTTGCTAGGAGGTCTTACTGTTGCAGCCACTGTGGTGCATAGATGGGTCTTCTATTGCAGTTTGATCTCTGTTAAGTTTCTTTGTAAGTTTCTTCATTAAGAAACATTAAACTTAATGTTTTTGTAAGATATTTCCATTATACATGGCTAGGTTTTGTTACTTTGAGTACACTCATACTGGTATTCGTTATCATTGACTTACTGTTTTATTAGCGCTACTTAGGAAGTGTTGCATAAGCTTTAACATAAGTTTGATTTTTAAACTGACTGGTGCAGGCAATACTCTTGTTAATTGTGAGTCTATTAAACCGTTTCAGGTCAACCAAAATAAGCAATTTCTAAGCCAGTCAGTATATATTTGTTAATTGTTTTAAATTAATTTGATTCAAGTCTTGGAAGTTCTACGTATAGCTGAAACTGGTCTTTGTGTAATGCTGTGCATGGTAAGTCTGCAAGTTCTGTGATATAAAATGGTGTGTTTAAATTGGTTTTGACTAATTCTTTTTATTTTGTCTTTTAATTGCTGATGTTACCTGTAGATTTTTGAGAATGGCTGTGAGGAAGATTCCTTTCAAGTCCTTTTGTAATATGTAAGGGCTGGCTGTGTTCAGGGCTAACTATCTTAGCTTTGTGAAGAGGCTTGCTCTAATAAGTATAAGATATATTCTCATATGCACTTATGTGATATGAGTGATAACGAGGCTTGTCATGCTTCCACCTGGAGTTCCATTCACATGTTTATACAGTGCTACTCTTCTGCTTGGCATGCAGTTGGATGCTCGGTTTCAAGAGAGCTGTTGTGCAATATTTTCTCAGTCTCCTCCCTCTCTGTCTGCATTTAGCATGAGTTGGCAACTTTTCATCTCTTTGTTCAAAAAAAATTTTTAATTATCTAGATATAGATAAAAATATCTGTTCTCCTTCATGTACATAGAGCTTCTCTGGAGCTGATCTTTATTTAATTTATTGAAGCTGGAAGAAGAAAATTGAAATTCCCAGGTTGCTTTTGTGTTCAAACTCCTCAAAACTTTCAGAACTGAAGAAGATATGTTGCCAGTGTAAACATCAGGTGACTACTTTTTTTGATTTTTTGATGCTCTCAATTTTATGTAGCTCTTTCAGACACTTGGTAGTTGAAAATTACTGTTAGCTAGCTTTCAAAAACATAACACCAGAGGAATATTTTCATGTATTCAGGGTACACTAAATAATTGCCTAGGTGGAAGGTATGAAACACATTACTTATTTGAAACTGCAGCAACAGTTTAAACAAAATGACAGTGATGTTTATCAGAGCACCTAAAATGAGTTTAAATTTACCTGGAGTTAGGTGAATGAAAAAAAGTTGACAATACAAATGGACAAACCATAATGACTAGTATATGTCTTTCTAAGTTTCTGGGTAAAGATAAGGTTGATTTTGGTTAATATTTGGAACTTTAATTTCAGAATTACAGGAACATACACCGAGTTTCTATTGTTCTGTTGCACTAAAACTTGTAAATTAATTATTAAATAGGGTATCTTTTAAGTAGCATAAATCCAATCTTGTCGTTGTTGAAAAGTTGTACCTAGTTTCAGCAAATACTTTATTTTACCTATATGAGGGAGTTGCACCCCCCTCCCCCCATTAATGGATTGTGTACGGTTATTTGGCATATTGGTATAACTCTGGAATTTTCTTGATGCAGGCAAAATTTTTCTACCAAAAGGACTTCTATGCCATTATGATTTATCTGTATTAGGATTCTTGCATGCATAATCTGTGTGTGGTTTTTTTTGTTCTCCTATCTGACAGAATAGTATGGGTAGTACTTTTAAGTGTAAAACTAGCTGTAGGACAGCTTCTCTGGAGCTGACCAAAACAAGAGGCAAAGGATACAAATTTTTCAATTCTCACCCCAGAAATTGAAGCAAGTGACTCTATTTCCCACATTCATTCTTTTCTAGGCTTTACCTATTTAGTGTTTATCTAACAAGAGGGGTGGATTTTTTTGGTCATATTTCATTGATATATCGTGTTTGCTGTAGGCAGTTGTATGGTTTAACTAGGGTTTGGAAACTTAATTTGGAGATTATCCAGTTTTCATTTTATGACAATTTGGAGTAAATTAGGGTCTTAAACTTTTTAAGGTTGAGTACCACTTCCAAATGTTGCAATATGAATATTTGTCTGCCTGTTTCCTGGAGAATAAGTTGTGGGCTCATTGGGATATTTTAAAATGAGGATTTAAGCAGGTTATGACTCAATTTATAATCAAAAGTATATTTTTTTTCTCAGTCTGTTCCATTTCTTCAGTGTAATGTGGTGATATGGTCATGTTTAAAGGGTTGAATAGGGGTGAAGGATGATTGTGCATGCTTAAACACTGCTAATGCACATTATAAAAGCATAGGATGAAATGATGGTAATTCACTTATTGTCAAATGTTTCCTTACTTGCTGAACTTGAAGGGGGGGGGAATAATCAAACTTTATCTGAACTTCTTTCATCAAGCTGCTGAAGTTTGACTAAAATCAAAATGTGTTTGAGAACTGCATGTGCCTTTTATTGTCTCATCTGCTCTGTTTTTCTGGGAACTTTAGAATCACCGTAGTAGTTGAGAAACTTGTTTACATTGGGTAAAAAGAGATTGCTATAATACAGAGTATTAGCTTTTTACACTAATAGATGTTAATGTTGAAGGGTTTTGGTCCAAAGTAGACAGAGCTTCCACTTACACAATTTGATTAGAAATGTAGGAAATAAATACTGCTACAGATTGCCCAGAAATTTCTGGCTATTTTACCAAACAGAAATTTTAAATTCAGAATCATCTTTTATGTGCAACACAAACTTATTCTTAACATTTTCCAAATTTTCCTGTAATCTGTTTCCTGTTATGTACAAGTCATGTAAATGCTGAATTCTGACTTCACAATTGCTGATAGGGTTACTTTCATTTCCATGAGAAAATTGTTGCAGTTAGTTCTCGATGAAGGGATATGGAAGGACTGTCTGCCCTCTGTTTCCATGACACTTAATTTATTTTGTATGTAAAGTTGGTCAGTAATGCCTCATTATAGGCTTATGTAAGTGAAGTGTTTATGTGTATTTGAAGTCTTTCCTTGTATTACTTGCTGTCAGGAGACATCTGTACTATATCCATAGAAGAGCTCTCTTATGACAGTGTAAAATGGGAAACCTCAACAAGAACACCAGCTTCTGAAGAGTTTTGTTAGCTCTAGAGAAAAAGGAGAAAAACTGCTAATGAACTTCAAAGTAATTAAATGGAACCTATGTGGAGAGGGGACCGCTTACGTTTTGCATTCTCACACACAGTTTTACAGTTGTTTTCTGTTGAGTAATGATGGGATCATCCTCAATGGATGGTGTTTTACTCCTGAAATGACATTCAGAATGGTCTTGTCTTTCAGATTGATGTGGAAGTCGGTTGCATATAACCTGATATTATAAATGATAAAAGAGATTCCTCTTTCTCCAAGATCCAACTTCTAGAAGAATCTGCATCTGACTTCACTGTCTCTCTGTCATAGCAGTGGATGGTAATTCCTTCTGAGTGGAGATGAGACCTTCTACTCCCGTTATCTGCTGCGCTTATTACGAAAATTTCACAACTGGCTTGTGCTGACCAAGAAGAGAGGCTAGGACACAAAGTATAGAATTACAAGAATAATTCTTTATTCATGTGCATGAGGTGTCCCATTCAAATTGGGGCACCCCGAATGCAGTTTTACACAGGGTTCTTATACCTTTCAAGCTTTCAGGTACAATGCGATTTGACCAATCGCTACTTAACACACACTACTGTTTTGCAAAGCAACTATAATTCTATGGCATCATCATCCATCTGCTGCTTTCTTGATCTAGATGTCCCTGGAGTCGGTCTTGCTACAGTTACTCATCTCTGATGCCAGTTAAGGGGAGCACAGAATCATAGAATTGCCTAGGTTGGAAGGGACCTTTCAGATCATCTAGTCCAACCATCAACCTAACTCTGACAAAAACCATCACTAAACCATATTGCTAAGCACTATGTCTACCCATCTTTTAAATACCTCCAGAGGTGGTGCTGCAACCACTTCCCTGGGCAGTCTGTTCCAATCCTTAATAACCCTTTCAGTGTAAAAAATTTTTCTAAACCTCCCCTGGCGCGCTCTACAGCTACCTGAAAGGAGGTTGTAGAGAGGTGGGGGGTTGATCTCTTCTCCCAAGTAACAGGCAATAGGACAAGAGGAAACATCCTCAAGTTGCGCCAGGGGAGGTTTAGACTGGATATTAGGAAAAATTTTTACACTGAAAGGGTTATCAAGCATTGGAACAGGCTGTCCAAGGAAGTGGTTGAGGCACCATCCCTGGAGGTATTTAAAAGACGGGTTGACATAGTGCTTAGAGGTATGGTTTAGTGATGGTTTTTGTCAGAGTTAGGTTGATGGTTGGACTAGATGATCTGAAAGGTCCCTTCCAATCTCAGCAATTCTATGATTCTAAGTAGGACATGGACCTTTTGGAGCAAGTCTAGAGTAGAGCCATGAAGATGATCAGAGGGCTGGAGCCTCTCTCCTGTGAGTACAGGCTGGGAGAGTTGGGGTTTTTCAGCCTGGAGAAGACTCCAGGGAGACCTTATAGTAGCATTCCAGTACCTAAAGGGAGCCTTCAAGAAAGCTGCAGAGGGACTTTTTACAAGGCCATATATTGATAGGATGAGGAGTAATGGCTTCAAACTGGACAAGGGTAGATTTAAATTAGATATCAGGAAGAAATTTGTCACTATGAGCGTGGTGAGGCACTGGAACAGGTTGCCTAAAGAAGTTGTGGATGCCCCGTCCCTGGAGGTGTTCAAGGCCAGGTTGGATGGGGCTTTGAGCAACCTGGTCTAGTGGGAGGTGTCCCTGCCCAGGGCAGGGGTTTGGAACTTTAAGGTCCCTTCCAACCTAAACCATTCTATAATACATACTTGCTTTTTGTAAATTGAACTACCTTTTTCCTCTTAGCTGCAGTATACCTCTCTGTCTTTTTCCTAAATAGAGAGCCTTAACTCTGCTGCTCAATGTATGAATTGTTTGAGCTACTCTTCATGAAATTAACTTCTAAATTAAGTAGTTCTGGATAGGCCCTATAGCTTTTCCTAAGCAGAAAAATGTGTGCTCTCCGCACTGAGATACCATGCTTTTACATAGGTACATATATGTCTCCAAACACGAGCAGAAGATAATCTAATTTATAGAATTGTCATCAGGTTAATCGTCAGTACTCTTCATCGTGTAACTTGTAAATAATTGAACAGTTTTGAAATCAAGATGCTTGTGCTCATAGATGGAGCCTGATATTGGTAAGGTAGGCTGCAGTTGGCATTATATTTGCAAGCGAAAACATCTTTTAGCTTTCCCAAACTTAAGGCACATAGGCCCTCAAATCTGTGAGTCTGCTTTGGACTTGCTGCTTTGTTTAAATCTTAATATATTTTTTCACATAGCCTTACAGCCTCTGATAACTATCGAGAATGTATAAAGGTGTGGCTTTCAGGGGACCTCTTGAATTGAGAAAAGTATCTGTTTCTCTCTTTTGCTTTTTGCTATTCAGTGTGAAGGCAAGAACAAGACTGATTTGAAAACTTCATATAAGTGGATAAAGTAGTTTGCAGTAATCTTCAGTTACAGTTAGGGAACAAGATGATGATGGGAATTGTTTTTTCTGGCTCATTCCATTCTGTAAAGGTTTGCAAAGTTACATTTCTGATAGATTATCAGCCCTCAGGAAGGCTGCAGCCAGAGGCTGGGTCATGGCTATGCTACCCTTCCTGTATTTCTAAACTGTCAGGAAATTTATGGAGCTCCAGTATAGAAAAGATTAAAAGCTACTCCATTATGAAAAGTTGTTTTTAAAAGTTCAGCAGCAGTCTGTTCAGCACATTTTGATCAATATGTTGGTTTCGGTAGAATACCTTAAAGCAAGGGAAAGAACATTTCATAAAGGAGAATTTTATTATTTTTTCTGGAAGAAATGCTTAATGCTTATTTGTAAAAGTTTATCTCTAAATTTGGGCACAATAACAACTTTGGTATAGTTAAATAAGAGTGGTTTTCTTGTATTTTAATTGAAAACATCAGTAATGTCTTAATTATAGAGTTTTTCTGGTGATTTCTGTAATGCAGTGGCATTCAGGGTTTATATTAAGTAAATACAGAAAACTAACAAGGTGCACCATTAGTGCACCAGTAGTCAAAATTATTCTGAGCTTCAAACTGGTTAGACAGGAGTAAAAGGGGAGTGGGATTGTTTACTTTTTGCATTTGCAGATATCTTATGTTTAGTTGTTGTGGTTTAACCCCAGCTGGCAACTAAGCCCTGCGCAGCCGCTTCCTCACTCCCACACAGTGGGATGGGGGAAAAGAATCAGAAGGGTGAAAGTGAGAAAACTCGTGGGTTGAGATAAAGACAGTTTAATAGGGAAAGCAAAAGCCACGCAGGCAAGCAAAGCAAAACAAGGCATTCATTCCCTGCTTCCCATTGGCAGGCAGGAGTTCAGCCATCTCCAGGAAAGCAGGGCTCCATCACACATAACAGTGGCTTGGGAAGACAAACGCCATCACTCCGTCGTGTCCCCCCCCCCCCCCCTTCCTCCTCCGCCCCGTCGTCCGTCCCCCCCCCCCTTCCTCCTCCGCCCCGTCGTCCGTCCCCCCCCCCCTTCCTCCTCCGCCCCGTCGTCCGTCCCCCCCCCCCCTTCCTCCTCCGCCCCGTCGTCCGTCCCCCCCCCCCTTCCTCCTCCGCCCCGTCGTCCGTCCCCCCCCCCTTCCTCCTCCGCCCCGTCGTCCGTCCCCCCCCCCCCTTCCTCCTCCGCCCCGTCGTCCGTCCCCCCCCCCCTCCCTCCTCCGCCCCGTCGTCCCCCCCCCCCCCTTCCTCCTCCGCCCCGTCGTCCCCCCCCCCCTTCCTCCTCCGCCCCGTCGTCCGTCCCCCCCCCCTTCCTCCTCCGCCCCGTCGTCCGTCCCCCCCCCCCTTCCTCCTCCGCCCCGTCGTCCCCCCCCCCCTTCCTCCTCCGCCCCGTCGTCCGTCCCCCCCCCTTCCTCCTCCGCCCCGTCGTCCGTCCCCCCCCCCTTCCTCCTCCGCCCCGTCGTCCGTCCCCCCCCCTTCCTCCTCCGCCCCGTCGTCCGTCCCCCCCCCCTTCCTCCTCCGCCCCGTCGTCCGTCCCCCCCCCCTTCCTCCTCCGCCCCGTCGTCCCCCCCCCCCCTTCCTCCTCCGCCCCGTCGTCCCCCCCCCCCCTTCCTCCTCCGCCCCGTCGTCCCCCCCCCCCCTTCCTCCTCCGCCCCGTCGTCCCCCCCCCCCTTCCTCCTCCGCCCCGTCGTCCCCCCCCCCCCTTCCTCCTCCGCCCCGTCGTCCCCCCCCCCCCTTCCTCCTCCGCCCCGTCGTCCCCCCCCCCCCTTCCTCCTCCGCCCCGTCGTCCCCCCCCCCCTTCCTCCTCCGCCCCGTCGTCCCCCCCCCCCCCCCTTCCTCCTCCCCCCCGTCGTCCCCCCCCCCCCCCTTCCTCCTCCGCCCCGTCGTCCCCCCCCCCCCCCCTTCCTCCTCCGCCCCGTCGTCCCCCCCCCTCCCCTTTCCTCCTCTGCCCGTCCCCCCCCCCCCCCCTTTCCTCCTCCGTCCCATGCTGAGCACGATGTCACATGGCCTGGAATATCCCTTTGGTCAGTTGGGGTCAGCTGTCCCAGCTGTGTCCCCTCCCAACCTCTTCTGCACCCCCAGCCTACTCACTGTCAGGGCAGTGTGAGCAGCAGAAAAGGCCTTGACTCTGTGTAAGCACTGCTCAGCAATAGCTAAAACATCCCTGTGTTATCAACACTGTTTTCAGCAAAAATCCAAAACATTGCCCCATACTAGCGACTGTGAAGAAAAAGAACTCTATCCCAGCCAAAACCAGCATGTTAATAAAAGTGAATCTGGCTTCCTCAAACCTAGTTTGCTAGTTGTTAGTTCTTAATTCTATTCCCAGTGTGCAAAGTGTTTAAAAAAAAAAAAAAAAAGTGTTCATATTTGTTATCATTAACTACTCCAGTTCATTGAACTGTTCTGATTAGACTGGTACTTGGAATAGTAAGACTACATTAAAAAAATAAAAAAATTACATTTCCTACTAGTTAGTGTTATCCTTCCTTTGTTTTTCAAACATATAAAAGCCTTGCTCTGTAGATAGTCCTTTTAAAGTTTGCTGTATTTTGGTGTATTCAATTTAGTTCTACTTGTGCTTCTTACAGACCTTTCTGTAATTGTACTTATGCTAAACTGATCTGCGTTTTGATGAACTTTTTCAGATTACAATTTACTGCAGTCTTAGGAACAGTCATTTTATAGGTGTCTTTGTCTTTTTGTTTCTTTGTTTTTTGTTTTCCCCAATGCTTGGAAGAAGTAAAGCAAATAATTCTAGTGCAGTTAACACTTCACTGAAGTTGGCCTACTACTGTGGCTGCTGTGAGGTTCATCCATCCACTTGTGTCTGCTTCCACTTAAGCTGGCAGATCCCTGCCTGCTGCCACCTCCTTGTTCCTATCTATTTTGCTGAGCAATGCAGCTGTTCATGTCCTCGTAGAGATCTGGATCACTGATTTTTATTTTTATTTGCTAGCTTTATTTTTCAGCTGTATAGTTTCCCTGATCAGGTGTGCCTTATGGCTCCACAAACAATTTTTTCCAGAACAAAAAGGACAGAAATGATTGGAGTGGTATCTGACCAAATCCTCAGGCTCCTTTCACTGGAGATGTAGAGCTGCCATTGCGAAAAGTCCAAGATTCTGCTTCCCATCCTTCTTTCACTTCCAACATGAACATGCATACAGTTTTCCTGAGAGCGTGCTTCTGTGTCTTTAGTAGCAGCAGTATTATGGATCTGAAGCTTTTGGAAGGCAGGAGGGGAATGGATAGTTTGACAGGAAAACTCTTATAGTAGCAGTGTTGTTATTCTGTGCCTTGTCTCACCTTCATTTCATTTGTTGTTGCTTTCTCCTGTTTGGGGGAAGTTCACTATGGTGCCAGAGTGATAAGTTGGCTGAGTTTATTAATCAGTTTTTAGGGCAGTGTCTCAGTTTTAAGGGTGAGATATGCCTTACTGATTGGAAAATGTTTTACGTTTTAAAACTAAACTTAAGAATAGACAAAGGGATGTTACTTGTGAGAAGGAAGAAGTTAGTGATTTTTACCAGTTTTACAAAAAACAGAGGCATATCCATGAAGAATT